>WPIO01000015.1:2525000-3182500 GCA_009760855.2 Cristatella mucedo
CGAACGCGCGAACGACGTGCAATTTGGATAGGAATCCCCGCCGCGCGCCCATCCTGAATTTCTGTGCGATTCTCTCCGTTCTTTCCGCGTCTGCGCGGCAGCAGCTGGAAGCTAGCTAGACGAAGGACGCGACCTCGTTTCGGAACGACCGCGTCTGCTCGCTCGCGCTGCGACGCTCGCTACCGAACGGAGGAGAGCGCACTCCCGCTGGTCTCGCGTAGGTGAGTTTGAGCTGAGTCCGTCGCGAGTGAGCGAGTGAGTGCGTGAGTTAGGCAAGCCGTCGTCCAGCGCACGCGAAATGAGCGCCTGACAAGACGAGAGACGCGCGCTGCATCCCGTTACGCTGGTTACTCGCGGCTAAAGCGGAAGCGGGAGGCCAGCCAAGTTCCTGCCAGAGTTTCCGCCGCGTAGCGAGAGCGTCCATCGGTCTCTCTAGCGCCTCTTTTCTCGCAGGAAAGAGCTCGTCGGTGCAGCCTCTTTATAATTCGATGAGCCGGGAAAATGTCAAATGTCCGCTCGCTACATCGAGCGCACTCGAGTAGCTGCATCGTAACCAACGGGATGTAGAGTCACACCAGAGCTGGTTTGGGCCAGCGTTTAAGGTGCTCGCCCCGACCAAGGTCAGGCTGAAGTCGTGGGCTCGAGCCCCGAGGCATATTGGGAAGCGCCTGAATAGAGATTAAATTATCTTGGGGCGCTATATAAATTAATTATATATATATATATATATATATATATATATATATATATATATATATATATATATATATATATATATATATATATATATATATATATATATATATATATATATATATATATATATATATATATATATATATATATATATATATATATATATATATATATATATATATATATATATAGGTTAGGCTGTTGCTTTTCACGACTTCGGTCCCGAGGCCGTAGGTTCTAATCCTGCCGTGGGCGATTCTTTATTGCCACTGCAAGCGGTAGCGATGGCCTTAAAGGCTCTCGTTTCCTTATGCAAACGAGGCTGTTGAATCAGCTAGTAATTTTTTTTAGAGGGTCCCACATCCTCGCAGAACGAGGCCGCAAGAGCAGCGCCCGTAGCAACGCTAGCTAGTCCGCCGCCGAGGCACAATTAATGGCGGCGAAGCGCTGAAACCTGTGTACCGCGGCTGGCGACTTGTGCGTCTGCAGGTGCAGCGCCGAAGCAGCTCGCAGGTACGCAGACAACAACGAATCGAGGCAGCGACGAAGGGCCCCATATCTTTAGATAAACAAGTCCATTTCTATAGCCTAAACTAGTCCATTTGACAGCGTGGGAGATGTGTAGGCGTTCGACAGCAACCGCGACGGATAGAAACCGTCTAATGGCTCAGCGGCCTAGAGCATAACTCAGCTCAACTTCCGGAGCACAGCTGACCGCCGATTTAAAGGGCGTCGGCTTCTATGCTCGCGGACTATCGCGTAACCGGTTTTGGCGCCGCTATGATTCAGGAACTGCGAATGCAATCTATCTGCTTCATTCTCAATCTGACTGATTTTTGCACGCCGCCGTTTCAGCGCGCACGCTAACTCAGAGCCAACGCGGCCTATCCCACGTCCGCAGCGCCGTTCGCCCGCGCGACGGCAGTGCTTCGATTCGACGCGCGGCCACCTTTACGCGCGTGCGCTGTCGCTTTTCTGTAACAGCTTTGGTCGGCTACGGCTCGCCTCTACGATTCGCTTTTGGAACAGGTAGGTGTCTGCATTGGAAATCTCTTCAAGTGGCGTTGCTCTCACGCGCTGGCGGCCTCGCTTGCCGCAATCCGGATACTCACGCTACGCCGTCGTCTCGCTAGCGGGCTGTCAGACGATGCGGCCGTCGAGTTGATTCGGCTAGATTGGGCGGCCGGCATCGCCGCGGAAGCGTCTGTCGTGTCCATTTGTGCAGAAACCACTCGAGCTCGTCTCTGAAGCGGCAACACGCGACGGCCTTCGCTCGGCCGATCGTAGAGTGGGGAGCTAACTTCCACAATTCTCGCGCCGCATCAACAACCTTTCCTCCTGCTGTCGGCTCGTGAACTTCCCGTCCTCCGTCCTACGCAGCTGCGCCTGCGCCGCTAGTTTACTTCCTCCAACGTCCTCGTAATTCCGCGCCCCGTTGTTTTCTTCGTACAGTAAGACGAAGCGCGTTTCGTGCTGCATGCCAACCAAGAGCCGCCCGCGCCGCCAGTACACGGCCGACAACTCCCAGGCGCAGTGTCCGTGGCGCACGGCGGACATCTCCCCGGCGCAGTGTCCATAGCTGAGCACTCATGGAGACTTCGCGGAGTCACTAGTAGACGTACATTTGCAGCTGCACAGCGATGCTACAGTTTTCTTCGAGTGCTTATGACAAGATTGTTGTGCACGAACCGTGCTGAGTGTGTGAGAGAGAGAGGGAGAGAGGGAGGGGGAGAGAGAGGGAGCGAAAACGCTGGCTTCACGCGCGGCCTGGATGCAGCGGGTCATTAGACAGCTCGACCGCGAGCCGATGGGAGACCGGGGGGGGGGAAGAAGGAGGGAAGGCTCGCGGTCGAGCTGTTTAATGACCCGCTGCGCCCAGGCCGCGCGCGAAGCCTGCTCGCGGCCACAGCCGCGCTCGGCCGCCAAACCTCGTACGCCAGGTGGCGCACCGCTATTCACCCTTTGATCCGGCCAGCTGGAGACGCGGCGGTCGCGGCCGCCGCCGCGCGAAGGCAGCGACCGCCTGTGGGAAAGACGCGGCGGCGACTACAGACGCCGGTCGCCACTATCGGGTTTCTGCGGCCGCTGCGGCCGCCGCGCTGACCTTTGTGCTGTCGCTGCTGCCGCCGCGAATGAGCGCCGGTGGCAGCCGTGGGCTGCAGGCCGCCGCAAGCGAAATTGGACACCGCGGCTCAGCGGTAGCTATCAATTTCGAAGCGGCTCAAGTTCGCTCCTACGGTCCAAGAGTCAGAGTCGCTCGCCCGAGCGCGCTTTCCCCGCACCGCTCGCCCGAGCGCGTTTTCCCCGCACCGCTCGGCGCCGAGCACGTGCAAGGCGCAGCGGATGACCTCGCTGGCGAATGAGCGCGCGCTTAGAAGAATGTGCGGCCCGCTGACGCCCGGTGCTGCCGGCCCCGCGCGCATCCCAGCAATGACACGGCTGCGAAGTGAGCTCTCAAGTAACTTTATTTCGCTTCGGCAACGCGCGTTCGGAGGAATAAAGCGAGCGTCGCGGCAGAATGAGCCGAGCTCACCGCGCAGCCAGATAAGCCCAACGACTGTGCCAGCTCGCCTTGTCGTCCGCCATCTTGGCAAGCGGCGGCCGTTACGCACGCGCCGTAACGCCAAGTTCATTTCTCTTCCGGCGCCGAAAGCGCTCGGGCCGAAATCGTCGTCTCGTCCAGCTCTGCGCCGGCGCTCCCCGCCGGAGCAGCGTCCGCGCGAAGTCGGGTAGCGCGCCGGCCGCCCCAATTGGAGCGGCGGCCGCGGCGTCGTCGACTTCCTGGTGTCTACGGGAAATTGCAAGGGCGCCGGCGCAGCTTCTGCGTTCTGCGCCGACGCGGAAGCAGAAGCGAAGCGAAGCAGCTCCGGCGCTGGCTGGCTGGCTGCAGCAGGGCACCGCATCGCTGGCTCGCGCACGCTCGCTAGGCAGTACGGCGGGCGTTCGAGCTGACTGGAAGACCAAAAGAAAATCTCTAGAGGCGCGATTCACTCTAGAGACAATCTTTTAGACTTCCGGACGTCGCCGACGCTCCAAACGCCCGCCCTGGCTAGTCTTCCCGCTCGCCGCTGGGCGGTGGCTAGAGCGGGCGCGATGTGGCCGCCGCAGCGCGACGCGCTCGGGGTCGGCGGCGGCAGACCTGCAGCAGCTTACCGCTCTCGTTGCTCGAGCCGTCCGCACGAAGCGCGCATCTGGCAACGGGCACAGGCAGGACCGCCGCCGCCGCCGCGGCGTACTCGGCCAAGCCTGGATCGGCCGATATCGCCACGACGCGGCGCAGCCACCGCTGCTTCGCGGCCGCCCGCTCGCCCCGGCGCGGTGGCGCTAATGACGAGCGAAAGCCGAGACGGCGGCGTTTAAGCTGCCGCGAGGCGAGCCGGCGGGCGACGGCGGGGCCGAAAGGGCGTGTGCGCGCACTTCGAACCCGCCCGCGAACCTCTGAACCCGGCGGTGGCGGCGGCTAATTGCGTGTGCTGGCCGCGACCCGGGCCGCCGACGCGGCGGCGGCGAGCCACGCCGCTCCAGCTCGCCGCCTTCGCGGCTCGCGTCGCGGCTGGCTCGCACGGGCTCTGCGCGCCGCGCCCGCTGCGCAGCCGCGCGGCCCCTTCGCCATCGTCGCCACACCCTTTCCACGCTTCGGGCGACGAGCGAGCGGTCGGACAGCCAAGAGCGGCCGCCTGGGCTCACGTGGCCCCGCTCGTGCGCCAGGTGATTCGCGGGAAAACGATCGAGGCCCCAAAAGCGACCGCCGAGCCGTCGCCCGCGCTCTGTCTCTGTCTCTCTGTCTCTGTCTCTCTGTCTCTGTCTCTCTGTCTCTGTCTCTCTGTCTCTCTGTCTCTCTGTCTGTCTCTCTCTCTCTCTCTCTCTCTCTCTCTCTCTCTCTCTCTCTCTCTCTCTCTCTCTCTCTCTCTCTCTCTCTCCCTCTCTCTCTCTCTTTCTCTCTCTCTCTCTCTCTCTCTTTCTCTCTCTTGGTCTCTTGGGCTCTGCCTGGGAAGCTGCGTACCGCGGCATCGCGCTCGCCGCAGAGCTCGCCAGGGGTCAGCGGACGGAACGCGGAAGAGCCGGCCATCGAGCGCTCGTAGCGGAAGTGTCTCTATCCCGTCTTCTCCCCTCGCCCGGCGCCAGCTCGTCGGTCGGCAATCTGGCGCGCTGCCGGTTGAGCACGCGCCCTCGTCGGCCGTCGGGGGCCGCCGCAGCGTCGGCGGCTTCGCGCAGGACGAGTCCGCATCGGAAAGCAAAGGAACGCGCGCCCTGTCTGCCGAGCGAACGGTCACTCGCCGTCACTAGCGAGAAGCCCAGACGCTGCGTCGCCGCGCAAGCGACGACGACGCAAGCCCCGCCCTCTCAGACCTACGCTTGAAGCGCCGGCAGACGGTAGAGCGCGACGGCAGACGGCAGTCGGGCAGCGGACGCTCGCGCCAGTCCGATCGCGGGCGTCCGCTGCCCGCGAAAACCAGCCGACCAGCCGAGCGATGGCGGAGTTCGCTCGCCGGAATTCGCGGCTCCAAACTTCGCGGTTCTTCCTCTTGGATTTCGAAGCGGCTCGGCGCACGATGGCGCCCGCAATTGCCGGTCGATCGACGTGCGGGCGGCACCCGGAAAAGCGGCGACGTGCGGCGATCGCCGCTAGCGCAGTCGTGGGGGAGAGCGGCCAAGCTCGGACCGCGCCGAGCGGAGGCGGCGGCGGCGGCGTCAGAGGAGCGGGGTCGCGTCGCGCCGAGGCCGCCCACTGGCAGAGGCACGCGTTAACCTCGGCCGCCGCCGAGTTACACGGCCTGTTTTTAGGCGTTGTCGCGACTGCCATGGCAACGTGATTTGTTTACGGGGCAGCGTCTGGATTTATCGTCGCGCCAGCGCTCTCCGAAGCGCTTAGCGAAAGCGAAGCGTAATTGGATCGGCGGGCAGCCGCTTCCGTCGCGACCCCTACCCGCCCCGCCCCCCCCCCGAGTGCTTGGGCATTCCTGCCTTCTCCTTCGGACGACGCGAGGCGCTGTGCGAGTTAGACGCCGCCGCCGCATGCGTCGGCGCTGGCTCTGCCGCGCGGGATGGACGAGAGTTCGCAGCCGTCGGCCGCACGTCGGTCCGCGCGCCCGCCTCGGGCTTGTTGGTAAGGCCGGCCAGGTTCCGCCCGTCGGCGGTGCAGAGGTCGCCGCACCGACCCGGGCAGTAATTAGGTTACGCGACGGCGGTGTCGGCGGCGCCGGCGAAGCAGCAGCGGCGCAGCCACCTGCTCGCCACAGATGCCACGCCCGCCGCCGCCGCAGCCGCCGCCGCCTCACTTCTCACCGCAAACGATAGTGGTGGCTGCGATGCAGTTGGCGGTCGCGCTCGCCGCGCCCCGCCGCTTCATTTGTCCGTAAAAGAAAGGACGTCTCGTCGCTGCAGCCTCGGGGATGCGGTCTACGCTGTACAGTCGGCGCTGCGCTAGGCGCGCGCAAGCGCAGACAGACGCACGCGACGAGCCGAGGCGCTCTACGAGGGGCGCTCTTTGCAAACTCCTCGAGTAGGGCCGATATCCGAACAGTACGCAAAGTACGGGCGCCGGAATGGCAACGCGCGGGCGATGGCTCTGGCGATCCTCCGTCTGAGCGACCGCATCGTCGTCTGTCCGTCGAATGGCGTCAATTCAGGCCGCGAAGGCGCGACAGGCCGAGAAGTGCTCGGTGGGCCTCGCTGCGTCAGCGGCCGGCCGGCCGGCGGCGACGCAGCAGCAGCAGCAGCAGGGGCGAGCTTCGATCAGCCACACAGCTCGCTGCTACCTCCCTCCCGCCCTCCTCGCCCGCCCACCGGACCGGCGGCCACCGTTGGGTGGAGCTCCACCCTAGAGGAGCGAGCGAGCGTGAACTGCGCTCAGTTAGGAGCGTAGTAGTGCGCTCAGTTGGGAGCGTAGACGAGCGGCGAGTGGCGGGCTCGAGCGCACGAAGCGAGCGCCGGGCGAGAGCCGCCCTACGCGAGACCGCTCCCAATCGCCAACGGTTCGCCGCATGACCAGCTCGCTCGCGGCGGATCGAGTCGCGTCGCCGGGATCGAAGCGACGCGCGGGGTCAGACCTTGACCTTTGCGTGGGCAGCCGCAATCGTTCAAAGGCGAAGAAACTGTGGCGGGGGAGGGGCTACCTGATGCGGTGCGTTCAAACGGGTCGGTCCAAGAGGGAATCGACGCCCCTCCCGCTCTTCCTCCTTCCTTCCTTCCTTACCCTACTTCCTCCTTCCTCTTCCTCCACTCTTCCACTGCTGAGACGCGGGCCGGGTCGGCCCGCTCGAGCTGCCCACCAGGAGGAGCTGCCCATCCCGAACGTCATTTAGAGAATGAAAGACGCTGCTCCCTACGGCGGGCGGTACCGAGCCGCCGCTGCGCAGCTGCTCGAAGTCGGGCGGTCCGAGGCTGCAGAACAGACCGTGTCAGCACGCTGGCCGCGCGGCACTTGAGAAGACGCGGCTGCGAGTGCAGAACCCGGATGGCAGGATGGTCTTTACTCTCAACTCGTGCGCAGAATGGCCACTCAAAGGGTGTCCGGAAATAAGCATAAGATTTAGGTGTGCACCTACTGCAGATCGAGTTCTCAAACAAGACCCCAACCGTTGCCCCTACTGTGTTTTCGTTACATGGTCCTTGGTAACGGCGTTCGCTCCGAATCCGCAGGTGAGTCCTGGCTCAAAGTCCACAGGTGGTGCCCGCCCCTACGAAGGTGAAAGCGCCCGGCGGAAGCGATCGCTTTGCTCCTGTGAGTTGCTGCCCCTGCGCGCCGCCGCCGAGGGACTCCGACACAGTCTGCATCGCATTCTGGCATTGCTCTAATGTGAGAGCCTGGACCAGTTGCTCGTAGTGTTCAGCCTTGCGATTTTGCCGGGAAAGTCGAGAACCGCCAACCGAAACGGACCGGTTCCAAGCCGCCGCCGCCGCCGCCGCCGCCGCCGCCGCCGCCGCCACCGCCGCCGCCGCCGCCGCCGCCGCCGCCGCCGCCGCCGCCGCCGCCGCCGCCGCCGCCGCCGCCGCCGCCGCCGCCGCCGCCGCCGCCGCTTTGTCCGTCCAGTTACACTTCTTGGTGAATCCTTCGCACTCTATGGGCCTCTTTATTTTTGGTCCCATCGAGTATCACTATCGCCCAACGAGACTCATTCCTTAGGGCCTAGATTTCAGTAGCTCGCCGCTCGACTTGGTCTAAGAGCAAGGTCTCTGATCGAATCGTAGAGGTCTTCCTGGTTGGGTAAATATGGCTGTCTCTCCCCTCAGCCTCTCGCACCTGCGAAATGAGATTCTGGATCTGCACTGGATCTCCTTCGCTAACTTCTAAACTGCCCTTTGCTCCTGAAGAAGATGGCGTATCTCTCTTTGGAGGCGTGGGAACGAGGAGCTCAGGACAGCTGTGGTTCTGGGGTCATGGACGAAGAAATGAGTGGAAACTTAATGGCCACTGCCATTAAAATTTGGATGGGTCCAGCTTGTAGAAGGAGCAGCTGCTTTCCATGTCAGCAGGGTACCGCCAAATTATTGGTATAACTTCATAAGCATACAATCATACATTCTTAAGCAAGCTTGGTGGCTCTCGTTTCTCCCTGGTACGTCTGTAAGCATCCCATAATTATAGAAATTAAAAAACTACATCGCACACACTACCCAATATTGTCCAAGAAGCTCCAGCTAGCGAGATTTGGTTTGGCCCAGGGGTTAAATCGCTGGCACCGACCAAGGCCAAGGTCGAGGTGAACGTATTTGATGACCGAGGTCGTGCGCTCCATTCCCGTGGCAAATGGGAAGCGCCTGAATAGAGGTTGTTAAGTTCTCTTGGTGCGCTATCCAAGTGAATTATAGTATTACCATTATTATTCTATTGTACCTCTGAACGATTCAGTGCCTACTACTAGCCACGGTCTAGTTCACCCGTTTGGCCGAGTGCCTTCACGTTTGCTCGCTGCATACTGGCCCAAGCACGATCCGTTTTAGCTTCTGCATGCTTGATACCGTGCATGCCCCCGAGTCTTTGCCAAAGAGGTAAGATAATGCGAATGAAACATTCATATAGCGCCCCAATGAGAACTCGACCTCTTTCTCGGCACTTGCCACAGGCTGCAAAGGAAGCATGATCGAATGGCTGGTAGTAGCATGCTCAATATCAACAAGTATGCAATGGTTAGAGGTGTGCACATCGTGAGCATGTAAATACGGTTAGCGACGGCATGCGCAGGGTCAGCGTGAGGTTCTCGCTCATCACGACCCGTGGGTTCGTGGGCCTGCCGTCCTGTGATCCTGTAGTATTGTCAACTTCGAGAGGTCGCGATAGCCGTAAAGGCTCTTTTGCCGCTATAGAGATGAGCCCAATAAAATGTCACTAGTCCTAGGGCATTGACTCTCTTGCAGAGAGAGCGAGATTCAAAGCATCCGAATAGAGGTCAAGGTCAAACTCTCTTGCGGCTCTACAAAATAGCCTAGTACAATTGTTATTCTCATCATCGTTCGATGCAAAATAGTTACGCTCTAAAATAACGTTGCTCGCAGTGGCTCTGATCACCAAGGACGCCTGTCCAGCAATAGTCTCCGAGCGCTGGCGATCAGAGAAACCGAACCCGTATGGCAGGCAGTAAGGCTCCTCCTGTCTCAGAGGCCCAGAGCCATCCAGACTCTGCAGAACCAGCAGAGATGAGAGAAACGCCCGCTCGCGAGCGCCCAGATCTCGAAGCGAAGAGATCGAAGTCCTGCGTACTTTGCTGAGCTTTGTCCAGGTTGGGGGTGGGGGTCGCCCGCGCTGCTGAGTACCCAGTGCAGCCCGTTGCTAATAGGCCGGCGATGGGCGCGCCAGCTTCCGGTTAGGCGATCCTGCAGCAGCGCGGTCGATATCGATAGTTGCGTGGACGTTTCTTTTGACGCCCGCTTGACTTGGTCAGATTAGGTTTCCAACTAGACGCTGCAGAGCTGAGTCCGCTGCCTCGGAGTCGCAGGCGAAAGTCGCTGCGAAAGTAGCTGCCACCCGAAGGCGAGAAAGATTGTACGCGGCGGCGCGGGCGGTTTGGCTATCGCGATGGCCGGATCGCGAAAGAAAGCAAAGCTCGCCTTACGTTCCTTCGGCACGCAGCGCCCGCCGAAACGCTCCGGCTAAAAGTGCACCGGAGCCGCCGTACAATAAATCACGTTCGGCCGTCGGCCGTTCGGCTCCGACTCCATCCCAAGACAACCGGGCAGCCTCGACCGGTGGATACGTCCTAGCGGCGGCCATAAATCCTCGGCAGAGGATCGGCCATCAATCCACATCAAAGGGCATTAACTGGCCAAAGCATTTACAACTGGCCGCAATCCGATCTAAAGATCATCCATGCCAGCAGGTAGCCCAGCCAAAATAGAAAGAAAGGGTACCACTCGCCCCCCCCCCCACCACCACCACCCAGCGAAAAGCACTGCGTGACACTGCCTTGGAGGCAATCTATTACTACCACAAGCCAAATCTAGGCACAGAGCGATTGCAGCTGATGGTAATAATACGTGCGATCTAGCGTCCTCAGAGAACTCACTCTCTTTCTAGGCACTTTAGATGCGATACAAGGGAAGCACGGTCGAATAGTGAGTGGTAGCATGCTCAGTGACAACGAGCATAACATGGTTAGGGGTGACATGCACAGGGTCAGCATGCAAGTAAGGTTAGGGGCAGCGTGCACTGTCAGCACGCATAAGCGCGTAAAGAACGAATCACGCGGACCCACTAAATGCTGGGATAAAGAGATGCGTTTTTAGTTTCTTTTTAGATGTGGTCAAGTCAAGAGATGTCGTGACGCAAGTCGGGATCGAGTTCCAGGCTTTGGGAGCATACGAACTAAATGTGCAGTCTCCAAAGGATTTGAGGTTTGCACGAGGCATGGGTAAACAGTCAGATTCCGAAAAGCCGGCGGTACGATACTTAGCCAGGTGGGGCAGCAGATCTGATAGGTAGGCTGGAGCCAAAGAATGAAGGGACGTAAAAGTTAGTGACTAAACCTTGAAGTCGACGTGTTGCTTGACTTGGAGCCAGTGCAGGTCGGCGAGAAGTGCTGCGATGTGGCAGCTGCGACGCTCACGACAAACAAGCCTGGTGCAGAGTTTTGCACCAGCTGTAAGCGCCCGATTCAACAGGCCTGCAGATCAGTTTCGTAGAGACATCGGACGATTTGAGACGCTTCGTGCGTGCGATCTACGCGCGAGGAGGCTTCGCGAAACGGTCAAAGGCGACGCGGTCCAAGGTCCAAGGTCGCGGTCCAAGGTCGTGCACGACGCGGGAGCCAGCGGGAGCCGCCGAGCGAGCGGCAAAACGGAGCAAAAAGCGGCGCCGCCCGAAGGGCTGGGCGTGGCCGCCGCGACACCGCTGTGACCCCGAAGCCTCCTTATTCTGCATGCCCAGCCCACCTTTCGCAGGCGGTGAGAGAAATTCCCAAATGGCATTTCCGGCCACGAGCAAACACCGTCAGCTGACCGACCGACGAGTGCGGCAGGCGGCAGCGGCTGCAGCGGCGGGCGCTCGCTCAGCATCGCCCCGAGCGGCGAGCAGTCACACGGGACCGCGCGATGAAATGCAATGAAAGCTGATGACTTTTCCAGCAGCGACCTCATTAACTCGTACGAGCTCGGCACCCGGCGAGCGAACAACGAGCTGTGCTTGCAGCGATCTAGAGCCCTCGGACTTTGGCGTGAAGTAATTAGCCAGACCGAGGGGCAGCGCGAGAGTCAGTTTGCACCGGTGTTCTCCGCGTGCGACTTCCCTGCGTTTCGCCGCCGCCGCGTGCGTTTCGCAAAACCCGGTTGCAGTTTTCCAACTGTCCCGTCGGGCCGTTTAAGAGTTTCTCGTTTACTAATCTTCATCCAAGTGGCACACGTGACGCTGCGACGCGGGCCGGCAGCGGTGGAGCCAGTGGAGGAGCAGGGAGTCATTTGCCCCAAACTCCCCCCACACAGACTCACACAGCGGAGCAGCGACTCGTAGGTCCGCCCTAATACGTGCGCCCGCGCCCCCGACCGTCACCGGCCCGACGAAATTATGCCTTAATTCCGCTCGGCGAGCAACCGCCGAGCTCGTGCCAAATAAACGCTGCGACTCTGTGCTATGATTATATTATAATTGATCGTGCTGCAATTGCGCTATAGTGTTTCATTCATTGCGGGTCTAGCCGCGCATGCATAAAAAAATGTGTGGGTCTTGCCCAGATGAAAATCGTGGCTTCGCGACTTCGGGTCGGTATTAATCTGACCCCGATAATGGCTACCGGGTTAGAATTGCATGCATGAGAACCGCATGCATTAATAGCAATACATTGTATAGGGCCCTTCAAGAACCTTGTCTCTTTCTAGGCACTTTACAGATGCTGCAGACAAGTAGCGTGGTTTTTGCTTCCTGTCTGTAGATAACTGACATCAGAATTCTTTATGGTACGGATGAGGACTTTTTATCTTAAGGTGAAGGGCGATCTTCGTTGCTGTCGCATTCCGAGACTGCTGGCATAGCTGCTTGCATTACGGGTGCAGCTAAAAGTCACCAAGCAAATAAAAATAATTCATTCGCGTAGCGCCCTAAGAGAACTTTTCTCTATTCAGGCGCTTTTCGTACGCCGCGAGGCTCGAGCCCACGACCTCGGACATCAAATACATTCACCTCGACTTTGGTTCGAGACGAGAGCATTAACTACCGGACCAAACCGGCGCTACAATTGCCGCGACTACAAGGCTCAGAGCTGCACCGATATTTTGTTGCGTGTCGGCTGGGAGTGGAACCGTTACGAGCGCCGTTTTATTCGGCCCTAGCTCTGCCCGGACGCGGGAGCCGCCGAAACCCGTTTGCAACAGCTACCTCAGCGTACATCCGCAGCGCGCATTGGAGCTACGTCTGCGACTCACCGCCGGTGCCAGGCGCTCGCTCCAAATGTCAATCGCGGTCTTGCGGAAGTGAGCTCTAGGGTCCGCGCACGCGCACCTCGCCTTTTTATGCGGAAGCCTCTGGATGCGGAGCCGCTAGGCCGCGCTTTTCCAGCGGCTCCGCTTGTCGATCGAGCTCCGGGCTCCGAACGGTAAAATACGCCTCGATCGTCCGACTCGCGAGGCCCCGGGCAAGAGCTGCCCAATTCAGCGGGAAAATGGCTCAGAAAACCGTCTCCTACAATCTCGGCGAATACTTGCCGCGACGAATTGCCGGAACCTGCAAGGGTCGTAACTCGTCCTCCAATGCCGCTTCGTCTGCGACTACCTAACTCCCACGAGACGATGTGCCGTAATCTCTTTTTCTTTCTCAGGGATCTTTTAGGGCCTGCGATGTGCTTCGCGAGTGTGTCTGCTTGCTTTTCGCGTTGAATGTCAATCATGGGCGAAAAAGATAAGGGAGCCCCAACGGGCCTGCTTGAATCCATTCGTAGGACGTGTCTGTCGACTTGACCGCCTGACACGCCCCTTCAGCCTTGCTATATGCGAATCGTCATGCGGAACGACCTTCGTTCTTGTTAACCGTGTCGCTCTCCGACAGCACGGACGGATACCCCGGGATGCTCAGGCCACGGTCAAGGCCTAGGCTGATTTAACTGTCTCATTTACGTAACGGCAGAAGAGCCTCGGCGACCATCGCTCCCGCTTGCATTGAAAAATTAGCAACTGCCTGACTCGTGCAGGACTCGGCGACCCTTAGACCCAGGGCCATCCCTGATCGTCTGCTGTAGCAATTAGACATATGAGCCCGGTGGCAGCAACACGGGTTACCATGGTAACCCGGGTGCGCTCGCGGACTGCTATAACTACCTGAATATTGGTCCAAAATATATGCAAATAGGCTAGAAAAATGTCAAGATCGTTGAGTTCTATTCGTCAGCAGAAAGACGGTGACTTCGAAAACGACGATTTTTATTTCGCAAGTTCGCAGCGGCTGACCAGATCCAGGGCAAGGATCCAGGGCTCGATCACGAATATTGAGCCATCTTTTCAAGAAACAGCTCAAGATTGATGGCTGATTTGGGACAGCCGCCGGTGCCTTCTTCGGGCGCCCCGCAGAGCGTATCTGCACGCTCGGAGCAGCCTTCTACGCCGATGCTCTATTTTTTCTGCCATGAGTCTGCGCCATATCGTATGCCGACGCCAACGGCGCGTCAATATTCTCAGAATCTTCGTCTTCACTATCAGCGATACTACTCAGGCGAGCACTGGCGCCACGATTCAGGACCTCCTGCATAGTTTTGTCAGACCAGCGGGTGGCAATGAAGTTCCCGGCAAATGTTTCCGAGAACTTGCACACCAGCTCCGTTTCGTTGTTAAGAACATCATCGATAACATCTTTTATATCACCATAGCCAACCGTAGCGTGCATACTTTCGTTGAGCTCTTGCGAACCTAGTTCTTCAGATTGCCTCGACGTGACTCTGACGGTGCTGCTCCTGAATCAGGTCAACAGCGTTTTTGACTTCGAAACGCTAACTTCTTTAGAGCACGCACACACATACACCACACACACGCACGCACACACACACACACACACGCACGCACACACACACACACACACACACACACACACACACACACACACACACACACACACACACACACACACACACACACACACACACACACACACACACACACACACACACACACACACACACACACACACACACACACACACACACACACACACACACCTAAAGGAAGACCCAATAGCGCATAGCACGTTGTGCCGTTTCTCCGTGCTCTCTACTCGATCTTCTTTTCTTTCGTTGTTCGGTTGCCGCCATGAGGCACGGTTTTCCTGGTCATTTGGTACGCTTTGGCGAACCGCAATTTAGAGAGAAAGAGCCGCTCCCCTCCACCTTCCTATCCTGCCACGCATATCTCTTCTACAGCCTCGCTGTCGCTGCGCCGAACGAATTCGCTATCCGTCGCATTTCGTCCCTACATTTCATTGGAATTCCTGAGCCTCATATAAACTAAGCCTAGCTTTCTCATCGACAGCCAGGGTAGCTGTGAAAAAGCTACTTTGCATCTGGAGCCAGAGTAACGGTAAAGAAACTTCACATAGCCATACTAGTGACTGGGTTTGCTCTGGATAGTAAAACCTGGCTAGAATAATCCATATATCGTCCCAAATGCAGGTATTTTTCCAGCCCGTCTGCTTATCCCATCCAGCACGCTTAAGAGTACAGAACTGTTGCCGATGGCCATTTAAAGCCGAGGCCTTTTTAGCCTGGCAATAATGATAGCAAGAGAGTGAGTTTCTCGGTAGCTCAAATATTAGAGTGCTGTCAAAGCGGAGGCTGGGAGATCATTCTCCGCTCGCAGATTTTCCGCTCTAGGTCACCGAGCAAGCGTCCATCGGCCGATCTGCACTATATTTTCAAATTAGCATTGACTTGGGCGACGGATCTTCCGTGGGGTTGTGAACTTCACAGCGGAAGGCTGCGCTATTGCAAGAAATGCGAGTGCGTGTATGCCCAAGTCCTGAAGGAAGGCCTCTGGCAACATCGGTCTCTGATCATGAGAGAAGGAGATTCCATTTCCGAAGTTTTTTTTTAATTTAGGAAACGGATTGCCGCCATTTAACAGGCCCACACCTTCACCAGTCCCGTCCTGAGCAAGCTAGGCAGCACTGGAAGCACTTTAATGGTGGCCTTTCAATGGAAGATTTTTTGAAGGGACGGCCAACTCCTAATCCATTGTCAAAATGGTCCCCACAGAAGGCAACGCTCGCTAAAAGCTAGTGCAAGCCGTGTATAAGACGATACGCTGCCTTACAGAATTCGTAGCTCCATGTGCATGCAGGAGCCGAAGGAGCTGAACTATAATAACAATAATAATAATGTACTTGATAAAGCGCCCCCAGAGAACTCAATCTCTTTCTAGGCGCTTTACATTTGCTGCAAAGGGAAATGCAATTAAATGGTCAGTAAAATTATGCTTGAAAAACAAACAAGTTGAATAACATGGTTAGGGGTGACATGCACAGGGTCAGCATGCAAATGTGCTTAGTGCAGCATGCACAGTGTCAGCATGCATAAGCACATCAAGGACGAATCACAGGGACCCACTGAATGCTGTCCTAAATAGGTGTGTTTTTAAGATCCTTTTAAATGTGGTCAGGTCAGGGAATGTTCTGACGCAGGTCGGGAGGGAGTTCCAGGCTTTGGGAGCATACGAAATAAATGCACGGTCTCCAAAGGATTTGAGGTTTGTACGAGGTATTTCTAGACTGTTGGATTCCGAAAAGTAGGTGGTACGATGCTTGGCCTGATGGGGGAGTATGTCGGAGAGATAGGCTGGAGCCATAGAATGAAGTGACCTAAAAGTGAGCGACAAAACCTTGAAGTCAATCCGTTGCTTGACTGGTAGCCAGTGCAGGTCGGCGAGAGGTGGAGTAATGTGGCAACTGCGACGCTCACGACAGACAAGCCTAGCTGCGGAGTTATGCACCAGCTGCAATCGCCTGATCGCACATGCCGGTAGGCCAGTAAGCAGTGCGTTGCAGAAGTCGAGATGGGATGTCACGAATGCATGGACAAACTTGGACGTGGTATCCTTATCTAAACAAGCCCGAATTTTAGCAATGTTATGAAGCTGAAAATAGGCAGATTTGACTGTGGAGCTGATATGGTCGTCTAACGAGAGGTCGCTTTGGAATATGACACCTAGATTTCGAGCTGATTCAACAGGACTCTTTGAAGGATTCTGGACTGGTTAGAGAGGCGAAGCTAACTGACCCGAGTACGAGAGGTTCGTGCCTGCGGAGGTGTGCGTGCGCCTTCGAGTAAAGTAGAATCGTGTCGTCCCAGCTCAAGCGACGAAGTCAAGGGACACTTGTACAAAATTGTCGCGTTATGATGGTACGAACGCCGGCGCTCTGTAGACGCTGCCTCTTGCTGGACTCCTGCATAGACGTAGTGACGACATTTTCGTTCTAATTTTTAGGCGGTTATATTGAACCGCGAAGAATCGTCACGTTTCTAAACGTAGGACAAACAGCCCGATCGCCAGCAGGAGTGAAGAGAGACGACGGATCCGGAATGTAACGCGTAGCGTACGTGCGTAGCGTAGCGTCTGTAGCTCGACAAAGCCACAAAGACTACGCGGGCTTTATGCGGGAGAGTTTTTCGTGGCGCACTCAGAGCCTGAGCGGCTTTCGGTACGCATTCGGTAGCCGACAGATCCTCGACGCGCTATCCGGGCGTATCCAGGGTAACCGTGGCGTGCTGCTCGAAATAGATACGCGGTAGCACACTGTAAACAGCAGCGAGCGGAGGACTCGGAGAGAGCGTCGAGGACATTAGGTGAGAGTCGGTCAAATATGGCCCAAGTTTGGATTTCCTACTACTTGAGTGGGCTGCTGCAGCAGCAGCAGAGGGACCGGAACCGAGAGCCGCCGACTGGGGGCGCGGCACATCTAGATCACGCGACTGTCGGAGCATTACTGATAGACTGCGTGCTTCGCTGAGCTCTGCGATGTCGGTCCCACGAAGGCAAGTCCTCTTTTGGTGTAGCTGCTGTAGCTATACATCCTTCGGTGTAGCTGCTGTAGCTATGTATCCTGCGGTGTAGTTCTTGTGTCATTGACGATAAGCCACTGCAATGTGTAAGTGGCAGTGAGCTCATTCGTCGAAAGATCCACACAACTAAGGTGATGACATAATCATGCATAATCGCTCAAGTAGACAGAGAGTGACGTACAGCGACAGAGATTAGCAGACAGGCTGATTTTACATTTCTTTTAAACGACGCTACAAACCCACCAATTGCTTGCTGGCAGCACTTTCTTCGCCGGTGTCGATCGATTGATTTAACTTGGTGCTTAAGCGTGAAGCAATTGTGCATTTTATAGCGACTAATCAGCGCGTACGGTTTCATTCCAGCCTACACGAAGTGCCTTGGAAAACAATCCAGTCTTACGAGCGGGGCGTAGCCGGCGGCTCCTACGTCCGAGCAGAACCCGGAAGGAAAAGCAGAGCTCGCAGCGGCGTGTGACGCACCTCGCAGCGGCGTGTGACGTACCTCGCAGCGGCGTGTGACGCACCTCGCAGCGGCGTGTGACGTACCTCGCAGCGGCGTGTGACGTACCTCGCAGCGGCGCCACTCTCAACCGACGTGCGACCGGCGCGAAGCCCTGCGCCTTGTAATCGCGGCCGACGACAGGAGCAGGAGCAGCGCCTATGCGAGCAAGGCGTACGCCGACAGGCGACAGCAATAAGGGTGCTACGGGCGTTTGACAGTATCCGTGACGTACGCACACTCTCGCATGGCTCAGTGGCGTCGAGCTTATCTCAGAGATATACTACCAAGACGCCAACTCCCTGACTAAGACAGGACTTCGCCTCGAACGCTGCGTTGGCCGTAGATTACATCACAATCCATTCGTAGCACCTATAGTTACGAGCCGCGAATGATAAATACCAGTAATAATATGCCTCCTTTAGCTCGCATCAGTTTCAGTAGCTCTCACGGGCGCTTCAAATGTATAATTATCATCATTTTTATTATTGCGGGCAGGGACTCGGCATTCTCAGCGCAGGAACGAGCCGGCATCCATTTCGATGTTTAGCAGGAGCGTCTGACTGGCTGTAAAGCGGTGACAGCGATAACCAGCGGCTGCCGACCAATTCGCCGCGCATGCGCGCGTGTACGATACCTTAAGAATGAAAGCGAGAAGATGCACGACGAAAAATGAAGCAGACTTTTAAGTAGCAAGCTCTCAGGCCATCGCTCGAATATACGCGGCATTATCAAAAGGCATTAGCTGACGAGCAACGAAAGATTTGAAGCCCATTAGGATGCGATGATCCCTTGACCGGCCGAGATAACTTCAGTTTTGGCCAAGTTACCGCGGGCATTGGAGCCAGGGGGCTTAATTTCAGCGTCGAGTCACTGCCAGATTAAATTGTAGTTCTTCCTGTCTCCGCTACGGTCGACGTGGAGTCGCAATCTGAAGACGACTGCGGCTCCTAGTTAATGGCAGGACACTAAGAATGCATAGCAACGATCCTCTCCTCCCTTCTGCAGCCGTTTCTCCTTCCGCAGCCCGCGTCGCAAGCCTTTCCTCTTCCGGCTCGTTGCACGGCTGAACGGCGTATTTCCTTCAGCAGCCTTGGCCGATGTAGTCTAATATCGCAAGCTCAGCCCTTAATTGGGTGGCACAAAGTGTTGACGCAATTTTTTGTTCCTGGATAGTCGGTACTATTTCCTCATCGCTTGTCCATTAGAATCAAAGAGAATTCAGCCGTAATTTGGCAGAAAATTTGCTCTTTTGACGACGACAGTGGCAACTCTTAACTCACTTGCAACGACTCAACAGGTGAGTCAAGTTCGCATCTTTTGGTTCTTATTTATTCAGAAAAAACGAACGCAGCAAAATTAGAACGTTTTGAAACTATGTTACACGTAAATGACGCCAACGAGATTTAAGCCTGGTCTAGACGAGAGTCTTGCCTCCAACCAACTCGGAGTCTTACTGCGGCCTTCCGGTTAGTTGGCGGTTTAGACGGCAGTCTCGCTCCAAGTCTGACTTCCTACTCGCTCCGCCCACTAAGCGTCCGTGGGATAGCAAAGGCATTTCTCTACGGCCAGGCTTCGCTAATGCAATTACCAGTAGAATGAAACCTGTCCGCTATCCGCCTGTATCGCTTGCCGCCTCAAGATATGACTCTTAAACTCCGAAGACTTTGAAGGGCGTCCTGCCTCCATTGTGCACGTGGCTTCTCACTGCACTCTCAGCCGCTCTGCGTAGTTTTCCGCCTCTGACCATGACTTCCCAGGTAGCCGCGTAACGCTGCCGCGCGAAGCCGTTCCAAGCGGCGCTCTCCTTCCGGTAGCGAGCTTTCACGAGTGAATCCGTGGCACTCACTCATCTTCGTTATCTGCGCTCCTATGAAAACATCGGCCTTGACCTTTGCCACAGGCAGCTCAGGAAAGAATTTTCGCCGCTACTTGAAGACTGTGGATCCCTTATCTGGATCCGCGCCGGTTGCTTCATGTTGCTCAATTTGATGCGCATCGGTGGTGCCAGCACCTTCCGAGGGCACGCCGGTGGCTCCAACTTCAATTAAGTTTTAAATTTAAATTTTAAATTTAATTTTAAATTCAAATTTTGAATTTTAAATTTTAAATTTAAATGAATTTAATTTTTAATTTTTAAATTTAAATCTTAAACTGTTATCCTCGCAGAGCGGACCGCATTGTCCGCTGTGACCAGTCCTGCTTCTGGCAGTGATGTCTTTTTCGCAGATGCGATGCTGTTCACAACACTTTGAAGAAGAGTTATCGCACAGAGTTAACTGTAATACTGCACGAATAAGCGTACAGCAGGTACGGAGGAAGGGAGGCATAGCGCAATAGTAGTCTTCCTTAAGGAAGGCGGAAGGACGCCAGCCAATCATTTTTGTTTAAGCTAGTCGTGTGGGTTCCGCATGATAATAATAATAATAATAACAATAATAATGTACTTGATAAAGCGCCCTCAGAGAACTTAATCTCTTTCTAGGCGCTTTACATTTGCTGCAAAGGGAAATGCAATTGAATGGTCAGTAAAATCATGCTTGAAAAACAAACAAAATGAATAACATAATTAGGGGTGACATGCACAGGGTCAGCATGCAAATGTGGTTAGTGGCAACATGCACAGTGTCAGCACGCATAAGCACATGAAAGACGAATCACAGGGACCCACTAAATGCTGTCCTAAATAGGTGTGTTTCAAGTTCCTTTTAAATGTGGTCAGGTCAGGGGATGTTCTGACGCAGGTCGGGAGGGAGTTCCAGGCTTTTGGAGCATACAAACTAAATGCACGGTCTCCAAAGGATTTAAGTTTTGTACGAGGTATTTGTAGACTGCTGGATTCCGAAAAGCGGATGGTACGATGCTTGGCCTGATAAGGGAGTATGTCGGAGAGATAGGCTGGAGCCATAGAATGAAGGGACCTAAAAGTGAGCATAAGCTAGCGCCGGTCGCAAACGCCGCCGGTCACATTGGCTGGTCGCCTGGGCTCTGGCCACGCCGTTCCCTAGCCGAAAGCCCGTAGCTACGCCCAAGGGGAAACATTTAAAAGTCGACCAACGCTGGGTGAGGTTACGCAGCGATGGTTTATGGCATCTTTGGTCAGCGCTGCTAGTGGCCAGAGCCACGCGGCGTTATTGCCTACTGTCACGGCGATGTCGCCTGCTTGCCCGGGGCTGCGGGCCTTCGGAGCTGTCGCCAAAATAGCGAGCTGCCACACTTACCGTTTATCAAGAGGGGGCCTGAAAGTTGATCCGTTATCGAGTCCTGCGGTGGGTGATCCTTTATTGCCTACTGCAAGCGGCGGTGATAGCCGCTAAGGCTCCTGTGTCGCTATGCAAATGAAGCTGTTGAATCAGCCAATACTATTATTATCTCAAAAGAGATTAGGCGGCCGTTTAGCCGAATAGACTACTGTAGCTGCAGCGCTTCGCGCATCTTGTTTAAGCGCAACGATTTGTCTCTTCGAAATATTTTCTACTTGCTGGGCACCGGCTTTCCGTTTTTAAGCATATTGCTTGAATTTGAATCTAAAGAGTTGTATCTCGTTCTAGAGCTCCACAAAGACACGTCGCGGACCAAGTGGGCGGCGTTCCGGAGACAGGAGACCGGAGACAGTTCCGCGGTGCACTTAAAGCCGGTGCGGCTCTCAGTGGTGTGAATTCTGTAGCCAACGGACTTCATCTCGCGTAGCAAAGAAAAATTGAGGAGCATAGCTGCGTCAGGGGATGGCAGTTCCGGAAATTAGTGGCATGAAAGTGGCAGCTCAGGGCTGCTAGAAAGGATGTGCCGAAGGCTTGTGGCCTATTGTCGAGCAACATTGACGGGTTTCGTTTCAGGAGAGGAAGCGGAAGCGATTGTGGCAAATCCACAATGGTTGCTATCCTAAGACCACCAGTGGCTATCAGGAAACCGCCCTCGGCGGTTTTTGGGCTGAGGTTCTGCCGCAATCTGGCAAGAAATTGCGCCCCTCATTAGGCTCGCTTGCTCTCTCTCTCCCTCCGCTCGCGTGTCCTGCAATTCGCACTGCATTTACCACGGCTCCGCGGTCGGTCGCGGCCACTTTAGGAGCTTGTAGATTTGTACGTGGCTGCACTAGCCTACTGTACTAGTTACTAGCCAACTGTACTAGCCACTAGCCTACTGTACTAGCTACTAGCCTACTCTACTAGCCACTAGCCTACTGTACTAGCCACTAGCCTACTATTCTGCCTGGACTGCACGCGGCTGCTGCTTCCGTCGAGCGGTCTCCTCCACAGACTCCTCCGGACGGACTCGCCGATCTCGGATGCGGCAATCTGGATCGCACGGGCGAAACGCCAGTCGCCCGCCTCTGATGCGAAACAGCGCGGCCTTGCTAAATAGCATCAAAACAGCATCGCCGCGCGCCGAGCACATAGTCTCGATGCGGACAGGCAGCGTTGGCGAGCGGGTCAGATGGACTTTTGCAAAGTCGCCAGTGGACGCTGCCTGGCGAATGCGGACTGCAAGTTTCAGAATCGAATCGCCGGGCTTTCAGTGCAATGTAGACCGGCCGATAGTTGCACCTTTCTCGATTGAGAAAGCACTTCGAGTGACATTCTGCGCCGCTCGCCTACATATTGCTCGATCTCTTAAATGGGCCTGAGTATTTACGTCCGCAGCAGGCGTCGGCTGGCGCCGGGCTGCGTAACTGGAGATTAATTCGAGAGTAGCTGGGGGACAAGGCTGACGAGAAGCACCTGCGAACGCTTCTCGACAGGCAGCGAATGCGCTGCTCCCGCGCTCACGAATGCAGTAAACCGGGCCCAGCAATCGGTCCAAAGGTCGGCAGTGGAGTCCAACGCTGCTCGGAGCTCGGAATAGCCACCGGGCGATAGCCGACCAATGCCGACCCGCTCCTCTCCAGCGCCAAAGCAAAGCCGTCGTCGTCAGCTTCGACGTCTGCGTCGCTGTGGCTGTCGCTTGCTTTGCTCGCGCATCGCCTTCGCGAATGCTCCTTCCGGTGCCGCCTCTGCTCTGCCAGATTCTCGCTTCGCCAGCCTTCAGTTGACGGCAATGCCGGCCGGCGGTGGCTCGTCATGCGCGCTTGGGTAAGCTCAATCAATCCACGTCGCCAGAAAAGTACGCTATGCTTTCGCGGCTTCGATGCCGTTCGCAGCACACTTTGGAAAGAGTTTCGCAGCCGATCTCGACGGTGCAAGCTAGTCGCTTGAGCTAAGCGTAGCTAAGCTAGAGCCTCGAGCGTAGGCTAGTCGCAGGGGGGAGGAGCGCTCTCCTGCCACAGCAGGCACGGTGCATGGCGGTCCCTGCTGTCCCAAAAGGCAATGATGGCCCCTCAAACTCGGTAAAGCCGCCGTGCATATGACTGTCCGAAATGCCATGCTTTTGAGGTCTTTGGTGACCTCCCGGACCAACTCATAACATTTTAGGGCGTTCAGCTTCGGTCTGGAGCGGTCCGGTAGCTCGCCGAGTTAGCCAGACGAGACGAGCGTTTATTCCCATTGCGGAGAATAAGTAAAAGTAAAGGTAAAGGCTGATTCGGTAGGCTCGTTTGTATAGCGGCAGTAGAGCGCTAGCGGCCATCACCCTGCTTGCAGTAAACCATAAAGAATTGCCCGCTGGAATACTCGAGCCACGAGAACGTGGACGAGAACCACGAGACCCGGATATTGAAGTGCGAGCCCCGTGTCGCTAGGCAAAGACCCAGGGGCAGCAAGACGGCTGCGAGGCTCGTGAGTGAGCCGAATGAGTTGACTCAGTTGATAATGGGGGCGCCACTCATTCTGGTCGCCGCACGCGATTCCTGATTCGCCTCGAGTAGACTGACCACTTTACAGCGAAGAAGTAAAGCTCACCTTAACCTTGGCGAGGAAGCCAGAGACATCTTGGTGACATTTCCCCTGATCTGCGACTTTCGCTCTGTCGTTCAACTAGCTCCCATGCTTGAGCCTAGACGTTCCCGGAATTCGACTTGGTGGTACTGGGATCTCTTATAATGTAATAATAATAATAATAATGCACTTGATAAAGCGCCCTCAGAGAACTTAATCTCTCTCTAGGCGCTTTACATTTGCTGCAAAGTGAAATTCAATTGAATGGTAAGTAAAATCATGCTTGAAAAACAAACAAAATGAATAATATGGTTAGGGGTGACATGCACAGGGTCAGCATGCAAATGTGGTTAGTGGCAGCATGCACAGTGTCAGCACGCATAAGCACGTGAAGGACGAATCACAGGGACTCATTAAATGCTGTCCTAAATAGGTGTGTTTTCAAGTTTCTTTTAAATGTGGTCAGGTCAGGGGATGTTCTGACGCAGGTCGGGAGGGAGTTCCAGGCTTTGGGAGCATACACACTAAATGCACGGTCTCCAAAGGATTAAAGTTTTGTACAAGGTATTTCTAGACTGTTGGATTCCGAAAAGCGGGTGGTACGATGCTTGGCCTGATGGGAAAATATGTCGGAGAGATAGGCTGGAGCCATAGAATGAAGGGACCTAAAAGTGAGCGACAAAGCCTTGAAGTCAATCCGTTGCTTGACTGGTAGCCAGTGCAGGTCGGCGAGAAGTGGAGTAATGTGGCAACTGCGACGCTCACGACAGACAAGCCTAGCTGCAGAGTTTTGCACCAGCTGCAATCGCCTGATCGCACATGCTGGTAGGCCAGTAAGCAGTGAGTTGCAGAAGTCGAGACGGGATGTCACGAATGCATGGACCAACTTGGACGTGGTATCCTTATCTAAACAAGCCCAAATTTTAGCAATGTTATGAAGCTGAAAATAGGCGGATTTGACCGTGGAGCTGATATGGTCGTCTAACGAGAGGTTGCTTTGGAATATGACACCTAGATTTCGAGCTGATTCAACATGAGATATGCTGGCAGAGCCAATTTTGAGAGTCAGCCTTTCCAATCTCTGAATCCCACTGGGTTTGCCCATAACTAGTAAGAGTAATAAGAATAAGAATAATAATAAGAATATTACATTTGCATAGCGCCCTCAGAGAGCTTAATCTCTTTCTAGGCACTTCAAGCAACCTGAAAAGGAAGTATGATCGAATGATTAGTAGTAGCTTGCTCAATGACAACAAGACTAACATAGTTGTGCACGACGAGGTGTCGTGCAAAGGATCATCTAGTAAATATGGTCAGTGGCTGCATGCACAGCGTTCGCATGCTTAAGCAGCGAAAGGACGAATTACAAGGACCCACTAAAGGTTGTGACAAGCAGATGCGTAGTCGTAGGTGAGGTCTTCTCGGTTGGGGTTTGTGTTGTGGGTTTCTCTTCTCGCAGCCGACCGAGATTTGTCCCAAGACGGCCGGTCTCCGCAGTAGCGATTGCAGGGAAAGAGCTTGAAGTACCTGAGGTAGCACCTGAGAGGGAGGCTACGAATGAAGGAAGGTGAAGGACATGAGATTGCAGGCGCTGTTCCGGTGCACGTCCGTCTGACGCTTGGACGGGGAAGGGTTGACCGAGCTAAAGTAGCATTTCCACCTGAGTGGTTTCTTGGCCGGACGGCAAGCGCGTAAAGCCGACTTATAAATTGACCCGGGGGGGGTATTTAAATTCATTCCTCGCTCGGTTAGATCTTTGCGGATCAGAGCGGGCGCTGCCAGCGTCGGCCGCTTCGGTTTGCACGCACTGCTGGCTGAACAAAAAAAGCGAGTTCCTTCGCTAGGCTCACCGCCTGAGGCAGCTCGGTTTCAACGGCGCTCGAAGCCTCGAAAAGAAGCCAAGACGATGACCAGCTACCCCGGGATGCTGGCTGGCTCCCGCGAAGCATTATGGCGAGCGCATTGTGCGCCCCACGTCGGCGTACATTTCGCCGCTGACTGCTGGTTTGCTGCTTCCCGGTGCTCTGGCGGAAGCTCGTGCAGCAAAGAGGTCAGCTCAGCGGGTCGACCCAGCTGCCCTAGGGAGCTCCGAAGAGGCGGAGGGCCGAACTACCGCGGCTGAGGCAAGAAGCAGAGCAGCGGCCGAGAGAGCACGTGCGGCCGTACTGCGTGCCTAAGGTTGCTATGCTAGTGCCCGCTACGCGCGCCGGGCGACCGACGCTCGAGGTTGAACTAGCGCGGCTTGGAGCCCGGCCTTCCAGGCGGCATTCAATCCGTCGTCCTGGTGAACGCCAATCGGAGCAGCAGCGTGCCCCCCCCCCACCTGGGCGAAACCTCGCACGTGCATCGTCCGGCATTGGGACGGAGTTCGGGCAGTTACTCGAGCCGCCCTCGGACAGTCGCTGAGCGGAATGCACGCCCTAAGATTACAACGTACGCGCAGTTTCGAAGACTCGCATCGCACACGAACCTCGAATGAAGCGCATCGGCCGATGCATAAGCGAGGGGGGACTTGCTGTGCCTGCGTTTCGTTGCACATCGAGCCTAGGGCTGCAGCCGACTGCGCCCACGGCCCCGATTGGCAGAGGCGCTTATCTGCGAAAAGGGCGAGGAGAAAGGCGAGAGAATGCACGTCGAGGACGAGGGCTGAAAACGAGCGCAGGTGCGATATTAATGGTCCGCCTGTGTGCTAGCTGGCGGAGGCCGTCTTGTCTGCGGTCCTACGAATTACCGCGATCCACTCTAATTAAGCGAAGACGACTGGAAATTGGCATCGCGAAGCTCGAATTTCTACTACATATCCTAGTACACGGTCGTCATAACGCACCCAACCAATGTCATGCCATCGAGCTCGAGCGCTCGCATGCGAATGCTGAGATCCAAAATCCGGTGGCCACGATCGAGGTCCACCGAAAATCAGCCGGAAATTGGTTGTGGGAAGCTCCGATGTTGGTTGATTGCTTATTAAACTGCACTGTGGTTCAAGCGTACCCATACAATTTCGCTCCGTTTCACGCTCTCATTAAATCCACTGCAATCGACTGTAGTGCCCTGCGGGGCAGCGGATTGCGGTATTGGCCCTACCCAGTCACTTAAATATGCGGGAAAGAAAGCATGGAAGTTGATTAGCGATTACATGCACATCCAGTATGTTAAAGCACGCAGATGGGAATTCGCAGGGACCGGTGAATGCTTTGAGGACAAGGTGTGTTCTAGCTTCTTTTACGTGTCAAGCCACGAGATGTCGTGACGTCAGTCGGAAGTGAGTTTCTGGCTTTAGGAGCCCGAGAGCTGGCTTGAAAGCCCGCTCTCCAAGGGATTTGAAATTGGTAGAGAGGCAGGGAGAAATTACTTAGCTCAGAAGGGCAAGTGTTACAATTCAAAAACCTGACGAGGAAGTGTATCTGATCGGTACGCCGGAGCCAGAGAATGAAGAGACCTAAACGTGAGCGACACAATCTTGAAGTACTAGATGCGCTACTGTATATAATAATAATAATAATGCACTTGATAAAGCGCCCTCAGAGAACTCAATCTCTTCCTAGGCGCTTTACATTCGCTGCGTGGGAACCAGTGCAGGTCTAGGAAAAGTAGTGTAATGTGGCAGTTGCCACAATCACGACATATAACCCTAACTGCAGATGTGTGCAACCAATTTAAGCGGACTTTTGCTCAGGCAGAAAGACCTGCGAGAAATGAACCACCGAAGTCTAGTCACGATGTCACAAATCCATGGACCAGCTTGGCTATGGTATCCTTACCTCAGCAGGTCCGAATTGTTGCAAAGGTGTGTCACTGAAATTCGGAAGACCTAACTGTGGAGCTGATGTGTTCGTCTAGTGAAAGGTCACTTTGCAAGAGGACTCAGTAGCCTAGAGCTAAGTTTGTTGTTATCGTACTTCGGGAAGTGGATTCAGACGGTTTCCCGTGGCAAGAAAGACTTCTTCAGCTGTCTGGCGATGTGTGGCATTCGCCAAGTGACGTCCTGAACTGGGTCCACGTCGGTTTTAAGATTCCTCGTGCCATCCAATATCCTATACATGTCAACGATAAGCATCTATGTCTCTTCCTTTTGATCAAAAGTGCGCCTAGATTGTGATGCAATTATTCCAAACGAGGTGTAGAAGCCTCCACATCCACATAGAACTACGCCGCAAGCATAGCCCTCGTAACGGTGGGGTCTCTGCCAACAGGCGACAAATACCTTATGAACCCTGACCCTTGGGATCACGACTAGTGACTCATAAGTGCAGTGCCAATGCAAGCAGTTATGCCGACGGTAGCGGAATACGGCAGCAACGAAGATCACCCGTACCTTAACATAAAAAGTCCTCATCCACACAGTAAAGAAATACATTTGACAGCGACGGAGGGTTACAGGCATTCAACAGCGGGCCATGACGTTCGACGCCTCTCGTACGGCTTAAAGCCTAGAGTTCAAATCAGCTCAACTGCAGGAGCAACAATTTCCTGCCAATTATACGGCTAGCTTTTTGCTAGCTGATTTAGCAGCCTCATTTGTAAAGCGACAAAAGAGCCCTAATGGCTGTCACCACCGCTTGGAGTGGGCAATAGAGGATCGGCCACTGCAGAACTCAAACCCGTGACCTGGGTCGGGAAGAGCACGCACCTTCCTCCTGGGCGTATACCCTGGGTCGGGGCTAGGGCTTTTATGCTGCCATGGCCACAGATGGCCACAGTCCTATCTCAGTGGGAGAATCCAGAGTATTGACCTGAATGGACAAAGATCATCCGAGGTAACTCTGAAATATAGGGTACCTAAGGGCTCCGTGCTAGGTCCGGTTCTTTTCATGGTTTATACTCTCCCTCTTGCTGATGTGATTGCCAAGCAAAATCTAGACTTTCACTTCTATGCGGATGACACTCAGTTGTACCTTTGCTTTGATCCCTCCCAACCTTCGAGCACCTCGAATTCTCTCAACTCACTGCATGTATTGATGCATGTATTGATGGCATCCGCACATGGATGGCAGCAAATTTTCTAAACTAAACGATGATAAAATTAACTTACTAGTTATGGGCAAACCCAGACGGATTCAGAGATTGGAAAGGCTGACGCACAAAATCGGCTCTGTCAGCATATCTCCAGTTGAATCAGCTCGAAATCTAGGCGACATGTTCCAAAGTGACCTCTCGTTAGACTACCACATCAGCTCCATAGTCAAGTCTGCCTACTTTTAGCTACATAACATTGCTAAAATTCGGGCTTGTTTAGATAAGAATACCACGTCCAAGTTTGTCCATGCATTCGTGACATCCCGTCTCGACTTCTGCAACTCACTGCTTACTGGCCAACCGGCATGTGTGATCAGGCGATTGCAGCTGGTGCATAACTCCGCAGCTAGGCTTGTCTGTCGTGAGCGTCGCAGTTGCCACATTACTCCACTTCTCGCCGATCTGCACTGGCTACCAGTCAAACAACGGATCGACTTCAAGGTTTTGTTGCTCACTTTTAGGTCACTTCATCCTATGGCTCCAGCCTATCTCTCAGATCTACTCCCCCACCTGGCCAAGCATCGTACCACCCGCTTTTCGGAATCCAACAGTTTACAAATGCCTCGTACAAACCTCAAATCCTTTGGAGACCGTGCATTTAGTGTGTATGCTCCCAAAGCTTGGAACTCCCTGCCGACTTGCGTCAGAACATTCCCTGACTTGACCACATTTAAAAAGAACTTAAAAGCACACCTATTTAGGACCGCAGTTAGTGGGTCCCTGTGATTCGTCCTTGATGTGCTTATGCGTGCTGACACTGTGCATGCTGCCACTAACCACATTTGCATGCTGACCCTGTGCATGTCACCCCTAACCATGTTATTCATGCTGTTTATCAAGCATGATATTACTCACCATTCAATTGCGTTTCCCTTTGCAGCAAAAGTAAAGCGCCTAGAAAGAGATTGAGTTATCTGAGGACGCTTTATCAAATGCATTATTAATATTATTATTATTACAGATTGTCACACAACCGACTATTTGCCATTCTAATCCAGGAACCGCAAATAGTGAATTTCACTCTAGCTGATTTAGCACGCTCTCGTTTTTCTTCCCTTTGCAGCAAATGTAAAGCGCCTAGAGAGAGATTGAGTTCTCTGAGGGCGCTTTATCAAGTGCATTATTATTATTATTATTACATATATCGGCGTATATGCACATTTCATATTTTTGAACTCGCGAGTTGCCAAGTAGGCGGCGGCGGACCGCATGTGGGGATTTTCCCTAGTTGCCTTGACTCATGCGACTCAGTGCAATGTATAGACCACACGATCGCTAACCACAGCTGATGTAACGACGGCAGCTTGGCACCCAGCTTGCGAGTATGGCATACACGTTCACTCACGCCGTACACCGAGATGTGGCTCAAGTGCGTAGGTGGAGCTCTGCTGGTCATGGTAGAATAATAATAATAATAATAATAATGCACTTGATAAAGCGCCCTCAGAGAACTTAATCTCTTTCTAGGCGCTTTACATTTGCTGCAAAGGGAAATATAATCTTTCGGCAGCATTTGATATCGATCCTCAATTCCTCCTTGAGCCCCTCTAATCTCACCTGGGCATCACTGGCCCTGCACTACAATAGTTTAGATCCTTCCTCAATGCGAGACTTCAGATCATTGGTGTCAATGGACAAAAGATATTCGATTCATTCTCGGGTTTTGTGTAACCCAGAGATCTATGCTTGGTTCTCATCTTCTGGGTGCCACGAATAACTGCGATACGGCTGTCATTTTCACCATAAACTTCAAGACACTGTGGTTTTGATTCCAAGATATACATAATTGTGTTTCGGGTTTACCCACCAAATTGCATGTAATTGCGCACTGCGGTTTTGATTCCAAATTACAGCAAGTATGAGTGATGAAACCGAACAAACAAAGCCAATCCTCGTCTAGGAACATTTCAAAGCCCTTGAGACCCCTCTTACAGACGAAGTAAAAAATCTCGTGGCGGAGAGCGAAATCGCGCTTCATGACGGTGCCATGGCTGAGCCAGCGAATCTCGGTGTGGTAAAGCAAATCGCCGTAATCAGCCCCTGCAGCTTCGCAGATATGCTTGAAGATGCGACGACATCCCCTGACTTGACTGCATCAGAACATCCCCTGACTTGAACACATTTAAAAAGAACTTAAAAACACACCTAATTAGGACTGCATATGGGTCCCTGTGATTCATCCTTCATGTGCTTATGCGTGCTGACACTGTGCATGCTGCCACTAACCAAACTTGTACGATGACCCTGTGCATGACACCCCTAATCATGTTATTCATGTTGTTTATCAAGCATGATATTACTCACCATTCAATCGCGTTTCCCTTTGCAGGAAATGTAAAGCGCCTAGAAAGAGATTGAGTTCTCTGAGGGCGCTTTATCAAGTGCATTATTATTATTACTATTATTGTTATTATGGTTGAGAAGACGAGCAAGCACTGCGTTTACTAGCTTCACCACAATCGAAATAACGTCTTTCATGCTTGCCGCTTTGGCACACGATGCCTCCTGGTGAAAGATGCAGTGCATCTTTCGTGTCTCCTGCACTCACAGCCCAAAGAGCGGCCATGGTCGATCAGCAGCTGCGAAAGTTCTTTGGTAGATCCAGCATAGTGGCAGGTGCAAAGCCGGTAGGAGGGCATTGAGGACTTCTCTCTGCCGGTTGTCATTCCCTTAATTTTGACGAGGCTGGGAAACTCCTCGACTACCTCCAGGTCATGTGTGACGCCGCACACAAAGATGGCCAGCTGTGCAGTGGTCTTGATATCACAGCTCTCGTCCAAGGCGACGGGGAACATCTGGAGAGTTTTGAACTTCGTGCTCATCGAGGACCGGACATCAGCGGCCAAGTCCTGCACGCGTCGAGTCACAGTCGAGTGCGCAGATGGCGGAATTGCCTTGCCATTGCGTCGTACTCACCAAATTCCATGCGATCTTGCTTGAGCGTTGTCACGCTACGGCCTCCAATAGCCAGGGCAAGCCAGCATCCCTGCATTATCGAACCGCAACACAGCTTCCATTTCCATAGTACGAGTTTCATAGCTGCAGTTTTGATGCTACTTTACCGAAATCCTTGCTCCGGGTTTACTAACTAAATCTCACGGCATAGCGCATGGGCTTTCTCATAGTGTGGCCTCTAATGGCCCGGACCAGCGAGCCTCATAACATATTCCAATGACGAGACAGCTGCGCCTTTCACACTAGTAATCGTGTAAATGTTGTTTTGATTCAAAATAATAGCAAACTGTGGTCTGAATTCGCCCTCAAAATTTCATTCGACTGCGCATGCACTTTTTCAAGCTATGGCCTCAAACGATCCGGGCTAGAAAGCCTTCATACATATCTCAACGGCGAAACGGCTGCTATTTCCGAAATAGACTTCGAGGAACTGTGGCTTTATTTCATGTCACGGAAAACAGTGTTCTGGGTTGAACCACTAAATTTCTTGATATTGCCCATGAGCACTCTCACGCTATGGCCTCCAGTGGCCAGGAACAGCCAGCCTTCCTACACATTCAAACTGCAATAGAGCTGCCATTTACACCCTAGGAGTTGTATAACTGGTTTTAATTAAACGTAATAGAAATAGTGTTTCGGGTTTAGCCACCAAATTTTATGACAACGGTGAGCGTGTTCTAATGCTATGGCCTCCAATGGACCAGGCCATCTGCAGCCCGGGCCATCAGAACCATAGCAATATAATGGGTTAGAAAAATCACATAAAAGTCGGCGGGTAAACCCTGAACACCGTTTCCATTATAAGAAGATACCAGAAGTGCAGGTTATCGACGCCTATCGTTGGTTGGAATGGTTACTGTGCCGCAGTTGGAAAATTCTGTGCGGACCGGGCCATTGAAGGCCAATGCATGAGAACGGACATGGGCTATTGCATGAAATTTTGCTGCTAAACCCGGAACACTGTATGCTATAACATGAAATCGAAACCACAGTTACTCTATGGTTATTGCGGAAATGGCAGCTGTATCGCAATTGAAATATGTATGAAGGCTTTCTGGCCAGGACCTTTTGAGGCCATGGCATAAACCATGCGCTAAGCCACTAAATGTGTTTGGTTAACCCGGAACAGTGTTTCTATAATGCGGAATCAAAACCGAAGTCGCACGAAATCTATTATGGAAATGGCAGTCGTATCGCACCTCGAAATGCCCCAGCGGTCCGGGCCATTAGAGGTCATTTTGTTAAATCGCGATTTCGCAATTGTTTGCACGAAAGTTTGTTGTTAAACCCGGAACACTTTTTTTCTATCATTTGGAGTCAAAACGGCAGCTTCGCGACGCTTTTCGTTGAGATGGCAGCTGTGTCGCCTTTGTTGGATTGTGTTGGAGGCTGGCTGGCCCGAGCCATTAGAGGCCATAGCATGAGAACGCGCAAGTGAAATCGGATAAAATCTGGTGGGTAAACACGGAGAATGCTTGCTATAATGTGTAATGTAAATACAAGTTTCATTAAGACTATTCTGAAAATGGCAGCTGTATCGCAGATCAAAATTGCACGGTGCCCAGGCCATCGGAGGCCATTTCGTGAGAACGCACACGCAAAAGATCGCGAAAGTTTGTGTGTAAACCCGGAACACTTTTTCTGTAAGTTAGAATCAAAAGCGAAGATGCTTGAAGCTTATTTTGGAAATGGAAGTTGTGTCGTGGTTCGATTGTGCAGGAATGCTGGCTGACCTGGCCAGTGTGGAGGAGGACGTAGCATGAGAACGCGCCAGCGAAATCTCATGGAATTTGGTGGATATAACTAGGACATCGTTTTCTATTTGCACTCAAAATTGCAGCTACGAAGAAGCTCTTTGTTGAAATAACAGCGGTATCGCAGTTCAGCAACTTGGGGCTGTCATTTGGGCCGGGCCATTGGAGGTCTGAGATCGCGTAAAGTGAAATTGCATGAATTGTTTTGGCTAAGTACTTTTCTACGTTACTATTGTAAATCAAAACCGCAGTAGCACGAAGTGTTTTGTGGATATGGTAGCTTTATTGCAGCCGTTCGAATGCCTTGCGCTGGGCCATAGGAGGCCGTAGTGTAAAAACGCACAAGCACAGCCGCGTGACATTTTGTGGGCAAACACGAAACACTGTTTCCATAGTGTGGAATCGAAAACTTCCGTTGCGAAAAGCTTATTGTGGAAATGGAAGCTGTACCGAAGTGTATCGCAGCTATTCGTGGGACCCCAGACTCGCTAGAACCACTAGCGAGCTTAATTCGCACATTAATTCACACATAATCCCGTTGTTCTAAGAAAAAATCTGCATTCCTCGACGATGGACGCATAGGGAGACGCTCAAGCGAATCCTTGCTGGAGTTGAGAGCTGGTTTGGTCCAGCGGTTAAGGTGCTCGCCTTGACCAAGGCCTGGCTGAGGTCGGGGGGGGGGGGCTCGAGCCCCGAGGCATATTCGAAGCGCCTGAATACAGATTAAGTCCTCTCGGGGGGCGCTACACAAATAAATTATATATTTATTGAGAGGGTGAGAGCCGCGAGCCCGCGATAGGAAGGAGTGGAATGGATAAGAGTGTCGGGAGGTACTTTTGTTCGTCGGGTCAGTGCGAGTAGCGAGTAGCGGTAGCGGGAGCCCTTAGCCCTGGCCGGGCGCTGCCCGCGAGCCCTGGATGGCACCCGCAGTGCACACCCTAAACGGCGTTCCGCCCGCTAGTACTTGCAAATGAATTTCTGGCGACAACGATCGACGCCCCCAATTAGCGTTCAATGATTCGCACGCTCTGCTGCTAATATGCGGGAGGGCGGGCAAGCTCTCGATAGGGGAATTCTCGGCGGCCGGGTCGCAAGAATTCCCCGAAGATCGCACGAATAACTGCGATACTCTGTGATAAAGCAGTCATTTCAACAATAAACGTCAGAAAGCATCGTTTTGAAACAAAATTATACGGAATGGTGCCACGGGTTTACCCAACAAATTTCATGCAATTGTAGTAGCGAGTACTCGTGCTATGGCCTCGAGCGGATCGGGCCAACAAGCCTTTTTGCACATTAAATGGCGAAACAGCTGCAATTTCCACAAAATGCTTACCAAAACTGTAGTTTTGATTCCAAATTATAGAGAACTACATGCCAGCAGCAAGTTTAAGCACCGATTTCAAGCGATATTTCGCTTTAGAGTTCTCATGCTGCCCAAATGGCAGCCAAAACATTTGAACCGATATTACTCACCATTCAATTGCATTTCCCTTTGCAGCAAATGTAAAGCACCTAGAAAGAGATTGAGTTCTCTGAGGGTGCTTTATCAAGTGCATTATTATTATTATTATTATTATTATCAACTTCAATAAAGCTACCATTTCCACAAAAATATTTGAGGAACTACAGTTTTAATTTCAAATTATAAACCAACAGGGTTCCGCGTTTATCCACCAGCTTTTATGCGATTGCGCTTTCGCGTTCTCGTGCTGGAGCCTCCACTGGCCCGGGCCAGCCAGCCTCACTCCATTATCAAACTGCGATACAGCTTCAATTTCTACAAAAAGTTTCGTACAATTGTAGTTTTCGTTTCAAATGATGGAGAATGGTGTTTCAGGTTTGCCGAGCTGGTTTGGTCATGCTGCCATGTAAAAAAAATCTTTCAGCAACGGCGGTGTTTATTTCAAATGATAGAGAATAGTATTCCGGGTTTACCCACCAAATTTCAGTCGATTTCGCTGGCGCGTTCTCTGGCTATGACTTCCGACGGTCCGCCCTGAATGGCAGCCCTACACAGTCAAACTGCGATACAGCTGCTGCCATATCAACAAAAAGCTTCGAAAAACAGGGATTTCCAGAGTAAATTTTAGAAAACAGTGCTCCAGGTATACCCATCAAAGTTCACGCTATCGTGCTCTCGCGTTCTCATTCTAAGGTCTCCAATGGCCTGGGCCAGTCAGCCTCAGTAAATTATCGAACTGCAATGCAGCTACTATTGCCATAATAAACGTTGCGAAACTGCGGTTGTGATTCCACGTTATATAAGCTATGTTCCGGGCTTACCAATTGAATTTCATAGCGTCTAGGCGTTCTAATGCTATGGCCTCCGATACCCCGGGCCAGCCAGCCTCCCGACTTATTTTAACTGCGATCTAGCTGCTATCTTCCTAATAATCGAATTTCGACACAGCTGCCATTCCAACGGTAAGTGTCGTGCAACGGCACCTTTGATTCCATATTATACCAGACAGTGTTTCGGGTTTTCCAACTACATTTCGTGCCATAGGGCATTCTCAAGCAATTGCTTCCAGTGGTTCAACCCACTCTGCATTTAAGGACTGCACAACAGCTATCATTTCTATAATAGGATTCGTAAAAAACAATGGCCTTGATTGCATATTATAAAAACCAGAAACAGAAAAATTGTAATAAAAATATAAAAAAGTACTTTGGGATTATCCGCCAAAGTAATATGGGACCAATATAATATAGAATCAAGACTGTAGCTGCATTACGCTTATTGTGGAAATAGAAGCTGTTCGCAGTTTAATATGTCGGTAGACTGGCTGCTCCGGGTCATAAAATTAAATTAGATGATGTAACAGCCTCTTCTGTATAGCGACAGAAGAGCCTTTTAAGTCACTCACCACCGCTAGTAGTAGCGAAACAGGATCGCCCACCTTAGGATTAGAACCCACGACATCGGGACCGAGGTCGTGTAAAGCAACCGCCTTACCTAGTGCGCCATCACGGCTCCCGTAGCATGAGAACGCCCGTGCGCTGGGCCGTGAAATTCGTTTAGTAAACTCAGAACACTGTTTCCTGTAACGGAGAATCAAAAGTGAAGTTGCTCAAAGCTTCTTGCGGAAATTGCAGCTGTACTGCAGTGTGAAAATGTAGAGAGCCTGGCTGGCCCGGGCCATTGAAGGCCATAGCATTAAAACGCTATGAGCAAACAAACGAAGTTTTGAAAGTAAACCCCGAGCACTTTTGTCTGCAGTGCGAAATCAATGCTGCTGTTGCACGACGGGAATGGCAGCTGTACTGCACTTTGAAATTGCATGGCGGCTCGGGCCGTTGCTAAGATCGCATATGCGTTATCACACGAAATTGTGTAGGTAAACCCAGAGCACTGTTAACCATGATGTGCACAAATCCCGATTGCGAAACGTTTATTGTGGAAATTGCAGCTGTACCGAAGTTCAAATATGTGGACGTGATCGCCGGACCCGGGCCGTCGGAGGCCATAGCAAAGGAACGCCCGTGCGCCATGCTATGAAATTCGGTCGTCAGTTGTTTTCTATAATATAGAATCAAATCCGCAGTTGCGTAACGCTGATCGTGGAAGTGGCAGTTGCATTGCAGTTTTATTGTGTGCGGAGGCTGGCTGGCCCAGGCCAGTGGAGGCTAAGGCACGAGAACTATCGCAATCGCATCAAATCTGGTGGGTAAACGTGGAGCATTTTTTTCTATAATTTTGATATCTAAACCGCAATTGTGAGCAGCTTTACGTGGAAATAGTAGCTTTATTGTAGTTCGAATGTTCTTGGCTGCCATTTGGGCCTTACCGTCAGCGGCCTTAACTTGGGAGCACGCAAGTGCAGTCGCCTGAAATTTAGTGGGTAAGCTTGGCACATCGTCCTCTGTAATTTGGAAATCAAAATCGCGCCGTTTCTCTAAGCATCGTGTTGAAATGGCAGCCGTATCACCCTTCAAATATTAAAAAAAAAATGTTGGCTGGCCGGATCATTTGAGGCTACACGAATGGAGACCAAGAAATGCTGCCCCCCCCCCGAGCACCACTAACTCAGCCTATTTCAGCAGCTACCCGCTAAGGCTCTATAATAAGCGGGTCACCTAAGCTAGACGACCCGCTCATAGAGGCGCATACAGCAGCAGCGCACCGGACCGGCACATCCAGTGGGCAACGCCGCTCAGCCAGTGGTGGAACATGCCTCCTTCATCGAGCTTTCGGCTGTACAGCAACACGAATAGCATGGGAAACGAACGCTTAACCAACCAGTAGCAAATCGACAGTGGGTACAGACAAAAAAGCAGCACGGACTGAGTAAACCGGCGGATTAATATCACGCACGTCGATCGATTCCACCTCTTGGCTCTGCGACCACCGTCTGCCGCTGGTAATGCTTTCTGCCCCTCTCCACCCTCTCCCCTCGCCCGGTAAGTGTCAGCGCTTGGCTTCGCCACCTCATCAGGCTCTAACGCCGAATTGCTACCTCGGATTTACCAGACGTCACATTTGAAGCTGTCGCTGCAGTGGTCTTGACATCATCTTCTTCGCCCGCAGTCGTCCCGGTCAACGAACTGGGCTTCAGAGCGTCTCTCGACCGTCGGCTTTTCATGCGTTCAGCTCCTCAGCATTTGGTTGCACGTTGGCTTCAGAGAGACGGGCGTCTTTAGCTGCAGAGCTGCGTATTTATAGACAACTGAACCAACTTCAAACCAGAACGAGATTGGTGTACACATCCTATGGAGGAGCAGACCTCCGTGCACCGTTTCGCGAGAGAGCGACTTCGACTTTTCCTTATCACGTCAAGTACTGGCATTGCCTCAGCCATTGCCAGTCTTGTCTGGCTTTGTTTCAGTTAGACAGTCTGTGGGGCGTGATGGACAACGTGTCCGGTGTCCAACGTCTCTTGGCTGAGCTTACGCTCACCGGTAGGCTTTCGAAACGCAGTGAGCAATAAAGTTAGTGCGAATCGGAACAAGAAGTCTCTGATGCATTTGCTTGTACGACACACCGATTTAGCGACCATAGCATGATTTTAACCGCTCGGCATCGATCGATATTCGCGTACTTGAAGTTGACGGCATTGCACTCACTGGGTTTCAAAGTCAATAGCATTTTCACAGAAGAGGTCGCGCAGACATAATGACACGCAAAAGAGAACAAGTTTCCTCAAGCGCCAAAAACGAGATGGGAAGCCGTTAAGAAAACGTACAGCTTTCTCTGTCATTGCGAGGCAGCGGCATGCGACATACAGCATTGTCACTGCACTGAACATCGCCAAAACACAGTTCCTCTTCTGATACGTAGAATTGTGCGTGTATACGGGTTGGCTACGGTCCAGAACAAGGAACCTCGCCTAGCAGGTAAAAACGAGAAGATGAGTCGTCACCGACAAGCGAGAACTCGCGAGATAGGCAAGCAGTGCTTCTCCTCGGCAGCGTAGAGCACTGGCATGCGAGACACGGTTGCATTGCTCATCGTCATGCGAGACACGCTGCATTGCTCATCGTCACCAAAATCTATGTCCCCTCATCGGGTGCATAATGACGGTTGGCAACAGTCACATTACTTATAGTGCAGACATCATCAGTAGCAGGCTCGCGGAGAGAGAGAGAGAGAGAGAGAGAGAGAACAGCTTGTTCAGCATCAGAGCACCAGTCCATAACCTCAACAGTAGCAGTCTCGAAGCGAAGCAGGTAGCAACAGTCGCGAGCTATACAGTGGCCATTACTGGCTCAGGAAGAGCTATTACTTCGCACCTTATATCGTCAGTCAATGCTAGGGACCTGACCCTGCACATAATCAGCAGCCTCTTCTATGATCTCGAGGAAAATCAAAGTTTCCAACTTCTCAAACCGTATATCGGACTTCGCGAATTCAACACAAGAACTAATTTTCAACTATGGCCTGCACTCGCGCTACATTGGTCGCCTTATCGTCCGTGAGATCTTCTAGACTAGCAGTAGTAAGTTCAAGCCTGCTGCCGTCGTTAACGAACTCAAATTCTAGCCTTTTAGCAGTCTCAGCCAGCATTCCCAGTGGGCTGCCCACGACATTTCGGGTAGATATTCCTGACTGCTGCTTCAGACGTTGACGTACCTCTGCGTCAAGGATATACATAATCTCCAGAATGGTAATTTTAACTGTAAGACGCTCGGCCGTCAGAACTACCTTGGGACATGCATTGGCCCAAGCATTTCCTCACAATTCGCCTTTAAGGACTGAACAACGCTCTTTCACCAATTTTCCTAATTTTAGTTAAAAAATCGCAAAAGAATCCCAAGGTTTGGCGTAGCGGGAAGATAATTCGTCGTTCGAAGACTAGATATCGCGTTTGTTACGTAACTTACACACGCGAATAAGGAAATCCATCTTTCTGGTTACGCGTTCACCGTTTAAGACACGAGCACTGAGCGTAGCATCATACGATGAGCGCTAGGGTCCGTCCTTAGCAATTACCCCCACACTTCCGACAGTAAACGTTACCGACGTAGTGTGCGGCTTCAACGTCCGGGCAGAGCTGGGCTGCAACTAGCAGCGCTCGTGGCGGTGCTGGTCGCAGCCAAAACGCGACGACTGCCGGCGACGCCTGAACATTACGTCGCAGCTGGCGACTTGCAGGCGCAGCAGCACCGACGCACGCAGGTGCGCGGACACGGAGCGCGGAACGCGGCGGCAGCGACGAAGAGAGAGCGCGCCCTCTCTACCTCAGCGTAACGCGCCCTCGTATCCACTGGAGCCATTGCGCACGGAAGTCCATTCGACAGCGCGGGAGTATTGCAGGCGTTCAGCAGCAGCCACGACGTGCACCGGCGGCGCCCGCGGCCTGGAGCTCTAATCAGCCCGAATGCCTATTCCAACTCCGGAAACACAGCTGACTGCCTATCTCATGGCGTACGCTTTCATGCGGCCGCGGCCGGAGACTGTTGCATAATCAGCTCGTAGCCTTTGCCATACTGAACCGGCGAAAAATAATAATAATAATAATAATAATGCGCTTGATAATTGATATCATCCACAATCTGGACGATTTAGCTCGCCGCCGTTTCATTGGGAAGCCAAACGTTGACGCCTACCGTAGCTTGCTGCCAGGTTTCAGTTTATTAGTAACCAGTCGGCCAATGCTGCCAAGCAATCACTCCGTAAGTCAGAGGGCGAATATGAAACGCTCGCGGCCGAAGCCTCCGGACCAGCAGCGGCGGCGGCAGCGGGAGCGGCAGTCTGACGGCGGCAGCGGCGACCGCGGCGGCTCGCGATCGGCGAGCAGACGCGACACCGAGATTGGCGTCGCGTCGTTACGTTTGCCAACGTCGACGGCGCAGAGAAGCAGCCACCTCGAGGTCGCGGCGACGACGGCGACCGACTGGCTACGGTCACCCGGCTGCCTCGGTAGGGCCACGACTGCCGCCGCGCACCGACGCAGTCACGTCGCCGCACCGTGTCGTCGTTAGCGATGCACCGACAAACCGGGGCGTCAGGGCGCTCGACGCTGTCGGCGCGCGCGCCACTCGCCGCTCGCGCCGACAGCGTCGCGAGCGCAGCGAACTCCTCGCGCAGCGGAAGCGGAGACCGACTCGTCGGGCGGAAAAGCGACCGCGCAGGGGCGGCGCTCACTACGCCTGCGAATTCGCCGCCGCCGCCGCCGCGCTTCGCTTGATCGCGAAGGGGACGACGTGGTCCCGAATGAACGTCAAGAGGCGGCTCAGAAAGGCAACCCTGGTTGTGACTCGTGCAATCGTCGTCGCTGTGCGGGCGACGCGGTGCGGCGGCGGCGACGGCTGATAGAAAATCTAATTAATTTGTATAGTGCCCTAGGAGAACCTAAATCGCTATCCAGGCACTTTGCATGTGCTGCAGGGCTCAAACCTACTACTCGGGTCGGTAAAGGCGAGTATATTTTCCCTAGGCCACTGCGATTAATAATAATAATAGTAATGGTAATAATAACAGGATGTTTGCATAGCACCCTCTGAAAAATGAATCTCTTTCTAGGCACTAAGGAAGGGTATGCTACAAAGAAAGAGCACGTCAGCACGATAAGTGACAACGCGAAAAGCAGCAGTATGCGTGCCTTTACACATCGACGGAAGCGACCGTTCGTTCCTATATTTGCCTTTGGTTTAATGAGAGGCTCGTTTGAATGTTGTACAAACTAAACCGCCGCCTCTGGGTCTGCGGGAACGAGAGCGAGTGGGGGCTGGGTATTTTTGTACCGCGGCTACAGCTTGGAAACTGCGGAAAACGGTCTGCGATGTAACGGTGCCTGAAGTAACCGGGAAGTGAGCGAACGCAAGGCAACACTCTTGGCTCGCGCGGCCGGTTCCGGTAGCGAAGGCGCAGAGCAGAGAGCTCGCACCTCAAGCGAGCAATCACCCGCAGTCGATCGACTCGACGATCGAGCGTTGAGGCGTACGGAGCGTTGGCCTTGGCCTTGGCGGGCAGACCGCTGCTGCGAGCTGCGGTCTGCCCGCCAAGGCCGCGCCCGCGTCCGCCGTACATCTAGCTGTGGCGTTTGAGCAACGGCAGCGCCCGAGTGATCTCGCCGCCGGGCAATCGATTATTGCGCTCCCGCGGCAAGCTACCCCTGCAGACGGTGCGGATAGCGGAGCCATCTGCAACTACGGCCGCCGGGTGCATTTTCCCAGTCTAGCCCGACAGCTCGCGATGGCCAAGGAAGGGCGCTGACTGCTGGCCGAGTGAGGGCGCGGTCAGCGCCCTCACTCGGCCGTCTTTGCCACGTAATCGGATCGTTTAACGACCGTTAACCGCAGCTTCGCGATTTCCACGTCTCGTGAGAACTAGCTTGCTATCTGCCGTACGCAACGGTTGTTCTCTCTCTCTCTCTCTCTCTCTCTCTCTCTCTCTCTCTCTCTCTCTCTCTCTCTCTCTCTCTCTCTCTCTCTCTCTCTCCATTACCCACTCTCTCTCTCCATTACTCACTCTCTCTCTCACTTAGTGACTCACTCGTCTCTCTCTCTCTCTCTCGTTTCTTCCCACTCTCTTCAGTTCTCTCCCGCTCCCTCTCTCTCTCTCTCTCTCCCTCCCGCTCCCGCTCTTTCTCTCTCTCTCTCTCTCTCCCTCCCGCTATTACTTTCTTCGCTCTCTCCTCCTTCCGCTGTCGCTCCCTTGAGAGAGAGAGAGAGAGAGAGAGAGAGAGAGAGAGAGAGAGAGAGAGAGAGAGAGAGAGAGAGAGAGAGAGAGAGAGAGAGAGAGAGCGCGCAGACCATTAGGTAGCCTCTTTGCCGCTCCTGGCCGTCCGGCGCCATACATATTCAGGCATTATCGGTAAAAGAAAGTCAGTTTGATTAAGCTGTCCGCTGTCAGTAAGGGCAGCGTAGAGGGAGTGCCCATCCGACTGCGTATCGCGCGTACGAGGGCTAAGCGGCGCACTCTCGGGGCCGAGTTCCTTTTAAAAGAGGGAGTCGTTGTCACGACCAGGCGCGAGCTGCGAGCGAAACGCGAGCACGTCAGCTGGCCCAGCCGACGCTATCCGACCGCCCGAAGGAGTCTTTAAAGAGATGTCCGCACTCTACGTCGCCGGCCCCGCCTCCTCTTGCTCGCCGCCGAGCTGTGGGCAGAGTTTCGTTCTCGCGTCGCAGCGATGTGGGCGCGCCGCGGCCGAGAGCGACTAGAGATGTGGCGCCCCCTGGCGATTAGCATATGAATGAGCGTAGCGTCCATAGGAAACTGTTCAACATACTCGCCAGCGTTTGTCTATATAGAAATTAAAAGATAAAATAAAAACAATTCCTTTATACAGCACCTTAAGAGAACTTAAATCTCTATTCAGGCGCTTCATATACGTCGCGGGGCTCGAGCATACAACATCGGCCAGATCATTTACGTTAAATAAACACATTTTATAGCTACCTGGTTAGCACTTTGAATTTTAGGCGTAGTGTTTAGGAGGGCTATGTGTTTTGCTGGTTGCGGTTTAGGATGTAGCCTCGCGCGCCAAACCGAACGCGACCCTCGGCTGCCGATGAAAGCCGGCCGCATCGCTCCTCCTCCTCCGCCGCCGCCGCGTCCTGCGAAGCGCGGCCTAGCCAGGCGGACCGCTGTGGCCACAGGCGACGAGCCGCCGCCGTTCCAAAACAGAAAATCTCGACGTGCGCGGCGGAGATGCGACAGGCGCACGCGACGCGACGAGCGCGCACCTCGGCCGACTGGACCGCAGAGTGGAGCGCAGTGCGACGGAGCGAACGTCGCTCCGGCGTCGAGCCTGGCGCGTCGAGGGGGATTACTAGGCAGCACTTTTCGCTCTTATTTATGGCCGCTTCGCTGTGGCAGGTACCGCCGCAGTACCAATATGACCTCGATTGCGGAATTACCGGGTCCTGAATTACGATGCTTAAGAACCGCATGCATAATGATCCGCGGCGGCGGCGGCTGAAGGGTCGCTATGTCGATGCTCGGTCGGTCGCCTGTTCACCGGCGCAGATGCGGCGCCCGCTCTGCTAAATGCCGAGCCGGACGCTGAGCGCGCCGCGAGAATTCGCTTCCGGAAGTACGTGCGCCGGCGCGTATCACCGCAGCCCGTCGCCTGCGCACCTGCGCACCTTGGCGCGCGCATTTGCTGCGCTCTGGCCGCGCCGCTCGAGGCGATAGCTGCGCAAGTATTCGGCCGCGCGTCGGCGAGCTTTAGAACCCGTCACGAGCGCTCCGCGCTCAAAGTTCAAAGGCTTCAGCTCCGCCGCCGCCGCCGCTGCAGGCGTGCTCGCGACGGCGGCGGCGGCGGCGGCGGCGGCGAGGGGCGTGGTCGCGGAGTCGCGGTCGGGGGGGGAAGAGCAGCAAGACGACGGCGGCGCCCGGCTTCGCGATCGCGTGCCCCGTAGCACCGTGCCTCCGTGCACCCCTACGATGAGCTCGCAGGGAGAGTGGTGCACTCATATGTAGCGACAAGCGTTGAGCTAACACCGACGTGCACCATGCTTTACACGCCTACTAGCGCGGACTTGAATGGCGGCCTTGACAGCGATTCCACCGCCGCACGCCTCCGCTATCGCCTTGGCCGGTCGATTATATTCTGGACTCTCGGCTAATCCGTCACGTCATCCCTCATCAGACGCTTCTGCCACTACCTAGACGAGGCTGCTGAATCAGCTGACCTTAACCTTTTTTGCGCTTCGCTCGCCCGTCCGATCGGTGCATGTATAGCTTAATAAACCTCGCTGCTGAGTCTATTAGGAGTGACCTTCGTCATTCGCGCCGGTGCCGTACATTGACATCATCGAACACCATATGCGTTCACTGCCGCTAATTGAAAGTGGGCGGGGCCAAGGGCCAGGCTTTGTAAAGCCAGAGCGACAGACGCCACATTCGAGCAGCCAGCGCCGCCGCTTGGGCGACTCCGCCGAAGCCTAATCGGAACTGCCGCCATCAAGCCACAACCGCCGCCGCCCGGCCGCCATTACCTCCGCCGCCATTGCCTTCGCCTGGCCGCCATCGCTTCCGCCTGGCCAAAACTGCCGCCTACCCGACAACGCCACCGCCCAGCCGCCACTACTGCCGGCTAGATGCCTGACTCGGAATGGCCGTTTCATCTGAAATGGGAGCGCGGCTTTTTTGCAGACGATGAGAATCTGCCGTAGATGCAGGAAGCTTTAGAATTGCACCGCATTTCGCGAGCGCACAGCCACCACTGCGCTGAGAGACAAGATAAATTATTGAGATCGTACTTTGCATTAGCGTGCGTCCCATGTCGAGCGTGCCGTGCTATACCGTAGCCACATTGCTCTGCGGGTGGATCCATTGCACGATGACTACTAGAATGCTCAGCTCTTTGGCAGTCACTGCCCTGCGGATAGTTGCCCCCCCCCTGCATTGCGAATGCTGTTCATTGCAAGAGTGTGTGTCCGGTCTGCGATGCAGCTCAGCATAGAATCTGCACTCAGCTTCTAGCTAACTCCTACTAACGAAGCTTCGAACTTCTTCTAAGCTTCAGGTTAAGCACCTCCCTTCATTCGCTTCGCAGACGCTCGCATCGAATTAAAAAAAAGTCTCTACAAACCGACCCGCTAGGCGACGCGCGTACAGCAAGGTCTAGCAGCGGGGCCGGTGCGAAAGCGGCAGCTGAGACCCGGTGTGTGCTGCGCAGGCGTCAGCAGAGAGAAGCGGAAGTGGCGCGCGCGCGGCCGCCGGGAGCGCGGGTGGCCATGAGGACGTCACGCAGGCATCCGCAGCAGCGCTGCGAACGAATGAAGCGGATCGTGCAGCTTTTAGGGAGAGACGCGCGCTGCGCCGCGCCGCCCAGCGGCGTCTCCGTCGTGCGTCAGGCGGCCTCTCCGTCGTGCAGCGAGCATCCGGCGTGCGTTCCGCTGCGGCGCGTGCTTTAGGCGGAGCCAAGCGCGGCTGCCGCCGCCGACGCCGCAGCCGCCGCCGCAGCCGCAGCCGCAGCCGCCGCCGCAGCCGCCGCCGCCGCCGCCGCCGCCGCCGCAGCCGCCGCCGCCGCCGCCAACCGAACGAAGCGACCCGCGACGACTAGCTAGGAGATGCGCCTGCTGAGGAGCCGCCGCGTCGGCGCGGCGCTTTGGAGCGGAGAAACCGGAAATCGACGGGAGACACACTCGCGCGCCGGCACCACCATTCTGCCGTAGTTCAAGCGCTCTCTGCAGAGCGGCCGGTGGCGGGTTCGTGGCGAGCGCGCGAGGTTCTCGCCTAAGCCGTAGCCAACAGTGGCCTTGATGACCCGAGTGCGCACCGCCGCCGTCGGGTCGGACCTTTTGGGGGAAAAACATAGATAATAAAATAAAATTTATTTGAATAGCGCCCTAAGAGAACTTAATCTCTATTCAGGCGCTTCACGTATGCCTCGGGGCTCGATCCAACGACCTCGACCAGACCTTGGTCGCGGCGAGCACTTTAACCACTGGGCCAAACCAGCGTATCTTGACTTCGATGTTAGCTGAATGGCGTGCCGAGCATAGGCTAACGCGGCTTGCCCGCCGAGCGTTGACCGCAGCCTGCCAGCTGGTGGCTCCCGCAGTGCGTCGCAGTGTGCCGCCATTGCGCCAGGGTGTGCCGCCTCGATTGCTAGTGGCATTGCATTATTCCTTGGCAGCAGTCTAAAGGTTGGGGCAACCGCCACGTCCGCACGCGTCTTCCAAGAACTCGTTTCTTCTCCGGGAACTCGTGGAACCAGAACTCCTAGAACTCGTTTCATCTCCTCTTCGTGTCAGGCTGGCGATTCGCTCGCTCCGTTCGTCGCCACCATATTGCCGCAGTTGCCTCGGCGGCAGTTCGCGAGAGAGGGGCAGAGAGAGCGCGAACAAGCAGGGAAAGAGAGAGAGAGGGAGCAGAGAGAGAGAGAGAGAGAGAGAGAGAGAGAGAGAGAGAGAGAGAGAGAGAGAGAGAGAGAGAGAGAGAGATCAGAGAGAGAAAGAGAGCCGAGAGAGAGCAGAGTTGGAGAGAGAGAAAAAACAGAGCAAAGCAGAGAGAGGAGAGAGAGAGAGAGAGAGAGGGAGACATAGAGAAATGAGGCAGAGCAGGCAAAAGACTGACGCTCGAACAGAAAAGTATTTGGACGGTCCAGATTTTCTCGATTACCATCTTTTTCTAAGCTCCCAACTGGACTTGAGCTCACCTTTATCTTCTCTTCTGTCCAACATTGTCCAAAATTGCCCAAGTATGCATTGCCATGATAGTTGGGAAATTTATGAATATTGTGCCCAAAATTAGCCAAAAACCCTTTAAACTTCTTCAAAATGGCTGCTTTGGCCTTAATAGGGCCTCGAGAAACTACTCCTTCACCAAATCATGCAAGAACCGCGAGGCTGCGCCCAAGCCGGATCTGTACAGCGAGGCCAGTGGGTATTTCTACTTTCGCCGGTAAAAGCCCGAAAAAATCGCCGTACAGTCGAACTTTGTGAGGGGCAAAATCATTACACTGTATGAGGCTGGACCATCGTACGGTCAAATTGCTGCTACTTTATAAACCCTTAAAGTGTATGGTTTCTTACAACATGGAGGAGGTGGAGAAGACCGGAAGTACTAAAAATACTACCCTATCGGGCCGTCCCCGTGCTACTACTAGGCGGAAAATATCCTAAATTTGGAAGCCTTAAGAGACCGTTTGGCTTCGGCGAAAGCTCATGTTAAAGGTCTGCATGCATCGTCTGGGAAGCGAGTTAGCGGTGACACTATCAGAAAGTGAATAGATGGGCTGGTCTGCATTCTCGAGTTGCAAAGAAAAGACCTCTTCTATCGGCAATGAATGTGGTAAGTCGCTTACAGTAATGTAATGTATCTCCGTCTGTAACTCCACAAAGCCACAAAGACAACGTGGGTGTTACGCAGCAGGACAGTGGGCACAAGCTTGAATTAAGCGGATTGCTCACGAATGGGATAGAGTAGTATTAATAGTAATAATAATAATAATAATATTAGTACACTTGATAAAGCGCCCTCGGAGAACTCAATCTTTCTAGGCGCTTTACATTTGCTGCAAAGGAGTGACAAGAGCAAATTCACGCTCTTTCTGAACTACAAATGAAGGCATTGCGTGCGTCGGTGACCATAACGAAGCCTACTCAACCAATTTCCTGCATCCGACGGTCAAAGTTGGGGGAAGGTGTCGTGGTATGGGAATGTTTCAGCTGAAATGGTGTCGGAGCTCTGCACCACATACCGGGCATCATGACCAAAGACGTCTATTTAGGCCGTCTTCAAAACTTAGCACTCCCAAGTCCACTGGCTGGCACTTCGTCACACTCGATTCTACTTTTCAGTGCGACAACGATCCTACACACCGCAGCAAAAATTAACCATTTTTTTAACAATTTATCAGACTTCAGTTACTCTCCAGTGACGGTTATGGACTGGCCAAATCAGTCTCCTGACCTTAACCCAATCTAGCATCAATGGAATGAAGTCGAGCGACGGTTACGGCTGTTGGCCGTCCGTATCGCTACTGCTGATGCGCTCTTTGTTTACTTGCAACAAGCCTGGAGAAGTATAACGGTGCGATGCCTGCGAACGCTTGATCAGCTCAGCCATGCCTGTGCGACTTCCACAGGTCTTTACAATTAGCAAAGGTGCAACTTCATGTTAGCACAATAAATTGATTACTACGTACGGTAATTGGCGAGAACGTGTTGCTTTTTCTAATTTCAAACAGAGTGCATTCGTTTGGCTTGATATTTACTCTACATGCCCGGCGTGTAGGGGGCCGTCATGGCGGCTGCGCCAGCCGTCCAAATACATTTGTGTTTGAATGTAGATTGACGGGAGGCAGAAAGTGACAGGCAGAAAGGAAGAGGAAGAGAGACAGACAGACAGACAGACAGACAGACAGACAGAGACAGACACAGAGACAGAGACAGAGATAGAGAGACAGACAGAGAGACAGAGAGACAGAGAGACAGAGAGACAGATAGAGACAAAGAGAGGCGGAGAGAGAGAGAGAGAGAGAGAGAGACGAGACGCAGAGATGTAGGTATAAAGAGGGCGAGGCTCAGATTCGAATGTCGCGCTTAGCGGTTCCTCCCACTTCGCGCGACGATCCCTCCTCAGTCAAAGTCGACCATAGCGCTTTGCATCGCTTTCGCCGCGGTCGCCGCGGTCGGGCTGATGCGGGCGATGCGAATGCGGCGAAAGCGTCGCCCGCCCGCAGCATCCATCCGCGCCTCGAGCCCGCATCGGGCGCTCGGCACCTCGGCACCGCCGCGCGGGCCGCCCGCGGACGCTCTGTCGCGCGCGCGGTTCGCGCCGGACGGCTAACCGGTCTTTCCGCCCGAGCGGGCTGCTCGCGGCGGCGGCGGCGGCGGCGGCGGCGGCGGCGGCGGCGTACACTTTCTGAACCTATCTGCCTCTGCTTCCGGCCCCACCTGGCTCCTCCAAAGAGGGCCGGTCGCGAGAACGTAGCGCGGGCGTTGGCCGTTCGCCGCATCGACTGGCGAGGAAACGCGGTCGCGGCTTCTCGTCGTGAGAGGAAGCTTTCCATTAGCGCGCTCAAAATAGGAGACGGCGCGCGCGTGCGCGCGCGCGCACGCGCTCGCCGCAAAGCGCGAGAATGCCGCCGACCGCGGTGGGCGATGCTAGCAATCGCATTACTCGCAGCGAGGGCCCGCGCGGTCCGACTAAACGGATTGAGAATCTCAGCCGAGCCTGCTCGCGCCGGCCGAGCCGACTCCGCCCGCCGCCTGGTGGACGCTGCCCCCTGAACTTAACCCCGGCGAGAGGCCGCCCTGGGCGGCGGCGGCGTCCGCTGCCGCGCGAGCACTCGGCTCGCAGCCGCTCCGCGATTGACTCGGCGGATTCGTCGCAAGCGTCGCGCGCGCCCCGAGCGTCCGTCGCCGAGACGCTGCGTCGAAGCGAATGCCAGAAGCTCCGGAAGTCACCTGTAGAAGCTCGAAGAGCGGCTCGGAGCGCGGAGCATATTAATATGCGCATTGTGGCACCGGGTCTCATTAACGATATCGATCGACCAGATTGGGTATTCATTACAGTGCACCTCAGCGCGGCGCGCGGGAGAGCGGCGACGATCGGCGCCGGAGCATGAGAGAAACTTTGGAGCGGGAGAGCGAGAGCTTTAAGCCGGGAGTTTAGGAGAGCACGCACCCGCTGCTGCCGGCCTAACGGTGAGTATGACAGCGCCACGTAGCAGTGAGAGAACGAGAGATAGAGAGTTATGTGTGTGTGTGAGAGAGAGAGAGAGAGAGCGCGCGAAAGTGAGCGAGAGAGAGTATGCGGATATAAATACTTAAAGAGAGAGAGAGAAAGAGAGAAAGAGAGAAAGAGAGAGAGAGAGGAAGAGAGAGCGAGAGGGAGGTGGAGAGAGAGAGAGAGAGAGAGGGAGGGGAGAGAGAGAGAGAGAGGGGGAGGCAAATAAACAGCGGGGACGATATCCGGGGCACCTACAGCAACGAATCGCGCGCGCTCTCGCTCTCCGCTTTGAAAAAATATTCGATTCGAGTGCGCCAAAGCAACGCCCTACGCCGCCGGCGACCATGGATTGTGCTGCGCTCCCGATGCAGCGCCCGGAGGCGGCGGCGGGCATTTGCGTGTGAGGCGACTGACCCTAAGAGCGCTACCTCACGGAGCGGGAAGCGAATAGAGCGGGTCTCTGAAGGCTCGCTCCGCGCGAAAGCCTGCGAACGCTCCGCGAGACTGCGGCCGAACTCTGCTCCGCCGACGGAGCCGCGTTGGCCCGACGGGCACGAGCGCTCGGGGCCGCCGCGGAGCGCTCCCTCGGATGAGGAGGCGGCGCCGAAGGGGGCGGCGGGGCGTCTGCTGCCGGGTGGCGAAGCGAGCTCGGTGCAGGGGGACAGCGCAGCGTCGAGCGGCGGCGGAATGGCGAGGCGGAGGTCCATCCGGTGAGGTCCATTCACTCTCGGCTCCGGCAGTTCGCAATTGGCGGGCGAGCGGGGCGCAGCTCGAGATGCGCTCTCGGCGGGTATCACGAAAATAAGTGATTTACTCTCGCTAATTCTCCTGTCGATAACGCTGCATCCGTCACGAACACGGCGCTCGGCTTTAATTTTCTTCTACAACAATCCTATTATTTTGGTCGCACGAGATTAAACGCCCTGATGGCATAATAACGAGCCTAAAGAGAGGATTCCGCTGGCTGCCGCCAGCGTCCGCCGGGTGCTCGCAGCGGCGCGCGGCGAGGGCTCCCGCGCGGACACGCCGCACCGGACGAGACGGATGCGAACTGGTAGGGTGCGACCGGGTGCTCGGCGGCCGTCTCCGCCCGCCAGGCGACGCGCTCCGCCGTTTCTTCTCTCTCTCTCTCTCTCTCTCTCTCTCTCTCTACTCGCTCTCTTTCTCCAGCTCGCTCCAGACCAGCGATGGCTTCTAGTGGCGCGTGCGTCGCAAAAAGTGATCTAATCGTCATAATGCGGTTATGGCTAACCGCGAGCGAGGCAGCGGCTTCTCGGCATTAGAGGCCGCAGACGCGGCAGAGGGCCGAGAGGCTAGGGCGGGAGGGAGCGTCGATCGGCGGCCGCGCGGCGGCGGCCCCGTCGTGCGCGCCCGAGACGTGGATGCCGGGCCGAGCGTCGTGCAGTCTCAGCTGCAGGTTCCGCCGAACGTGGCGCCTCGCCGACCGAGCGCCCGCGGCTCGCAGTCACCGAGGCCCGAGCGGAGGACTCGGCGATACAGCGCCCGCTGGAGGGGGTTGGGCGGCGGCCGCCTGCAGCCTGCTCGCGGAGGGGGGGACTCAGTCGTTGATCTCGCTGCAAGTCGGGCCAGCTCGCGGGCTGCTGCAAGCCTGCCTCGCAACCCCAGTGCAGGAGGCCGCCGCCCAGCGGCGGCGGCGAGGTTCGCATCGCTATAAAGCAGGCGCCCGAGCCTCCAAATTAAGAGGATAAACCGGATGCGGCTGGAGCAGGCCGCTATGACGCCGTCTCCACTAGCGAATAGAGCCGTTCGGGTTTCGCCTCCTTCGGGCGCCTGACGGTTCGGGTGAGCGCCTGCGGCTGCCAAACGCTATCCGGAACCAGAAGGAGCAGGTTTATGGCGACAACAAATGGACGAGGTGAGCTAGACAATTACCGGGCTCCTGAGCGGCAGTAAATTTGCGATCGCGAGCGATCACAGCCCGGGCACCCTTATTTATAGCTTGCACTTCAACGCGTTTGCCCGATCGCCGCACGCGCCGGTTCGGCGATTGTGCAGGTGCCGCGCTGGCTGGCTGGCTGGCTTCGTAGGCACGCCATTGCGGCGTGGCAATAAAAACGACTATTACAACCGGCCGCACGATCGTGCTAATGCCGAATCGAGCCTGAGACGGACTATTGGCGTGCCAACCGACGCTGCAGCGGTGAGGCACGCGCCAGCTTCGGAAGCCGCCTGTCAGCGGCGGCAGCAGCAGCAGCACTGGATGGCCGAATTCACCCGCAACGGCAGAGACACGGTGCCGGTCGGCGATAGGCGATCTGAGCCGCTGTAGCCGCCCTGTCCTGAAGTCGCTATGGAGAAGCTGCAAAGCCGACACTGAACGCTTGCTTATACAGCAAGTCCAATCTGTGCTATCGTCTGGCGCCAGCCGTCGGCGACCGGAACGCCCTCAGTGACCGCCACGATCGTCATTAGCCTTTCTCTCATACCTTGTAGGTGCCGGTCGGCCGTGGGTTGCACCCTCGAGCTAGCGAGCTCGGACAGCATTCGTTTTACGGCGACGTCTGCAGCTTGCTGCCTTCCTTCCTTCCAGCCCGGCTGATCTACCTCACGCGGTATTATCAACCGGGAGTCTCCATCGAGGCCGGGCAGTGAGTGATGCAGGCTACGGCTTCGGAATGGGTGAGCGGAGATCTGGTCACGCAAATTGCCGCCGTCATAGACTGTGCTGCTGCCGCCAACGCCAGTGCACTTGGGCTGAGCTGCTGCTGCACCGGCGGCTCGAGCAGCAGCGGCGGCGGCTCGCAGAACGGCTCGCAGCCTTTGGCGGCCGCCGCCGCCACCACTACCGCCGCCGCCTCCTCCTGGGGCATGAAGTACTCGCTGGCGGCGACGATCGTCATCGGCGTACTGGCAGCGATCGCGAGTGTCGCGTCGGTGGTCGGCAACATCATGGTGCTCGTGGCGTTCGCCCTGGAGAAGGGCCTGCGGCAGCCGTCCAACTATCTGATCGCGAGCCTTGCCGTCACCGACGTGCTCATCGGTCTGTTCTCCATGCCGCTATACACGCTGTACCTGCTGAGCGACCAGTACTGGCCGCTCGGCCAGTGGGCCTGCGACCTGTGGCTCTCGCTCGACTACACCGTCTGCCTCGTGTCACAGTATACCGTCTTCCTCATCACGCTCGACCGCTTCTGCTCGGTCAAGATACCGGCCAAGTACAGAAACTGGAGGACGGGAGCCAAGATGAAGGTCATGATAGCGGCGACGTGGCTCGTGCCGTCGCTCGTCTTCTTCATCAGCGTCATCGGCTGGCAGCATTTCGTCGGCGTCCGCACGGTGAAAGCTCACGAGTGCTACGTCCAGTTCACCGAGGACCCGCTGTTCAACACCATCCTCGTCATCTCCTACTACTGGGTCACGCTCATCATCATGATCGGACTCTATGTCGGCATCTATAGGGTGGCACTGGGGCTGCAGGTCAAGTCTGAGGAAAAGCGAAAGCGCATCAGCAAGATGACGGCCATGTCGACGACAACGACGACGACCACGAACCCTCCTTCACCACTGCCAAAGCCGCCAACTGTTCCCGATGTTTTGGCCATTGGCAATGGCGCCGAGCAGCAGCAGCTACTTCTGCAGGCCGCTAGGTCGCGAGTGGTCAAGGGAAGCCATAGCGAAGCCGCCTCGCACGGAAACGCCGCCAACACGCTGGACGTTCCCACTAAGTCTGCTGCAGATTCAAGGCAGCCGCCACCTCAGCGGCAGCACGCGCAGCAGCGCAGTCGCAGAACGTCGGCTGTGTCGCGAAGCAGCGAAGCAGACGACGTATCATGGTCAGACGCTGTGGGAAGCGAAGAGGCTGTTGGTGGGGCCCTGCTCGAGACGGTTCATCCCATCAATGGCCGCCACCACGTGGTCGAACCACGTGGTCAGCCGCCGCACGAGCAGGCAGACCTGGAAGGTCGCGCCGACAGGACGACGACGGACAGCTATGACTCGCCGCTGTGGAGGCCCAGGGACTCCTTGCCCAGGAGCAAAGTCGAGTGGGACTATTTCACCGACTCCAAGCAGCACGCTCAGGCGCTGGAAGCGGAGCTGGCCGGGGAGAACGGGCTCGCCTATCACAGGATAGACTCTGCCATCTCGGACCCAAGCGCTGACGCCAAGAGCAGCAAGCCGCTTCTAGACAAGTTCGCACGTGTATTCGCACAGATAGCTCAAATGACGCGGCGCTCGTCCAAGAAGTCCGAGTCGCAGCGCTCCAAGTCCGAGAACCGTGCGAGAAAGGCCCTGAGGACGATCACGCTCATACTGGGAGCGTTCGTCTTCTTCTGGACGCCGTACCACATAACCGTGCTCGTGTTCGGTGCGTGCAGCACGTGCGTCAACCAGACGTTCTACGCTTTCTCGTACTGGCTGTGCTACTGCAACAGCCCGATAAATCCATTCTGCTATGCGCTCGCCAACGATCAGTTCAAGAAATCCTTCCTCAAGATGCTCCGCTTCGAGTACTGCAGGCTGCGAGGCAAGCGGTGAGGCTCTGCCGGCTCACAGGCCATTCCGCCAAAGCACAGCCGCTGCTGCAGCGCCTGCGCAGCAGACGCCGCAGAAGCGTGGCGGGCGGAAGCCGTCGACTTGCTCGCTCGCTCTGCTGCCACTCTACTCAACCGCCTTCGGTCGTCGAACTTCCACGTGATCGACCAGACCCCGGCCGATGAGCTCGAAATCTTCCAGCGCCGTGCTCAGGGACAGCCTCGTTTTGGCCGAGTCGCCTTCCATCACGGCGACTAGCGCGTCCAAATGTGTCGACTGAAAGTACAAGGAGCAGCGGTGAGAGCCTTCGTTCAGCGCAGCCGAGCTCGCCAAAGTGCCCGGGCGCGAGCGCGCGCCTCACTCGAAGCCCAGCTAGCCCGGTGTGTGAGGCGGGCCGAGGCAAATACTCGAATTGCCGCTCGCTTGGCTCGCTGGAGTGGGCGGTCACGAGGGCCGCTGGATTTAAGCATTCGCTTTTCCCCATCCTGCACCGCATCCCGGGTTGCGCGGGTCTAAACAAAGGAGCAGGCTGCCGACAAGTTAGTGCATCGCCCCAGTCGGAGGCGGAAGTAGCTGCTCGCACGCTGGCATCTTGGCGTGCAAGCTGGGCGGCAGAGACTATCGCGGCTCGACTTCGATGGCCTCGACCTTAACGCTGCTAGCATACCCTACGGTGAGCGGCGGTGGCGGCAGTCGTGCGACGTCATTCATCAATTACACTTGTTACTGCCGCTAATAACTGTCACTACCGTGCCCTGTTTAGGTGACTGAAGCGCTTGCTTTCAATCAATAAATGCAGGGGAAAACGGCTCGTGGTAAGTAAGCAGGGATTTAGCGAGGCCACGAGCACACGCACTCAAGCACAAGAGCATCACAATCACATTCGGCAGCTGCGACAGACGTCTACAAGACGGGGCGGGGGTGGGGGATCACGCTGCTGCTCCTCCTCCTCTGCCCCTCCCCACCAGCGCTACTGGCAAGCTACACTCAGCCTCAGACGATCGGCACGCAGAGTCGGACCCGAAATTCCGGACCTTCAGCGCCAAAGAGCTCCGGCGCCATGCTGGCCAGCAGCGTGCCACAGGGGGCAGCTGCCGCGCATGGACGGCCGCTGCTCGACCGGCACACTCGTCGTCGAAGACGGTGCTGACTGTGGGGTCTCGACACACAGGAGGTCAAGCACGAGGGGGGCCACCTCCGTGAACTCCGGCCGGGCGCGGTTATCTTCGGATCTTAGCCCAGGCAGGGATAAGGCGCGCACACTTTCGCGACCTCGAGGTCGCGGATTCGAGTCACGCTTAGCGAGGAGGGCAATCCTTAATTGCTCGCAATGCAAGTAACGACGACAGCCGCTATGGCTCTTGTGCCGCCGCTACATAAATCAGGCCACTGAATCGGCCAGCCTTTATACTTTTTTTTTTACTCCGCGGGTCGAGGACGCTCGAGGCACGGCTGCACAGCGTGATGACGCTCAAACGAGTGCGCTACCGGAGGCAAGAATCCCGACGGCCTCGTAGAATGACGCCTCGTTTGCTCCCGTGCAATTCGTGAGCCTCGCAGACACACCCAGGCAGCTCTGCTGTTCACGAATTTCGACAACGGCAACTCGCATGGAAAACCCGACTTCGGCCCAGACAGTTCAAGGAACGTCATGTACAAAGCCAAGTGGTGTATGCAAAACACACCACCTCGGGAAATCTGGGCAACCCTTTACGAACGCCCGAGTGGCAGACAGAAAGAACTCCTGCCTCGCATGGATGTCGGCTGCCCACGAGAAAGCAATGCTTCTATGCACGAGTGAAATAAACGGAATAGTAAGTAGTTGACTTCTTATTAGTGGGGGGGGGGGAGGCAGCGGATGGGGGCTTCTAACGGTCGTCCCAAACTTCTCAAGCACAAAAGCAGAAGCCTGCTTCACCTTGCTCTGACGTTGCCGGACCGTACTGCCCCCCCCCCTCCGACCATCGAGGCCTCGATAGTCGATACCGGGAACCTCGAGGCACGCTTTAAGCAAAGGCACACTGCTACTGCCTAGGCTTCCTTTGCTGAGTGCTTCTCTCCTCTCTCTCTCTCTCTCATCACTCTCTGGTCGCTCGATCCCAATGAACTGATGAGCTGGTCGATAAACGCACCAAGCGAGGCCAGCCAGCTCTTCATAATGGGTTCTTTTACTGCGATGCATGACATTACAAGACTAATTGGTGGTCAAAATTCTTGCTCAACTAACGGGCCACGTGTAAACCTTTCTTCTGTCCAGGCACTACAACCCAGATAGGTTTTTATCTATTCAAAAAAGCACCTACCGTGCATCTCGGCTCTGGCAAGAGACAGTCATTGAATACATAGAATGCTGCTAGGGACTAAAGCAGTGGCTGCCTATAATGTACCGACGATGCTCGTTTTGACTTTCGGTGGGCATAGGTTTCCATCAAGTAATAATAATAGTAATCATCATAACGAACTTTTCTTCTTTTTGTTTGAATCATCGACCAAGCTTGGAAGACATAAGTCCGATCAGATTTGAGGAGCAAAGGCACAAAGCACGTACACTTTATCACACACGACCCGAGTCGAGGGGTTCGAGCACACGGTAGGAGCGATAGCTGCTTAGGCTTCACTATATATAAATATGCATGCTGAATAAAACAATCCTCACTTTACTTGACAAAAGGCATCACAAACTGGCGGTTCGCCAGGCGACGCTCGGCACTGACCCTGATCTTCCACCAGTCCAAGCAAGGAAGACTGACTAGAGCAAGCCGAGTCGGCTTCGGCCGGATGCAAGTTACACCTCTCTCTCTCTCTCTCTCTCTCTCTCTCTCTCTCTCTCTCTCTCTCTCTCTCTCTCTCTCTCTCTCTCTCTCTCCCCCATTTGGTGGACAGCAGTAGCTGGTGTGCGAATCCTTCAGGCGACGGCTCGTCTTGCGATTAGTGCGACTCGAGTGAGTGCTGACGCCCTTCAACTCTGGCTCTTGGCATTTAGCAGGTGCTCGATGTGGCCGGCGGAGATGTGCAAATGAGAATCAGGGGGTTAGCTGCGGCAGCTGCTTTATGCAGCTACTTGGGAGGGATGCTCTCCGAATGCCCAATGACAGACAAAAGTGCGACTCGAAGGCACGATGCTGGCTGCTTAGCAGGAAGCAGTGTTGGGAAATTCTGAGCTTGGCTCGGCACGATTTCGCAGCCACCAAAGATATAATGGCCAGCACGAAAGGAAGCCCCAGCAAGTGAGCACACGAGGCGAATCGAGAGAGAGAGAGAAAGAGAGAGAGAGAGAGAGAGAGAGAGAGAGAGAGAGAGAGAGAGAGAGAGAGAGCCTTTAGCAAAAGTAGGTAAGAAGCAGGAAAGCTTCCTGGTTGGCAAGAGCCGGTAGAGAGGAAAGAGAGGAGGGAGAGAGAGAGTGAGAGGGGAGCGAGGAAAGAGAGAGGAGAGCGAGGAGATATAGAGTAAGAGAGGAGGGGGCAATTCAACGGCACTGACTGGCAGACAGGCTCAGGCTAGTGAAGAGGGGCAGCACGTAGCCAAAAGGCACGTCTGCTGAACGGTTTAGTCGGGGCGGGTCTGACAGCCGGGCAAAGGAAAAAGACAGCTCGATGAGCTATCGGTCAGAGGTCTGACCGACCGCCTTCTGGGCACTCTGGGTCTCCTCACATTCCTGCCATCGATCAAGTCATTACAACCGTCTTGCCTGGTCGTAGCTCTTAAGCCAAGCACAAAGAATCCCACACGGGTAATTACCGGAACCGAGACTGGTTTCACATTTACCACTTACAGACAGAGCTGCTTACTCTACGCTGGCGTTTCAAATAGCCATCCACATTTGCATTCGCCACAAAGACTTTGCGAATTAAAGCCTGCAATCTGAACTGCCCTTTCATAGCTGGCTACTATAGAAGTGCAGCTGGCCCGGTGATCAGGCCAAAGGTCAAGACCTTCAAGGTTGCAGCATTGAGACCATACTTTAAAAACTAAAACATGTGGAGAATTACTTGTACATATGCAGGTTCCATCGAAATAATAGAATGTGGGTCATGTTCCCGACTCACCATTGATCAGGCAGCTGTACCTCAGCTATTAAATAGGATCTCAATACGTTACCTGAAGCTAGTTGTGTAGCTGACGGGTAAGACGTCAATTTGAAAGCAGCGTTTTGCCCCGTTAGAAAATATCGAACGACCCAAGGCATTCTACCGTGGGAAAGTGAGCGAAGAGCTCTTGCCTTGAGTGAGTAATGATCTCACATTGTCCGGTTGGACGAGCACCCTACGAGTTGAGCTGTCAAGACCAATCCGTGATAGCTAAAGGAAGAAGAGCTTGCACGGTTGCTATGCTGCAATCCTGTCGATCGACAAAAGCTGTCGAAGGCCCAACAAGTGCCGACGAAAGCCGGCTGTTTTAAAGGGTGGCACTTGAGCCATCCACCAAATCCGAGAGCGTGGTGAGATTTACAAGTGGCGGCGGCTGATCTCTCATGCAACACGTTAGGGATCTCCGCGTTCTGGACATTCTCCAGTGAAGGGGAAAAGCCCAAAAGAGACGTTTGGTAAGAATCAGGTCAATAGCCAGCAATGGCCATCCTTGCGACCTACTGCTGAGGTGAACGAGCCATCGCAGCCGTAGAGCCAGCATCGTCAAGCCATCGAGCCAGCACTGCCGCCGGGCATCGATCGCCAGCTGAGCTCGAGGCTGCCAGAAGCTAGGGGTCAAGCTGCGGTGGCACCAGGCACCTGCAGCACAGGCACCAGCTCAGAACAGCCGGGCCAGACGCAGCCACAGCCGACACCCATCCGGGGCAAGACCAAGCCACAGATTGAGGCAACAAAATCTTCGGGGGGGGGGAGGGGCAACTTGGGCATATTCCAGTTATATAGTGGCAGGCTAACACAGCTAAAGGCAACATTGGCACAAACTAGCCAGGGCAATAAGACATTTATATAACAGCTGAGAGAACTAAATCTCTTTCTGGGCACTTAACACGTGCCAGAAAGAAATTCCACCTCTGCGCAGGTGCGACGAGGCAGCCGTCGCTTCGGCCAGGCGGCCCCAATGAACCCGAGAGGACAGCCTAAATCTCGACCGGGAGCCCTACCGAATCCACCAATAGCCGAAGCTGATTAGCGGGGAGGGTAAGCAGCTGAGAAGCGCCGGTCACGTGAGGCAGCAGGAGCGGCGATGATATTGTGACCAAGATCAGGATCATCGCGACCACGATCACCTCGGACATCGGACATCGGCGATGACTGTTACCGACGGCACCGAAAGCACGAGCGGCTTAGTGCTGACGACTAGCTCAATCGCTTGTGACTCGGCATCTACATCAGTGTAATGTCCTTTATTCGGGACTCCTGGCCCGTGTCCTTAACCGTCTGCAACTGATGCAAAGACAAGCAGCTACTGCTGGTCTATCGTAAACGACGACGTAGCTGCAACATCATGCCACTTCTGTACGAGCTTCCCTGGCTACCTAGCAAGCATAGATGCACGACAGCTACTCTCCTACTGCCGACTGTACTAGTTATGGGCAAAACCAGTGTGATTCAGAGATTGGAAAGGCTGTCTCTCAAAATTGGCTCTGCCAGCATATCTCCTGTCGAATCAGCTCGAAATCTAGGTGTCGTATTCCAAAGCGACCTCTCGTTAGACGACCATATCAGCTCCACAGTCAAATCTGCATATTTTCAGCTTCATAACATTGTTACAATTCGAGCTTGTTTAGATAAGGATACCACGTCCAAGTTGGTCCATGCATTCGTGACATCCCGTCTCGACTTCTGCAACTCACTGCTTACTGGCCTACCAGAATGTGCGATCAGGCGATTGCAGCTGGTGAAAAACTCTGCAGCTAGGCTTGTCTGTCGTGAGCGGCGCAGTTGCCACATCACTCCACTTCTCGCCGACCTGCACTGGCTACCAGTCAAGCAACGGATTGACTTCAAGGTTTTGTCGCTCACTTTTAGGTCCCTTCATTATTTGGCTCCAGCTTATCTCTCCGACATACTCCCCCATCCGGCCAAGCATCGTACCACCCGCTTTTCGGAATCCAACAGTATACAAATACCTCGTACAAACCTTAAATCCTTTGGAGACCGTGCATTTAGTTCGTATGCTCCCAAAGCCTGGAACTCCCTCCCGACCTGCGTCAGAACATCCCCTGACCTGACCACATTTAAAAGGAACTTGAAACACACCTATTTAGTGGGTCCCTGTGATTCGTCCTTCACGTGCTTATGCGTGCTGACACTGTGCATGCTGCCACTAACCACATTTGCAAGCTGACCCTGTGCATGTCACCCCTAACCATGTTAATCATTTTTTTTTATTTTTCAAGCATGATATTACTCACCATTCAATTGCATTTCCCTTTGCAGCAAATGTAAAGCACCTAGAAAGAGATTAAGTTCTCTGAGGGTGCTTTATCAAGTACATTATTATTATTATTATTGACTGTGGCTCATCCTTTTCATCGGCCCTGAGCTGCTACTTCCATGCTACTCACTACCTCAACTGCTCTCCTGACTCTGCTCTGGTCTTTATGACTTTGTGGAGTTACAGACAGAGATAAATTACATTACATTATAGAATCGACTTCCCGCTCCTCTCTTTGGTCTACGTGTTGCTCCGTTCGCTTGTACCAGCTTAACTACCCAATGCCATTGCTCCCGCAGTCACGTGCTCTCGCACCAGCCACCGCCCGCTCCTCGGCTGCCAGCAATCTTGCCATGCCTCGCACTTAATTGAAAGTTTTCAGTGAGAAGGCCTCAGGTTCACACGCATCCATGGTCTGGCGCTCACACGCTGACACATTGGCTCCACACCGTTCAAGTCTCAGCAAGCGATGCGCCTCTGCTCGTGCTTTCCTTGCAGCCCAGTGAACTAGTCTTTTCTTGTTCCTGTGCGCTTTGCTCGCTTACTTGTGCATGATTAAGTCAGCACGTTACTATCCAGGGGTCCTAATAACAAGTGGCCCACGTGCGTTTTTATATGCTTCTATCTGCGTGCAGGTCGAAGCAAGATATCATTGCGCTTTGGTGTGCTCGTCCAAACGTGATACCTTGCAAGTCATTAACCCTTGTTGCTTATTGCTTCTCTTTGAGCTGCAAAGCATGCGGATAAGGATTTGGTTATTTTAGGGCGCTATAAAAACGATTAACAAAGCCACAAGACATACATTACTTGACACTAAAACTGGCAGAAGCGCAGGGCCAAAAAAACCGGCAATACAAAAAGAGGCACTGGATCGACCAGCTAAGCTGGTTGAACTTCAACCGACCTTGACGCTCCGCCCCAGCCACCCAGCTGCCTCCTCCCCAAGGCCAGCAAGGACAGGAGCTGCCTCCTCCTACCCGCCTTCCAGCACAGCTCACCGGAGCTCTAAGGAGAGAGAGGTCAGCAACTGCTGCTCGGCCTGGTTCACCCCATCCAATTGGGAGAGGCGTGGCAAGGCATACTCCGAAGCTGCAGACTTAATGTGCGCTCCTCGTAGGAGAGCATGCCAAGGGACCCTACTACTCTCAGGCTTGACAGGCACTTGCTCCTCACCGAGATCACGACAGGTTTGCCAGGCACTTGCCCCTCACCGCTCGAGCTGCACCAAGATAGAGAAACAAATAGATATAGATAGATTCGTCAACAGATAAGAGCGTGATAGAAAGAGAGGGAGAGAGATAGAGAGCGAGATATAAAGATATACATAGACGGATATAGGTGTAGATAAATATAGATAGATGATAGAGTAGAGAGAGAGAGAGAGAGAGAGAGAGAGAGAGAGAGAGAGAGAGAGAGAAAGAGAGAGAGAGAGAGAGCTGGTTGAGCAAACCATGAAGCAGCTGTCCTACACAAGAAAGATGAGGCCCACTGTCAGCTCTGGCATCATGCACCTATTGAGAGTGCACAGGAGGCAGGCTCGGTGGCATGGAGGGAAAAAAGCCTTGGGCATGGATGCCAGTGCTGCAATGGCTGCAGGCTAACGGCCGTGAACTCGACATACTGCACGGCAGCACAACCAGGATTCTGTAGGCAGCTGCCACTTTCTATAAAGCCGTAATCTGTGTGTCCTCGGACCAAGGGACAACAGCACAGGTAGGCCACCGAGAGAGCGACTTGCCAAGTACCGACCACCCAAACTTACCAAGCAAATAGACCTAGATCTAGACAGCTCAGCAGTTACAAGTCGCAAACCGACAGTGGCCTAGAGGCCAGCGCGTCAGCAACGCTGCGCTCGCGAGGCTGCCAGCAGTGCCACCGGAAGAAGGCCTCCGAATTGGCGCCAGCGATGGGATGGGAAGGCGCAGGCTGCCCTCTCGTTCACCACGGGTGCTTATTGGCTAGCGGCAATCGTTAACGGGTGGCTGCACCGGTTGATTTTTCATGTAACTCTGTTCCCAGTGTTCCCAGCCTTAGCTGTCACACGAGAGCTGGTCACACTCAAATAATCAATTTCCGGCTTAAACGGCAGAAATAGTCACACACTATAAACCTGGTCGACGACAAAGACTGAAGGTGCTATGCATTTCTTGAGATGCCAGCGTTGCTGTAATAGTGCTAGGCCGGGTCGGTGGCAGCTTGATCAGAGCGAGATCAGCACAGGGCATCACCGTAACCAGGGCACACCTCATGCACACAGCGCAGCTGCTGCACTCGGAGAAATTCCGTCCCTGGCTCAGCCCGGTGTGCTTGCTACAAATGACGAGTCGTGCGATGTGATACGATTAAGAAAACGAGCAGCATCCAATTTCGGCACAATCCTGGCTACTTTGCAAATAAAGTGCAGGAAGGCAAGACACTGCGGCGTTACACGACCACAGATGCACCGAAACGAGGTCGGATCAAGGTCAAGGCTGGTGCATGTGAAGCTACATGTGGCCCCAATGGAGGAAAGCAAAGACGATTTGACGTTTGCTTAGCAGCCAGTGAAGCTCAAGACAGAAGCAGCTGCAATGTGGCTGCCACGAAATTGACGACAGAAAACCACGACTGCTGAGCTTTGCATCAGTTGCAGGCGAATGCAGAAGGGCACTGGCCGAGTACCAATGGTCTAGATGCAATATCACAAATGTGTGAACTAATTTGGCTGTCGTACGTACTCGTGTATGTATAAACAGACCTGACTTTGGCAATGCTCCTCAGCTAAAAGTAGACAGACTTGACAGTGGAGGCTCATCTAATGTGCTAATCCCATGACCAGTTGTTTTGGAATAGCCTGCCAAAATTATGGGCAGACAGAGTGATGCCAGATGAACCAATATTGACGGTGAGGTCTTCAAAACTAAAGGTGAAATATCTGGCGGAGAGCAGGCGGTAGATATGGAAACCTGCGAACTGGGGGGGCTAGTGGGATGACCTTGAGAAAATGTAGTAGCTTGCCATGACGGCGGTTCTTAGTCACTTGACACGCCGAGCCTCGCTCCCTCACATGCAGTTGCTGAAACTCAAACATTTAAAGAAAATAGCTTGCAGTGTAAACTTAATTGGCAGAGCATACGGTTAATTGACGCTAAGCATTTTTTCCATTGGTAAGACATCATCTTGCTTGGTGAATTATGAAAAATATGCAAGATCGCCACTGAACCGGGTGTTTGATTAAGGTATGCTGACATGTACCAAAGGAGGATAAGCATTAAGGGGGAAACTGGTAGAGCAAAAACTAGTCGATTTGAAAAAAATCTTTATCCATATGAAGAGGTAATGCATACGCGCACACACGCACAGAGAGAGAGAGAGAGAGAGAGAGAGAGAGAGAGAGAGAGAGAGAGAGAGAGAGAGAGAGAGAGAGAGAGGGGGGGAGGGAGAGAGAGAGGGGGAGAGAGTATTTTGTTTGTAAGCAGTACAGGTGCATCAATAAAAAAAACAGTTGTCTGAGACGACAAACGAGTGGCATAGCACCACAAGGACATTTTTTCGTTTTTCAGCCTAAGGAAAATAATTTAGAATGGAGTATTGTGCAAAGTCGACCAGTAACACTGTAGTTAGACTATGCAAGCGTGTACACTGATCACAGCTCAATCTCTTCCGACATCAAGATTACCAAAGTCTTCCAAAAAGTCGGGCAACAGGATCAACTTACTGCCTTGAGAAGCCACTGGCACTGGCAGTGAAGGATAAGTACGGATAGGAAATTGACCATCTGACGAGCCAAGGCAAGCATCAAATAAGCTGCTTCACGATCGTGCTGCATGAGCATGTCGGCACAGTGTGTGTAAGCATATTGTGTACATATGTATCCTTTCTTGCGTGCACTTAAAAAACCACGAAGACCAATAAGTTGTAACACTGGTTTTCTATAGAAAACTAAAAGGTTGGTAGAGGGGCTTTCGGTGCATAAAAGACCAGCCACCAGCGAAAACGACTGCAACTGAAGGAGAATAGTTAAAGAACATAGCAGCAAAGCAGTAGGAGAGAACGCAAGAAATTAAATAAGCACCAACTTTGGCCGCCAAACTGGGCAGGCATTGCACTCTGAATAGGCTGTAATGCAATGTAATGTATCTCCCGTCTGTAACTCCACAAAGCCCAAAGACCATGTGGGTGCTATGCAGGAGAGTTTCGTATGGCACACTCACAGTCTAAGCCAACAGACTTCATTTCACGCAACGAAGAGAAAGTGGGAAGCATAGCAGAGTCAGGAGGGCAGTTGAGGTAGCGAGTAGCATGGAAGTAGCCACTCAGGACCCCGAAAAGTATGAGCCATAGTCGGTAGCAGGAGAGTAGTTGTTGTTGCTTAAGAATTGTGAAAGCGAGTTCCACAGTCTAGGACCTGCAGAGCTAAAGCTTTTGTCACCAACGGTCTTTAGGAGGAAGAATGGAACAGCTAATGTATTGTCCGTACAGGACCTGAGGGCACGAGGCTGAAACTGGTGCCGAGTTCAGCTAGGTACGAAGGAGCCAAGCCGTGGTGGGCCTTGTGGGTCTGCATAAGAACTTTCCTCTGTATCCGTTGCTCAACCGGCAGCCATCCTAGCTTTTTCTTTTAGCAAGGGAGAACCGTGCTCAAACCTCTGGGATTTGCAAACTAGCCTTGCAGCCATATTCATAGCCACCTGCAGTAACCTAGTTGCTTTTTTTCGGTAGCCCAGCCAAAAGGGAATTACAAAAATCTAGCCGAGACAGAATTAAGGAGCTGTGATGGAACTGGTGAGCCGTGATGGCACACTAGGTAAGGCGGTTGCTTTTCATGACCTCAGTCCCGAGGTCGTGGGTTCGAATCCTGTGGTCGGCGATCTTTTATTGCCGCAACGAGAGGTGGTGATAGCCGTAAAGGCTCTTCTGTCGCTATACAAAAGAGGCTGTTGAATCAGCTTGTTTAAGGAGCTAGTTAAATTTTTTGCAAGCCACCGTGGAAGACAGTTCCTATTCTTAGAAAGGGATCAGACGTGAGTGACGGCTAGCGGTAGAAGCAGTCTTCTGAATGCTTTCCAAATTTAGGGGGCTGACGAAAACACCTAAATTTCGAGTACACAGTGAAGGTCGCACAACAGCATCACCTATATGAAGGACAAAGCCTTCTAATCCAGCCACACGCTTACGGTGTCGTATGAGCACCAGTTCAGTTTTATCGTCGTTTAGTTTCAAGAAATTTTCCGACGCCCAGGATCGGATGTCGGCAAGGCAAGCAATCAGTTTATCAGTTGCTAAAGCAGATTCCGACGGTTTGAATGACAAATACAGCTGAGCATCGTCTGCATAAAAGTGACATCATATTCCATTGGCCAAGGGACAGAGGATGGACCCTTGCAAGACTCTATATGTGACTGGTCTGGTGGATGAAAACTGACCCCCACACGACACGGATTGAACACGATCGGACCAGCGCGACTTAAACCACGCAGCCAGTGCCTCGTCTGCCAGACCGATCGTTGTTCTCAATCGTTCAAGTAGTATCATGATAAATGGTGTCGAAGGTAGCTGATAGATCTAGCAGCGATAGGTCAGTGACATTCCCATCATCGTTGCTGTATAAGATGCCATTGGTAACGTGGATAAGTGCAGTTTCAATGGGGTGCTGCCACTTGAACCCCGATTGGAATGTGTCTGACTTTCATTCTTTTCAATGTGTTCTACCAGCTGCTTAGCGACAGTTTTTCAAGAAATCCTAAACAAAAGAAGAAAGAAGGGAAACTGGGCGATAGTTTGCAAGGACCTCTGTATCTAATCAAGGCTTTCTAAGTAGCGGTCTTACGATTGATTGCTGATTTGAAGGATTTCCGTGTGATCCCTTTTTCCTGACCATTAAAAATCTCGGTTATGGTTGGGCTAAGTTGGTCTGCCATGGGCAAACCAAGTGTGAATCAGAAACTGGAATCTCTAACCTCAAAACACTGGAGACCGTGTCTTTAGTTCGTATGCTCCCAAATCCTGAAACTCACTCCCAACTGATGTCATGACATCTGACATTACGAAATTTAAAACAAGCTGAACATAAATCTATTTATCACAGCATTTAGAGGGTCCGTGTGACTCGTCCTGTGAGTGCTTATGCATGCTGACACTGTGCATGCTGCCACTAGCCATATTTGCACGCTGGCTCAAGGCGTGTCAGTGCAAAGTGCCTAGAAGAGAATTGAGTTCTGTGACGGTGCCGTATCAAATGCATTATTATTATTAGCCCAAACCATGTGATGCTTGTTGTCATTGAGCATGCAGCTGCATGCCATGCTGGGTCCTTGATCTGATCAGAAGACACTTGCATGCACAGTGCATAGAGAAAACGGATGACATTGTACCTGTGTAGTACCTTGATTGTTTTGTGTGACAAGTATCTGTCTATGATCACGTTGAGACCTTACAGTAAGCAATGCATTTCTATTTGACAGCAACCAACCGTAGGAAAATTTATGCTGAAGGGTCAAGGGGATCAGCACTCGGCAACGCGTACTAACCCTTTATGTATGGTTGCGATGTGCACTGACAAAAATCCCGGATTCTTACCGTGTCAAGCGAATAAGAACAAAAACCTGCGACGCGCACACAAAAGTGTGAATGAACAAGATAAGTTTACACCTGATTAGCCATAGCATTGGTCAATTTACGCCTGGGCACTAATCAATCAAGTGATAATGGTTTCTCTCGATCTCAGAGAATTGCTCTGACGATAAGCCACAAGAAGAGTCTGGCAGTGGCTTATTAGTGAGCCCACACGCTCGACTCTCCACGAATGGGTCAGATCTTGAGAGCAATATTTAATTAAGAGCAGCAGATTGTGTCAAAAGTCCCAGGTCGGAGATGCTTTCCCTGGAGTTGAAGCCGGACATCGGTTGACAAATCAGGTAATTGACGCTTGCAGCAATGCAACTGGGAAATCAACTATAACACACAGCGTGGCTGCAGAAGCAGCAGTATAGGCAGTTACAACGTGGGCTGGGCATCGGCCCAATCGCCACCGAGATGCTGCTGCTGCTGCCAAAGGTGACTCACCTTGAAGTCGTGCACCTGCAAGGCGTCTGGCTTCCACAGCACACCTATCAGTCTGCAGTCGTATTTGTCGTACAAGAACAAGGCTGAGTGCCCATACGCTTCCTAAAACGAAAGGAATAAATCAGTATATTTAGGCTGCCGTAGTTCTCCTTCTCCAGTTCTTCGTGCATATACACAAACGCTTACATGCAGTGCAAAACTCAGCATCTGCCGGCTCGTTCGAAACTGCCTTGCCACTTCTTGCGACCTACACTGTCTCTCGATCAAGCAGCAGACCGACTTTAAGGTAATGCCACTTACTTTTAGGTCCCTTCGTCTTCTTGCCCTGGCACACCCTCCTGAAAGACTTATTCATTGGGCTGTCGATCGTACCACAGGCTTCCTTCACTCTAGCCATTTAGCTGTGCTCCTGACCAACCTCGAGTCCTTTGAAGACCTTGTCTCCAGCTCCTACGCTCCAAAAGCCTGGAACTCACTAACAACTGAAATTACTCCGTTCCCTGATGTGAAATTTAAAATGAAGTTAACGCCCACTCGTTCTGTCATTTGCTCTGTCCCCCATAAACCGTGCTTTACGTGCTCACTCTAGAAAAAAATCAGAATGCTATTTAACACTAATCAGTTGGTGATGACTGATGGCAGCGCTGGGTGCAAGAGTGCAACGTCCGCCCAAGGCTAAGACAGCGACCTCCGATGAATCTGAGGTGACGAACAAGTGGAAGAATAACTGTAGAAGATATTGAAAATTTGGAGCAAACACCTGGCCGAAACACCGGCTAGCACCAACGCAAGGGGCACAGCTCTGTCCCAACCACAGCTGTCAGGTCGAAACACCTGCCGAGCCACAATTTGTGAATGAGATGGCAAGGCACAGAGCTTCGGCACAGCCACTACCTCGCTGGTCGAAAGGAACTAGAAGCTCTGCGACCTTGAGTCCGGTGGTAGCCTGCTGGGACTTCCGAGGGCAATCATTAGCTCGATAAATCCTGACTGCCATTAGGCTAACAAGCTCGCCAATTTCCTTCGTTCGATCAACAATGTAGCTAATGTGACAGGGCGACTGAATTTGGACGTGCAACCTGCAATTAGAAGCCACAAGAAGGGACATTAACATCTATAATGCGATGAGAAGTCACAAGGTGAGACAAGGATGACGGGGATGCATTTTGGCTGGTCTACCAAAAAAGCCACTGCAGGCCACTGCAGCTGGTGATAAATATGGCGGTTAGTGCGGTTAGTTAACAAATCCCAGAGGTTTGACCGTGTGTCTCTTTTGCTGAACAAGCTTTGGTGGCTTCCGGCTGACCAACGAATACAGAGTGAAGACCTTATGCCGACCCACAAGGTCAAGGCCACGGTGTGGCTCCTTAATACCTAACTGAACTGCTGCATTAGTTTCAGCCTCCTCGTGCCCTAAGGTCCTGTGTGGACAAAAAATTAGCTTTTCCTTTGCTCTAAGACCGTTGGCGACAGAAGCTTTTGTTCTGCAGGTCCTGGACTGCAGAATTCACTTCTACAATGCTTGCTTATGCAACGACGTCTACTCTCCTACTCTATTGACTGTGGCGCATTATTCCAGCCATCCTGCACAGCTACTTCCATGCTACCCACTACCTTTAACTGCCGTCCTGACTCAGCTATGCGTCTCAGTTTCTCTTTGTTGCACGAGATGAAGTCTGTTGGCAAGCAAATGCGTAACAAAAGCCGCTCAGGCTATGAGTGCGCTACAGAAAACTCTTCTGCGTAACACCAACTAGTGTCTGTGGCTTTGTGGAGTTGCGGACAGAGATACATTATACTAAATGCAATGACGCACTAGGCACGATCGTTGGCTGTAGCATCTGTCCGAGCCTCGAGCTGAGATGTGGGCAGAATTCTTGCAGCTGAACGGCCAAGCCCCTTTGCTTGCAGAGCAACAAACGGCACTGGCACCGATCGTTGATGGGCAGTTGCCTAGCAGCACAGCTGCATCCATGGATCGGTAAAATCAGTGGTTCACTTGCAGCTGATTGTAATCATCCTGCTAAGGATCCAAAGTTGGGTTATCCCACTTGTCTAACGAGGGCACCGACGGCCAGCCAGGCACCAATCAGACACGTCACAGAGTAATAGCAACACAGGTTAATCCCATAGCCGACCAGGCAGTACCAGCTGACTCATACACTCGTACTAACCAGCAGCCTCAAGTGTCCTCTGATGTGTGGTGTTTCATACTCGTCTAAGCATAATGCCTTGCTAGTCATTAACTTCTGGTTATAGCTTCTCTTGCAGCAAGTTGTAAAGCCTCTGGATAGAGATTTCTTTCTCTTACGGTTCTGTTCAGCAGACATCACTATCGCTATTCTCTGCATTCAATAAATTGGCTGTACCCTTCATCATAAAACGAAGGCTGGAGACAAACTCCTTAACTAGGAATGCAAGCTCTCATCTCTTGAGCACGACTAGTCCTAAAATACAGATACCGCAGGTTTTCTAGGAGACTTGCATGAAAATTTGGTGAGTCAGACAAGAGCATCGATATGGTATTTAAAGCAGAAAACACGGCTACATGTTATCCCATTCGATCGTGTTTCCCTTGCAGCAAATGTAAAGCCCCTAGAAAGAGATTGAGTTCTCTGGGGGCGCTTTATCAAGTGTATTATTACTATTATTATCACTGACATTTCTGCAGCTCTTATTTTTCTAGAGCGATCTGCAATTTTATTTTGAAACTGCCCTTGTTCGTGTGGTGGCCCACTGTCGGTCCTCTATTTAAAAGCAGCTAATGCTCGATGGTCAAGCCTTCTCTCCTAGTCCACTTTACATTGCTGCCTTGACGTGGCAGGTGCCACGTCGCATACATCAAGCCGACCGTCTGCCACGAGGAATGCAGTCGAGTGCTCGAGAATAGCCATACCAGGGCTTGAAATAGGACTTGAAAAACGGCTAAGAAGCAAATACGAAAAAAGTGTCCACAGCAGACAGCTTGAACCGAGCAACCGTAATAAATTCCACTAGCACACACTTTCGTTCATTATCAGCATCTTAACTACGTTTGCAGACTCGTGGAACGTTTTCGGTAAGCATATGCAGTACCTGCACGTAATGCAATGCAAGCACGTGCAGGCATACGTCAAGGAGTGAATCAAACCTTGAGTGCCTGGTGGCCCCATAACCTGGCATGTCGTTCAGGGTTGGTCTAAGAGAGGGGGAGGGAGAGGGGGGGGGGGGTCAGGGGCCAGTTATACCCCTGCTGGTACACGGGCCTGGATACACCCAGTTCGAACATAGAGGCCCAAGTGGTTGCGTTTGCCGAACCCAGCGAATGCGCTAAGAAAAACTAACGGCACGCTCCGAAACAAGCTACGATGGCGAGCAGCCGGTAGCTCTGTCACAGCCAGCCAGGAGGCAACGAACCGTGAGCTCTCTGACGTAGCAGCTCACGGAGTCGACCGCAACTGCAATGCTCGACCCTGCAGTGGCGGCGGCAGTCGCTTCGCCGTCTGTCGGCAGAGTCACCGAATGGTCGCCGTGCCCGGCAGCTGCGGGCAGCTTGAGATGAATGATGACGTCGCACACGTCCAGCGATGTCCGGAAGGCAGCCTGCTGAGAGTGGATGCGACTCGATCTGCACGCTCTCGACAGGCAACCGGCTCTGCGGCCTCACTCCATCCACTCAGGAGGGCAGCACAAGCGGAAGCAAGCCCCCCCTGCCTGTGCCCGGCTGGCGCCGGCAAGCGGGTACGTTCGCGAGATCGGGCAGCACTCGCCTCTGCGACCGTCACGAAAGACGACGCTTGCATGCCACGACAGCCGTCGTCGACGAGCCGCAGCGTCTCTCTCGCGAGCAGCACGAGCCGTCGGAGTGCAAAAGGTTTGGGCCCAGCGTGTGTCCACAGCGACGGCCTGTGCCGATCGCACGGAGTGGCGATGAACAGACCAGGCAGACACACTCTCTCCTTCTTGAACGTCTCACGAAGAGCCTCGCACTCAGCAGCTGCAAAAGACAGGCCGAGGCTGTGGGCGCACCCGCTCTACAGAGAGCAAACAGGCGAGTCTGAGCATGGCCCGAAAGAACGGCTACTTCGAAGCATGCCTGCGCAGCGCTTGCCTTCCGGTCTCGGCTAGGAGACCGCAGATGACTACGGGGCTGGCTTGGCTCGAGTCGGCACTTCGTCAGTCATATTTGCCCGACGCGACCGTCAAATGCAAGCAAAAACATTGCTCGGGGTTTCCATGAATTCGCAAACACGACCTATCACAGCCCAAACTATGGAGGGCACTCGCTCGCCTCGGAAATCGCAGATGCCCGGGTCCAACTCGCTCGACCGACGCAGGAGCAGCCTTGTCATCAAGGAAAGGTAGGTGTGGAAGAGCCGTCAGGCCAGGCTCAGCCTCATGTTTATCCAACGAGGGGCCTTCGATCTCTCGAATAGCGAGGGCCCACTCGACCCCGACGTATCGATAAACAACAGCAGCAGCATCGCTTCACAACGGCAGCAGAACCGTTTCACAGCAGCAGCATCACTTGCCTGTTAGCTCACTATTAAAATTAACGATCAGAGCCCGGTGCTGCCAATCAAACGTGGCGAGCAGCTGAAGAAACCTGAAGAAGCCGATCAACGGCGACCTAAGAAAACAAATGAGAAATGCCAGATTCTCTTCTCCTCGGCTGTAAAATGGCCACTGCATGCACTTGGCTAACAGGCAAAAAGGAGCAACGGCAACAAGGCAATTAGGCAAGCCAGGTCTCAAAAGGTGGCCACCTGCCCAGGCTCCGATCGCGCAATCCAGGACGTAGCCTGCACTGCCTGGCATGCTTCGAGCGTGGCTTCGACCGCAAGCCTACCCCGGCCTGCTTCTGACACGACGTGTGGAGAGAACTCGAGAGGCCAGCTAAATGCTCGCGAAGTGCCGGTGGTTGGCGCTCGCGAGGACGGATGGAAAGGGCTCCGGATGTGCCCACACCCTACCCCCCCCCCAAAGTCCCGGCACCACCCTAGTCGTCAGCAGCTCCACCCACCATCTTTCTCCCTACCAGTGCCATCCGGTTCACCCGAAGACAACCATTCCGAGCTCCGGAAGCCGAGCTTGACCTGCTTTCGGCCAGCATAACAAGTGTGCAGGCACTTGTGCTGCACCGAAGATTAAGCTCTACACTAATCGCTAATATCCAAGCATGGGGGCACCGAGTGACCCCCTAAACGCATATACAATGCCAGGTCAGCAGCAACGACGGTCGGCAGTAGAAGGAGGAAGTGGGTGCCAGTGGGGGTTCGGTGCCGGACGAAAGCGATGCCACTCTCCAACTGCCTCCTTACATGCAAAGGCAAGCGGTAACCGTGTGACGGCGCCGGCAACAACCTATTTTCGGCTACGACTGTCCCTCGGGTACCCTAGATGGGGTACAAGTCGTTGAAGGGAAAACTACACTCACTCCTTCATTACATCCTCTGATTCACCTATCTCTCTCTCTCTCTCTCTCTCTCTCTCTCTCTCTCTCTCTCTCTCTCACACACACCTCCATCTCTTCCTCCCTAGCACAAACTCAATGATCCGAGCACTCACAGCCGAGATGGACCGAGCACGTACAAACGACGAGACGTACGAGAAGAAAGGAAATAGCCCGGCGGAGAGATTAGGCGAGAGACCTCTCACGCCCCTTTCTCCTAGGATGCGATGACTGATGCCGACACGACGCACGGTCGGCACTAAGCTCGAGCGCAGCAGCAGCAGTTGTACCATTTCGACGCTGCTACGGAGGCGAGAGGGGGTGACGGGCGGCACCGACTACTCACCCCGGAGCGCCGGCGTATGGATGCGGGTGCACGAACACGTGCGCCACTAGCAGCTCGAGGGCCACGCCGGGAACCAGGTCGTCCGACATGAGGTGCGCGCTCGTCCAGCGCTTGGCCAGACGCGCGCAGGCGCCGTACGAAGCGTGAGTACCGTGCAGGCTGGAAAAAACGGCATTGGCGAGTGCGGCTCGAGCGAGCGGCGGAAGCGCCAGCGAGTCCGCCTGGCGACTAGCTAGAGGCAGCGGTGCTGTGAGCGCTCCGCCGGATGTGCTGGTGATTCTCGTCAGCTACGCTCTCACCCGCTAAGGAAGCTGGTCAACCGGGCAACGTCGACGCGAGACGGTGCCTTGCCGTCGCCACCCGCGGTCGCGGCCTCATCGTCGTCCTCCGCGGCATAGCCGGCAGCTGCGCGGTCGCTGTCGGCCGCTGCCCCGGCGGCCTCGCCAGTCGCCCAGCGATGGGCGAGCCGCAGGCTGAACAGGTAGCCGTCCTACGGACGTCGCCGGGGCGAGGACTCGACGCGCCAGCTCGGTCAGCGCCATTGCGTCTCGACGGCATTGCGCAGCAAGCAGGCGCCAGCGTTTACGCAGGCCGCCGAAGGGGGTGCGACCTTCGTGCCGGCCTTCAGATGCCGAGGACGAACTCTTCTGTCTCTCTCACACTCCTTTCAAATCCATCACTCGAGGAAGATTGTGATCGTTAAAAAAAATTGTAGTCTGAAGGGGAGGGCCGTACTCTTCAAAAGAGGATCCGGCAGAGGAGCTCTGAAACCGACGGAACCTGGCAGCCGATTGTAGCATGACATCGGCTTCCGGTCTATTTACAGTTTCGAGAGGCAAGAGGGTAGCAGCCAAACCACAGAGCAGGCCTGCTCACCGTGTGCAAAATGGCCTAAAAGCCAGCCTAATTCGAAGGGGTGTGTGTGTGTGAGTGGACATCATCAACCACATGATGGCAGATGAAGGTAACCAAACTGGTGCTGGAGCAGCAAGGGAGACGGCGAGAAGCAGGAGTGGGGAGAAGGGAGCAGGCTAGAGTTTAGGAGCAGTGTCGAGGGGAAGCAGGCTAGAGTTTAGGGTTTAGAAGCAGGGAGAAGAGCGCAGGCTTGCTGCAAGTCGCATAATTGGCCAGCGCTGAATTACGTGCAGCTGGGAGGGATTAAGAATGGACAAAGCCGGTCGTTTTGGCCGAGGATGTATCGGCCAAGTCGTGCACAGCCCACAACTATCAGTGGCTTGAGTATACGACACGGGTTTTGCGACAGCCATTGCACGGCGATAGGTGCACAGGTTTCAGCCTTTGACCAAAGAGTAAGTACCAGGGGTAAGGTGCTCGCTCTCTTCACGACCCAGGTCGTTCGTGTATTTGAGTCGTGCAGTGGGCGATTCATCGCATTGCCCACTGCACGAGGTGATTGCCTCTAGACAAATGAGGCTGCTCAATAAGCAAACAGCCCTCCTTTTTTTTTTTTAGGAAGGGACAGGCCTTGACCATATCTCACATGGCCAATCATGGAACCGTAGAACATTGTGTCGGCTTGTCTACAGTTCCTACCACCGATTGGGAGCTAGGCACAAGAGATCGGCTCCTCTTCCTCGTTGTTTCACAAGAGATCGGCTCCTCTTCCTCTTCCTCGTTGCTAGACGGCAATGGGGGGGGGGGGGCAGCCAGCCACGACTGGGCGCACAGCTACCAGAATAAAGATTGGCTGGTTTAAGACCGTTGTTTATGAAGCAGACAGAGGAGCCTTAGTAGCATTGGCGTCACCCACTGGCTGCAGGCCATCGTGGATCGCCTGGTATGGCCATGTTCGAACGCCGCCTCGAGCCCCGCCCCACTCTTCCTCGGCGAGACAAGACAGCAATCTGCAAGCAGACCCGTGCAGCTGGGTGCAGCTTCGTGCCACAGCGACAGCTCACTACCTGCACAACGCTGAGGTGATCGACGTGAGGGAGCGCGGCAAGGCCGTGCGCCCGCTGCAGCTCGGCACCAAGCTTGAGGAGATAGACGGCTCTGAGGCGTCGAATGGCGGCAGCATCGTCGGGCCACTTGCCGCTGCCCTCCAGCACGCACACGGCTGGATGAGCGGAAAGGAAAAGACGGAGAACGATGAGCTCTCGTGGCGCCGAGCAGCAGTCCTACTGTGCAGCCTGCTAGTTCGGGCAAGGGGGGAGTCCGCGGAGCCGACGCAGGTCGGGTGCCGGGGCAATGATGATGACAAGTGCCGCATGCAGCAACGAACGAAAGAGCACCGCAAATTATCGCCGCCATCTGCCACAAGTTGGCTGTAGAGCCATCGGCGACCTGCCATCGGCAGACGCCATGCCAGTACAAGCGATTGGGAGTGGTGGGCGGTGGCGTCCAAGGGTCAGAATGCGTAGAAAAGAAAGAGCGAGGCTAACCTTCCAGGGCGCCACACTTGGCGGCGCACTTGCAAGAGCCATCTTCAGCAAAGCTCGTTGGCATTACAGGGAACACCTATAAATGAACCACGGGCAGCTGCAGTGGCCGGCGGCTGCGAAGAGAGCGACTATCGCACGAAATATCACGTCCAAAGGTTGCCGCCGCAGGCTCGGTGCTCGAGAGACGACCGAGGCGCCTGCCCTCAGGGAGCTGACATTATGTCAGCAGGTCATAGACGGCTCGATGAAGCTAGCAAGCAGCAGCTCACAGCGCCGTGGGCACCCAAGGTCGAAGGCCAATCCCTAACTAATCGGCCGGTGAGCACAGCAAGCCGACTCGTCACAAGAGCTAACCGAACTGTTCGACACTTCCGTCGCAGCAAGGATGCAGCCACACCCTCAGGAAGCCAACACCGAAAGAATGCAGATCCCGTCCGGTCAAGGCCGCGCAGAGCAAACGACCTCGCCAGGCTGCTGCTGCCGCCGGCTTAGCCCGTGGAGCACGCATGCGCCGTGTGAGCACCTAAGCGCACGTTCACAGCTTCGGCATAGCGATAGCCATAAGCGAAAAGCAGCGGCCAAGCTACCGTAGCTGGCCAAGTTCAAGAAACCGGGCGGTTCCGGGAGCCGGTTCAAGAATCCGGATGCAAGCAGGCACTTGGCAGCCGACAGGCCTGATGGCGATGCCGGATGGCGACTGGCGAGCCACGGAACCACTTATTAAAGGAGCTGCCGAGCGGGGAGGAAGGAAGGTGAGAGCAGGCCCAGGAGCGGCCAAGAAGCTGGCGCGTACAGCCACAGCGCGTTCGTGTCTGGTAGCCTGCATAGCCACCCACTCGCAGCGCAGACACAGCCCACCCCCTAGAGTTCGGGGATGAGACAGCGCTATGCCAAGCGCCAACCACTTCAGCTTTCCTTTTTCGTTGCAGAAATATATATATATATATATATATATATATATATATATATATATATATATATATATATATATATATATATATATATATATATATATATATATAATAAAATATAATTCATTTATATAGTGCCCAAGAGAACTTAATCTCTATTCAGGCGCTTCACATATGCCTCGGGGCTCGAGCTCACGACTTCAGTCAGACCGTGGTCGGGGTGAGCACCTTAACCGCTAGACCAAACCAGAAGAGCCGCCTGGGTCCACACGAGGCAGTGGTTAGCAGCAGCATAGGTCAGCAGCAGCAGCAAAGGTCAGCAGCACAGGTCGGCAGAAGCAGCTGTCAGCTGACCTCACCTCGGCAGCACGAAACGAAGCCGTGACGCCTTGCAGCGACACGACACTCAGCGGCAGGCCGGCCGACGAGCAGGCGCTGCGCACCCGCTTCGACAGCACATCAAAGCTCGACATCGCGGCCGCCAGCTGCTCCTCGCCCGTTCCGTAGGCGTCAGAGTCTGCTGCTGCTGCCGCCGCAGCTGCTGCGCCAGCACCGCCTTCAGTCGGCCGCTGCCTCTGGCGTCGACGTCGCCGCCGCCACTCGGGGCAGCGCAGGAAGACGTCCAGTTCGCGAAGCGTCACGTGAACAGAGGCCGGCGGCACGTCCAGGTGCCTGTGGACGCAGACGAAAGAGCTCGCAGGCCTTGTACGGCCAGAGCTCGCTAGGCGGCGCCGACACGGCTCTCGCCGGGACCCGATGGGACGAGCGAGTGCTTTGCAAGCAATGCGACATGCAACGGGATGTGAAGGCACCACGTACGCTCGTCACGAGCGGCTCGAGCTGCAGAGGCACGCTGCTGCTGTGGCGGTGAAGGCTCACGCGAAACAAAGACAACATCGACGGCACGCGACAGGTTGAGCATGGCGGCAAGGGCAAGTGGCACACAGCTAAGCGAGACCGAACCAGGCTGGCTGTCACAGTTACTGGCTGGCTACAAGTTTAGCTAGCTCCCTGGTTCTGCCTGGACTCGGTTCGTGGACCTGGTTCTGCTGGACTGCTGCAATTCCACTCTAGCCAGGCTACCGAGAAAAGCCATCAGGCCACGGCTTCTGGCGATTCGATGGTTGCAAGGCTAGCTCACAAATCCCAGAGCTTCAGCCACCCGACTCCTTTGCTGAAAGAGCTTAGATGGCTGCCGATTGATCGGTGTCTACAGAGTACAGTTCTTGTGCTGACCCATAAGGCCCCCGGCTTGGCTACTTCGTGCCTAGCTGGATTGCTACACCAGTTTCAGCCTCCTCGTGCCCTCACATCCTGTATGGACAATAAATTAGCTGTTACATTCCTAGGCTTGAGTGTTCAAAACAAAGCCCCGAGGTTCAGCCATGCGGCTCCTTGGCTGAAGGAGCTGCAGGCACACCCACGAGCAGGATGCGAAAGCTGAGGAGCACACGCCACTCGAAGCGCCATGCCCAGCCGAGCAATCGAGACGGCGGTGAAGTCGAGTTCTGGCTTGATTCCTTTGACAATTAGAACCGATGACTAAATCACGGGAGCCTCTCTCAGCCAGCCAGCCAACGCCGAAATCACGTTGATGGCAAGCAGGATCGAGCGGTGGTGAGGCAGGCTTCCTAAAAGCACCACTTCATGGGGTGCCACCGGAGACCGAGCGTGGTGCAGAACGGGAGGGCACAAAAGTGGTTTGGGCCTATGATTCAATCGGCTGGCACCGGAGATCCGCCGACAAGATATGCAGGCCTTCAGACCCTATCGGCGCAGCAGCACGCATGACCAAGCGGCCCATAAAAAATATCAATGTGCGGAATAGGTTCCACAGGGCTTTCGAGTCTGCCAGGATTGCCTTGCTCACGAAACTAGGGGGCGGGAGAGAGAGAGTGAGTGAGTGAGTGAGTGAGTGAGTGAGTGAGTGAGTGAGTGAGTGAGTGAGTGAGTGAGTGAGAGAGAGAGAGAGAGAGAGAGAGAGAGAGTGTGAGTGAGCGGCTGCGAGCACTGCGGCTAATTACCTCGCAGCACAGGCGACTGCTGACGCATACGGGTTGAGTGTCTATAAAGGCTCAGAGACAGAGCACGAGTAGTCGATGGGAGAACGTCGATCGCACAGGAACCCGAGGTCAGTTGACATCGCCGGGGAGAATGACGTGTGCTCTCAATTTCGGACCACAGGCCCGGGCAGCCCTTACAGACAAAGAGTCCCCACCAAGTTTGACGAGCTAACGAGCTCCCACCACACCACACCCACCCCATTTCTGCCTAAACTCCTCTTGAGACTAGCCAGGTGCTAGGCGATGTGTGCAAATATGGGGGAGGCAGGCCTGCACGCACACAGCCTGCACGCAACGCTTCTTGCATTGCTCTTCATATCGGTTCCCTGCTGCCAGCATTCCCTGACACCCTCTGCTCCGCATTTGAACGAGACACCGCTGCCGGCGGCTTTTCCATGCGAGTCAACTTCTGACATTTGCTTAGACTTCGGACCGAAACTTCACGTAAATTCGCAGGTGCAAACGACCTCCAAATGCCCAGCACCAAAAGCACACCAATGCTTGATATGTGTGTGTGCTCAAGAACGTGACTGAAAGCCGTCGATTCTGCTAATTTGCAGCAGATCTGGCGACTAGAGGCTGCTGAAGGCTACCACACTTCCCCAGAAAACACTTGCGGGTGTTGTCGGCGCAACCAAGCGATGATAATAATAATACATTTATTTAGCACCCATGGAAAACTATACCTCTATCTAGGCACTACAGTTATGCTGCAAAGGAAGCATTTCAATATGGTGGTTAGTGATAACATGCAGCGTCAGCACGTGTAAGCACATGAAGAAAAATTCACACTTGACAAAGAAAATGCTGTGAGGAACACGTGCATTTTTAGCTTCTCTTAAAATGTCGTCAAGTTAAAGTAAGTCTTGATGCCAGTTAGGAGTGATTTCAAGCCTTTAGGAGCATGCCAACCGAAGGCATGGTCTCTAAATGCTTTACGGTCCTTTCAAGGTACGGCTAAACAACTTAAGTCCAAAGAGCGAGCGGTACTATGCCCAGCCTGGTTAAGAGTAGTTCTGAGAGGTAGGCTGCAGCAAGAGAATGATTGGGACCTAGAAGTGAGTGACGAAGTCAATGCGCTGCTTGATTATGAGTCAGTGCAGGTCAGTGAGAAGTGGTCTGATGTGGCAACTTTGACACTGACAACAGACAAGCCTAGCTGCAGAGTTTTTCGTTAACTGCTAATCACCTGCATAAGCCAGATGACCTGCATGCAGTGATTGACAGAAGTCGAGACGAGATGTCACAAATATACATGGAGCAACTTGGATGTGGTTTCCCTGTCTAAGCAGGCCAAAATTGTTGCGATGTTATGCAGCTGAAAGTAGGTAGGCTTGAATGTGGAGTTGATATGGTCGTCTAGTGAAAGGTCTCTTTGGAACAGGACACCCAGATTTTGTGCAGATGCTACAGGAGATATGCTGGCAGAGCCCATTTTTAGATAGTTTTCCCATTTCTGAAAGTAGCCATAGCAGCTGTACACCCACTCCTTGCAGCAGGTAATGAAGTATTGCCTGCTGCAAGAGGTCGGACTCACGACCCTGGGGTCATGAAGTGTGAGCAGAGGTACCCAAATCAATAAAGCATATGCCAACGCCGGAGCCTAGTGCCTAAACACCCCGAAAATGCTGTTCGTACTGCACTGCCTAGCACATCAAAGACCAGCATCTCGCACTTGCAGCCATCATTTGGTCCCAGTAGGCGAACTGAGTTGCACCGGATATTATCTTTAAGGCCAGCCACATTTACTTATCAAATTAAAAGGGAGAAAGAGAAGGCTCTTACCCATATGCATTTGTATACTGTGTGAGTCGGTTTTTCAGTAAGGTAACATCTTGGCAGCACCATAGCAGTGCAAACAGTAACTGCGCCCTCTTTTGACCTCAAAAGCTTGCCTGCTCAGCTATTCCACAACAGAGGGGCCAGAGAGCCGAGCAGGGACTGGGAATAGCATGCCAAGCCTTCCATAGTTAGAGGAGAACCTGTACCGTCCTCGGGGGAAGGGGGAGGGAGGGAGGGAGGGAGGGAGGAATAGCCTGCTAAGATGCCCTAGCAAGCATTTCATTGCGCTCACGTCCGACACATTATCGAGCCGAACATTTGGCGTGCCTCACCTCCGAGAGACCAAGCTTCCAAAGGGAAGGGCCCAATATAAAATAGCAGGGTACATAGCAAGTCGTCGGCACTTAGCACACTTTACATCGCATCATGAGCAATAGCCAGGAAGCCAGTAAACACTACGTATATGTACCATACTGTAAGCACGACACGATGCTGGTGCACGGGCTGAATTCTTCATCCGAGGGCTCGGCCAAGCACATGAGCCAGCTTTGCCTACAGCTACACTCAAGGTCATGAGTATTAACTCACCAGGGAATGGTGCCAATTCCAAAGCTGTCGGGTCTAAAAACCCTAGATTATGCTCCCTTAAGAGCATATACAAAAGTGATTAAAAAGACATCAAGTTCTCTGAAGGCACTATAGAAATACTATTAGTATTATTAGCAACAGAAACGATGGATAGCAAAGTTTAGTGTCATGTAGTCCTGTTAAAATTCGGTAAACATAGGTTGGCAACAGAATAGCCATGTTCAGGGTACCCAGCTGCCACTTTTAGAAATATCGATGTCTTCAAAATCAGGCCATTAAGAGGATAAACACTCGACTTCCTCCAAGCGCGAGAGCATGACCTTCCTGTCCGTTTCGACTTCCCTTTCCGGTCAATCGGTCGGGCGGCAAAAGTTGCCACCACAGTATACTGTGGTATGCCCAGGGCTAAAATGCCCAGCGACTTTGCTAAAGGTAATAATAATGATACTTCTATAGTGCCATCAGAGAATTTATTCTCATTCTAGGCACTTCACATACACTGTAAAGGAGGCCTGATCAAATTGTTAGTGGTAACATGCTCAATGTCAACAAGCATAATGTGGTTAGCAGTAACATGCACGGTGTCAACATGCAAATATGGTTAGTGGCAACATGCAAAATGTCAGCAAGCATAAGCACATATAGTACACATCACAAGGACCCGGCAAGGGATTCTGCTGGTCTTGTGTACTTTCAGTGGCCAGTACTGGCTGGATTGCTGACCATGCTTTGTATGTACACTCGGGGTCATAAGTATTTACGCACCCTGGGAGATGTCATATTCTGATACTGACGGGGGGGGGGCCCCGACAAGCAATACTACTGCTGGATCGCACTATGTGGAGACGTGGAAGTACAGAAGTGGCTACTGTGATGCACACGCACAGAAATGGACAAAATCGACTAACCTCAAGGCATAAATATGCCATTTTAAAAACTAGTGCCTTTTCAGAATGAGGCACATAATAAGGCATTGAAGAATAGTGTTGAGTTTTTCCAGAGCACAAGTGTGTGTGTGCGTGCGTGCGTGCGTGCGTGCGTGCGTGTGTGTGTGTGTGTGTGTGTGTGCCGAGATGCTCACGACGACCACGAGTGTTTTACGTACCCCTCCCCTTCTAGTCAGTCGGGGGAGGGCAAACATACCGTTGTGGCTGCAGCATGCCTAAGGCTAGAGAGCACTGTGACTGTTTTTAGGCACTGCTAATCCATCACAGACAGCAAACTAGTGCGATAGGAAGATCGCTTGAATATTTGGAATGAGCTGTGCAGCTGTACCGGGTACGACACGGCTAAGCCCACTAGGATGGATGGACTCCATGGCACAAGCAGCCACTGCTTAGGCCACTAGAACAAAGCTTAGAGCCGTGTGCACAGTCAGCTGAAAATGGCTGCACTAGGCCTATACATGCTAGCTATTAATTAAAACGACTTCTCAACGTGCACAGCTTTTGTGTTCTTGCTCGCAGAAACTCTGTAACACGAAATCACGAGCCCATCGTCCAAAGGCCATTTTGCTGGCCTGGATAAATACTTGAAAAATATAAATATAATCAAATTTGTATAGCTCCCTATGAGAAAAAATGTATCCAGGCGCTTCCCATTTGCCTCAGGGCTCAAGCCCACGACCTCAATCGTCAACGTCGAACACCTTAACCGCGGGACCAAACCAGGGTGGGGTGTGCTAGTAAGTGTAACAGGAAAGGCACAGTACAGTCAATCCACTGCAGTCGACTGCAGCGACCCTAGCAGTAGATATCATGATATTGACCCGTGACGCTGCCGTCCAAATGCATAGAATGTGCTCATAATGGCACGTCATTTTGAGGGCACACTTGAACAATGGTGTAGTTGACTATTCAATCCAACCTGGAGCTTCACCGGCTGATTTCCAGTCGATTTGCATGGATTCAAATGGATTGCAGTAGCCAACGTCTCAGCAGCCCATTTGTATGAGAACATGTTAGCATAATGGCATGAGACTTGGTGGGTACATTATAACAACCGAGTATTATAAATTCCCTAGGGATTCCAGCTTTGCTCTGCCAATTTCCAGGTGATTTCTGCCTAATTAGAGTGGATTTCGGTAATTTGTTGTTCCCGTTTCCAATAGGGCACACAAAAAGCTCGAGCAATACTTTTATGGCCTACAGCTACTACTTGTCACCGAAAACGCTCTGTGAACACGAGGGCCAGAAGCACGGCAACTAGTATACAACACGTAATGACAAATTGCAGGCAATGCTATTAGCAGATCAGCGGCCCATTGGTCCTTAGCGCGAACAATGAGTCAGTACAGCGGCCCTAGAATGACTGGCAAACGTAGCACTGCTTGCAGAACCACACTGTGAACAAGTGACCATCAGCTGACATAAGTGGACATCGAGCATACCTCGCAAGTACAAATTTCACAATTCGGCCGACAATATTCCTGCGAGCGGCCACAGTCTTGCATGGCCACACCACAGCCTCACAGATACTGCCGTCGTGGAAGCGCCGTAGTTCGGCCTTGTCACCCCAGAACTCCCTAAAATCTTTGGCCTAAAGCAGATGTACAGCAGCAGCGTATTCATGTGTTGCCACAGGGTGCTAAGCAGGCTGGAAGCAAATACAAACGATGGCATCAAAAGCACGTCTCTCCCCCTCCACCAAAACAAGTTTTTGGGAAGCAATGCATTCAAACGTCAGCGTTGGTACCATGGACAAGACGAGATTAAGGCCTGCTGATTAAGGAGCATCGGTGGAAAATGTGCAAGCGCAACGCAAGACCTCACAGTGCGATTGGGTGGCTGACCTTCTGGCAGGTGTGCAATCTATTTCGAACTGACGAGCCTAGCAAAGTGGAGGCGTTAACCCCTCCATAGCGGATCGAAAGCCGGTGGCAATGTGGCCTCGGTTACACCATCCAGGTGGTCCTGGCTCCTAGGATCAGGGGCTTAGAAGCATCCATTGAGGTACAATGTTCCGGCAATGTCCGAGACCTTGGTAAGCGTGCGCACACCGTGTGAGGGCGGCTGTGAAGTGAGGGGCAGTCCAAATATATAGGGATGGAGTCGAGAGAGCCATCCTCACGCGATAGAAGGCCACTCAAAAAAAAACTCAAAAAAACGCCGTGGGATCCGCCAGTCGACAATTATTATTCGAATGTAATGTAATGTAATGTATCTCCGTCTGTAACTCCATAAAGTCATAAAGACCATGTGGGTGTTACGCAGGAGTTTTCTATAGCGCACTCACAGCCTAAGCGGCTTTCGGTACGCATTCGGTAGCCAACAGACTTCGTCTCATGCAACAAAGAGAAAGTGGGAAGCATAGCAGAGTTAGGAGAGCAGTTGAGGTAGTGAGTAGCATAGAAGTAGCAGTTCAGGACCGCTGAAAAAGATGTGCCATAGTCGGCAGTTGGAGAGTAGATGTCGTTGCGTAAGAATTGTGGAAGCGAGTTCCACAGCCTAGGACCTGCAGAGCTAAAGCTTCTGTCGCCAACTGTCTTTAAGCGGAGGAATGGGACAGCTAATTTATTGTCCACACAGGACCTGAGGGCACGATCAGGCTGAAACTGATGCAGCAGTTCAGCTAGGTACGAAGGAGCCTAGCCGTGGCGGGCCTTGTGGGTCAGTGTAAGAACTTTGCTCTGTATCCTTTGCTCAACCGGCAACCATCCTAGCTCTAAGCGAGGCAACCGACGGCAAGCGGGTAAGACAGAAACCTAACCCACCCAGAATGGAACCAACCGGACTTACATGAGGTAGCCTGGCAAAAACTCGAGCACGTGCCTCTGCATGCAAACTTCCATTGGTAGTATACGAATGGCTGAGCTGTCCAAGTCCCCCAACTGCAACTAAATATGCCATATAGGAAGGTTTTGATAGGCTGAGGCAATCAAACGCAGCAATTGGATATTAGGGGAACACCATTACAGACTGGTAGCCCCACACAATCCTAACACCAGATCGATAACGTTCATATTGGTTGGGCCGGGGCTTCTGTCCCACAGGAAGATAAATATACATAATTCGTTTGCATAGCGTAAAGACACATGGTGCCGTTGCAGAGATACTGCTGGGAATGCAGTCAGTGTGCAAAACAGTAATTAAAGTGTTGAACCGTGCTATACCGACAATTTAGAGGCGACATAACTAATTGCTCCGGCCGATGAAAATTCAGCATTGTCATCTTACAACAAGCTAGCCTTGAAATTAAAGCCCATTGATCAATAACCGAAGGCAGTCTGCTGCGGAGCTTATTGCAGAAAAAGAATTGCTCCTTGAGAGGGACTGCTGCAGCAATCTCTTGAGTTACCGGTTAGTGCTCTACCAATTGGGTTATCGAGACTACTTCTCGTGTGTACAGGTAGATGTTTACAAAAAAACAATAACTGCCAAATGTTTCCTATTATTTAAAATGCCTACAATTGGAAAGGTGGCTCCAAAGGCATTCACGTGAATACAGGTGTACGGATGGCCGGGCAAAGGAGAGAAGTGCTGTCAGATGGTACGAACCATGGAATAAGGTCAGGTGAGCCCTTAAAATGCCCGATCACGATGGAATTTACATGAAAAGGGAGCAACCAGCCAATCATATCGTATCTTGACGGAACACATAACTAAATTACTGCTGAAGTTCGCATGGTTCCATCGTTCAGTGTAATCTCAAAAGGTCAAACGTGCCAATATATTACAAACAGGTGTGCACTCAAAAGAAACCCCAATGCATGTACAATTGGGCAGTCAATTGTAGGTTGAACTGATGACAAGAAAACCGAAGGGAGGCTACATGACTTCCGACCCAATTAGCCAATGAGCCGCCTGGCATGCATTTACAAAATGGCCAAATATACACAAGAACAGGTGTAAACCCCTAAAGCCAGTGAGCTTTGCCAACACATTCACGAGCCGGGCAGAGTGAGAATGTATGTGCGCGCACGAATGCAGAGAGACAGACAGACAGACTGACAGACAGAGAGCTCCAAAACTACTTGTATTTATCATAATGCTGCATTGCTAGAGCGCCCGAATGCAGGGTAACAAAAACCACTCACAAGCTACAGCAGACTAACAGAATTCATACTAATTGCTCCGGCTATTGCTACGGCTCCATTGCTAACGAAAAAAGCCACTAGGTCATTGCAGCTGCCGATGAATGTAGCTGCAAGGCTAGTTTCCAAATACTAGACGTTTGACCACAAGTCAAATTTGCTGAAAGCACTTGCATGGCTGTCGATTTATCAACAGACATAGAAAATGTCTTAGCTAAACCACAAGGCCGCCCACGGCTTGGCTCATCCATATCTAACTGAACTGCTGCACCAGTTTCAGCTTCCTCGTGCCTTCAGGTCCTGTATGGACAATAAATTAACTGTTCCACTCCTCTGCTTAAAGACCGTTAGCGACAGAAGTTTTAGCTCTGCAAGTGGAACTCACTTCCACAATTCTTACGCAACGCCAGCTACTTTCCTGCTGCCGACTATGGCACATCCTTTCCAGCCGCGCTGAGCTGCTGCTCCCGCATTACTCACAACCTCAACTGCTCTCCTGACTCAGCTATGCTTCTCATTTTCTCTTTGTTTCGTCAGATGGTCTGTTGGCTACCGTATGCAGACCGAAAGCCGCTAGGGTTTGAGTGCGCTACAAAAAACTCTCCTTCGTAACACTCACATAGCCTTTGTGGCTTTGTGGAGTTACAGAAGGAGATACATTACACTACAGCACTACTTATGAATTGAAATGTGCATGCTGACTCATCAGGAAGCACAAGCTGCTGCTACTGGCAGGCAAATGCTAAGAACACTGGAATTCGACGACGACGAGCTGACTTGGTGAAAGGCTGGCGCCTGCAGTCATCATACCATGGCGTCGTCGGCAGGTGGGCCCTTTTCAATTATGCTGAATGCCGTGTCGGAATTGAACTTGAGTCCCAGCTGTATGCAGCTTACTGCACTGGCTTCGGGTGGTTCATCTTCAATAGTCCACTGCAGAAAACCAAGTGAGCTGCTGCAGTAGAGATGCACGTTTACATAGTAAAACATATCACGGTCTAACGATGTGACACACAACAATGCCTCAATGCTGCAGGTGCGTACATAGGCAAAAACTCACATGCTACAACTGAGCTGCTTCATCTACACGAGACTAATGGTGAACATGAGGTTTTAGCATTCAAGCTATCGGTGGCTTTGCTACCCTTAAGGCATGTTCTGAATCGGGCAGCGAGGATTGGCAGTAACCTTAAGAAGTGCAACTGGAAAGATGCATCAATGAGCAACATGACTTGATACTGCCCAGAAAAGTCTACTACAGGGGCAACCAGCTTTAAGATAGAGCTGCCGAGACCACAGAAAAAATCACAGTGATTGAACAGCAGCTGTCACTGCCACCGCCCAAAAAAAAAAGGTTTGGTACAAACTGATAAGCAACACAGGGTCGGCAGAGTTGCTGGCTGTCGTCGGTCAGACGTCCGGCAAGCAGTGACACATGCAAAGCAGCAGAAACTAAATAAATAAATCCTGGCTGATTAAACAGCCTCTTTTTATATAGCGACAGAAGAGCCTTTACGGCTATCACCACCGCTAGCAGTTACGATAAAGAACCACCCACCGCAGGAATCGAACCCACGACCTCGGGACCGAGGTCGTGAAAGCAACCGCCTTACCTCCTTACTTAAAAGCTGCTTGATTTCAGAAAAAATCTGTACACAGCCAAATCCCGCACAATCCACATGCAGTGGTAAAGAGCCCACTAAAGGAGTTTCAGTGGCTCCCGGTCGCAGATACAAGCCAAAACTCGCAAAACATCGAGGAGTACCTACGCCAAGTCCTCATAAAAATCCTCACAGTATCGCCACAGCTAATGTGTCTGTTTTTCTGTTAGGGTAATAGGATTTTTTACGATGCCAGGCATACTTAAGTTTCGCACAGCATGCAAAAATATTTATTAACGGACCACAAAAAACGCACGTGCTGTTGGCACGTGTGTGTTTAGTACGATGCTGCCTGCCACTAGTATTTATAACCTCCCTTGTTCACCCCTAGCATGGAGGCTACAGGCTTTCATGTTGTCCTCTCTGCTGCAGCTTTCCACAGAGCCTGACTTTTCGGCTACTACCGATGTTAAGTAGAACATACCGCCGCAGCCGCCAGTCGATGTTGTTCCATAAATGCCCTAAGAGAGTTCAGATCGGGCGACTGGCTGGGCCATTGCATCACCACCATACGGGACTTTTCAGAAAAGTATATTTACTTATATTATAGCAAACTGTAAATTTACTTATCTCAAGCCGTCGTCTAATCTCACGATTGCTCCAGCTTTGTTGAGACTGCTAGCTCTGCCCATTTGCACGCACACTCAGCATTGCTAACATCGCAGTGCATTCTCACGTGGCCGACTAAGGTCTCCGCCAATTCACCACTACATTGCTGGTGCAAGAGTGTGAGCTTCGGTTTTGCAAGAGCAGTTCGCCCATTCATCTTAGAAACCGTTAAATTTATTCTTATTATCACAATCAGTATTATATTCATATTATCATTATCATAATATCATATTATTCATCTTATTATCTTATAATCTTACTATTATTATTATTATTATCTTATTATTATCATCTTATCCTTTATTCATCTTAGAAACTTTTCATCTTAGAAACATACCTTTGTGCTTGGCTCACACGGTCGCTCGCCAGCCACTGCCTGTAGCATTGCACTTCGTCCTATTACATTTTGTAAAAATGATTTCATACTCTTGGTTGCTATGTGTGTGTGTGTAAGCCTCAGCGCTAAGCTGCTGCCAAGCACGCCAGTCGGCAATTGCTGCAAACTTTGGGCATTCCACTGCAAGTCTGCTGCAGACTCTGCCACCCTCGGTTCGAAGCCGTGCACTCGCTGCTGACCGGTAACTTCAGAATAACACTGCTAAGCAAGACAATTGCCTCTCTTCGCGTCCTGCCCCGCTGACCGAAGGCTAACCCAAACCATAGTCACGAATAAACAACTGTCACCCCTTGTCAGCCGCATGGCTGGAGTCGTTGCCAACCCGAAACTCGAGCTGCCGCAACCAGCGGCCGCAGCGGTTCCTCTGCTGGTTGCGCACCGAGCTCCGGCACTAGGACTGCACCAGTCGACAACACTCAGCCGCCCGCGCACGAGCGGCAGTGACGTCAGACTCGCGCGAGCGGCAGTGACGTAAGACCCGCACGAGTGGCAGTGACGTCAGACTGTCAGCAAAGGCTTCACCAAATCAGACGATGAGATGGCTAACACTTCCCCGTTCCGTGCGCTCTGGTCGGAAGCTCTGCACGCTTGCTAGGAGACTGGCGAGCCAGAGCACAGGTTACGAGCCTACGAGCAGCGACGGCTGCCGTCGCGGCTCTCTCTGAGAGAAGAGAGGGGCCGTCGAGCAGCACTCACACTGGGGTAGCTGATCGGCGCCAGGTCCACGGAGACAAGTCGCTTGTCCGTGGCGTGGCGAAGCAGTGCTAACAGGTGCGGCAGAGCGGCCGACGCAAAGTCGCCGCTGTGGCTGACGACGTCATCGCGGCTGGGCCGGAACTTGCTCGCGCCACTGGTCGGCGAAGACCAGAGGTGCTCCGGAGCCGTGAGCCTGCAGTGGGGCAATGCAGGTTGCAATGCAAGTCAGAGAGAGTCGTGGCGCTGCAAGCATGGCAGCATAGCCACCGCCATGGTTAGCACTGAGCATGCTCCAGGGAGGTAAACAAACGAGATAAACCGACATAGCCGATCGTGGGGGGGGGGGAATTACAAAAAAAGAACGTGTCGGTCAAACCGTTTCCTTTGCGCTATGGGTCTGCTGCGCAGCCAAAGCTCCTCTCGTGCGGCAATCCGAACACCGGCCCAGCCGCTAATTGGGGCACTCGTTTGAAATACGAGGTGTCGAGGCGCACGCACAACGTAGCAGTACCACGGCGTTTCCGAACGAGTAGGGAGGCGAGGACAAAACCTGTACACGTTGACGACACATATCGATATTTATTAAAATCTAAGTGTAGACCCAACTGATTTGCTTAGTATGAGGCAGTTTGCCCGCCTAGCTCTCGACGGTGGCCTGATCCTGGCTTTAATGCTAACGGCTTCTCGTGTGCAGTCGACTGCCACAGCGGTCAAACCACCCGAAAAGAGGCACCCAAATACTTGAGCATGTTTGTTCTCCCAAGAAGGCGAGCGATCTCTTGATTGCTGGCACTTCGTTTTGTGAAGCATAGGACAAGCGCCCTAGTCGAACTCATTGCCCCGAACTTCGGCGCAAGCGGCACAGCAGAACTAGTTACTGGCGAGAATGCTGCACACAGCGAGCAAAGCTTAAGCAGATGTCTACGCCCTCGCCTCCCATCTGAGGGGAGCAGACACAAACCCCAAGCGGTGACCGAGACTTTTCATACTGAGTCAAACGGCTAGCGGCATGCCCTAGCAAAGTCTTTAAGTAACGGCCACACGAACTGCCAGAGACTATTGCGACGAAAGTAATTGAGGAAGCCGCATGACTAAAAGGCGACTGTACAGTCAGCTAAACCCTAAAAGGTGACGAACAGCACCGGTCGAAAGTGTGCATACGTCCGAAAAGACAGGAGAAATCTCTTACAACGGTGAGCACTAAGGGCTAGCATAGTAAGTTGCTTTACCATCACGCGTCAAAAGGGAAGATGGGAGCAAGAATAAAGGATAACTCTCTGTCTGCAGTTTCGAGAGCTGAATCGGGGCTCATAAGCACTGGCAAGCAGGGCAATGATCGCATATTCTCCACCTGATCGTATATTCTCAATCCCCTACCCTACCCAGCATTACCAACTTGTCACCTACTACAGCAATGGCACTCGTGTCACAAGGTAGAGTAAGTGCAAATGCTTAAAACACTGGAAGCTGTCCCAATCGGCTAACGGTTGATGTACGGTATGACAGTAGCGCGCTCTCGTGCCGGCGCCAACCCGGTTAATATCGATTGATCGCATCGTTATAGACACATGTAAGTTGTTCTTTTGGGCCCCCCCCCTTTGCCCTGGCCCAAAAGCACCTGTGGCAAATGAAACGGTCTAATGCTTTGCGTATGTCCGCAATCATGACAAAGCCACGACTACTATGTGTGAGCTAGCTGTGGAGCAAGCTCTTTCTGAAGCAGTCAAGCCTGACAGGTGCTTACGGTGCGCAGTCGGTAGTCAACAACTCACTTTGTGAGGCTGCAGGACAAAACAAGAAACTGAACGAAACGGTCAAGAAATCACTGCAGCAAAAAAGTAATGCTGGCCGACGACCAGAGCGTCACGAGCACCATCAGGTCAGTTTTGCTGCGCTGGAATTGTGATTTGAGCTTCAGGGTCTGCAGTTCAAAGTATCTGTCGCCAACGGCCTTGGAGGCAAAAAAAGGGTAAAATGTATGACCTCGGCAGCTCGTGCCAAAAGATCGAGGTCACGGCAGGCCTTATCTACTGCACAGTCCGAAGCCAACACACTTTCTTTGGCCACGGTGAGTAACGAGGGTTTGATCTACTCAGATTTAAATACCCGTGGCCCTGGTTTGGCCCAGGGGTAAGGTGCTCGCCTTTGACGATCGAGGTCGCGGACTTGAGCCCTTTGGCATATGTGAAGCGTCCGGATAAAGATTCAGTTGTCTCTGAGGGCACTTGAAAAATAAATTACATATTTTGCTAATATTGTTCAAGGCTGTGATGACAACTAACCGAAGAGGTGAAGCTGATATCTAAACGGACTTTCACGCAGCAGGTCTACCATTGGTGAACGGAAATAGTTCGGGCTGATTAGCTCGAGAGAACCGGTAAGAAACCACGATAACCACACATTAGCATGCAGGCCCATTCTTTAGAACGAGAGCAGCTTCGTCAGACGAGGAAACTTGCAAGCAGCCATGCGGCTGAAGCAGGCACAAGCCATACAACGACCCACAAAACCCGCCGGGTTCGCTCGAAACTCACGTTATGTAGCAGTCAAACTGACGGCCGAAAGGCGCAGGAGCCAAGAAGAGGTCCTCGAAGTCACCTTCGGCAGAGTCCATGTGCTTCACAGATGCACCAGCCAATTCCTTGAGCTACATGCGCAATGCAACGAGCACCCTGCTCAAGCTGCGCTGAACCGAGCGAACAACGTGACACGGCGTAGTCAAAACGTGACACGGTCAAACGTGACACGGCGTAGCAAGCAATGTACACAAGCGCCATCGAAAGATCGGGAGACACATCCAAATTCATTAGCCACACCGCAGAGCGCCAATCGCTCAAAGCTGCACTCCTTTTGACAATAAACGACATATTTCCGGTCCTAGAGGTCATCTTGGTCGGCAAGACAGCAGACAAGTCGGTGCAGTTGCGGAGGACGAGCAGTGGCTAGGCAGCGGCTGACAACTCCATACACCTGATGTAGGACGCCCCGTGCATGCATAATTCGCACAGATAAGGACGACCGGCTGAGGCCCTGAGCGCTCTAACCGAAGCGTCAGTGAAGAGCACCGCATACACTAGCTCCCCGGCTGTGCCCGACAGGTTATGGAGTAGCCGATAATAATAAAAATAACTATGTAATGTAATGTAATTGTATCTCCTGCTGTAACTCCACAAAGTCATAAAGACTATGTGGGTGTTACAGAGGAGAGTTTTCTACAGCGCACTCACAGCCTAAGTGGCTTTCGGTACGCATTCGGTAGCCAACAGACTTCGTCTCACGCAACAAAGAAAAATTGGGAAGCATAGCAGAGTCAGGAGAGCAGTTGAGGTAGTGAGTAGCATGGAAGTAGCAGCTCACGATAGCTGAAAAGGATGTGCCATAGTCGGCAGCAGGAGAGTAGTTGTCGTTGCATAAGAACTGTGGAAGTGAGTTCCACAGTCTAGGACCTACAGAGCTAAAGCTTCTACTATGATGTCACAAGGCTCATGAGCCTTAGATCTCAGCTGCTATCTCCACCCCAGCGATGCAGCAAGCAATTTAACATGCTCGCTCTTAACAAACGATGTCGTGGGCACGAACCCTGCAGTGGGCGCTTATTTATTGCAAACTGCAAGCGGTGGTGATAGCCGTTGAGGCTCTTCTGCTGCTATACAAATGAGGCTGTTAAATCAGCTAATATTTATTTATTATGTTTATTAATTTGTCGACGCACCGAGAGAGCAACTTGCCGGCAAAGTAGCCACAAAATGGTAACGGATGTCAGAATGTATCGGGTATCAGAGCTTGCCGCTAACTAAACAGCTCTCACGTGGTCGAGCCACCGGAGAGACAACCAGCCCTCCTGAAACGAATGGCGCTGTCATTCAATATCAGTTGCAGTAGCCAGCTAGTCGGTGGCCTAGTTGGGTACAGGTTCAAGACAGTCACTAGCTCCTTGCCACATAGATTGTGGTGATCTGAATCAGCCCATCCCTCGATAACCAAAAAACCCTACAGTTGCAAAGGCAAAATATTAACAGCTAACATCGAGACCATAAAAAACGTATAGGCCTGTAACAAGGAGGTTAAGCGCAGTAGCAACCACTGGCTACCCAACTAATTGCTAGCCTAGCTGTGAGGTCAACCACGCACGAACCCTCATCCGTCTAGTCGTGGCAAACTAAGGACACTTTTCTACCAACCGCTTCTAGACCTGCCGACGGCCAGACGTCGGACCTTTCCCTCTTTCTTCTATGGTGGCAAATTAAATAGTGCAGAGAATCAGACCTTATGCTCTAATCCAACAATGAACTAATATGACTCAGCAAAGTGAGTGCACAGGCAGAAAGCTGCTCCTAACAGCAGAAGAGCCTTAACCACTACCATCACCACCGTAAAGGATCACCCACTGCAGGACTCGAACCCACGACCTGGGTCGTGAAGAGCTCGCACCTTTCCCCTGAGCCAAGACCCAGGGTCTGCTCTCTTCAGCTCTAAAGCATGTTGAAACATGTGCAATCACCAAAACGACTGTAACGATTCGACAGGTTTACAGACACAGCATATCAGCGTCTAAGAACCATAGAAAGCAGTTGCTGTAACGATACGGTGGGCGTTGCCACTGATTCGGGATTGGTATGACAGAACATGCACCATACATACCCTGAGATAGGTAGAGCTATGAAGCTGATAGCATACATTGACACATCCCAGCACATCTGGTAGCACGACATCAAATGCCAATCTTCCATCTTTCAGCCTCATGAAATCGTCAGCTCCCGGAGAATGGTCAAGGCCAGATTTCGGCAAAGACGTCCAGTCACAGGAAGCTTCAATGCAGAGGCTGCCCATGCATCCAACGAGCAACCATGGAAGAGTGTGGGGGGAGGCAATCACGAGCCAAACAGCAGGTGAACAGCAACGATCGTTGGAATCACTTACCCAGTGCTGTCATGATAACCTTGAAGGTCTGATAGCACCCCGAAGACAAGTTCAGCCTTCTGGTTTTCAAAAGCTCTGCCACGAACGTAGCAATCACATAGCCAGACACTGCACTCTTGCCCTGTCGAAATAACATGTACGTTTTAGCTCCAGCTTAATCACAAACCGACAGGATCCGTCGACACAAAAAATTGGTTTAGGACAGTATCTTGTGAAGGCATGCCAACTGATGCTAATGGTGCTACCATTGTGACAAGTGGATGTCCGCGTATTAACACTAAAAAGGCCTTCCTGCTCACTGGCTGCCGATCCAGGGCCAAAAAATGGCCGCCACTGCTGGTGGTGCAGCGGCTGCAAAAACCGGTGGTGCTGCTGAGTCAAAGAACCCAAATGTACCTAACGATTCTGCATCAAACTAGCTAATGGTTTAGATGCTTGTACAAACCCTTTTTTTTTGTTTTGTTTTTTACCTCGGCTGGGCCGAACTTTGCTACTGCCCAGGACGCTCACTCGAGCAAGAAATAACGCACCCTCAGCATTTGCGAAGGCCATATGCACATATCAGTCGACGCACTGAGCCGCTTGCCTACATGCCATAATGTTGCCCGAATACAAAATTGCTCACGATGACGCAGAGCTAACACAATCTTGTCTGCGTGCCAAGGTAATAGCCAGTGAGCCAAACCCATGCACGACGGCCAAGGGCTGGCGCCCACTAACATCAGCAAGCTTCGAAAAACCACATGTACTCCAAGAGTCTGGATACCCAACTGACCAAGAGCATTTTAGAATCGTTTAATTGACACCCTCATGCCCAATGGGGCCAGTAAAACCTTGCTAATGGGCAGGCCGAGGTCTCAAAAAGTGCACTGATTACCGATGGGATAATGTGACGTCACAGAAGCATTCAACAGATTCGTTGAGTGGGCCATTCGAAGCAACGTGGCTGAGATTAATTGCCCCTTCTGACGTGACCTCGTGAGTACAACAGAAAAAAGCCGTGGCCTGGCATGCATGCATGGGTACGACGGCATGTAAAAGCTCAATTGCTGCACGGCTCAGTACCTACACGCATGCACGCACGCGCGTGCACGCACACACAAACACACACACTCACACACTCGTAAGTGCATGCACACAATAAACCCACAAGCGCATGCCAGACGAGGGGTTGTTGAAAGGAATAGTTTAAGTTAAAACTTAAACGCTAGCTGTTCGACAGCTTAATTTATACAGCGGCCCAAGATCATTAAGGAATGTCACCACCGAATGCAGTGAGCAATGAAGGATCGCCCACTGCAGGACTCGAACCCCCCACGGCAGCTGGGCCGTGAAGAGCGAGCCCCTTAACCGGGGGGGGGGGGGGTAAACCAGTGTTACAGAAGTGCATACCTCGTCGAGCTGCCGCTGGTGCAGCCACACTTTAAGAAGCAGCAGGGCGTCCCTGATGGCATTGCTCTGCCCGATCAACTCTCGCAGCTTCCCGCTTGCCTCGGCGGCAATGACGTCCACAAGCATGGCCACGTTGTAGTGCGTCGTCGCCGGCAGGTCGGCTCCTTCGGCGACTCCATCCTGGTGATCTGAGAAAACCCAACGGGTCGATTTCCGACCCATCAACCCGGCCAGCGTCCGAGCGCGCTTTGTCCTCCTGTTTTTATTTATAGGTTTGGACGCTTCTGCTTTGCACCCGCAGCAGACCGAGCGCACTTGTCCAGCGCCGCCAGTGCGCTCATGGGACAAGCGCCAGCACTGATCCCACTCGTTACCTTGTTCGGCCGACGGCTCACGGAACAGCCAGCGCGGTCGCACGTTGTTCTTCGACGCGTGAAACCTGTGCACGGCAAAGGTGCCCTGCTCGGGCAGGACGTGCAGCGCGAACGAGAAGTCGCAGTCTACAACGGCAGTCTACAACCTCGAGCTGCATGCGCCGAGCGGCGGGCCCGTGAGGCGGCGGCGGCAGCAGAGCACCGCTCAAGCTGACGCCAGCCAAGCGCCAGCTTGAGCCGTCACACCCTCAGCTGCACGAGCTCTGCAAACGTGTACCGACCGGCTGGGCGGATCATCAGTATAGGTCGCAGCACGTTCTCTCCGTGGTAAGCATAGTGCACGGATGATGTCCAGCTGGCCGCCTGCAGCTTCTCGGCAATGCTCGTCAGGTAGGCGAGTTTACATGCTACGTATCTCATATTCAAGAAGTCCTTCTCTCTGAAGTAGCTCTGCAAACACAACGAAATAAACTTGCAAGGGTGTAAGAATAAAAGCCAGCAAGTCCAAGCCCAAGTCATGTCAGCAAGCACGGTTGGCACGGTGCAGCAGTAGCAGCAGTCAGCAGCTTTTGAGCAGCTGCACAAATATGTGTGTGTGTGTGTGTGTGTGTCCGTGCATGCGTATGGGTGTGACCCAGTTTTGAATTCTCAAATTAAAACAAGGCGTTTGCCTCTTTGCCGGCCCTTGGTGTATCAAAAACTGTACTCGGACTGCCAACTAGCAAAAGTGGTTTTAAATCCTTGACGTGCCTCCATAGACCCGTGCTTTATTAAGCTACCGCTACTTGTATGCCAGCAAACAGTGCATGGATTCAACAAAAACTTTTTTTAACAAGCAGAGTCCAACTCGCTCTGCAACCTACAAAATTGGTAACATTAGGACCGTCGCATAGGCAAACGACAGCAGTGAAACTACTTCCAAAGTTGAATCCAGTGAACATCCACGACTCACTCACTCCCTGTGGCTCGTTATGGACATAGCACATGTTAGGAGGCAAGAGTGAATTAAGCCTCCGACAACGGCTTCCAGCAGAAGAAACAGGAGTAAAACACAGTAGATACAAACTGCACCACAGTCACAAGTTGCTGTGTTTCCATGCACAGGACAATGCTCTGGAGATGCTATGGAGCTCAGCTTAAAGCCTAAGCGACTATCGATGCCTAGCCTCCAGTCAGTGTGTAATCCCGGCTCGTTTTTGTGTTCACTGGCTTCAGTGAATAATAAAGATAATAAAAAAAATGTATAATTCATTTGTACAGCAGCCTTAGAGAACTTAATCTCTATTCAGGCACTTTACTTGTGCCACTAGGCTCAAGCTCACGACCTCGGCCAGACCTTGGTCGGGGCGACCACCTCAACCACTGGGCCAAACCAACGCAACTGTAAGTTACCTATGGATGGCAACAGGGCAGCAACAGCTATTTTTGAATCCATAAAACATAACTGGGCTGAAGCGTGGCTTGTGAAGGTTCTCAAGAGTAGGGAAGTGAGGAAGTAATTCTGGTTGGGGTCTAAACTAGTGGCTCTGACAGATAAAACGCCATGAGAGAGAGTCTGTCTACTTGCTTCGGCAACACAACTTGCTCTGGCTGATTGTGGGCTATTATTGTCAACAGCTTTACAGGGTTCTCTTTCCATTGCCGACAAGAGCTTGGCATGCTGTCAATCCTCGATGCTTTGTAAACTCCTACAGGCCACCATTGCTGGTCGCTAGATACAGAGCAATGTCACTTGTCACAACCAAGACTGCCAATAAACAACGGTTGCCCGTAGTGCAACACAAAAACGGAAGACGTAATAAACTAGCCTATTTAGAGCAGGTCTGCAAAAAAAGAGGATTGGTACAAAGACCCAGGATTAAAAAAATGCCTAATCTACAGTTTTCATTAGCAATCGGGTGAACGATCCCTTGTTTGTGCAAGCTGCATTAATCTTCGACGATACCATTTATGAGCACTCAAGAAGTTTGTATCCCCAACACTTGCTAAAGCAAATTCACACACGCACACACACATGCACACACACAATCTGAGCTTTGAGAAAATAAGCTTATTAAAATAAAACAATAGACCGATTACGAATATAAATCGATTACACTCACCCACGACGTACTCAAATAACTCGTAGTGAGACTTCACACAGAAATCTTACCTTTGGTACGACCATCATGACATCAACGATGAGGTCCTTCCTCGGACTGAAACCAAGTGCATAGCTGCCTCCAATGCTCACCGACAGCGGCTGAACAAACTGCCAGTTGTTGCCTTTCATCGGAGGAGCGAGGTCGCCCAAAACTCGAGAGAGCTGTTTGACGAGCTGCAAGTAAGTGATAAGAGGTCTCTGACGTTGAACACCTCGATAATGACCCGCCGATAATTTCGTTTTCTTAACTTAGCGCACTCCTTACGGAGGCTGATAGTTCGTGAGTTGACTACCTTTGCTGCGATGATGAGTGTGATGCTGAGAAAGATTTGATTTCACTGACGTGCACCAAGAATTGAATACGAACCTGCGAGTGACAGGGTGCAAGTTGCTTGTCACCTAACTTGGTACGATTCCATTAAATCCGTCAACGTGCAGCCTCTACCGGTTAGATGTTTGGCCAGCTGAGGCCTAAATTCACATCCATCTACCTCTCATTCTGGCTCTAACTTCTCAGCTGCAAAAAACTGCTGGTTAGCTTCCGGTCTGGTTTTGGCAGGTACCCAAGAGCCTCTAATGAAGGAAAAAGGCATGCCCTGTACGATGAAAGTCGTACGATGTATTGAATGCCTTCCCAAAAATTACCAGTAATTATTATAATAATATCTTGTGCATAAAGTACAGAAAAGACTCACGGACCGGACAGCTGGTTGGTTGGACCCCATGTTTAGCATCACTTAACCAATCATACACGTGTAGGCTGAGGCAGTACAGCAGCCTTTCACCTCTAAGCGCTCCACACTAGACTGTTTCCATTCTCAACTGCCTGGATTCCTGAGAACCAGTAATGACCTCGACCTTGGATTTGCTGCTACTAAACCGCTCCCTACAGGGCTGGTGCACAGCCAAAATATGAGTCAAGCAGGTCATTTGGAGACTGTTTAACATCTGGAGTCTATACCTTGTCACGAGCAAGTCTCTGCGAATTCGGCTAGAATAGCAATGCTTCATTTCAAAGCAGCTGTTTTGCATCTGATTCCACGCCCCCACTGACTCTACCCCTTCCTGTCATTAACCGATAAAAAATAATCACCCCTGATGACAGCAAGGTGGATGCCACCGTTTCTGCCACAACAATAATTTCATAGTCAGGAAAAACAGACAATGCGAACTGTAGGTACTCACACTGTGATAACCAGCCAAATTCGTACACTGATAACCAGCCACACTTTTTCACAGTGCCTAATTATCAGGCGGTGAATTCATGGATAAGACTTCTACATGCTTAAAAATGCCTGGCCGCCAAACTCAAGAGGAACATGTGCTAATTGGTAATACGGTATTGCCTGACAAGAAAGGTAGTTGACTCGCGTCAAAGCTACACGGCCAGATTAAGCATGCCTATGACGGCCATCGGCACGAGTACATCTATGTACATCCGAACTATCGCCAGCTCTCAGCCTGCAACTGGGCGAACCAATCAACTAGCAAACCAAGCTGATACAAGTGACTGTCAGCCTCCGCCCAACCACCCCTAGCTATGGCAGTGTCAGGCCGACCACGCGTTAGTCGATTGCTTACATACTCTCGGCTCACCCGCTGTCCGGACTGGACAGACTCTTTCCTCGCTCTCCATACCAAGCCGTTTGGCATTTAAATCATGTTTTTATCCAGTGAACTGAGTCGACCATCCGACACCATTACCAACCGGCCTTCAGGCAGTGCATTTAAGACCATCCCAACCGTGACAATTAGTCATCATTATGTTGGAAAACAAAAGTCTTCGATGCTCAAGGCAAACAGCATAGAACTGACAGATAGACGAGTAGAATGGATGGGCGCTGAGAGGTAGATGAGTAAAATGGATAGGCGCCGCACTGATACTGCGCATAGCCGAGGATCCCTCCAAGCCGGCTAAGCAAGGGTTTCCACTGTAGCACTGCAAGACAACTCACGCAGGAGACTCAAAACTGCAAATAAAAAACGCTCCAGCAGCATTTGGCAAGCAAGAAAGAGACATAATAACCAGGTACTCCTTGTTCTTCCCTGCTCCACCCCCTAATGAAATGCTTCTCACTTGCTTGGGTTCTTTGCATTTAATCTTGGATATCGAGTGCTTCAAAAGATTAAATCGGTCGTCGACAAGTTGAGACTGTGCCCCTGTTACTCTAACTTCATCCAAGAGTGCTGTCACCTATAAAAAAAGGCGTTAAGCAGCTGGCAGGGTGCATGAAGAAGACGGCTAGCAGGAGTTGACAACCGGTGAGGCTTGCTGTGCTGCTCAACCCGATCTCCTTCGTGAATACTGCTGCGCGTGCAAGGCTCTGCGCAGATCGAGAGATTCACTTCGGGAAAACCAAGCTAGGCAGCAGCTGGAAGAAGCCGACGACGACGACGGCCGCATGCCCGACTCGGAGCGTACCATCAACCAATGAGAGCAGCCAACATAGGGCCGGCGCACACCTGCGTGCGCAATGGCACTATCGTCCGCCGCCATGTGATGAGATGGTCGCCGGCATAGACACAGGAGAATTGCCAGCCCCTACAGCTCCAGCCGAACCGCGCAGACTGCTCGGATTAGGTGACAAGCAAATGCGGCGCAGCAAGCTGGCTGAGGCTGTGCACGACACACACACGAGCATGCCGGCCAGCCAGCATGCTAGCGATGGTGTGGTTTGAAGAAAGCCGGCTGCTGAACACAGCGCTGATGTGCACAGGCTCCGTACAAGGGCTGACGGTAAAAGAGAGAAAGTGCTGCTTCTCCTTGCCACTGACTTCGGGCACCGAAATTTATAAACGACCGCTAGATAAGGGCCACGATAGCCCAGGTGCTCGCTCTTCACGACATAGGTCGTGGGTTCGAATTCTGCACGGGACGATCCTTCATTGCCAACTAAAAGTGGTGGTGACAGCGGGCAAGGCTCTTTCACCACTATACAAATGAGGCTGTTAAATCAACTACTACTTTTTTTTTTAGAAGAAGAAGCAGGGCAGCCGGGCATAGAAGCTGGGCACGAACCTCGACAAAAGCACCATGAAGCCAAGAGTGCCAACAGGAGGCCTCTGATGGGCAAAGTAAACTCCATCGGTGAGTCCTACGATCCCAACACGCTTGGCACATACCGAAAAAACACACGAGAAAGTCGACCCTAAAGCACGAGCTCCACGAGCCCGGAGCAAGGAGTAGAAGACGAGGTCATGGCTGCTGGTGCTAGCAGCCATGCATGAGGCGCGAAGCGGCTTCCAAGACTGCTGGACAACCACGACTGCTACCTTGAAGTTGATGAGTGCACTTTGATATGCGGTCGACTCGGGTAAATGAAGTTTATCTGACTCATCGACGATATTAGCCTTAGGTTTCTTTGCCACGGGCACTTCCTTGATCTGAAAAGATGCAGTGAGCTACTACAGTATCCGCCAGGGTTACTGGGTAGCATGTTACTGGGTAGCATGAGGTCAAAGCTTAGCATATGCAATGCTGCACAAAAGCTTCACGAAAAGGGACACCGCAAAAGTGGCTCACCGAACAAGTGGGCTAGCAAGAGAAGCGAATTCGCGTGACCAATACAGGGTGGCATTTACGGACAGCGGCATCTAGGGGCAGCCAGTAGAACCCGAGCTCAACAGAGCTCAGCTCAGAATATCGCATGAGCATAAACAGCCAAGCCAGAACATCTTTGCAGGCTTGGCATGGCATCACCTCACGAGGCCGGCATGCCGAAGCCAAAATTCGTCATTTCTGACCACCCGGCCACGAGCATGCAGGCAAGTACACGCACACGAATGCGAGCTTAAAATTTCATAATCCCGAAAACAAGAAATCGGCGGCATATTTTCTTTTACATTTGAAAATTGCCAGTGACGAACACCGGCGACAGTAGCTGCAGCACTAGAGACTCACCTGTGGCAGCTTGCAGTCAGTCATGACGTCGATCAAGCAACTTAGTCCCCCTCCCACTGTTTGCAACCCCCATAACCGGCAGACAGCAGGTCAAATACTCAGGATAGCTGTCCGAAGTTATCCCCATCGACCGGCCACCCAGCTCAGGCCGATTTATACGATTCACTTCGTCGCTTATCTTGCATCTGCCCTTATATGAAAGAAGTTGACACGGTCAGCCCTCCAGCCATCCTCCTTCCTACTAACTCCATTCACAGGATGATCAATGATAGCCACTTCTGTGCTGTGGACATTTCTATGGTTGTTGACTGCCTTTTTACAAACTCAATCCCTTGCAAGCACATGGGTGTGGCATTGCCACACGATCAACAGCTTACTCCTTGGATCATTGGCCATGTCAGTCCTTGCATAACCTCAGAGCAGGCCAAAATGCCTCGATGTCCCCCCCCCCCTTGGGGCAGAGTCTTGCCCTTTCGGCAAGCTGCTTTACATCATGCCCAATCAGGGCAAACAGCAGCACAAGAGAGCCAACGCCAGTGCGACCCGTCCTAGATGTATAACGTAAATATGTGAAACCTGCAAGCATGATTAGCCGCCCTCATAAGCACAGCAGCACCACCAGGCCTCCGACGAGTCAAGTGCACAGACAAAGACATGTCCACTCAGTTTCGCGAATCGACACCGTAAATAAATAAATAAATCCTAGCTGATTTAACAGCCTCTTTTTGTATAGCGACAGAAGAGCCTTTACGGCTATCACCACCGCTGGCAGTGGCGATAAAGGATCGCCCACCGCAGGAATCGAACTCACGACTTAGGTCGTGAAAGCAACCGCCTTACCTAGTGAGCCGTACCAGGCATCGTGCAATCAACGAGTGGGCCTTGCCACGGACCACCAACTTGAGCACTGCACAATACGAGACCGAAAGCCGCTGGCGTGAAGCGCTGAAAAGACTTGGTCACAGACACGTGAGCATTCAATTTCACCTCGCTTCGCTGTGCCCCCACCCGGAGATGACCACGTGAAATATGGCGAGCAGAAGATTTCTACCACAACACCGACGCATGCTTGCTCACGCGAAAAAAAGCATAAATGGTATCAAGTCACTCCTGTCACTGCCTAGGGGGCATACTGCATCGAAGTTCTGCAATCGCTGCCGCCAGGCGGGCAAGGCCCTCTTCACGAATGACCACAGCAGGAGCCAGTTCTCCACACCTGTCTTTCTTGGGCCCCTTCATTCTCTTCCTCTGTTCTGACTGTCACACGTACCAACTTTCTAGGCAAGGCATTGTACCACCCGCTCTTCTGACTCCTGTCGTTAAGCTGTGCCTCCAACCATCCTCGAATCTGCCGTTAGAGACCGTGCCTTCACTTTCTATGTTCACACAGCCTGGAGCTCACTCCCGACTGACATCAAGAAATCTCCCGACTTGATATTAAAAAAGAAGCTACAACCCACCTAAACTAAGAGCCCTCCACCCGTGTGAAGAGTCCTGATTCGTACTGAAATTGTACACGTTACTTTTCACTACCAATCGATGCTTCCTTTCCAGTATAGTAAATAAACTAGAAAGATTTGGTTCTCTTAGGGAACAATATAAATCGTATTCTTATTAAAATTGCATTACACTATGCTTCAGCCTGCATTGCAAACCGAAGGGGAGCTAGCTGTTGTAGGTCTACAAAACGCTAGGGGGCTATCGGGCTGAAGCATACTATTATGATAATTAAGCTGAGAAGAATGCCCCCCCCCCCTTTGCAATTGGCCTACAGCCTCATATACGATGTCTGGCCGAGGCATCCCACGACAGCTATCTGCTGAGACAGAGCTTTTACAGAGCACAGCCTACAAACACACGGCGTGCAGATGCTCTCCCCAAAGGTCAACCTTAGCAGTCGTACACAGGCATTCTCCCAGCAGCTATTTCATTTTTTAATTTTTCATTTTGATAAGCCTACTAGACAAATAGTCCCACAGAAATCGACCTAAAGGGACAGCTAGGGTCACAGATGCAATCGCAGCCACATCAAAGCCACTTACACAGATAACTGTGCCTAATTCTTCTCTAAGAGTTCGTCGACGTCAGAACCTGTAAAGCTGACACAATCTTTTGAAAGTGATGGGCCTCTTCATTCCATATTGGAAGACTCGGCTACTGACAGCTTGGTTTTTCACAATCTAAACCTTATAATGATAAAAACTAGTCATAAAAATGTTGTGATTGCTACTATTACCAAGTGGTTGGTCTAATCGGGAATCGATTTGAGAAAGTTGGCTGTCAAACAATTTCGAATGTTGGTGACACAATCTGTGAGAAGTTGACCGAGTCCCATGTGGTGGAAGGCCGGGAGGGGTCAAAGAATGTGTAAAGTTATGTACAGATCTACATAAAAATGAAAGCCTACACCGAAACAATAATTTCTTCGTACAAAAGACATACATTACAAAGAAGCATTGTTTTTGCTATTTGATTGTCAGCATCTATGCTAAACCATTGTTCACTCAAGCACGGCAGAAATTTTCCAGTTCTCATCGGCACATAGCACTTAGTAGCCAACTGCCTATCCTCCTTAGCATGATGATATCAGACAAGAGATCGAGACGGTTTCATTTTTACGGTAATCTACCGATCTATTTACCTCACGCAATCAGACAAGATCATCACCCACTACAACACTATAGTTTTGCTTTACTCAAATAGCCCACACTTTGAATGAGGATGTATGGAAAGACAGCACATTTCATAACGGCTAGTGCCATCGACTGCCCTAGTAACCATGAAATAGTAGTCTGCTAGTTTTACATTGAATCTCCTTTTCGGATTATTCGAGTGGGAAGGTGAGATGGCAAAGGTAAGGCCTCACTGGTGCAGCTGATTAATCGAGAAGGGCATATGCCAATAAATTGGGTATCGTTAGGATAGATTAAATAGACGATACTTGTTATAATAATAATAATACACGTGATAAAGCACCCTCGGAGAACTCAATCTTTTTCTAGGCAATTTACATTTGCTGCAAAGGAAATACGATCGAATGGTGTGTTACCATGCTTGCTAAACAACACGCAAAACATGGTTAGGGGTGACATGCACAGGGTCAGCATGCAAATGTGGTTAGTGGTAGCATGCACAAGCACATAAATAATGAATCACATGGACCCACTACATGCTGCCACAAATGCATTTTTAATTTCTTTTTAAATGTGGTCAAGTCAGGGACTGTCGGGATGCAAGTCGGGAGTGAGTTCCGGGCTTTAGGAGCATGCGAACTAAACTAAACTAAATGCGAACTAAAGGCACGGCCTCCAAATAATTTGAGGTTTGTACGAGGTATAGGTAAACAGTTGCCGAGCTGGTTTGGTCTAGCGGTTAAGGTGCTCGCCCTGACTAAGGTGTGACTGAGGTCGTGGGCTCGAGCCCCCGAGGCATATGTGAAGCGCCTGAATAGAGATTAAGTTCTCTTGGGGCACTATATAAATGAATTATAAATTATATACGAGGTATAGGTAAACAGTTAGTTTCTAAAAAGCAGGTGGTACGGTGTTTGTACTGGTGGGTAGATCAGATAGGTAGGCTGGAACGAAAGGATAAAGGGACCTAAAAGTGAGCGACAAAAACTTGTCGACCAAAACAAAGTCAACCCGTTGCTTGACCGGTAGCCAGTGCAGGTCGGCGAGAAGTGGTGTGATGTGGCAACTGCAACGCTCACGACAGACAAGCCTAGCTGTAGTTTTGCACCAGCTGTAAGCGCCTGATTGCACATACCGGTAGACCAGCAAGCAGTGAGTTACAGAAGTCAAGACAAGGGATGTTACAAATGCACGGACCAACTTGTGTTATCCCTATCTAAACAAGTCCGAATTCTAGCAATTTTATGTAGCTGAAAGTAGGCAGACTTGATTGTGGAGTTGATGTGGTCGTCTAACGAAAGGTCACTTTGGAACATGATATCTACATTTCGTACAGATTCAACAGGAGATATGCTGGTAGAGCCAATTTTGAGCGTTAGCCTCTCCAATTTCTGAATAAAACTTGGTTTGCCCATAACTAGTAAGTTAGTTTTATCAACGGCAATTGTTTATCCAAACACCTGTAGTTTGGTCCTACAGTATACTTCAGCAATGAATCACCCGATGCCAGCCACACAAACATTATAGAGTAGTCTGGGGCAGAAGAGGTTATCACTTCATCATAAAACTAGGCTCTAGCAGCCATTGTTTCACATGTTCCTAACAGCAGCTTCTAACACGAGCTTCTGCATCCCATAGGGAAGCCAATAGTGCAAAAGGCCATTCTAGTCTAACTCTAACCCTCCCCCCCCCCGTGTTTTGCTCTTTCACTTTGTTTCACCATTACTAAAGTTGCACCGATAATGTGACCCTGCTTTGCTGGCTGGCACTGAAAGCCGGGTATCCAAAAAACGGCAGCGATCGGTCAACGGGCTGTAATGCTCTGGTGGCCGGCCGAGAGCTGTAGGCCATCGTTAGCGCATCCCTGGCCTAAAAGTCTCTCGGTTGCTCTATGCCACTCACCGTGTATTTGTGTCTGCCACAGCGAGCACCGGTCGGGCTATGCATCGGCTGACAGTGCCACAAGTCGCACGTAATATCATCTCAGATCGCTCGCCTCGTCCGACCTCGGCACGCTCTTGAGAGCATGTCGGGTATCGCGATGGCCCATTCAAGCTGCATGAATCTATCTGCGATATTTGGATGGCAACCCTCGGGCTTTGGCAGGCATTATCATGAATGTGGAATAATTTGGGCTTCTGACTCCAGCTCAGCTACGCACAGCTAGTTGGACATGAATCTGCCATTAAGAAGCAAGCCGATCTTCGGACAGCATCTAGCATAATTTTACATTTCTATAGCATCCTTAGAGAGCTTATACGCTGTTTGATGTGGAGCTAATGCAAGTCGGCGAGACGTAGTGAATCTCTTTCTAGGCACTTAAATTTGCTGCAAAGGAAGCACGATCGAATGGTTAGCGGTAGCATACTCAATGACAGCAAGCATGACACGGTTAGAGGTGCACAGGGTCAGCATGCAAATGTGGTTAGTGGCAGCCTGAACAATGTCAGCATAATACATAAAGCACATAAGCACATAAAGGACGAATCGCATGGACCCTGCTGTGATAAATATATGCATTTTAAGCTTCTTTTTAAATGTCATCAAGTCAGGAGATATCGTAACAAAAGTCAAGAGTGCGTTCCAGGCTTTGGGAGCATGTGAACTAAAGGCACGGTCTCCAACGGTTTTGAGGTTCGGAGGTTCGCACGAGGTATGGCTAAGTGATTCGAGACAGAACAGTGGGTTGTACAATTTTTCGCCTGGCGGAGGAGCAGTTCTGCTAGGTAGACTGGAGCCAGAGAATAAGGGGACCTAAAAGTGACAACCTTGAAATCGATGCGTTGCTTGACTGGAAGCCAGTGCAGATCAACGAGAAGTTTTGTGATGTGGCAACTGCGACGCTAATGACAGATTAGCCTAGCTGCCGAGTTTTGCACTAACTGTATGTGCCTGATTGCACCGGCTGGTGGACCAGCAAGCAGTGAGTTACAGAACTCGAGTCAGGATGTCACAAATGCACGGACCAATTTAGATGTAGTATCTCTGTCTAAGCAAGCCCAAATTTCGGTGACGCTACGTAGCTGAAAGTAGGCTGACTTGACTGTGGAGCTGATGTGGTCGTCTAACAGAAGGTAACTTAGGAACAGGTCAACTAGATTTCGCATCGATTCAACGGGAGATATGCTACATCAAGATAAAGACCCAAATAAATTCAAAACACGGCTGGCACTTTGCCGAAAGCGACAACAGAGGTCGCGAAGTATAGTAAAAGGAGTGAGCTTGCAACCAAGGCCACAGCCACTGCCTTGCACACGCTTCGGACCCATTTACTATTGGAAGCACAGGGTTTTGACATCAGGCGCGCATCAAACAGCTTTAATGCATCCACTTACATCGTCTGGTCGGGAATCATTGATGCCGTCCTTGTGCTTCATGGTCAGCCGTCACTGGACACGCGCGGAGCAGAAGAAGCGTGGTTTCTCACGTACCTCGTATTACAGCACCACCTGTGGAGAGGCAATAATTTTCTTGGTTCTGATATACTTTGATTTCGTGTGTTTAGTAATTAATAAGCGGTACGCATACTTAATTGCTAATTTTTACTTATATGTCTTAATTCGTACAACGTTAGTCCACCTCTACGCGAAGTTGGCCACACGAATACGCTGTTTCGTACTACCACCAATTTATATCTATGTCTTTCCTGTTGGTTTTAAAAACGTTTTTAAATGGGGAATGTCCGGGCCATTGGAAGCCATAACATGAGAACGCCCATGCCCTAAGCCGTGAAATTCAGTTTTCAAACTCGTAAAATTGTTTTCTGTAAAATTTGTAACAAAACCGCAGCTGCGCAATGCTTGTTATGGTAATGGCAGTTACATCGCAATTCGTTTACGTATGGAGGCTGGCTGGCCCGGGCCATTAGAGGCCGTTTCGCGAGAACGAGCACGCGTATTTGCCTTTGATCTGAGCTAAAAAAAAATTTACGTGCATTTTTAAATTTTCTCCTACACGGTATACTGTTGCTATATTGAAATCTGGAGCCTTGCGTCAAAGTTTCTATGCGAGAGTAAACAAGTATCCAACTATAGCTGCGCTTCAGAAAAGATGGTTGAACAGGCATTCTGACTGGTTTCTCAAAATCTGACATAATATCTTTTTATTCATTCTTATTGATCGATTGATGCTAATGTGATTATATTGATGCAATAATGAATGACGAGGCTGGACGCACTATTATTACATCCACACCAGCCGTATAATGCAATATGTGTCTCCTTTTGGTATTACAGTAATTGATTTGGAAGACAAAGTGCCGGTTAAAACGATTAAATTATATACTTAAAAAAGTTCAATTTTATTTTCGCCCTTATTTCGTGCGTATATTTGTCGGGGTTGCTAGCATTCAGAGCTTTTGCCTATTTCGCTGGGCGTTATCGGCGACGAAATGGAAGCCAATATTGGATTTGGCGGTGACATCGGCCAGAGTGCAAGTATAGATTGAAAAAAATAATGAGACCTAAGACCGAACCCCGAGGTACCCCACACTTTTCCTTTGCAGAAAAGTAAAGCGCCTAGAAAAAGAATGAGTTATCTTAGGGCGCTTTATTAATTGTATAATTATTATTATTATTACTATTATTATTCCTGTCACAAAGTCTGGAACTCACTCCCGACTGGCATCGCGACATTCCCTAACTTGACAATAAGCGAAAGCTAAAACACACCTGGGTCCGTGTGAACTGTCCTTTGTGCTCTAATGCGAGCTGACTCTGCCAGTATTACCATTAACCGTATGGTGTTATTATTATTATTATTACTATTAAGGCCTCTCTAGTTGACCTACGGGCGTTTGCCTCCACACTCTAATATCACACTGTAGTAGGACTACTATAACCCAGTTTAGCACTGTATTATCGATAGACTACGCACGAGAAGAGGCATACCGGAAGGATCTGGTGAACAATAGAACCAAAGGATGGTGCTAGATCCAGAAGTGTCAGCAGAAAGCCTTGATCAGCATCGTTCATAAGGTCATTCTGAACCCGAACTAGAGCAGTTCTCCTGCGGAATGGTTTGTTCCAAATCCCATTCGGGACTTAGTAGCAAGATCTAACGATTTTTGTACTCGTTAAGACACTGGGAAATGGCTCGTTCAAGTGTCTTCGATAGAATAGCAGAAGGAAGACACGAGTTACTTAGGTTGTCACGATCCGGGGAAGGCTTTCTAGTGAGAGACTTGACAATAGCTGTTTTCAGAAGGCTGGAGAAGCTAAGGTAGCTCAGCTGTCGCCGAGGCTACACCTTATGGTTTACACAGTATTGGCTTTCATTTCTGAGCCAGACGGCACCCAGAGCTACCTGCCCTTCGACCCTCCCAAGCTTTGTTCCTCATCGACTCATTCAATTCTCTCACACGCCCCATCAACGACATTCCCACGTGGACGACAGGTAACTTTTTTGAAGCTTCATGGTGGTAAGACCAATTAAATAGTTACATAATAATATAAATACAATGAATATAAATAAATAAATATAAAATATGAATAATATAGATAGTTAATCAAATAGTTATAGGCAAGCCCAGTGTCAGCCTCGAGTTGGACGACATAACCCTTAAGAGTCTAGCATCACTGTCCTGTCACTATACGACAACCGCCTGTAATCTGCATGCTATTTCGAAGTCCGTGCTGGACTTGTCATTGGATGAGCACACTTCTTCTGCTGGCAAGTTGACCTACTTTCAGCCAGGGAGCACCGCCAAAATTAGTTCCAGTTTCGACAAGAGAATGACTGCCGCAAGTCTCTGCTTTTATTACCGTTCATTCAGGATTCCTGATCTATGCGCCAAGTCGTCTGCAACCGTTTCGTATAGCTGCAGCTGTCTTCGACGATGCAGCTACCGCATCAGTTTCTGAGCTTCATAAGCTCAATATCTAGCATCCAATCGATATCATGATCCTCTATTTAGGTAACAGCTTGCACCAGCCTACTGATCCGACCACCTTGCTCCTGCAGTCACGTGCTCTCACACCCAAACCAGCCTCAGCATGTCGTAGCCTCGGTTCCAAGAATTAAATAGATCTTGTGTTGATCGAGCATTGAGCTCGTAAGCACCGTAAGTCGCTGGGTCGCTTCCTGCTTCGGTAACTATTTGCAATCACTTTGCATCATCCAGCTCAAAAGACGAACTTATTCGGATTAGCTCTTCTGTTCAACCGATGAACTTGACTTGTGTGCCACAGAGACCTTTTTGTGCTTACCTGTACATGATTCAGTGCATGGTACTAACCGGTGGCCATGAGCGTCTTGCTTACTTTAGCATGGTGGCCTAAGCATTATGCACGGTTCTGGCGCCTGCTTGCCTATGCATGCTAGGCGAATGTCACAAATCCTCGGTTACTGATTCTCTGGCAGCAAGGTATGAAGCTTCTGGACTGAGATTTATTTAGTTCTCCCAGTGAGCTATACAAACGACCTAGTTTAAGCATTATAACGAACCCCTTTTGAAATTCACTAGCCAAGTTAAATCTTAAGCAGCACTCATGAAACCAGTAAAGCGAGCAATCTTCCTATTGCTAATGCTGTGCTCGAACACTGCCAGCAACAGCTTTTATCGTATTCACTTTAAACGTTGAACAGACGTGCTGTCGTGTCACCGAGATGATAGGTTAAGGCGAAAGAGATGCATCTATATTATATCACTATATATATATTATATTATATATATATAATATTATAATAATATTATTATAATACAATATTTAATATAATAATATATAATATAACATTATATAATATATATATATCACTCTTCGATATATTTTTTCAAGTTTACATAGGAATTTAATGAATGTTTCAAGATTACATTAGAGTAATGAAACATTTATATAATGCTATAGACCTAAATCTCTTCTAGGCAATCGGCATCTGCTGGAATGCATGTTAATCAGTCGATTAAATACTTGTATTCGAGTGGTGATTAAGGTAGAATTTCCTCAGGAAATAAGTACAGACTAATTTTTAAGGTGCCTTTCAAATAGCACCATGTTAGAACTTCGATCCGAATTTGGCAAAGGTCAGATCGTTGCCTGCCCCCCTCCCAGGCAGGCATACAAGGACACCAAAAGAGGCAGCCTGGGATGCTGCCAAAATGTCTAGTAGAATCAATGCCCTTAGTTTTGAGATTTTTCAGGAGTTTGTTTTCAATGCCCGGTGCAATCTTTAGTAAATGACCCCAGACCCAAGGCTGACACGACAGGCAGGTAAGCATGCATAAATAAAAACTATGTAATCAAGATAAATGCACTCAAGCGAATATATGCACCATAATATTTCATCTCAGTCCTTTCCTGCTGCCAAACGGCAACTAAGCACGTTTTATCGTCCACCACGCTTGGCTGACTCCAAGTGGTCACGTTACTATTGTGCTAGCAAAAATAATCCTGGGGCAGGGTCAAGCAGTGCTGACGTGAAGGCACCACACGTCGGCTGCTGCGCTGCTGCCGATATGCCGTGTTCAGTAGGCGTCTCTTCGGACTAAGGAAGGATGCTTTTCACAGTCAAGCTGCCTGTTCGGTATCCTGCTCGCACTGCCACGGGGGAGGGGGGAGGGCGGCAGTGGGTGGGGGTACAAGACAGCGTAGTAGAGCAGATGAGCAAGGACGTTCTTGGCCACGATGGTGTCTTGGCCTAACTTCGACATTGCACATCGGTCGAGGCAACGGACAGCAACCCTGACCAAGCCTCCAAACTCCAACCAGTCCTCACGAGGGAGTAGATGACAACCAGCTTCTGCCACTGGCACAAAGGAAGATGCTTCTGCTTTTTGCGCCGTGCACAGCAGCTCAAGGCTTAGCAGCCACAGCCTCCTTTCTGCTCTTTGCTCTGGTCGTTGTTGAGGTTGATGGTGTTGGGGAATTCATTGTACAAATTGGCATCGCTCTCCTGGGCGAGAGCATTCTTTGCAACAGTCTGGAAAGCCTGCTCAACGTTTATGGCTTCTTTGGCACTCGTCTCAAAGTATGGTATGTCACCTTTCGTGTGACACCAAGACTGACCACGCTTTGTAGATATCTGAAAACAGAAGTCACAAGCAATCACAATCATGACCGATGGTAATGAATCAGCAACATGGTGCTGCATTAGAGGATGCAAACAAAGCCTCTATGAACGGTCAGAAGGATAAGGTCAATAGTGTTGATTATTACCTGAGAATGATGTAGCCGTTTAACGGCACATTTACAGAAATACAGAAATTATCCCCACACCGACACAACCAAACTGAAAATGTAGCCACAACAGCTCCAGGCTAGGCAAGATGCATCATATATGTCGTTCACAAAAATCTAAATCCAACCGACCACTGACTACAGTACTGGAAATGTTTTTCAAAGTATGAACCAACAGAATGGCTCAACGGCTTCCTGCACCATACATTACATACAATTTTATGTCTTGCGAAAATTATAATGCTAATTACTTGACAGAATCAAACGCATCTGCTTTATAAGATTTTTTCTGGAATAAAAGATCGATAGACACATGCTGGTCTATAGGCCAGTTAAATCAGTAAATAAGTTCGACATTGGAAGAGTGGAACTAAACCCAGATCATGGCACCACTGCCACACAATTTAACTGTCAATAATTACAATCATACTAATATTAATAATGCATTTGCATAGCACCCTCAATCTCGTTCTGAGCACTTTCTATATGCTGATGGTTGCAAACAGAAGCAAAGCCAGGGGGTGGCAGCTGCCACGAGTGGCAGCTGCTAGGTGGGAGCGAGCCTGACAGGCCTGATCGGGTGGCCAGCGGCAGCGCATGAGCGGCTGGCCCCCCCCCCCGATGGCCCCCTGGTGCTCGGGGAGGCTGCACGACACTGCAGGCGCTGGGGGACGCCCCCAGACCCCCGGGCCAACCTCCCCCTAGCTCCGATTCTGACTTTGCATCGGTTGCCAACTTTTTACATACTTGCACAAGTATTCTTTATGTACTTGCACGGTCCTGGGTATATCTGAGGGGTATCTTATGTGTTGCTCTGTATGCTGAGGTTTCTTTGCTACCATCCTAAATATGTAATGTCTGGAAAGCCTCTGATGCACTGTATTTATATCTACGACCATAAGGGCTACAAGCGAGTTGGGCAACTCCGGGATTCTTTCAGGTGATGAATACTTTCCGGATGCTTTCCCCCGCACTGAAGAGGAAGCACCTTCGCACGAACGTCATCGAACCTCGCTCCGGTCGCCTTCCACGAGCGATCTGAGTGGGCTCGCTAAAACTGCTCCCACTTTATGCTTTTTTTTTTAGGTTATAGCTAACCACTCCATGGTTACTTTTAAGAATCCGTCACCGGTATAATCCATGATTGATTAGGCCCGTTTCAAGTGAGGCACCATTTCAGGGAGCCATCAATCGGTGCCGACTTGGGCCTGCTGGGCAGGGTGCCAGCATAATCCCAATGAAGCCGGCTCACTGCCAATAGTCGTGAGCAACCCTGCAACCATGCCCAGAGCAAGTGCAGATGTATTACAGCTCGCACAGAATCGCTAGCTAAAAAACCGCCAGAGTAATAGTAGCTAGCATGGCCACGATTAGTGATGCAATTCCACAGGCAGTTTTATAGCGTTTCCAAACAGGCAGTGCCTGATAAATGATTGACGGCAGCCGACTTTTGACTGCTATAGCAACGGTTTCCAGAAACCAGTGGCAGCTTGGGTATCTGGCTTAGTTCGACCAAGTCGTTCTTTTTTTTTTTTAGCTGCGGGGAACAGCATTTCGGAGTAAAGGACAAAATAAAATAACTTGTTACTACTGTGTCTCCTGAATGCAACAGATGTGTCCGGTTCCACAACGACTTTTCCCTAAATGACCACATCATCTCAGTCAAGTCTGAGTATCTCATCTACACTCAAGCGCAGAAGTATCGGTGACTCTGTGCTTATGAGGAGTATTAGGCATTCGACTAGGAAAAGTTAGAGGAATAAGGACGAATGCACATATAATAATAATAATAATAATAATAATAATAATAATGCACTTGATATAGCACCCTCAGAGAACTCAACCTCTTTCCAGGCACTTTAAATTTGCTGCAAAGGGAAACACGATTGAATGGTGAGTAATATCATTCTTGATAAACAACATGAATAACACGGTCCGGGGTGAAATGCACAGGGTCAGCATGCAAGTGTGGTTAGTGGCAGCATGCACAGTGTCAGCACGCATAAGCACATGAAGGACGAATTACAGGGACCCACTAAATGCTGTCTTAAATAGGTGTTTTTAAGTTCTTTTTAAATGTGGTCAAGTCGGGAATGTTCTGCCGCAACCAGCTCATACGCTAGAGAATGACAATACAAATACAAAAGAAAAGTCGTCTTGGAACAACCTTACGAGTTCGTTTAAAAACGGCGGTTTTCCCTATTTTACAGTTCCTTAAAAATGACTACATTGCTCGTATTTGGAGGTACTAAGTAGTAGTACAAAGACAACAGTGCATCGACTATGCTAGCCTCACGCTAGCGCCAATCGCCACGTCTAAGACCATCTAGCTGACAGCCTTAACGAAGGGCTAAATGTGGGCTTTGCGATAAATGGGTCATACATTTGCGAATTGATGAGACTTCGGTGAGCTGCAACCTAAGGAAGATGGCCAGGTCTGATATCACCGATAACAAAAAGTCCCGGCCGCCCAGAGGTAACTAAACTCGCAAGGAAAGACAGACAAAAAGCAAAGATTTAAGCATTATTTCGTCCTTCTAGCGTTCGGCTCACGCTCAAAGCATACCGGCTGCTACTAGGAAGCTAGTTGGTAAGAACAGGATTGGGTATGAACTAGATGAAACACAACTGGTTTGCTGGTAACGCAAACAACAAGCGAATCCAGCTCATAAAGCACAAAGTAGCTCGTTTGGAGTTGGCAGAGCGAGAGTACGCCGAAGCAATGACGGCTGGAACGAAATAAAATTGGACGATGAGAGTAAATTCGCCACTTTTGGTAAAAGCATATGTATGCAGTGCGTATGCTATTGCTGCAATGAAGGTTTCAATGACAAATGCCTTCCTTCAGAAGACGGTAAACTCTGGCTGAAGAGGGGTCGTGGTCTGGAGCTGCTTCTGTCGCTGGCGATAACTGACATCATGATCTAAGACGTTAACTTTAAACTACACCAAAACATTGCCATTACCAATACAATGAGAGTACGAGATAATTTTCTTTTAAATCATGTCAGCGAGCCTAAGCATGTTCAATATTTTTTTTCTGCTCTGCTGAATTTAGCAATTACTATAACGAGTGGACCAGTATCTTCAAACGTGAATCCCATAAAGTGTCTCTGTGGTGAAGTAGGTAAATGGCTCAGAGCTCACGTGGGTCGTACCACATCTGAAGAATCGCTTTACTCGAGTTTATCTGACGTTTGGAGAACAATAAGGCCCGATGTTTGAGATCATATATTGAAACTCCAAACCTTGCAAGTAAGTTCCAGTCTGGCTTTAGAGCTAATCACTCCACAGAGTCAGCATTGCTTCGGGTGTACAACGACCTACTTAGGACTGCAGACTTAGGTAGAGTATCTCTGCTTGTTTTGCTCGATCTTTCGGCAGCTTTTGATACTATCGATCACCAAGTCCTTCTTGAGTGCCTCTCATCTCGCTTGGGCATCACTGGCACTGCATTGCAATGGTTCAGGTCCTATCTCAGTGGGAGACTCGTGAGTATTGATGTGAATGGACAAAGATCATCTGAAGAACCTCTGAAATACCAGAGGACTGTGTGATTGGTCCCATTGTTTTCATGGTTTACACTCTTCCTCTAGCTGATGTGATTGCCAAGCACAATCTAGGTTTTCACTTTTACGCAAATGACCATCAGTTGTACCTTTGCTTTGATCCCTCCCACCCCCACCCGCACGTCGAATTCTCTCAACTCCCTTGCTGCATGCATTGATGACATCCGCACATGGATAACAGCAAATTTTCTTAAATTGAATGATGATAAAACAGACTTACTAGTTATGGGCAAACCAAGTGTGATTCAGAAATTGGAAAGGCTAACGCTCAAAATTAGCTCTGCCAGCATATCTCCTTTTGAATCTGCACGAAATGTAGGTGTCATGCTCCAAAGTGACCTCTTGTTAGACGACCACATCAGCTCCACAATCAAGTCTGTCTACTTTCAACTACATAACATTGCTAAAATTCGGGCTTGTTTGGGCAGGGATACCACAAGTCGGTCCATGCATTTGTTACATCCCGTCTTGACTTCTGTAACACACTGCTTGCTCGTTTACCGGCCAGTGCAATCAGGCGCTTATAGCTGGTGCAAAACTCTGCAGCTAAGCTTGTCTGTCATGAGTGTCGCAGTTGCCACATCACACCACTTCTTGCCGACCTGCACTGGCTACCAGTCAAGCAACGGATCGACTTCAAGGCTTTGTTGCTCATTTTTAGGTCCCTTCATTCTTTGGCTCCAGCCTACCTATCAGATCTACTGCTCCACCAAGCTAAGCGGCGTACCACCTGCTTTTCGAAGTATTATTGCTTACCTATACCTCGTACAAACCTCAGATCCTTTGGAGACCATGCCTTTAGTATATATGCTCCCAAAGCCTGGAACTCACTCCCGATATCTCCTGACGACCAAATTTAAAAATAAACTAAAAATGCTTCTATTTATGACAGCATTTAGGGGGTCGCTGTGATTCTTCCTTTATGTGCTTATGCGTGCTGACATGGTGTATGCTGCCACTAAAACCCTATGATTGTGTGCTATTAGTTTTAATTACTCTCGAGTCTTGCCCTCTACATTAAAATCCTGCCTTGCCCCTGGCTGCATAAGCTGTGATTTGTACTATGCTTTGACATTTTTTTTTATACAAGTCAGAGTATTATAAGAAAATCAGTACTAGGACTGTATCGGTAATCTGACATTGTATTGCCGTTACAGCATTTACCAAACGATCGGCGATATATATCTATATTTTAACGTCGAATAACGTCCAGAACGAAAAGAATGCACAACAGCCAAATGACTGGCATGCCAAGTAATAAGTCACCACCAAATTAAAGATCAGCAATGTAAATCAGATGTAAAGGAAAAAGGCAGAATATTCAGACGTAGATCCACAGTGAGGCCTTTTCCGGCATGATGAAGAACAAGAGGGATACAGCTACCTATTTGCCACCGACGAAGCAATTAATATGTAGCAACCTAGTTCAATAGCTCCCAAAGTCTGGAACTCCCTCCCGACCTGTGCAAGAACATCCCCTGACCTGACCATATTTAAAAAGAACTTGAAAACACACCTATTTAGGACAGCATTTAGTGGGTCCCTGTGATTCGTCCTTGATGTGCTTATGCGTGCTGACAATGTGCATGCTACCACTAACCACATTTGCATGCTGACCCTGTGCATGTCACCCCTAACCATGTTACTCATTTTGTTTGTTTATCAAGCATGATATTACTCACCATTCAATTGCATTTCCCTTTGCAGCAAATGTAAAGCGCCTAGAGAGAGATTAAGTTCTCTGAGGGTGCTTTATCAAGTGCATTATTGTTATTATCAATATTTTTAACTTCAGAGGTTTACAAGAGTAACTCGTCAAAGAAAAGATTGATTTCTTAGCTAAGCGTAAGCTTAGCGTAAGCTTAGCGTAAGCTTAGCGTAAGCTTAATAGATCGAAATATAACCAGAGCTTCATGTCCGTGAGGGGCAGCATGCGTTCAAGAATAGAGGAAATAAACACACTAGTTATGATGTTCGGACCGGTATGCCTGTCTCACCCCCTACCCTCCCCCACCCCAGTGGTGGTGTTCAGGGAGATCATGCAGTGATATACCACGAGCCACAACACAAGACCAAGGCAGAAGTCTAAACACGGCTAAACATGAGTCCGATATGCTGGAGGGCTTAGCTGCATACTTACCGCCCTGTTCTCCAAGTCGATTTTATTGCCAATTACAACGAACGGGAAGTTCTCTGGGTCTCGAGGGCTAGCCTGAATCAGAAACTCGTCTCTCCAGCTGTCAAGGTCCTTAAACGTGTTGGGCATTGTAACGTCAAAGACGAGCACGCAACAGTCAGCTCCACGATAGAAAGCGACGCCCAACGACTGGAATCGCTCCTGGCCGGCAGTGTCCCAAATCTGCAACGACAGATTCGGCATGTGGTTTGATGCTTTCCTCAATCAACTTATGCTAGCCGTGAGGTGATGATGTCAGATGATAAACCCGGGGCATCGACAACCATGCAGTAGAAACGTCGACCAGAGCAGAGCTGCGAAGCACTGCAAGCCTAAAATTAGCTACAGGGAAATGGCACGCAGCATAGGCCACAGCTTGGAATAAACCCGTTAGTATTTATTGTCAGAGCATCTTTATGGACGATTCTTTCCCTATAGAGCAGACAGCTACCATGAGCTCTAGACCTAGCATTGCACTAGCAATCGCACAAATTGTGCGCAAAAAAGCAGCCAGCTACATACATTTCTATACAAAAGCAGCCAGCTAGCTTTTGTCAGTCAAAAGAAGGTTACAGCCTGCATTTGTACAAGGCGCATAAACGTAAGGAGTACAATCTGACCTAGTATCCTCAATTGTGAGTGGTCGGAGAGCCCATAATGTGCAACTGAATGCTTCGGAGCTTAGCCACAGCCATAAGCTTAGGCTGCTGACGCTCTCCTTGCAAATTCCCATCTTACATCCCCTTTGACGATGAAGCTGCTTCAAGAAAGAGGCTACGGGTGTCTGTTTCTAGCCAACTCGCACTTCCGCCCCTCGCAGGCCGATTTCAAAGGTGGCTTCACACGAGCAAATACAAATGTGCACACATCACACATCCTAATCCTAGGTGACATGCAAGTACGATACACTACGATGCATTAGTTGCAGTTGGCAGTCCTGACAAGGTAAGCATTTGCCAGGCCAATCAGTAGGTGCTAAGCACAGTGTCGTGCTCTATAACAGAAGCACATTTTTTTTAATCAAGATTTGCAGAGCATGATCCTACATCATAGTCACATCAAGTACAAGAAAGTGCAGCTGACAAAAAACTACTACCCGACATAACAGGCTTCGTTAAAATGTCTCGACCTGAGGGTCAATCGATATTCACAACAGAGCAGACCGAGGGCAGACCACATGGCAGCTGTAACAGAAATACCATCTGCCATACGCAATAGTAATAATTATAAATTTGAACATTATTCAAATTTAGAAAGGCTAAATTTCTTTCAAGGCACTTTGCATTTGCTGTAAAGAAAGCACACTCTACTCTGGCAGGCCATAGGAGATATCAGCAGCCACAGTGAATTCTAGGTACCAAGCTGGCTGCAAATGCATAGACCCAAGTTCATAGCCATCGGCATTTTGCGTACCCCGAAATAGAAAAATTCCTCAGCGCTTTGCAAAACGAAAGATGCTAATGGTCGTTAAATCGGCATACAGCAACACAGAACTAGTTGCACTTGGGACTACAGAGATAGGCAGTTCTAGGCTCGATTTGGGTTTTTTCGACTACTGCCACTTACCATGTACCTGATGCAGTGCTCATTCAATGTCGATTGCCGTACACACATTCTGGTCAGACATTGGTGAGATATGGAGCAATGCAGTGAGAAAAATGTGGGTTTTTAGCTTCCTTTAAAAGTCGTCCAGTCGGATGATACAGTGACGTCAGTCGGTAGTGAGTTTAAGGCTTTGTCTGCATAGGATTAGACGGCACGGTCTCTAAAGGATTTAAGGTTAGAAGCCGTTCAACATGGCAGCTGTAACATCTGCTGGAGATAAGCCCACATGCAGAGTCTGCACTAATTGTAAGTGCCATATTACACCTGCACGTAGTTAATTATAGAAGTCTGATCGGGATTTTCCAAATGCATGGACCAGCTTGGCTGTGATGTCCAAGTGTAAGCATTCGGCAGCTAAGCATATCTGTCGTGAGCGCCGTAGATGCCACATTACACCACGCCTCACCGATATGAACTGGCGCGCCACCAAGCATCGACTTCAAAACTGGGTGTCTCACTTTAATTTCCTTTTATTCTCTTGCTCCAGCCTACCTATCTGAAATACTTCCTGATCTGGCTTTAATCCTACTACTACTGTTCTTCTGACTCGGGTCGCTCGTGGCTTTGCACTGACGATCCACAAATCAGTTGCAGACCGTGTCCGCAGTTCATATGCTCCAGAAGCCCAGAACTAAACCTTAACAGACACTGCGACAACCCCTGATTAGGCGACATTTGAAAATACCCACATGATCCTCAGCATTTGATTCGTCCGTATGAATTTTCATTCGAGTGCTTACGGATACTGAAATTGGGCAAGCTTGTCACTAACCAACTGACGTGCTTCCCATATGTTAAGCGCCTAGAAAGAGACTTGTTGGTTCCACTAAGATGCTTGCTTATAAATGGCTCATGATAATTGTTATTAAGCAAGCCCGGATTTTTGCAATGCCAGATTGCTGAAAGTAGCCCGACTGCACAGTGAAGCTGATGGGTCATCTAGTAAAATTCTGTTATAGAACACAGGACACTTTGATTTTGCACCAAGCCTACGTGAAATCTGCTACCCAAGTCCATATTGAGAGCTTGGCTTCCCAGTTTCAGAGTGACACTATGTTTGCCCCTAACTATCTAGTTGGCTGTATTGTCACTGAATCTGGGAAAGTTTGCAGCCATCCAAGTGTCAATTTCAGCACTTACGAGCAGCAAGTAAATTGAATTCGATGAGTTAGAAGACATGGGGAGATCTAAGTGCACGCACAGCCACCGTGTGTCAAAAGCAAACAATGAAAGCCAAGATTGTACGGGGATTATATTGACTACAGGGATAGCATGAATTTTGAAAAGAAATTACTCTGAACAGCATTTCTCTTGGGTGTTGATAAGTTGGACGCTCACAATGTATCCAACGTATGTAAGAAAAAATCCTAGCTGATTAAACAGCCTCTTTTGTATAGCGACAGAAGAGCCTTTACGGCTATCACCACCGCTTGCAGTGGCGATAAAGAATCGCCCACCGCAGGAATCGAACCCACGACCTCGGGACCGAGGTCGTGAAAGCAACCGCCTTACCTAGTGTGCCATAGTGGAATTGCAGGGCGGCCACTCATGCAGCCCCTCTAAACTAAGCAGTATTAGCAAAGTTTCAGGATGCATAGCAAGTCTAAGCAAAAATAAGATAAACAAAATGCTGATGTTGCAAGACAAAGCAGTCAAAGCTATTGTTTGTATCCTTTCGTCAGCACTTGAGGCCCACACCAACAGCACTGTGCCTTGGCAGCAATGTAGTGGCCTTCTTATTTTTAAAACGGTGAAGCCACTGTTTACTTTTTGCATCAATACATATAAAGACGAGGAAGAGACAGCATAGCATACTGGATCTACAGGAAAATGCTCTAACCAACGTAAGTTTAGGGACGGGTGCCAAGTTGACCATAATCACTTGGACAAACCTGCCGGAGTAAGTCGTGTGGCCTGGCTGCCTAAAATGCCCCTCCAGCCTTCCTACAATTGGCAATTGTAGGCATAGTCTCAAGCTCTGGACCCCCTCTTGGCCTAATTCGGGCATTGTCCAAGTATCCAAAATATGGCCAATGATAGAACATACAGAGTACTTGTAATTTGGGGCACAGCTTCGTGTGCCACGGACAGTATAACCAGCACTACCAACCAAACCACCACCTAGGACTACATTTACAAGAGGCATTGTCCACAGACCAAGCAGCATAGGCACACGTCTTAATGCAACATATAATATATATATATATATATATATATATATATATATATATATATATATATATATATATAATAACGATGAGACATCTGTGCAGCTCCCTAGGAAAACTAAATCTCTAAATCTCTTTCTATTCACATAGAGGAAGAACATCTCAACATGATTAGCAATAACGTGCACAAAGTCGCGCATTGCTTAATTGGCGAACGAAGCAACGGAACTAGAAAAGACCACCGGTGATGAATGCAGTGCTAAAGAAAAATTACAAGTGCGAGAAAGAAGTATACACAAAAATGCAGCTGAGGAATTACCTGCATGGTCACGAGCCTGTCATCCACCATTACTTCTTTAGTTAAGAAATCTGCTCCAATGGTGGCTTTATACTGATTGCTGAATTTCTTGTTCACATACTGGTTCATCAGCGAGGTCTTCCCAACACTGCAAGGCCAAGCATGCTGTCCCCAAATAGGCCTCACCGGCACACGGCTTGCACAATCAAGCCATCCACCAAATACAAAACCGGCCACTAACGTTTAAGCTTTCATAGCTGTGGGCAGACAGAGGCAGGCATACGAGGCATAGTCTGCAACTTCTGGTGAACACCAGTAGTCATGTCCATGGCTGACAGGCTTCTGCACGCACAGCAAGGTAAGCATAGTAAACGAACTGCCAAAAGCACGTGAAGGAAGGTCTGGCCTCTCTTACCGGCAACCACTCGGTGAAGACTCGCCAGAGTGGGTGCCAAAATCTTTGACTGGGCGATAGGGTTTATAATAATAATACTATGACATCTGTATCCCACCCTCGGAGAACTAAATCTCTTTATATGCACTTTATACATGCTGTAAATGAAGCATGCCAATTGCTAAAGGCACGGTCCCCAGGTGGTGGCACGATGCCCGGGGCGTGATTAGGAAGTAGTTCGGATAGGTAGGCAGGAGCATGAGAATGACGGGACCTACAAGTGTGAGCGATGAAACCTTGAAGCCGATAGGCTGCTTTGTGGGGAGCCAGCACAGGTCAATCGGAAGAGGTGTCTAATGTGGCAACCATGGTGTTCACGACAAGCATACCCTCTGCTTCGGAGCGGGACGATGGCTCTCTAGACACCGCTGATATAAAGAGGTCTCTGCTCTCTCTCTCTCTCTCTCTCTCTCTCTCCACTCCCAACGCTGCTTTGCACAGTACGACCATCAGTGGTGGCGGCCATTCTCGGCCGACCACTTATCCGGGAGTCCCCGAATTCGATTGAGCAGCCGTCCGCAAATGACTAGTACGGAAGTGCTGCACGACTCACCCGCTATCTCCGAGGATGATAACTTTCAGAAGGACTTTCTTTCTGGACGCCATTGTCTGTGTCTCTAAAAGCCGAGCGGGCATCGTTACATCACAAACCGCGAGACAGCGGTCCGGCGGCGGCGGCAGACGAAAGCGCGACAGTCGCGCGAGGAGCGACGCGCAGCGCCGAAAGCGTCCGCTCGCGCCAGTCACCACGAATCGCAGTGGCGAGCGACCACGCGCGGCGTTCCCCGCTGCCCAGCACTAACCCAGCGACGACGGCCGCCGGAGGAAGGAAGTGACGGACGGTACGGCACCTCCTCCCCCCCCCCAAGGCAACCCTGAACGAAGGCGCGCTTGCCTATGAAACAGCGGCGCTACGCGCGAAAGGAGCTGTGCGAGTCGCTAGATCGGCGTCTTCGACCACTGCGAAGCCTACCTGGTCGATCCCGTGAGCCTATACGGTAGGAACCCTAAGCACAGCGCGCGGACAAACGGAGTAATATGGCGGGGCAGGGCAAGCCGTCGGTCGGGTCAGAGTAGGGGGCGTGAGCTGGTCGTGTGACCCGTCACGAGTACTTACCTCCGTTGTCAGAGAGCTAGGCGGAGTCAGCGTGTTCGCCATGAGTCAGGATGCGGACTTCGAGCCATCAGCTCTGGGCACAAAATCATAGTACGGTTTCTGCCCCCTTTTGGCGTGTTATAATTTCAGCATTTTGTGTTGCGCAGGTCTGGGGACACGTGCTTGATTAGTCAATCTTGTAATTTGCGCCGTTGCCAGCTACTCCTCCGTTAAGCGCAGACATCTAATCTACCCTCGGGCTCGACGACCCGTCACGCTGTCCACAGTCTGAACAGTAGGCCAGCTTAGTGTTAATTAAGTCGCGAACTTTTTTCAAGCTTAGACTGTTTTGCGAGCGCCGCGCAGCTCGTACGTATGAGGCGGCCAGCTTGTCTCAACCCAAGGTAGCCTTTACGATTAATTGCTCTTTTAAGAACTGGTAAACAGGAACACAAACGTTCGCTCGCTGCAAAGTTCGTCGTGTGACGGAGTTGCACGTGACATTGCCGCGAGTACGCGTTACGTACGACCTTGCCGCGGCTTCGGCTGACGTCGTCGACCGAGTTCTGCAGAGGGGATCCGTAGGCGAGATCGTTATTTGCTCTCTTGCCCGTTATTGATTCGCCTCGCCGCTTCGGATCGCCAGCCTAGTCACTCGTATTCCAAAATCGCATCTAACATCCAGCCAGTAAGCGGCTGTACGAGTGGCCATTCTCATTTTCGGCAGGCCCATGTCGATAGTACCTGTCGGGCAGTGCAGCAGCTGTTTGCTAGCAGAATAGCTACCTTAGATCCGCGCGGCGGCGTCGCGAGAGTGACAGCGGCATCCGCAAGGTCGTCTATTTGAGAGCTTCTGTTTCAGCGGCCAAGCCTAAGAATCGGCACCGACGTCTTGTTACATAAGTTTTGCAAGGCTTTTGGGCAGGACTCGTCGTTATGAAATAAGCTCAGCCTTGTGGTGTGGGTAATGGCCTCACGTGGGGCTTTTTTTGTTGAACCGAAGCACCTTGCTAATGCCACTGAACTGGAACGCCTGACGTAAGCAGCATCTTTGAAAAGTTACTCTAAGCTGAGATGAGAAACTCAGCAGTAAGTGGCATGCAGGAGCAGTGCCAGGCCAATAAGTGCTCACACACTTAAAGTCGTGTGTATGACTAATAAGGCTGATCCAACTATTAGACTTAACTAGCCTGAAAGAAGGCCACTGAACTGTGGGCTTTCCTTCTGCAATCCGGCATTGCTCGAATGGAGTCCGTATCTCTTGCTGAGCTGCCGCCTTATGCAACCGACTTAATCACTAAAAGTGCCACCAGGCCTGTGCTGATCTTCAGTACATAGGCATGCATAAGTGACTTTGAAGCATAAGTCACCTAGGTATAATTTGCCCTATTGAACAGCACCGTGTGATATCTAAAGTGACGACCTAACTACCACTGTCTTCTATAGCTGTCTCACCTGAACAGGTAGGTCAGTTTTGCCTATGCCCAGGCCACGCCATGAAAGTGTCATTCTGGTCAGACGCATACCGGGCTCAAGCCATTTCTTATCAGGGAGTGTTTGCATTCAGATTATTGTATCGGAGCTGCTCTTGGTCTATTCCTTCCCCTGGCTTGGACAGTCGTGTGAGTCAGGCTGGGGACAGGGCTTGCATTGCTCTAGTGTGCAGCTAGGAAACTGATGCTGACGACAGTCTTCAGCGCTTGGGTGGGTTGCAATATGTAATGCTACAGCGGCAGCCAGACAGCAGCAGCACGAAGCAATCCAGGGCTTTGATCTTTGATGGAGGTGGCAGCGAACCAGCATCGCGAAAAAAGGATCAAAATGGTCAAAATTCGTCTGTGTGTGTGTGTTTGTGTGTGTGTGTGTGTGTGTGTGTGCATACTCTGTGTGTGTGTGTGTGTGTGTGTGTGTGTGTGTGTGTGTGTGTGTGTGTGTGTGTGTGTGCATACTGTGTGTGTATGTGCTTGACATGTCTGTGGATGATTCTTGGCAGTATTCTGCGCAATATAAAGGGAGTAGTTTGCATTTACAGGGATGCCATCTACCTGCCATTGCCAAATCATGCCTCTGTCAATCGTAGGGGACTTTTTTGTGGGCTGGACCTTGACCTAACCCAGGCCGGCTATTATATCTTCATTAGGGCACAAAGGGTATGCCGAGCTTCACAGCAGCCTGCCCCTGCCCTTTGCTTAAGCGTGTGGGTCATCTCACCTGCACATTGATGGCACCAGCAGCTGCAAATGGCATCATGCTGTTTCTTTGCAGCTGGGACAGTGCATACGAAGGTGAACTAGCTGCTTTCTCTGACCATGGAGAGATTGGAGAAATATGGTGAGCTGTCGTCACGGCCTGGCACGTGTGATCAATTACTCTGCGTAATTTCGTACCTAGTTCAGTTACCAGGTGCCCATCGGTGGGGGATGCGCCCTGCTGATCAGTGTATGGCCTCTGCAGGCACATGGATCTGTGGATCCGGGATGTGCAAGAAGAGAAGGAGCGTAACCTTCCTGTATCCCGTTGTGCCATCCCGACACAGACGATTTCGATAGGCACGGGTCGTCGTTACTTATCGAATGATTTTTTGCTCTTTATTTCTGCAGGTTTGGGCAGCAAAGCGTGACTCGAGTGTCCCGATGGCTAGGTCAGTGCTATGAGGACGAAGCTGAGCGTGCACAGCGATGCATCCTTGACGTCGGTTGTGGGAATGGAGCCATGCTAGTTAAACTGGTGAGATTGCTCGCGATGATCAGCCTGGCTGTGTCCTGCCAGGAGCCGTTTGATTGGCGGGAGCGCTTCGTTTGCATCTGGTCGAAGCTGCCTTGCTAAAATACCTTCGTGCTTTGACATGTATGGGCCCAGAGCCCTCCTTGACGGCAGCCTCATTTGTCAGCAGCCAACCCTTTCGTCAGTGCCTATTGCTGAGAAGTGGCATAGCCCTCAAGAAGTGTCGCGTAGCTCTACAAAATTATGGTGTGTTTGGGATAGTTACCATTCGAATGCACAGTGTGGCAGTCTCGGGTTTGGTTGTAGTCAACGGTTTCCTAGGCAACTCTCACTCAGGCGATGAGCTGGCAGCGGCTGGGCATACAGGGGAGTCATCCCTCTCGTGTGTAGTGCTTTTAGTATGTAGTGTATTGCTTTTAGTATGTAGTGCTTTATCAAGTGAATTATTATTATTATTATCAGTCCTTGAATGTGAACAGTGAGGATGTTTGTAAGTCCTACCCGCTCTGCATTCACTGCATTTAGCAGTACTCGTTTGCAATACTTTTTCATTGCCTGTTTTTAGAAGCTTCTTCAGGGGTTGGAGCACTAGTAGGGATGTGGCCGGTTATTAATGCCAGGCCCAGCAACCTGCTGCTTTCCACCTTGCTTTAGGCCAAGCTTGGCTTCTGCAACTTGATTGGAGTCGATTACTCTGCCAACGCAGTTGATCTGGCACGACAGGTAGCCATTGCCGAGGAAGTTCGAGTACAGTATGAGGTACGTTTGTTGCACGCCTCCTAGTTATTGCTGGGATAGTCGCTCGCGTCGTTTCCGAGTTGCATGCGTCACTCGGTGCATTATTCGTGCCAGCCGCTCGCATGCTGTTGACGAGATTTCAGGCCGTTGTTTGCCTGTCAGCCCTTTCCCTCACCCCTAGTGCAGCCAGCCAGCCAGCTCCCCACCATGGTCAGCACCACCGTGGTCGGCACCCGGCCAAGTGCTTAAAAAACAATGCAGGTTCTAGCTGAGGCATAACACTATGGAGAACTGTCGGGGTGATGTCGCATGTATGTATATCACACAAAGTATTTGGCTGGTTGCTGAGCAAGGTGCTCTTGTCTCGAGCAGAATAACGCCCGGTTTGATGGCTCTGTGGGGCTATAGATGGAGTGCACCTTCTTACGTTATGCAAGCAGTATAGTACGCTACTCAAAAAAGTATTGTTCCATCACCGCTACAAATTCACGAATTGTTCAAATGGAGCCAGAGATCCTAGCCCAGCCCCCCATCCACTAAACCTCGACTTGAGAAGTAAAAGTGGAATACCTGTCACCCGTAGTTGGTGCATTGTAATAATAACAATAATTATTATTACTATTATAATTATAAATTTGTTATAGCACTCTCAGAGAACTCGATCGTTTTCTGGGTACTTTACATTTGCTACAAAGGAAGTACGATCGAATGGTTAGTATTAGCATGCTCAATGACAACGAGCATATCATGGTTAGAGGTGACATGCACAGTGTCAGCATGCAAGATTGGTTAGTGGCAGCATGCACAGTATCAGCACGCATAAACACATAAAAGACGAATCACATGGACCCACTAAATGCTCTCATAAATAGATGTGTTTTTAGTTTCTTTTTAAATGTTATCAAGTCAGTAGATGTCGTGACGTCGGAAGTGAGTTCCAGGCTTTGGGAGCATACGAACTAAAGGCACGGTCTCCAAAGGATTTGGGATTCGTATGAGGTGTGGATAAACAGTAAGATTCCGAAAAGCAGGTGGTACGATGCTCAGCCAGGTGGGGCAGTAGATCTGATGGGTAGGCTGGAGCCAAAGAATGAAGGGACCTCAAAGTTAGTGACTAAACCTTGAAGTTTACGTGTTGCTTGACTTGGAGCCAGTGCAGGTCAGCAAGAAGTGATGTGATGTGGCAGCTGCGACGCTCACGACAAACAAGCCTGGTGCAGAGTTTTGCAGTAACTGTAAGTGCGTGAGTGCACAGGCTGGTAGACCAGCAAGCAATGCCTCACACATATACCTTGGACCTACCAAGGTTCAATAAGTTGGGATACAAGTCACATATACTGCAGAGATCGGTAAAAAAAAATTGTAGCTGTGTTACTCCCAGTTCAGATTCGGGTTAGACATAGTTTGCATAATCACTTTTCTTTTATTTGAAAGTCGTCAGAACTTTCGATACCATTTCTAATATGTTTGTCGTTTGAAAGGTAGCCTAAAATTTATTCGATTGTTGGACCATTTTTTTTCATATTTGCTTTACATTCCTTCATAAGCAATGTTACTCACTGCTGCATGCATGTGTCTCGTAGAAAGCATTCATTTTTCTTCCACTTCAGAATTTAAGGAATTGTGTACGATCTACAACACTGGCATGCTTTGCCAAAGTTTCTACCTCTGTACTATATATATATATAGGCCTTGAAAGTATGAAAGTTCTAGAATCATTGAATGAATATTCAAGCATTTCTGTGTGAACAAGAAACGTTGGTCTGCTTGGAAAGGAGTCGTGAAGTGCATGTGAAAGGGATCTCTTATATATTGCCCTGGTGATTGCAGGTGGGTGACATATTAGATCTCTCATCTTCACCCATATTTGAGCGTTCATACGATGTCGTATTGGATAAAGGTACCTACGATGCCATCAGCCTTCATCCGGACATGTCGGCAGCAATGCGAGAACAGTATGTCTCTGTGGTCGGACATCTGCTGAAGAGCATGGGAATACTGATAATTACTTCGTGTAACTGGACTCGTGCTGAACTTGAAGCCGATTTCACACGCTCTGGTCACATGAAAGTCACTGAAGAGCTGCCAGTGAAGCAGCTCACTTTCGGTGGCACAGCCGGACAGACCGTCACGTGTTTAGTCATGCAGAAATGTGTGACCTGAATTCTTGGCTTAGAATTTCTAACCTCTTAGTCGGCTGGGTTCATTTTGGCCGCATATGCCTAGTAGCAGTCTGCTCAATATCTGTGGATAACGATGAGCACTAGTTAGGAAATTGGCAGGATACAAAAGAATATTTCTATAGATTTCGATGGGAATATTTCTTTCCACCTTGATGGAACTTCTATTGAGTGTTCGAGGTAGCTGATCTCTTATATGTTTGGCAATATGCGTTTTTCTCTTTGCATGACATGATGGTTGTGATGTGGCAGTGATGGTTCTTTCTGCATACCATATCAGAGCCAGTGCAGACTCTGATTCCTCATGCACTTGACCCCAGCCGGCAATGTAAGCAGTTGCATGCTGAGGGACTCGATCCGACGACCTGAAGTTCATGATGGGCAAGCACTTTACCCCTAGTCTGAGACTCGGGGTGGTAATCACGAGCACGGTGTCATCATGTGTAGGCATGAGCGTAAGCACACCAAGGACAACTGACATGGACAGTGCAAATGCTGTGAGCAGGTTTTTGGAAAACCACAAGTGAGGATGTTCGGGGTTTCTCAATTGCTCCAAGTGACGAATTGGCGTTCAGGCCATCAGGTTATGCATGTAGGTAGTGTCAGTCGACTATTAAAAAATTCTGGAAGCATCTGGATTTCGATGCTGGGACCTGGGGCTCATATTCTTTATTAAAAAAAGGCGACTGCATGTCCAGCTATTTAGCCCTTCTAACACCTATAAACTATTTGTTCAGTGAGCCCAGGCGTCAGGATTCTGGTCCTAGTTCGCCACTTTTGGCTAGTTGGTTCACTGTCTATCGAAATGGCGAAAAGGCTGAGAGGATGACGAGTTCGTAAGGGGCCTAGATATGTGTTCTTTTCAGCATGTGAGCATCTCCTTGAAGGCCTCGGCCACTAGGGAGCATTACAAGACGGTTGCTTTTAACATGAAACTCAGCTGCTTTTAATACGAAACGTGGGCTGATTGTGACCGTTTATGTCGCTTGTCAGCATCCATTGTCAGTATCCATTTGAATTGTTAGATTTCAGATATCACAGTTTGTGTGTGGCCGGCGGTGTCGAAATCTGAGGGCGTGACTATCTAAGTGATGCCATTGTCCTTGTTTCTGTTGTGCTCCGAGACGTGTGCACATCACGTATTTGTTAAGGTTAAATCGATAATTATTATTGTACATTTGTGTAGCACCCTCAGACAACTTAATCTCTTTCTGGGCACTTTACATATGCTGTGAAGGGAAGTGCTAACATGCACATCAAACATTCATTACACGGTTAGAGGTGTCATTCACAATGTCGACGTATAAATATTGTTAGTAGTAGTATGCACAGTGTCAGCACACGTAAGCACGAAACAGGCAAAGGACACAGCAAATGTGCGCCTTTTTTGTTTGGTCAAGTCGAGGGATGTCGTGCCGTCAGCTGGGTTTGAATTCCAGGCTTCGAGAACGTGAACTAAAGGCGCGGTCTCCGGTGGATTTGAGATTCGTGCGAGATAAAGCTAAACGATCTGAGTCAGAAAAGCTGTTGCTATGATGCCGAGCCTGGTGGGGGAGTAGTTCTAATAGGTAGGCTGGAGCCAAATAAGGAAGGGACCTAAAAGTGAGTGACACAACTTTGAAGTCGATACTCTTGCTTGATTGGCAGCCAGCGAAGTTCGGGGAGAAGGGGTGTGAGGTGGCAACTGCTAAGTTCACTACAGACAAGCCTGGCTGAGTTTGGCATCAGTGGTAAGCGCCTGATTGCACACACCGGTAGACCAGCAAGCAGTGAGTTACAGAAGTCGAGACGGGATCTCACAAACATATGGACCAATTTACATGTAGTATCCCTGTCTAAGAAAGCCTGAATTTTAGCTATGTTATCTGGCTGAAAGTAGGCAGACTTGAATGTGGGGCTGATGTGGTCGTCTAATGAAAGGTCACTTTGGAACATGACTCCCAGATTTTGTGCAGATTCAACAGGAGATGCTGGCAGAGCCGACTGTGAGCGTTAGATTTTCCTGTTTATGAATCACACTTGGTTTGCCAACAATGAGTAAGTTGCTTTTATCGTCATTCAATGTGAGTACGTTTTGCTGCCGTCCATGTGGGGATGTCGGCAATACATGCAGCTAAGTCTGTGCACTGTCACTAGGCCGAGCAATTTGGCCCAGTAGTTAAGTTGCTCACCCTGACCGAGGTCGTGGGCTCGAGCCCCCGTAGCATATGTGAAGCGCCTGAATAAAAGATTTAAGTTCTCTTAGGGCGCTATACAAGTGAATTATATTATATATATTTTTTATGCTGCTATGGTTAGTAGATGAGGGCTATCGTTCGCCCAGCCCGTTGCCCAGAATTTTTCTGGGACATATTAAACCTTGACCTTAAGTGGGCGTGATAGAAAACCACCAAAGCTGTGACGTCACACAGTGAGATTTTCCTAGTCACGATGGTTTAGCAAGCATTGGAGAGGCTATCTTCCAAAAATGACCAATTTAATTGCGAAACTAAGTAGTTTCGTGCCAGCTGAACGCAGCTTTCCCATTTAAACTGTGCTATGATGGAGATAATAATTACTTTTGTCTGGCAGTGGCCACAGCTCATTTCTTTGATAACTATTGGCCGTCTATCAAAACTACTGTTGGGAATACTAAACTTGCGTGATTTGTATGTAGTTTTTTGCTAAGGTATCAGAAGTCTAGACGCACTCTGGTAGCATGCTAGAGTAACGCAGAGCGCCAGAGCTGAATGTTATAACTTAGTATGTCGACAGTTTCGCTTGCCGGAGAGCTCGAGGAAGGGCTTAGTTCTCAGCCAGAGAGAGACCCGGTCACTGCCAGAGCTCTCAACGAAAGCCTTCCGGAACGTCCTGCGAATTCCCATCGATCAACCAGCCTTCCAATCGTAAATTCGAAGGAGTGTGCCTCGGCTACGTAAGGGCGATATTTGTGCAACCGAACTGACGCAGGCCGCTAGGGTCGCTGTGGCAGCTTATGCTCACACTGTGGCTTCGCAGCGATTTTGGGTTAAGACAAGTGCTGCTTCTGCTTCTTCCTGCTTGGAATCGGCCTGTGCCTGCACACGGCATATCTAATTAAGCAATACTAACCTGTCACTGTAATGCTTCAGGTTGTCTTCTGAATGTAGGGCAGATATCTAACCTGTAGCTTCCTGCAGATATCTAGGCAGGTATCTGCAGGATATCTATGCAGATACCTGGTGTATTTAACCTGCAGATACCTGCCTTCCATTTCCTGCAGATATCTTAGATACCTGCAGATATCTAACCTGCTTCTTTTCATCGAGTATGAGGCACCAAGCATTTGCTAATGCTTTATATGCAGCATCTGCAATCTGCCTAGAAAGAGATTTAGTTCTCTGAGGGTGCTGTACAAATGTATTATTATTATTATTATTATTATAAAGAACTCAGCTTACCGTGTGCCTAGCTCTGGGGAGCCTTAGAGCATGACACTCAAGGGCGAGGTCAGCGAAGCAGACCCTCACAAGCAGATCGTGAACGAAGCTGCCAGTACTAGAGTAGCAGTAGCAGTAGTAGTTGCAGTAGTAGTAGTAGCAGCAGCAGTAGCGCTTGCGATCAGTGAGCACAGCCACATCTAACCAGAGCCGATCGAAGAAGCCCTAGGCGTTCACAGGGGTTGTCCAGTCTGCCACCGAACCGAGGGGGCAGCGCCTCAGCCGCCTGCAGCCGGGGGAACAGGGCCGCACAGGCCATCATTATGTGCCAGAGGTCACAGAAGGACCGAGGGCACGTGACCTAGCGCCTCCGTCGCCGGCCGACGTTTATCTGAGAGTTGGCTTGCCGGTGTGCCATAAAAAGCACAGGCTAGCTGTGCCATTTACCTACTGCGTCGCAACCGGGTCGTGCGTGCGGTTGCATGAGCTCGGCGGTTGTCAGCTGCGGATTGCTGTCACGACCCGTTCTGCGTCGAATTAAGGTCAGCGCAAGAAGTGAAAACAACCTGCTCTCGAGGCAGGGGCGCGGCAGCGTCGAGCTGCGTGTAGCTCGATCGCGCTAGATGAGCGCGATCTCGTTAACATTCGTAAGACACCTCGAAGCCGTCCTTGTATTCGGACCAACGACCATTCTCGCGCCTGCGCTTAGCAGCCTGCAGTTACGTGCAGGCTAGCGTCTGCTCGCTCAGCGGAATAAGAGACTTAAAGCGGTAGCGAGGTCACCGCCGTTGGCGCGTCCACGGCGCTCGGGTGAATTCGTCTCTAGTAATGAAACCGTCGTCTAAAAGAAAAGATCTATTGGCAGTTCCCGCTCCGCGACGGCGCTTCTACTGACCGCGGACAAAAGCGGCCACCTGTCGGAGTTGTTTTGCGGCCAGCTCGCCCGCCGCTGCGAAGTCGTCGCGCGCCGCAGAGCTCGCGTGACTTACGGTCGCCGTCGAGCGACGCGTGAACGGCCGCGGCGTTGGTAGCCGCCCCGCTGGCTTCTACGAGCTCGTGCTCGCTGACCTTGCCGTCGCCGTCGCGGTCGAACGCATCGAAGTCGGCGCTCACGTCCATCTTGGCGAAGTCCACCGCGACGGCGCTCGCCACCTGCGGTATGTCGATCTGGTAGACCACGTCGGGCGTGTAGAGCAGAGCCGTATCGGCGCTGTACACCTGTATCGAGCCGTCGGGAAACAAGGCCTGCAGCTGACCTTCGTCGTTAGTCAGTACCAAGCGATCCGGCTCCGCGAGTGCGGCGCCGCCGCGGCTCGAGCGCGGAGCGGCGGCTGCTCGCGCTCCGGCGGCGAGGCAGGCCAGCACGGCCGCGAAGCGGCACGGCGATGCGCGGCAGGAGAGCATTCCAAGTCGCCTCGCGAGACGCGCCGCACAAACTGCAGCGAAGGCCTCGCCTCGCTTCCTGAGCGACTTGACCCGGCAAGCTATGCGTCGGATCGTCTTACGTTCCGACGCGCGCGCCGGAGCATGTTTTGGCAATTACGTCGTCGGGCTAGTTTTAAGGGCGGCTCCACCGCGATAATCGGCCAGCGACGGCTCAGTGCGAAAACCGACGGCGCGGCGCCGCCGAAGGGTGCGCGCTCGGCCTAAAGGAAAGAGAAAGCTGAAGGCGGAGGTTGCGCGCGATCGGTCCGAGCGACCGAGTTCTCGTCGAGCACTGCGAGCCGCAACGTGCGCGGTGGGCGGTGCGAGCGATCGGTCCGAAGCCGGCGCGACAGACACCGGCGACATCGCGACAACCACCAGCGACGGCGCGACAGCCACCAGCGACATCCGGCGGCGGCGCGGCGTCGCCAGCCCCTAGTCCGGTGGACGCTGCCGCGATCGAGCCGGATCGCGTCAGCGGCCACCGGCGGATGACTTCCGAATTGTTGCTAAGAGCTGCAGCCGACGCCGCTGCAGGCGGCCATGCGCGAACTCAGCGAGCCGTCCGGTTGAAAATGGAGCGGGCGGCGCGGAGAGCCAGAAGCAGCGCGCACGCGGCTCTCAGGTGATCGCGCGTGGCGATTGCAGCGGATGCGTGATAGTTGCAGCTGCGCACCCGCTGCAATTGAAATTGATTTCCATCCAGCTCCAGTCTGTACCAAAAAGTTCCGATTTTAACGCCCGAGTCGCTGACAGCGTCGTTTGGGGTGTGGCTGCAATTGTCGTGCAATAGCTCTGCGTATTGTCGCGAACACGCCAGCATTGCCAGTTTGACGCGGCATTTCTAAGGGTATTAGTTCTTGCAGCTGTGAGCACACTCTGTGCGGCGCCGCCAGTTTCTTTGCATTGCTAGCCCTGCTTCCAGCTTTCAGTGTAATTTACACTCAGCTTATGTTTCTAGTCATTCGGCGACAAATGTGGCATGTCAGAAAATTTGAAGTACCTAAAGAGAGATTAAATTCTTGAGGGCGCTATACCAAGTGTATTATTATCATAATCATTACAGCGAAAGGAGACTTCCGGACCGTTGCCGCCTAAAAGTCGTTCGAAGGGGGCGTGTCGCTAGGATAACTCCAACCGTACACTGTCGGCTGGCCCGAGTGAGGTCAAAGTTCAGCCAATGGCTGAGCACACCTTACGCAGCCCCTGAGCGGCGGCGTTTTAACCCTATTCACAGACCAAAAAGTTCCGCTAAGTATTGCCACACTATGATCATCAATAGTGGAGGCATACTTACGGCTTTATCGCGCCTATGTAAGTGTAGGCGTGTAAGTCGCAGAAATGAAAGTCACCAATGATTTGCTACCCGGTGTTGACCAATGGGAAGCGAGAATGCAAAATTTGCGCCATTAACAGTTCTAGAGAGTATTGAATCAAAATTTGATTGAAAATTAATATCGCCGTTAAGTGTGTCGACGTGTTCTGTAAACTTGGAACGTTACGGAAGTTTTCGGGAGTCGGAGTGGCTGTATTCTCGTGGGAGTTTGTAGATAACTATTGAGAATGCATGCTCATGATAATGTTCTAGAATCTGCTACATCTTTCAGGGAAAGCTCTGAATTTTTAGATTTTCATATATAAGGCGGCTGCAAATGCGTCAAGATAATTATTTAAAAATCAGAGGTGCATCGAAATTCAATTCGGCGCACGCAGGACAAGCAGGTGAAAGTCGTCGCTGTAGGGAATACTTCAGAACAAGGACAATAGCTGCAGAACGATCTGCAAAAAAACATATTTATTCCTTTTAAGAAATTGTAGAAGAAAAAATAAAATATAAGGAAATAAATATAACATTTTCAACTTTTTATTAAAATAACACATTTAAAATTTACTTATTTTGAATGCGAATGTAATTTTAAATTTTAGCTTCGCAAATCCAGCTAAATTCCGCGATTTTTCACGGGTCTTCGCGAGTGAAAAAAGAGCGTCGTCGTAAGTCTCTGAGGGCGCTTTATCAAGTGCATTATTATTATTATTATTATTATCTGAGAACGCCTAGTTAGCTGTCTCGCGTGACTAACAGGTCTTCAATGCTCGAGCGGCTTTGATGGCTAGGATTGACGGCGATCTATGAGGCCCAACCGCATGCACAGTCTGCCGAACGTACATTATGATGAAGGGTACTATGCTGCCAGCAGACCAAACGGCAGCTGTTAGCAGCCTCGCTTGGTCACTGCTTTTGCAGCCGTTACCGGCGATTGGACGCCAATGGTGACGAACGACCAAACGCGTGAGCCGAATACTATATGTCCATATAGTGGTTAACTGCTCGACGCTGTCCACATAAAAAGAAATCTGTACGCTGAGTACAGTCGCTTTTTTTTATCTAGACGGCCAAACTAGATAACGGACTTTGTTCCGTTGCTTTGTTTCCGTTTTCCAAGAAAACTTGGAAAAGCAGCAGACACACAAGACGAAAACCCTACCTTCTATTTGGGACACAAAATATCAAGTGTGAGGGTGAATGTACGAGACAGCTGCATTCCCTTAGTGATTACTAAGATAACTCCTTTATCTACTTTTGCCCCATGGGAGATTTGTGGGGTTATTGTGAATTTGAATTAATACTAATACAAATAAAAAAGTATAATTCGTTCGTATACCGCCCCAAGAGAACTTAACCTCTATTCAGGCACTTAAAATATGTCACGGGGCTCGAGCGCACGACCTCGGCCATCAAATACATTCACCTAGGCCTTAGTCGAGGTGAGCGCCTTAACCACTGAGCCAAATCAGCGAGGCACCCCCATGAGCCGTATCTTCAGGCTCATGCTGATGCAACACTTAAGTTGTTTGACTTTTTCGAAGCCAGACCTATATCCTTATAAGGTTCAATAAGTTACTCAATAACTCTACGTTCCTCTCAGACTTTTCCCTGGAGGGCACACCAAGTATACGGTATTCTTACGTAGCAAACCCCGTACCTTTCAAAAAACCATAGTCAGACCACTACTCAAGAAAGTAGCACTAGACCAAGAGACCTCGAGAAACTTCCGCCCAGTCTTCATACTAACGTTTCTATGAAAGATACTAGAGCGAATCGTGGCAGATCATCTGAACTCATTTATTCCAACTTCAAACATTGCTAGTAAGTTATGATCTGGTTTGATAGCTAATCACTCCACAGAGTCACGGTCTTTTTCGCGGTCTTTCGGCCGCTTTTGATATTATCATCAAGTCCTTCTCGAACGCCTCTCATTTCGCCTGGACATCAATGGTTCTGCACTTTAATGGTTTATGTCCTATCTTATAGGAAGACTCCAGAGTATTAATGTGAATGAAAAAAGAAAATTGGAGGAGCCACTGAAGTATGGGCTACCTCAGGGCTCCGTGCTTGGTCCCGTTCTTTTCACGGTTTATACTCTCCCTCTTGCTGATGTGATTGCCAAGCACAATCTAGGCTTTCACTTCAATGTAGATGACACTCAGTTGTACATTTGCTTTGACCCATCCCAGTCTTCCAGCACATCAAATTCTCTCGTCTTCCTTGCTGATGTGATTGCCAAGCACAATCTAGGCTTTCACTTCAATGTAGATGACACTCAGTTGTACATTTGCTTTGACCCATCCCAGTCTTCCAGCACATCAAATTCTCTCGTCTTCCTTGCTGCATGTATTGATGGCATCCGCACATGGATGGCAGCAAACTGTCCTTAATTTAATGATGACAAAACCAACTTACTAGTAATGGGCAAACCAATTGTGATTCGGAAATTATAAAACCTAACGCTAAGAATCGGCTCTGTCAGCATATTACCTGTTGAATCTGCACGAAATCTAGGTGTGTCTTTTATTTCACCGCATCAGCTCCATAGTCAAATCTGCCTACTTTCAGCTACTTAACATTGCTAAAATTCGGGCTTTCTTAGTTAGGGATACTACGTATAAATTGGTCCATGCATTTGTGACATCCCATCTTGACTTCTGTAACTCACTCCTCACTGGCTTACCAGCATGTGCAATCAGGCGCTTACAGCTGGTGCACAACTCTCCAGCTAGGCTTGTCTGTCGTGAGCGTCGCAGTTGCCACATCACACCTCTTCTCGCCGACCTGCACTGGCTCCCAGTCAAGCAATGCATCGACTTTAAGGTTTTGTCACTCACTTTTAGGTCCCTTCATTCTTTGGCTCCAGTCAACCTAACAGATCTACTCCCCACAAGGCTAAGGCTCGTACCATTCGCTTTTCTGAATCTAATCGTTTATCTGGGGTACGGACATTCCCCCCTGGACGTTTTCCCCCCAACATTTCCCACCCCCGGACATTTCCCCCTGGGTAGGACATTCCCCCCCCGGTCAGGGTTTAGGATTTAGGGTTTAGAGCGAGCTTCGCCTCCGCGGCTTGAATCCGCCCTCGCTCGTATCCTTCGCTTTAATTGGTGCGTATTAGGGCTTAGTGGCATCTCTGGAGATGGAGTTATACTCAGTAGACCTCACGCCCGCTGGCGGGTACGAATACGTGCCTGGCGGCGTCGAGCGGGACCGAACTCACGCGGAACCGAACTGTATGGCTCGCCGATGCCGATACCGCCGCCTCAGCCGCCGAAGCTGCTGCCGCCGCTCGCTCCATTAGAAACCATCCTTCCAATCCATCCCTCCCTTCAATTATACTGAGCTGATTTTATTTCAATAGAGCGTGAACTTTATTTGATCATGTATTCTTAGTTATGCATTCATCAACATAGGGGGGAAATGTCCTACGGGGGAAATGTCGGGGGAGGAATGTCCTAGCGTCCACCAGGGGGAAACGTCCGGGAGGGGGGAAATGTCCTACAACCCGTTTAACTAAACCTAGTACGAACCTCAGATCTTTTGAAGACCGTGCCTTTACTTCACATGCTCTCAAAGCCTGGAACTCACTCCCGACTGACGTCACGATATATCCTGACTTGACCACATTTAAAAAAGCTAAAAACACATCTATTTATCACAACATTTATTGGGTCCGTATAAGTCATTCTTAGTGTCCTTATGCGTGCTGACACTGTGCATGCTGCCACTAGCTAATTCTGCGCTGACCCTCTGTGCATGTCACCTCTAAGCATGTTATGCTTGTTGACATTGAGAATGTTATCGTTAACCATTCGGTTTTGTTTCCTTCGCAACCAATGTAAAGTGCCTAGAAAGAGAGTAGGTTAACTGAGGGAACTATACAAATATATTATTATTCCGATACCGCAGCGCACTTTGGTGCCCAGATCTAAATGCACAATCGCACTCGCGTTAGACCGTGAGATTATTAGGGACACACTGAACCTGTCTCTTGCTGATATGATCTAACTTTATACGATTCAGCGTGCCGCTCTGAAATGCACGTTACAGGAAGTGCTACTAAGTTAGTAGCGAGTTTCAATTAGATGGTTGACATAAACTAAAGATCGCAACACGCAAAATATAAATTCCCGTAGGCGAATGCCAACAGCAGCGACTTGGGTTCGCTCAGCCGACATTTTGAATTATATGCATGGTGCGGCTACGTATATAGGTAACGATCGCAATCGCAAGATCACTAATCTGATTACAGAATAAGTCCACTTTGCCATGTGTGCATCTGCGAGGAGATCGAAGTACCTTTAACGAGCATCAACTTGAAAAGCGTGCCGCTAGAATTACGCTCCACTAATGCCCGTTGATTGGGCTAGCTTAATTAAGTTAGGGCTTGCTAATGCTGATTACTGCAGTACGCCGGCCGTCTCCTTGACTGGGTAAAGGTTATCGAGCCGTCAGAAGGCGGCGGAGGTTCATTCTGCTGTCTGCCTTGTCCGTCGTTGTTGACTGATAGGTAACGTGCTGCAACCTCGGACAGGTGACAACGAAGCTGAAAATTTAAATGTCACTCATGGTTTTCAAACCTGGCTTATAATAGCTATCTCAAAGTATACAAAGACAAACTCCAGATTCAACTGACAAGCATCTACTGTGCCTCGCTGTGTCGCCATGCAGCTAGGAGGAACTAAGGCCAGGCATACACGCCATTTGTTGACTAAGCGATCGAAGCACGATATCTATCAGCGCCTACGTTTTGAAATTGAAGAACCCAAGTAGGCCAGAATTTCCCTATCACGTGATGTACTTGTTAGTCGGCCACTCCCAAGACACCGGATAGACGTCGTATGTGACAAAAAGGTGAGGCTACGTATGGGTTACAATCGAAAGGGATGAGAGGGCGATCAGTTTTTCGCTGAGGACCAAGGTCGCTTGTCTAGGTAATCATAGGTAAACCTACGCTGTGTAGCAAAACACAGCGAGCAGGAACGAATGACCCAAGTGCTCACTGTTCTTTCCTTGGGACCACACATACAGTAAAAGACCAACTATCACCTAAGCGGCTCTGCCATCTGGCGACTTATATCTTGGAAGTAACAGCCATGAAAATTTAAAGTTTGTAAGTACTGTCGACCTACATATAATCGATCAACATCAGTGTACTTTAGCTATGAAAAAGCTATTGCCGCTAGCTCCGGCCTTCAGAATAATGATAACAATAATAGTAATAGTACGCTTGTATAGTGTCATCAAAGAACTTCATCTCCTAGGCATTTGACGTATGCTGTAAAGGAAGCATGATCATATGGTTTACTTGTACCATGCACAGTGTCAACACGCATAATTTGGTTAGTGGTAACCTGCACAGGTGTCAATCTGCGAATATGGTTAGTGGCAGCATGCACAGTGCCAGCAAGCAAAAGCACACAATAGAAAAGTCACAAGGACCCACCGGATGCTATGAGAAACATGTACGTTTTACCACCTTTTTAAATGTTATCAAGTCAGGAGATGTCGTGACGTCAGTCGAAAGTGAGTTCAAGGCTTTGGGAGCATACGAACTAAAGGCACGGTCGCCAAAAGATTTTAGGCTCGTTTTATTTATAGCTAAACAATTTGAGTCAGAAGAGTGAAACGTATGCTGCCTGGTCTGGTTGGGAAGTGGTTCTGATAGATAGGCTGGAGCCAGATAATGAAGACACCTAAAAGTTAGTGACAGAATCTTGAAGTCGATGTGCTGCTTAATTCAGAGCCAGTGCAGGTTGGCGAGAAGTGGTGTGATGTGGCAATAGCGATGCTCACAATAGACACGCCCGAGCCTTCGAGTTTTGCACGAACTGTAAGAGCCTGATTGCATAGCCGGTAGACTTGCAAGCAGTGATTTACAAAAGCCGAATCTAGTTGTCACAGATTTACTGACAGACTTGGATGTGGTATCCTGCATAAATCGGCCCGAAGTTTTGCCATATTGGGTAGCTCATAGTAAGCAGACTTCTGCTGAGCTGATGTGGTCGAATTGCGAAACGTCACTGTGGAGCAGGACTCCTAGATTTCGTAAAGATTGTACCGGCGATATGCTGGCAGAGCCGATTCCGAGCAATAAGCAGCTTTCCAATGTCTGAGTCACACTTGGTTTGCCCATAACTAGGTAGTTGGTTTTTATCGTCATTCTGCTTAAGAAAGTTTTGCTGCCTACCACAAGTGGACATCAGCAACATCTGCAGCAAGTGAGTTAAGAGAGTTGGACGAGCTGGAAGGCTGGTAGAGATCAAAGCATTGACAGGTACAGCTGTTTGTCATATGTGCATGGCAATCACAACAGTAAGCAGGAGAGTATAAATTGTGAAAAGAAGCAAACCAAGTACAGAGCTGCCCTGAGGTACCCAGTAACTTAGTCGTTTCTCGGATGATCTTTGCCTGCTTTCATCAGCACTCTGGAGTCTCACTCTGAGATAGGATCTAACCCATTGTAGTGTAGTACCGGTGGTGCTCAGGCGAGATGAGAGGCAGTCGAGAAGACTTGGTGATCAATAGTATCAAATACTGCTGAAAGATCAAGCAAACCAAGGAGAGAAATACATAATTTATTTGTGTAGCGCTCATTGAAAACTGTATCTATTTAGGCACGGGGCAAACAAATGACAAATGACACGGGGCTTGAGCCGACCTCAGTGATTAAATACATTCACCTTGACCTAGGCCGTTAAAGGCGAGCACCTGAACCACTAGGTCAAACCTGTGTGGCATAGCTAACCTTCATAGTACTAGGAAAGGGTTATCGGTAGTATGCAAGAAGTTATTGTTTTTAGGGATCATTTTAAAAAAATGACCACTGTTAGGTGCATTCCGCCTATCCGCCATATATTCTCAGGCTTTACTTTGCGTAAGCCACAGGGAGCCTGTCTAGCATATGAAATTACTGTCATCAATTTGAATGTCCAAACGGCACTTTAACTAATCGGTAGAACATGGCATCCGAAGGGCAGAATCTGGAAAACGTCTAGCAGGTAGGATTATAAGTAGGATTCCGATTGACAAGTACCAAGGAAAAAGACGACTTGAAACATTCTCATTGCATGGAAAGCAACACACGATCTTTTCTGACACGCTCGCCTCGGCAGTGCTGCTTTGAAACCTAGCGAAGGTATTCGGTCGCAATTAGATCGTGCTTATTAGAACGATTGGGGAATTATAAGTTCGACGAGTTTTGTTTACACACACCTGCACTAGCAATCAGGGTAATGAGCCGAGGTGCAGCGTTTGGTCAGAAGTCGACTGACTTGCGGCTATGGTTGACGTGCACAACCTTTCTTGACAGCTCCATTCCTTGCTTTTGGCTAAGCAATGCCATGCTGTAGTATACAATGTGTAATATGTACAATACAATACAATATGTAGTATACATGCTGTAGTATACAACAGAACGCGATGTCTATCGTACATGCCTTACATCTCTGGTGGGGAAACACGATTAAATTTCGGTAGTTTTGATGGGACTCTCTGCTTTCCCGACTAGAGTCTTCCTTGCAGGTACGCAACCGGCTAGTTAAAGTGGTGTACCAGCCATTCCCGGCAAGCTCTCCATTCAACTACTGCTGCCCTTCTTTGGCACCAGCCAACCATTCAGCAACAAGGTCACGGCCCAAACAATAGACTCGATGGATCGAACGGCACACTACAGTAAGAGGGCACAGTAAAGGAACAAAGTAAGAGCGGCTGAATAAGCAAAATGTATATCTTAAAATGCATATTTTTTGCTTCGGTTATTCGTGCACATGCTTTCTTTCTGACGGACATATAAACAATGCTAGGAAAGTGGGCTTGCTGTTGGCACACAGACAATTGACTAATCCCGATTTTTTTCTTGCTTCATCACCACAGCTACCGGATTGTAGTTATATCGACATGCCGGCATTGCTGACAAATATTAATGGATGAGTGCACTGCAGCACGACTAGTTATACAAGTGTCCGTGTAACAACGATTATCGACGGGCAGAAAATTTATTGGTAAAACTAGATTTACCAGGAAAGTTTGCAATAGGATCGTATCTTTGAAAGGATTTAAAAAAATTGCACTGCAAAAAGTGAATACAGAATACAAGGGCAGACTGCCGGAGGTGGGCATCGCAGGATGTACTGGGACGTACAGAGATGTGACCGGCCGAACAAGACTCAATCTTTAGACGAATATGAAAAAATGCAGCATCCACATTGTCTGCGGCATGCAGCCCTGGACAGCAGTCAAAGCACGAGGGAGCCGAAGAATGCCCTCGTAGGCTGCCACGACAGACAGGCTAGCCCTCGTAGTGACCAGCAATCCTTTTATGGTCAGGGTCGAATGGGCTTCGTGCATGATATTGAGCTTTGTACTGGGTTCCCATTCGGTCCAATATGTAGGAACCTGGAGACAAAAAAGGGAACAACAATGGCTCAGGCAAGTGTAGCGCCCATGCGATTAGCTAGCGAGCAAAGAATGCACGAGGTAAATCGACTGAAAGACGCAGATGCTTCCCCACGGCCCAAACACACACAGACACACACAGACACAGACACACGCGCACACACACACACACACACACACACACAGACACACAGACACACACACACACACACACACACACACACACACACATAGCCCCTACCGGACTTGAGGAAATCGTTGGTGACTGGACTTCCATTGTTGGACACGTAACCGTATGCAATCGTTTTGCCAATGGTGAAGCCAAACTCGGCTCGCCTGATGTAGCCGACAGCTGACCCATTACGGATGATAGCCTCCCGATCGTGCAAGGCCACGTGCCTACAACACGTGTATAATAATAATAATACATTTGTTATAGCACCCTCAGAGTGAGCAATCAATCGCTTTCTAGGCACTTTACATTTGATGTAAATAAAGCATGATCGAATGATTAGCAACATCATGCTCAAGGAACGGCAATCATAACATCGTTCGAGGTGACACGGACAGGGTCAGCATGCAAATATGTTTAGTGGCAGCGTGCACAATGTCAGCATGCATATGCACATAAAGGACAAATAATATGGATCCACTAAATGCCGTGATAAATATATATAGATGCATTTTCAGTTTCGTTTTAAATATCGACAAGTCAAGGGATATCGTTTTGTCGCTCGCTTTTAGGTCCCTTCATTCTATGGCTCCAGCCTATTTGTCAGATATACTACCCCATCAAGCCAAGCATCGTACCACCCGCTTTTCGGAATCCAACAGTCTACAAATGCCTTGTACAAAACTTAAATCCTTTGGAGACCGTGCATTTAGTGTGTATGCTCCCAAAGCCTGGAACTCTCTCCCGACCTGCGTCAGAACATCCCCTGACCTGACCACATTTAAAAGGATCTTAAAAACACACCTATTTAGCACAGCATTTAGTGGGTCCCTGTGATTCGTCCTTCATGTGCTTATGCGTGCTGACACTGTGCATGCTGCCACTAACCACATTTGCAGGCCGACCCTGTGCATGTCACCCCTAACCATGTTATTCATCTTGTTTATTTTTCAAGCATGATTTTACTTACCATTCAATTGCATTTCCCTTTGCAGCAAATGTAAAGCGCCTAGAAAGAGATTGAGTTCTCTGAGGGCGCTTTATCAAGTGCATTATTATTATTATTATTATTATTATTATCGTGACGCAAGTCGGAAGTGAATTCCAGGCTCTGGGAGCATACCAACTAAAGACACGGTCTCCAAAGGATTTGAAGTTTGTACGAGGTATAGGTAAACAGTTAGATTCCAAAAAGCTAGCGGTACGATGCTTAGCCTGGTGAGGAGTAGATCTGATAGGTAGGCTGGAGCCAAAGAATGAAGAGACTTATAAGTGAGTGACAAAACCTTGAAGTCGATGCATTGCTTGACTGGGAGCCAGTGCAGGTCGGTGAAAAGTAGTGTGATGTGGCAACTGCGACGCTCACGACAGACAAGCCTGGCTGCAGAGTTTTGCACCAGCTGCAAGCACCTGATTGCACAGGCCAGTAGACCAGCAGTCAGTGAGTTACAGAAGTCGAGATGGGATGACAGAAATGCATGGACCGATTTAGACGTGGTATCGCCGTCTAAACAAGCCCGAATTTTAGCAATGTTATGTAGCCGAAAGTGGGCAGACTTGTCTTCGGAGCTGATGTGGTCGTCTACTAATGAAAGGTCACGTTGAAACAGGATATTTCGTGCCTAGATTTCGTGCACACCAGGCAGATGAATGCAACCACTGCACAAGCTCACTGGTTCATCTCATTCGTTCGCTAGCACTAAAGGTGTTCTCTCAGCAGCTCGCCGGCTAACTGGCGTGCATGCACAAGGAAAAGCCGGGCCCAAGTCGGGCAAGCGAGCTGTAAAGCACGAGCTGGGGCCAACTGTTTGCCAACAGTGAGCCAGGTGGAAGCGACTGGGAGTTGCACTTCAGGTTCCCCTACATTTGCAACGACTGCGATGCGCAGGTGACAACGGTTGCCAGCGACCCGGCAGTCCGGTCCACCCGCAGCAATGGTTTAGGATTTTGGGTTTAGTATTTAATGATTGTATGCTTTGGAGTTTATGGCTTATGATTTACTGTTTGGATTTTGTATTTTTTCTTGGGTTAATAGTTTAAGTCTTAGGGTGTAGTATTCAGGTATTATTCCTAAATACAAAAGATAACTAAAAACGTGTTTATTTAATGTAAGTATAAACATATGCTTGCGACCACGTTGAACAGCCTGCTATGAGCGCTGTGCCCATAGCAGATCTGACGTCGTTGTAAGAACAAACGATGCCGTACTAGCTGATCCTTCTGCTTGTGGTGAGTAACAAAGACTAGCCCACTACAGAAATCGAAACCACGAGCCGGGTCGTGAAGTGCCAGCACCGCGCAGCTACGAGTGCATCCTGCCAGCATTGTCGCAAGGGGGACGACTCCCACACCGATGCTCCCCCCTGAGAGAGCTGGCCAAGCACTGGCAGCAGTACACTGACTACAAGTGGAAGCATCTGCACTGCCGACATTCAGTTGACAGCAACAACCGAGGGAAACCGAGTGCACCCGATGCACGATGGGCAACGCTGGCAGCAGGCAGACGAGCAGGGGAGCGCGAGAGGAATATGGCAGGAACGCAGCAGTCCACACGACAGCCGCGTGCGACGAGGGCGCACGGCTTACTCGTCTATGGTGAAGCACGCCAGCCTCTTCGTCAGGCCGCTTTTCTGCTGGCTCTCCAACGCCGCCCGTCCGAGGAAGGGCGTGGCCGACTTGAGCTTGCACGTGAATGCCAGGCCTGCCTCCAGCGGGCTGTCGTCGCTGCGCACGTCCGCGTGCCAATGTCGGTAGCCTTCAAAGAAGGCTGCCGACATTAACGCGCCGCTCATATCACCACTTTTTGCACAAGCGCAGGAAAACGCACCGAAGATCACGAGCGTGTCAACGAGATGCCCATGCGGCTCGTGCAGTGTGTGATAGCCTGTCGCATCGCTCTGACAACCGAATGGTGGCATGAGAGAGAGAGAGAGAGAGAGAGAGAGAGAGAGAGAGGGAGAGAGAGAGAGAGAGAGAGAGAGAGAGAGAGAGAGAGAGAGAGAGAGAGAGAGAGAGAGAGAGAGAGAGAGAGAGAGAGAGAGAGAGAGAGAGAGAGAGAGAGACAGACAGACAGACAGACAGACAGACAGACAGACAGACAGACAGACAGACAGACATACAGACAGACAGACAGACAGCCAGACAGAGAGACAGAGAGACAGAGAGAGACAGAGACAGAGAGAGCTGTTGGCTGTTCAGCCACCACCGCTCACATTTGCACCGGGTCACATTGCCGGGCACTGTCACTAACTGAACGGGTTATTACTGGCAGCAAATGTAAAGCGCCTAGAGAGAGATTGAGTTCTCTGAGGGCGCCTTATCGATTGAATTATTATTCTTATTATTATTACTGGTTCACACGGTTTTTGCTGCTGTTCATGCTTAAGCGCAAGGTAGCAGGCCGAAGCCGTTCAAACAGTGGGATTCCTCGGGACGGCTTCAAGTCCAGGGCAGAGGCCAAGGCTGTAGGTAGTTCATTGACTTCTACAGCGTTCAGTATACAATGCATAACAATCTCCATTGACAAGCAGAGCAGATAGCAATCGTTCAGGAGCATATTCCCAAAGCAATACGATGCTGCACGTTGTAGTCACGGAGAACCTGCGGTTGCTCTGTACAAGTACAATCTAGACTTTTTAAGCGATGGCCAGGCAATAACAGAGTGGGCTCGATGTGCATGTGGCCAGATATGCCCTACACGACGGTTTTGCAGATTGAAGGGCGATAAAAAGATGAATTCCGAATATTCCAGCTCACCTGCTTGGATATCGGTTTTAGAGAAAGGCAGAGAGAGGCAGCAAAAGAGAGACTAAGACAGAGAGCAAGCAGGGAAGGAGAGAGAGAGAGAGAGACAGATATCAGGATACGGCTGCAGCCATTAACCTTCTGCAATACGGTCTGTCCTCTGATGTCGCAGGCAATGTGTCAATCTCATCGAGCGGTAATTGAAGAGGCAAGGCACGTGCACACGGCCACTGCCAGTCCAGACGCCGGGGAGCTCCATTCGCCGAGGACCTCCTGCTCACCTTTCTCAATGCTCAGGCAATCCATGGCACGATAGCCGGCATTAGCGATGCCGTACTTCTTGCCCGCCTCCATCACGGCTTCATAAATCTTGAGTGCCGAGCCGTTGGGTGCATGAATCTCCCAGCCCAGTTCGCCAACGAAAGACAGCCGCATGAATCGGGCTTTGTGGCCAGCGATGTTAACGACCTGCAGTATGGTTGGTATGGTAACAAGCAACGACTGGGATGATGCCACCGAACGGAGCGGACCGGAGCCTGCATCTCAAAGCCACACCAGGCAAGCGCGGAGACTGAATGTGGGCAAGACATTTCGCATTTGGTAAATATAATAGAGGATCTTTTGATTTCCAAGGTTATTCGTACTTTTACAGAGAGATGCTGTGGGGCAAATGCGGTGCCAGCTGAATGCAGCACGCATGAAGCTATACGTAATGCGAATAATATGAAGTAAACGTACTTGTATATAAGCATAGGCATTTATATGCATAATAACCTACCATCCTCAATTCCATAATGCCTAGACGGATTCACTGGCGAGTTGTATACTGCCCAATGTACTAGATACAGCTCACTGCACAGTGGAGTCAATTCGAAGGCAATTGATAGTCAACAAGCCTAACCTGATGCAACTGAGAGATAGTGACACTGCACGACAAAGCAGTAGGATTTGTGCACTGCTAACAACTATTATCGGTTCCTGAATTGCAACGGCTAGAAAACTTATATATCACAGGCTATGTTTTGACAGTACAGGAAGCTCAATACAAGAGATGGCTTTCAGTATTACTCTGGGCTTTGAACAAGTCAGCTGTACTCTGGGCTTCCGGCCTGAGCTGCATGCAATGGCAGGTGCTGTACGCATGTAGCCAGCCAGCCCTCTGCTGCTTTCGAACAGATATGATAAGCTCCATGATAAAACCTATCAACAGCTCTATGAAAAGGTCATGAACTTATTTAGTCGCTCTGTAGTAGCTGCTGAGCTCTGCTACCGTCGGGATACCTGCCAGTACCAAGGCAGCAGCAGCAGCATCATGTGCGACTCGGCAGCCACTCTTCAAGTTGCCAGCTCTACCGGTATTTATCATGCTACGGTGCTGTGTTTGTGACCAATGATGCTAGTTAAGAAGCAGCTACAGTGCGGTCGTAACAAGACTAAGAAGCACAGAAGAATTAGGAGAACAATTGCACAAGTAAGCAGCATAGAAGAAGCAGTGAAGGACAATAGGATAAAATACTAACACGGACTGCAGGCAAAAATATATTATGCTAGCAAAAAGAAAGTGTAAAAACTACTCAATTATCAAGGGGGCTAATAATTCTTTTAAGTCAAAGTAGGACGTTGTATTGAGCCATTAAAACTGAAAGAGGCAAGCGATTAAGTTCGACAACCTCACGATACTTAATTCACGTTTATTTTAGTCTCCACTATCCTCAAATTCTCAGTTTTTATACCCATTTGGGACAAGTTACCGATCCCCCAACTCCATAACCTACAGCATAAAAGCACCTGTTGCCAACAGCCTTTCGATGACAGAAGCAGACACCAAAGAGGTCGTCCCGAGACGTTTGTGGGCACGAGGCACCTGGCAGTGCTTCACCAATTCGTCTAGGCCTCTGCCGTTGGATTTGTATAGTGCTCATAACATAACTTAATTTCTATTCAGATGCTTCACGTTTGCCACGAGGCTCGTGCCCACGACCACGGCCATTAAATACATTCACCTTGACCTCGGTCGGGCGAGCACATTAACCATTGGACCAAACCAGAGTGGCGATGCTGCTGGAATGCCCAGTCGGAGAGCATGCACGCACCTGGTGAGTCGAGAACGGGAACTTTTCGTTACTCAGCTCCACGTCTGTCAGCTTCTGCAGAACGTTTCGGCTACAACAGCCAAGAGCCTCGTGTGCAGTTGCAAAGACCTCAGCACGCCACATCCGGCCTCGCTGTCGACTATACCAGCAAGTCGACTACTGAAGGGCGTTGTGTGCTGCTGGCCTCCTAAGAGGCCCGCCTGCTCCTTGCCTCCCTCCTGCGCACAGCAGCAGCAGCAGCCGGTACAGCGCAAGCCGGGCGACGATGAGCTAAGAAAGAGCCAGAAGAGAGGAGTTCGAGCGGGAAACGGTGTGAACTGCAGAAGTTACTTACAACGAACGAACGAACTGAGCATGTACTCATACCGTGCCTCTGCAAGACGGGACTCCGACACTCGGGGCTCCGCGCAGGACTCTGTTTTTAACATAAGCCAAGAGCTGCAGCTTGAGCAAAAACTGGAAGTCGAGCCGATGCAAACCGATAGAGCGTAAGGGTTCACTATTCAGTGGAGCAAACAATGCACGAGAGAGGAGAGTGGCCACACAGAGTGAGCTGACGATGACAGAGGAAACTACTACACCACTCTCGTGGGAGCTTTCATTTTGGACACATCGTTCCGCTTAGTACTAGGCAAGCTTGCTCTACAGTTTAATCTACAGCAGTGGTTCTCAACCTTCCTAATGCTACGACCCTTTAATACAGTTCCTCATGTTGTGGCGACTCCCAACCGTAAAATTATTGTGTGACAAATGAGGAAATGCGTGTTTTGCGATGGTCTCAGGCGACCCCTGCGAAAGGGTCGTTCGACCCTCCAAGGGGTCGCAACCCACACGTTGAAAACCACTGATCTGCAAAAAGGGTAAAGGGCAAAGTAAAAGACGGCTGACTAAGCAGCCTCATTTCCAATGCTGCAGAAGAGCACTGGCAGCTCTTGCTCACTTACAACATGACAGGATGCAATCAAGAATTGCTAGCAGCTGCAGGACTCGAATACAGGATCTAGGTCGTCGAGTGCAAGCACCTTACATTGGGGCTAAGGCCTCCCCACAGAAACACTGCAAGGCACTCACTTTACACCCGCAAATCTGTCCAAAAAGCACATTTGCGGACAATTCCAGGACCAACGAACGGCAGCGACCCGGATAACCGGTTGCACTGTCTGATTTGTAGCCCCCCTCACACATGCACACACATACACACACACATACACACACACATACACACACACACACACACACACAGACACACACACACACACACACAGACACACACATACACACATACACACACACACAGACACACACACACACACACACACAGACACACAAAGACACACAAGTCCAAGCAAACAATGATAAAGAACTGTCAAACACTGAAAGAGTAGCTGCGATGAAACAAGCGTACAATAATTCATTAAACAATTAATTCATTTGTATAGCGCCCCAAGAGAACTTAATCTCTATTCAGGCGCTTCACAAATGCCTCGGGGCTCCAGCCCACGACCTCAGCCAGACCTTGGTCGGGGTGAGCACCGTAACCGCTGGACCAAACCAATTCATTGATATAGCACCCTTGATATATTCATTGATAGAGCACTCAATCTATATACAGACATATTGCATATGGCGCAGGGCTCGAGCCCATGCCATTGGTCGTTTAAGGCGAGCACCTTACCTCTGGGTGAAAACAGGGTGTACAGGTGCTCTCAATCAAATTATGGCCAATAACGCACACAACGCAAATGGGCAACAGCCAATGAGGTTACTCTTGAATCCCTCGAGGGACCGACTGCACAAGGGCTGCACCTCGGTAGAGAGCTGACTTGCCTGAGAGCCCCACATCCACAGCAACCAGCTTCGTGCCAGCGAGCCATGCATGCATGTAACGGCAATGCCTACAGCCGACTGAGTGTGCCATGCAACACACCGAGCACGAGATCGCTTTGCTGTCGGGCGTGCCTACCTCTGGGGTCCCTGGACACTCAGCAGAACCATGCTCTCTGAAAGGTCATTGATGGCTACCTTCAGCTTCTTGTCCTCGATGACGCTTCGCATGTAGGCAAGGACGTGCGGAGAAAAGGCACCGCCGACAGCCACATAGTAGCTCGGGCCTACGGTAAGTGTGGGCTGTCCGGCGGCAGCGGCAGCAGCTGGCGACAGCCACTTAGCTGTCCGGCAGCGGCAGCAACAGTGGCTGTCCAGCGGTGGCGGCAGCAGCAGCAGTAGTAGTAGCAGCAGCTTCGACGGCAGCTGGCTACAGCCACCAGCAGAGGCCGGCTTACCTTGCACCAGCAGCACGAAGCCTACGTAGTGTAGTGTAGCGCAACGGGGGGGGGGGGCCTGCTCGGGCAAGGCGGGGCAAGCTGCCTTACCTTGTACACCAAACTGCAGCTCGGGGCCAAGGCGATCGCTGCCAATTACGCTAACGGTCAAGTCTGCCTCAGTGCCACCGTTGTGATTCAGGATGCACGTGTATACCGTCGAACCTAGAGTGCCATAGGATATATATCTACATGTTCATTATGACTTAGACGACCAATTCGTGCGTAAAGACAACGATCTTTTGACGACGACACACAAGCCACGACATTCGAGCCTTAGCCTAGGCCGCAGGATATGTGGCAGCAAGCACAGGACAGGCACAGGATATTCAGGAATTTTCCAAGGGAACGAATGTCGACTTAAACTGGTCCTTTGGCCGGTCCACGTGGGGGAGAGTGGTGTGCTCGGTGATACGCTCTTGTCACCTTGATAGGCAGGCACTGCCAGGCAAAGCCGTGGCAAGCCCATTACGTCTGCTGGCACATATCATATTCTATTGGTGAGCCGTGATGGCACACTAGGTAAGGCGGTTGCTTTCACGACCTCGTTCCCGAGGTCGTGGGTTCGTTTCTTGCGGTGGGCGATCCTTTATCGCCACTGCAAGCGGTGGTGAAAGCCGCAAAGGCTCTTCTGTCGCTATACAAAAAGAGACTGTCTAATCAGCTAGGATTTTTTTTTATAGAACTGCAGCGAATCGGGACTCGTGGCGGGCGGATGGAGGGGAGACTATTACAAACGAGGTCGTGAAAAAAAGGCCCATCGGTCGATCTCTCCTGCTTAAAGAAAGCTGGTGTTAGCCAAGCAGACAAACAGCCAGGGTCAAAATTCCTACGGTTGCTATGCAAAACTCACTCATTGAGAAGCCTGCTTGTCCATCTACTGATGTTTCGTAATGTGCAACGGGATCGTACACATAAAGTTACACCTACTGCATGCCGGTTGGCCAAAATTCAGCATGTCGGATGGCAAATTACCAGCAAACGAACATGGATGCCGAACTATGGCCAGTTTTGTCCATGTCCACAACGTGCTAGCGGCACTACCTCCTCCCCCCACAGATCCCTAGTGAGCCGTGATGGCACACTAGGTAAGGTGGTTGCTTTCACGACCTCGGTCCCGAGGTCGTGGGTTCGATTCCTGCGGTGGGCGATTCTTTATCGCCACTGCAAGCGGTGGTGATAGCCGTAAAGGCTCTTCTGTCGCTATACAAAAAGAGGCTGTTTAGTCAGCTAGGATTTATTCATTTATTTTATCCCTCTTGGTCACACATCCTTAGCACACGTTCACAGTCGAGAGGGTGGCCATCCACGGTCACAATAAGTGCCGTGGGTGTCATTGCCAGGCAAAAGCGCCTAATTAACCTAAGGTCGAAGAAGGTGACAAACGTGAAAGCTGAAAAATGCTGAACATACTGCACAGGTCATCATCAACTAGGCCCAACTGTACCAGAACGTGATCGGTGTGACCGGAACGGTCATACGGATGGCACGCCCTCGAACTTATGTTGAATTCGACGCTAGGCACGTGGCAGAATTGCTAACGTCTGAAAGTAGACAGTAAAACTCGAATGAGTGACATGGGAAGCAGAAAGCAGTGTTTGCAACAATATTGACCAAAAGCTGGCAGTTTAGTCGTAGATCCTTTAATGTTTGAACACGGATGCATGATGTCTTATTTTGCATCCATTTCATCGAGACAGAGTTGACAAGGCCTAAATGAATATGCTGCCAAAGTAATTTAAAAAGACAAGTCAGAGCCAAACCCCAGGGTAGAAGCATACATTTCCCTACAGCATACCGCATAAGTTTGAGAGCAGTTCTGAATGTATACAGCATATGTTAAAGTCAACATTTTCCACATTCCTACCTACGGTGTTTCTTGGAGAGGAGTGGCAAGTCTCGGAGGTACATATTGACTGACAAAATAAGGTCGAGGTTTCAGGTGAAGCCATCGTATCAATAAAGCACGAGGGCAGTGGCAAAAGGTTCTGGATAATAATAATACATTTTATAAAGAGCCCTCAGAGAACTCAATTTCTTTCTAGGTGCTTTACAATTGCTGCAAAGGAAGCACGATCGAACGAGTAGTGGTAGCATTCTCAATAAACAACAGGAATAACATGGTTAGGGGTGGCATGCACAGGGTCAGCATGCAAATCTGGTTAGTGGCAGCATGCTCAGTGTCTGCATGCATAAGCACATAAAGGACGAATCCCAGGGACCCACTAAATGTTATGATAAATAGGTGCGTTTTAAGTTTCTTTTTAAATGTGGTCAAGTCATGAGATATCGTGATGCAGGTCGGGAGTGAGCTCCAGGCTTTGGGAGCATACAAACTAAACGCAAGGTTTCCAAAGGATTTGAGGTTTGTATGAGGTAAACAGTTAGACTCCGAAAAGCAGGTGGTACGATGCTTAGCCTGGAAGCCTAGCTGCAGAGTTTTGCACCAGCTGCAAGTGCCTGATTGCACAGGCCAGTAGGCCAGCAAGCAGTAAGTTACAGAAGTCAAGACAGGATGTCACAAATGCATGGACCAATTTAGATGTGGTATCCCTGTCTAAACAAGCCCGAATTTTAGCAATGTCGTGTAGCTGAAAGTAGGCATACTCGACCGTGGAGCTGTTGTGGTCGTCTAATGAAGGGTCACTTTGGAACATGACCCCTAGATTGTTTGCAGATTCAACAGGAGCTGGCAGAGCCGATGAAGCCGGCAGGGGATATTACAAGAAAAATACAGTTAGGTGCTAAAACAAGCCTGTTCTTTTGTAGCATTAAGTGTACTCGTTAGAATGTGAAAGATAATGCTAAACATGTTGAGCTATACGTGCTTACGATACGGCTACCAATAGGTAGCAATAAGCAAATGTCATTCAGTGAAGCCTTCTGTTCTTGCTTTGCTACGTTTCACTCACAGAGCAAAAAGTTCCTAAGATCGTCGTTTGAGGTGGGATATCATTAGAAACAAAAAGTAAAATGCAGTGTGAGAGCAAATTTGATCTGCTTTAATAAACGGATTCTTTGTCTTATTTTCATATGTTTCACTGCAGATCATTTTAGAGGTACATTAGTCGGCTTTGTCAAGCAAAACTAGCCGAAATTATGACACCAAAATTCCTTTGAGCTGTTGTCACATTGAGTGGTTTCCATAAATATTATGTGTAACAAGAGTTAACTTCATGTCAGCCGGTAATATGATTTAGATAGTGTTGCCTTAATCATTATTTACACGAGCTTCATACCCGAAGGCTTGTCAATGTTGTTGGTGAATATCCAATCGACAGCAGCCTTTGCATCCGGTCCAGTCAAATAGAATTTACCAAAGTAAGACATGTTGAAAATGGCAACGTTCTCACGGCAGGTCTTGCACTCTTGCCCAATCTGAGAAGAAATATAAGCCAATGGCAGAGTCGGTGCAGTACACCACTTGTGATGATGCATGTGTACAGTGCCAGACGAATGTCCGGCTGACTATTTGACGACAGCACGGTGGTGCTAGAGGAACACATTGAAGGATAGATTACTAATAAGTTGCAATCGGACGAGACGTTTTTATTTAACTTCCGAAAGGATTTCTAGCTGCAAGTATGTAAGGTCAACATGCAAACGTATCTACACCTGCCAGCTGCAATGCTACTCAGATCTCTTCTTTCCCATTTTCTATACTAAGTAAGAAGTCGAGTTACCTGATTCACAATAATTACCAGTTTTCACACTAGATAGTAGTCGATTCTATGCAAAGAGAACTGCAGGTCAAGGCTAGGTTGGCTCGATACAATGATCGGCTTTCCCATAGCTGCTGGTAAAGCGATTCGGTGAGGAATGTGAGAGGTTACACCTGCTGACCTCTTCAATCTAGCTAATTGCGGGTGCAACCGCACAGTTTGTTAATCAAAATGGTTTTGCTCCATCACTAAACGGTATCCTTGGAAAATGCTAGTGACAGGTCATTCTTGCTACCAAACTACATTCTATAAGCGCACCCAGCATAGACCTTTCAGCTTAGCACTCATCAATTTAAGTACCAGCTTTGTATATCTGCTCTGAACATATGATGCTTCAAAAAAAGACTGCCTTACATATGTCACCAGCAGCAGCTAATCAGAGTGTCTCGTCCAAATCGTGCTACACAGATTCATTTTGAGCTGACCCAATGGTACTAGATAATAATTTTTAACAAGCTGCTCATAGGGAAGTCAAACAGTGCCTTTTGATAATGTCCTCGTGAGTTTAGAGTGTTCGTGACTTTCTTCTCTTTGTGCAGTCAAATGCATCTCGAGGAGTCATGCCGTCTCCACGATTCAAGCCCGGGACATGGCATTCCAAAATCCAATACGCTTATGGTTTGGATACGAAATGGGCAGAGGGCTTGCTACATTTAACATGAGGCATGTACAAGTAGCCCGCGTACAATCACCTGCTTGATCAATGAGTCATCTGAAATGAGCAGCAGCCAGCCTACTAATTATCTGTCAGTGCCATGCAACACAATTAACCACTCCAAGCTTTCCAAGAATAGAGGATTGGACAGAGAAATGACAGACTGAAATTACATACAGGTCAGAAATGCACGATGACGCTGGAATAGAAAAATCCTTGGGCAAAGGCATGCACAAATCCATTGCCGGCGAAGTTAACTAAAGTGGCACTTACCAGCTTATGATGACTGGGAAAATCAAATGTGTACTCGCGCTTCAGCAGGTCGGAGTACGGGTATGAAGGATGCGCTTTCAATCCATAAGATCCATAGTAGTCGTACGGTAATGCCTGCAGCAGATCAAAAAAGAATGTACAGTCCTCTCATCTACATCCTCTGCACAGCTCACGTAGTAACCCATTTACCTACTATCCCAACGAAGATGTCCTCAGTCAGTCCCCAATACTCTCTCTCTCTCTCTCTCTCTCTCTCTCTCTCTCTCTCTCTCTCTCTCTCCAGCTCTCCGTTTCTCCGACCCTCTTCCCAGCTCTTCGTCTTATTCTCACGCACTTACTGTATAAATATATAACTAAACCAACACAGCAAGCCTAATGAGACTGATGGACTAACCGGTGCGATGACATCTTTCTCGAAGTATCCGGGCCTCTCCCAGCCACCTCGCTGCTGATAGATACATCCTTTCTTTAGCAATTTCTGCAACGACACGAGGCAACTGCATGCAGCAGGACCCTTGCAAGTGCCGATTCGACATGAAGATAAATAAGTCCAGCGACTGCCGGTTCTTGGCCCAGGGGTAAGGCGCTTGCACTTTAAGCACAAGGTCGAAGGTTAGAATGCTGCAGCAGACAATGCTGTGCCCACTGCATGGGGAAGGGAGGGGAAGTTGATCGCGGCTAGGCTTTAACTGCTGCTACAGAAACGAGGCTGCTGAGTCAGCCGACCGTAACTTTTACTTTACTGCATCAGGCCCGCACAGACTGTGAGCCCACAGAGCTGTCCATCGGTTCTATAGGAGAATTCGAACTTCCGAAGGATACTAGACACTTAGCCACACAAAGCCAAAGACAGAACGACCCACACAGGGAACGAAGCACATGCAAGGCAGGTCAGCTGATCACGGCGGCTCCTGAATGTGCATACGCCGCGATCTACTGCTGAAGTCTGCATGTAGTTAAAGCGGACCTCGGACAACTGCAGCTTGGCACCGGTGTAGGGCTGCCGTGCCTCGAGGCTTTTGGCTGCTTGGAGCTTCAGTTTCACGGTGCAATGCCCCGCGATTATGGACGAGGAGCTTGATAGCCGAACCTCGATTACGAACAATGAGCTTGGCAGCTGAATTAGAACCAAGCCAATTATGAAATAGCCAAGGCTAATGAGCAGCTCGATGTATGATTGCGTACGAACGAGATTATTTTACGACCTATGGCCTGACGACCACTATAAGGCCTGGCCGCGGTCACTCTCTTGGAGCAACCAACGGTGTGCCGATCGGTCAGTGCTAGCGCAGAGCGGGAGGCGCTGTAAGCGTGCTAGTGAATCGGCTGGAAGTCACCTGTGTGTATCAGCAGTAATTTACATGCCGTTGCTGTGTTTTTTCTAAAATGGTGTTGTTGCAAGCGGTGGGTTCACAATATCGAGTGCTGTGTGCTGTTATCGTCGGCATTATTGCGAGCTTCAGGTGTTTGCACATTGCACATTGAGTTGCAAAACCACTTAAACTAGTGAGGGTGGTGCGGTCATAACAACGGTGTGCAACAGGCATACAGCAGCCACACTCCACCCGTGCAGGCTACACCGGCAGTGGACACGAGGCAACTCACATCGTAGAGGACGTCCTTGATCGCATTCCGACCTCCGAGTGGCTCATCGCTGTGAAACTCAATCGAGTAATGCTTGGCATACATTTCGTGACTTCTCTCCCTCAGCCACTTCCGGTTGCCTATCAGCTTCGGATTGAAGCGACTGCAAAGGCCAACTAGCACGCTGGCACCAGACCGCGCTACCGGCGCGAGCTCCCGCAGGCGTCGATGAACTCGGCTTTCGACGAGCGAGAGGCGATCGCCATGCAACACGCATCGCACCGCTCATTGCCTCCCCCCTGGCAGACAGAGCGCGGCGGCGCCGACAAGCAACAAGGAGCAGCACACGTCACCTCGGGACGTCACAACGGCGAGCAGCTCACCGGACGTCGTAGTAGAACATGGCTAGGTCGGGCCGCCCGTTGACGACCCACTGCGCCAGCGACTCCCCGCTGCCGCCACTCATCATCATGCCGCCGCTGTTGAAGCCGTGCGAGTGGAAAAAGCCGCGCACGTCCGGATTCTCACCCATCAGCGGCCGGCCATCCGGCGTGAACGACTCTGCGCTCGGCAAAAAAAGAGGAGGTGGGGTGAGGCAAGGAGAAAGAGGAGCAGAGTGAGGCAAGGGTTGATCACCCTTGAGTCGGTCCTGATCAGGTGGGACACGCTCCCGCTGCGTGCGTGCTGGGCCATGCAGCGCGAGCCTCTGCAGTCATGTGCAGAGGCCGCGGGCTTGCGAATGCGACTGCATGTGATACACTGCTGTTCTTTCCCACTCATTTGCTGCGGAGCTGCTTCGCGGCTGGTCTTTCTTTTGCTTGTTGCTGGCCTGCCTACTCCGGATAGCCATTTTCTCGTGACAATGCAAAGACTGAATGGGCTGTCAAGGGAATGAGCCTTTTTAGAGATTCGCACGACAAGCAAATATGTACAAAATGGAAAGCGGCAGCACAAAACAGCAAATATCGCAGAATCGGCGGCTAGCTTTTTACGGCTCGACTCGTGCACAAAATCGGCCATAGAAGCCAACACATACCCATCATTCCTTCTGTTTGAGAAGTAGAGAGAGAGAGAGAGAGAGAGAGAGAGAGAGAGAGAGAGAGAGAGAGAGAGAGAGAGAGAGAGAGAGAGGGAGGGAGGGAGGGAGCGAGGGAGGGAGGGTGTGTTTGTGTGTGTGACAATGTGAAATGTGACATGAAATGACACAAACGAATATGCCAGCTTCGGAAACTAAACCACGTCCCCAATGTTATCAGAAAACTACCACAAATAGGTCCCTAGTGACGAGTCTGCAACGGCAGCTGGGCAACGCTAGGTACCGGCTCAAAAGGCAGAGGATGATAGGCAATGTTCCCAGGTGCATTAAGCAGAGTAATGAATCACCAGGCTACAGGAAACTGACATATCACCAATAATTGTACCAGCCTGAGTCATGCCAGACTTGAGCGACCTACACGAATCAGATGCTTGACCCAAAGCACATTCCCTTCCAAGGCCTAGGTAACAGCTTTAGACTTAGAACTGCTGCTATGAGTGCACACGACATGTGTCGTCAGTGGTCGTCACCTGATTCTAGTATACAATTACCTAGGGCAACCGGAAGCAAATAAAGTCAACTTTGGCATACTCGCCTGCCATACAGCACACTCGCGTGATTTCAGAACACATACGCACGTGCACACACACACACACACACACACACACACACACACACACACACACACACACACACACACACACACACACACACACACACACACACACACACACGGACACAGACAGAAGCACACACAGAGACGCAAACACATACACTGTGCATGCAAACTGAAACATAGAAAAACAGCCAATAGCATCAGCCGGTCTCATAAAGCAGCAGTCAGGTGGAATCGGCTTTTGTAAGACCACCAACACTAGCTGGTACCGTCGGATCTGTTATCTGCTAACAAACTACGCAACTCAAGCATTCCTCTTTTACTCACTCGAGGGTTCGAGTGCAGCTGCAGGCAATTTTTTATTGACCACTACAAGCCGGAAGGGGACATAGCCACTAAGGCTCCTTTGCCGCTAAGCAAAATGGCACCGTTGAATCAGCTGACCTTTACTTTCACTCTCTTCCTTACAAGCTAAGATGGAAAAGCGCTCGTGACTAATACAAGTTCGGGTCAGTTGAGGGCATTCAGTCAAGAAGACAGTTAATTTCTTTTTAAAGTGCACTGCTTACCGGGACCGCAAACGGTAGACTTGATTCCAACCTCGGCCACTTTGGGCACACGCTGCGCAGCAGCCTCAACGTGGACGCTGAAGACGTCCCAGTCCAAGTCATACAGACCGAAAGAGAAGCTCCTTTCGACGCCCTGCGGAGTAGCAGAGACGAGTATGCGTCGTCGAGGCTGGCAGACGCAGCTGCTGCAGTGAACACATGGTCACGGGGGAATCGATCAGCAAAAAGAAGCAGCGGCACACCAGCGGATTACCTCGTCCATTATCACCGGATGCGGCTCGTAGCCACCGATTGCGAGCGAGTCGCCCTGCGTCTTCAGATATATGGACAGATCGTGATCGCGAATACTGGGCATCGACGAGATGCCCTTGATAGGCTGCGTGACGACATAGGCATGCTTGAAGCTGTACTGAGGGATCTTAACTCCGACCATTTCGCTAATGTACGGTGCCCAAACGCCTAGGCAAAGCGCAAGGGAACCTCATGCCTTGACTCGTAGGAATATGTCCAAAAGGCACTCGGCATGCAATCAAACGGGCATCGGAACACGGCTCATGAAAACGATAACCAAAAAAATCAGACAATCGGACAATAAAAGCGCCGCCACTGCTGCTGCTGTTTTTCTTGCCTTTCCTAGATGAGACAAACTGCGGCGGGTGGCAAAAGCTGCACGAAACAAAAGCTTCACACACCCTGCAGTCAGCAGCATGCAGGAGGAAACTCAAATTCAGTCGAGATTGACGATCGAGGGACCTAGGACGTACAAGGGCGACTTACTAAGACAACCACAAATAAATAAAACTCATTTGTATGGAGCCCTAAGAGAACTTAATCTCTATTCAGGCGCCTCACATAACTGCCTCGGGGGCTTGAGCCCCCCCCCCCCACCTCAGCCAGACTTTGGTCGGGGCAAGCACCTTAACCACGGGACCAACCATCCCTTGCTGAAGTCGCATTCACTTCTTGAGCATTCACTTTTTGGTCCTATTGATAGGACTTGTATTATCATATCACCAAGATTGACTAAAATAATTAAATAGTTAACTATAATTCATTTGTATAGCACCCCAAGAAGCCGTAATCTCTATTCAGGCGCTTCACATACGCCACTGGGCTCGAGCCCACGACCTCGGTCAAACGTCGGTCGGGGCGAGCGCCTTAACCAATGGGACTAGTATTAACTGCACAGGAAGTAATTAAAGCTAAGCTCCCAGGTGACTCCCTCCAGAGCTCCAGCTGTCGTGCAAAGTGCCCAAAAAGAGACTGCTACTACAAGGGGGACTGAACAACTATATTAATATAATTGCTATACCTGGCTAAATCAATAGCTCTGGCTAACATGCCGGCCAACCTACTTGCCTCGATATATCGACTGTTGGTATCCCGGAAGCACAATTTTCACACACATTTTCAGACGCACAGTATTTATAACTCTTTATATTTAAAAATGATACGCCTACGATGCCTAAAACAGTGCTACAGTGCCATTGCAGCTACACAAGCGTGCAGGCATGCCCAACTAGTATTCGGCTGCTGCTGTTCTCAGCATCCCTCATCTCCCGCCTGTAAACCCCATGATCATCCTGCCTGTAAACCCCGTGCAGTCACGGGCGACTACAAGGACAGGCTGCCGGAGAGTCTTGCATTGGCATCGCAAAGCCTATGCCGGACGGAGTCCGTGTGCATGCAGCAGTCAGTAGACTCCATTTCATGCAACGAAGAGAAGTGAAGCCGAGTCAGAAGGACAGTCCAACAAGCGAGCAAAATTGAAGTAGCAGGCCAGGACGGGTTGAGGAGATGTCCCGAGTCAACAGCAGACGTCTTTACGTAAAAATTGTACCAGCTAGTTCCAGTCTAGGACCTGCAGAGTAAACGTTTCTGCTACGAAACGTCGGCAAGCAAAAGCTATTCTACTGTCCGTAAAGGCTCTGAGAGCATGAGGAGGCTAAAACGGATGCCAAAGTTAAGCTAGTGTGCAGCTTCTGAGCCACCATGGGCCTGGTGGGTCAAAGTGAAATTCTTTATGTGTATCTGCTGATCAAAAGGGAACAATTCCAACTCGTTTAGCTGAGGAGACACGTGACTGAATCCTCTGGATTTAACGACAGGCCCAGCAGCCGCATTGAACTTAAAGAGGAGGCTTCGTGGCTTTTTCCAAGAGTGACAGCCAATTCTTATTGGCAATAGTCTAGTCTACGGAGAAGGAGGGAGCTAACCAGCGAATGGACTAGCGGGACGTGAGCACTTTAGGGACACTCTCCGCTCTGATGATGATGCGGGCTCTGTAGATGACCCTACAGGGGACAACAGATGGCATTTTGCCCAGTTCACCTGCAGCCCTTGCCGATCCCAGCCAGGCAATCTGCTGGCGGGGCAGGCACGAGGAGCACTTGGGTGGCGGCAGGCATACATGATTGATTATCCGTCGACAGACAGATTGGGGTCCTTGAGCTTATGGAGATTTAGCCACACTGCAGCTAGGGGCAGGACAGACTGGGGCAGGCAGACAGCAGCAGCTCCCAGATTCAGCCCAAGTTCAGCAGCCGGCCGGATTCTAGCTTACTCGTGCTTGCCGAGCGAGAGACAGCTCAGCGGCTCCTTAACACTCACGGCCACCGAGTCCTCGCCGGCCGACGGGCTGGCCAAACTTTCTTAGGCTGCTAGATACATGCTCGTGGTCCTACGCTCTCATGCTTTCTGCATCTCACGACGGCAGGCAGAACTCGAAGCCGGCAGTTCTGTCACAGCAGCAACGTCGACTTTGATCATTCTGCAGTTCATAGCATCTCTTTGCCCGGCTACTCACCACCCTCGTGCATGGTCTCTCTCTCTCTTTATGCTGCCGATGTTTCCTACCTCGGGCTCTGCGCTCTGCTCCCTTGCATGCGATGCAAGCCGTGAGCGCGACATGCGCACCCACCAGTGACCTGTGACCTCACGTGCTCAACGAACAACTCGTGAGTGCACTAAAGGTCGTCGTGGCAGCCATGCACGGTCACCGGTGAGGACACGCTAAGTCACAGTGCAATGAGCCGACCTGGCAACAGACTTTGCAAAGCAGTAACGCTGACTTTCCACTGGGCGATGATAGCCCACGAGGTAAGGTGCTCTCTCTTCACGACCGAGGTCGTGAGTTCGAATACTGCAGTGGGCAATCCTTAATTGCCAACAACTGCAAGCGGTGGTGAAAGGCGTTAAGTGCCGCTACACAAATGAGGCTGTTAAATCAGTTAGTTTTTTGTGTACGCTTGCTTACACGAGCTTCGGCTAGAGGTGGCTTCCAGAAGAAAGTAGCCGCCTGCCATTTTAACAGATTTTCTTGCACGGTAAACTCACAAGGTCAAACAGTTTACAGCAACAAACCGGAAGCATACGAGGGGTTAAAGACATAGTCAAACACACAACGGCTAAAGATGCCGTGCCTATCTTAAAGATGGCATGGCAATATAACATGATCTCTTCGTACTCTTGCAATTAAGCACAAAACACGTACAGTAAACATGTCCTAATTCACATTAGTGTCTTTCCGAGTAGTGAGCGATGTTTCTATTGGTGCACACACCCGGAAAAAAGGCAGTGCAATTTACCGGCACAGTTCACCACGGCAGTGGTGGTAATGGTGCCTTGGTTCGTATGAACGGCTTTTATCCGGGTCGTGCCAAAATCATCAGCGTATGTCTCAATACCTTCTACTTGACAACCGAGAGCAACCTAAAACATGTGGCAACAATGAGACATACAAACGTTATACAAAACAACTTCTGAGTGCAATGCACTGTACAGCCATCGTTGTCCATTGGTACTAACAGGTGGCAACAATTGAAATAACAGCAATCAGTAGGTCATGGAATAAAGAAGACTCACAGGTGACAATTACGACTATTATTTGCTGCCACAAAAAGGCATTCACATACTGGAGAGTGCATACTTTAAGGGGCTGACAAAATCACACGACAAGGCTTCAGATCAGGATCAGAGGACAAGAATCGTGGGCTTGAAAAAACTGTTTTCGCTGGATCAGATCCAAGAATCTCTGGGAGCCAAGCCTCCCTTCCAATCCCAGCACATCCCCGTGTCAGCCCTGAGTGAAACTTAGGGCAACCAGGCTTGGCTAGGCCTTAATTGCCATACTTATTACGGTTGTAGACATAAACAACTATCACTGAGAATAATTAGGTGGTCAAGTAATAGCTCTGGAGTCCCCACAGGTTAGTTTCGTTCTTGGCACAGGCTCCTCACACCTGACGTGTTCAAACTTTGTAAACCACCTAAGCGATTTCATTGCAGACAACTGGTCAATAGCAGACAGCCTTACTTTTAATTCACAATATTCAAGCTCTTGCCAAGGCCATTTATTAATTACAACGTCTTGATCTTTGCATGTCTTCTTTACACCGGATATTCAGTAACATTATTTGATGCCTCAAAATCAGAATAGAGATGAAAAATATCCAGAGATATGACTATGACTATGACATGCTATGTCAGTAGCATGTGCTGGAGTGAAGAAGAATTGTGAGCAACTGAGTTACCAGCAGGATTGTTTAGTGCATAAAACATTAGAAAGAGTTATAGTGTGCTAGAGAAAAAGAACATGCCTTGCAGTCCAAATGAATTGAACCCTCGACCTCTAAATTCGGAGCCGAACACTAACTCAGCTGCTTCGACAACAAGATGCGCCGAACGTCAGAAAGCACAGAAGTGCTGTTTGCTGCCACGTATTGTGCACAATCAATGGCCAATCTAGTGGTTCAGATAAGAGTAAAAATCACTGCCGGCATTTGCAAACGTTTTCGAATGTGTGTAGTCTTGTAGCACCACTACCGTTGTTCTTGCACGGCATAATTCTACCCCAATTACTGATTACTGCGAATGCACAGCAATACTAAGTACTCCTCTCCATGAACGCCTGCCTGTGAGCGTGATGTTTACTTTCTCTTTGTCACAATCTGTACACAGTATATGAGCAAATACCGCAGTTTGGTTCATTCATCATTTTCATCATTCCAATAGTAGGAGAGCAGTTATTAGGTCTTCACATACGGTGCAGTCAGGAAGTTAAAAAATAGCGCACAAGCCAGCGCATGGGAAAACCCCCTTCGAGCCGTGTGGATTCCAAGTAAGATATCAAACTGCATGTACGTGCACACACACACACACATACACACACACACACACACACACACACAAACCATTTTCAAAGGTACGATATCCCTCAAGGCCACCAGGGCGTTGTTTCGTCTGACAGCTATGTGCAAACCAGCCGTAGACAACGAGTCCATTTTATATGTCAACAATCGGGTCCAGGTTTATGTAACAATGAGCTCATGCCGTCAAGAAGCCTCTGGTACGAATAGTTGGTAGCTAAGTAAATGGTGCCTGATACACCTCGTAACACTTTTGCGTGTGACTGTATACATGCTAGGCATGAGTGTGTATATAAAGGTACATATGCATAATTCAACACTTGCACACACATATATGCATACACATAGACACATTAAAGTGCAGACACAACACCAACACACACAAACACATCCATATTAAGACACACACACACACACACACACACACACACACACACACACACACACAAACACATGCGCGCACACATACACGCACGCACGCACACAGTGTAAACATTGCTAGACAGAGATAGATCGACATCGACAGATAGAGATCAGCCCAGCAGTATTTGGGGTGCTTGCACTTTACGAACCAGGTCGCAGGTTACTGAGTACTGCAGCAGGCAATTATGCATTACCCCCTGCAGGCAGAGTGAAAGCCACTAAGGCTATTCTACTGCTATACAGTAAATGAAAGTTTTGTATCCGCTGATCTTGGCTCTATTTGTACTATTACACTGGAAACGAGCTGTCACTCCATGCAAGGTTATATTGCACTTATTTATCGCGTGGTTACCAAACTGCACAAACTAAATTTGGTATGCACAGCTACCAGGGTTGCTCTGAGTCAAGAAAGTAGCACGTGGTAGGAGATGGGGAGGGGTCATTTCAGTCTCTGTAGTATATGTCTATGGGAGCAACCCTGCTCAAAAGCCAACAGTGATGGCATTAGCTGACGAAAGAGAATCTCGAATTTCGACGTCCCGTCATGCTCTGGATCGTGGAGCTTAATCAAGTGCTGTTTAGCACTTCATTCAAAATGAAAACCCCAAGTTAAACTGACGCGGACTCAGCTGAGGTAAGAGTCTGCCGAAGTAGGTTCTGTTATCGTCGACTAGAATCCTCAGAGAGACAGACAGATGCAGAGATCGGGCTAATAATCAGCTAATAATTTTTTTACAGAGGGGCAAGCTCAAGCAGCTTGACTGGTCTGAGAGCTTATCGGCAGTTCTCACCAAGGTCATCCCTGTTCAAAAGGTATTCACATTATTTGCAGGCGGACACGAGTTTACTCCACAAGTAGTAGAATTTTTTTTTGTCCCACCTATTATTTCACATAAATATATCTGGGGTATTATTCGTACGTATAATCGTATAATATATACGTATAATACTTGTTGTCCTCCTCAAACCCATCGCTCAATTCGCAGCCTCGAAGCCACAGCACCATCACAATTCCCATCCCATGCAGAGCCATGATCGATGCAGCATTAATTCGGTTTTGCTGGTCCGTATAAGCTACGCTCATCTGCTTCGGCACGGCGCTAAAGGTGGCGAAACCGGACACACGTGCCGACTGGCAAATAGTGCCGACCTCTGTTCGGCTGAGAAAAAATCGTTCTGGAGGACATCAGGAAGCACGCATAACGACATCACGGTTTACGTGCTAACTTCATCAGGAAAAAATCTAGTTCACCGGTCAGTTCTTTTCCATCGGATTTTCGTTTCACCTCGTCGAACTCTCTCAACTCCCTCGCTGCATGTATTACTGACAATCGCACTCGGATAGCAATAAGCTTTCTCAGATTGAATGGTGACACTTACTATTACATAGCTAACTGGAGTGCATCAAAGCATGGGAAAACCAAACTCTCAAAATGTTCTTGGCCAGCATAACTCCTGTAGCATCTACACGAAATCGAGGTGTCCTGTTCTAAAGAGACCTTCCACTAGACGACCACATTTAACTTCACAGTCAAGTTTGCCTACTTCCAGCTACGTAAAATGCGGGCCTGCTGCCTTAAGGATCCCATTACCAAGCTGGTCCATGCATTTGTGACATCGTGACTAGACTTCGGTAGGAACACTCTGGCAGTTGATGCGAAATTCTGTTGCTAGATTTGAGTGTCAGGATTGTGGCAGCTGCCGTATTACAGCACTTCTCGCAGACCTGCACTGGTCAGCCCTAAAGCAGCGCATCGACTTCAAGGTTTGTCTGTTTGCTTCAATTTTTGTCACTCACATTTAGGTCTCTCCATTCTCTCTTGCTTCGGCCTACCTATAAGAAATACTTCCTCATCAGGCTTCGCTCGCATCGTGCCACCTGCTCTTCAGACTCAGATCATTTCACTGTGCCTCTAACCAATTTGAAATCCTTAGGAGAGCTCCCCGCCAGTTTGCATGCTCAATGCAAAGCCAAGAACTCACTCCTTACTGACGACACTGATCCCCTGACTTGACATTTAAAAGAAGCTAAAAGCGGACCTGCAACTCATAGCAACTGCTGGGTCTGTGTGCAATGTCATTTGTTTAGTTATGCAAGACGACACGGCGACCGTTTTCACTAACCAATTGAAATGCTTCCTTTGAGCACATGTAAAGTGCTCATAAAGAGATCTCGTAGGAGACTATAACGTGTCTATTATTACTATCGTAAAGGTACACACCACCGAAGGCAAGTTGGCTCTAGCCTTTTTTCAAGCCTTTTGCACATACCAATCAAGGACCGTGTAATTGCAGTTGCATCAGCTCGAAATCTAGGTGTCATATTCCAAAGCGACCTCTCGTTAGACGACCACATCAGCTCCACAGTCAAATCAGCCTATTTTCAGCTTCATAACATTGCTAAAATTAGGGCTTGTTTAGATAAGGATACCACGTCCAAGTTGGTCCATGCATTCGTGACATCTCGTCTCGACTTCTGCAACTCACTGCTTACTGGCCTACCAGCATGTGCGATCTGGCGATTGCAGCTGGTGCAAAACTCTGCAGCTAGGCTTGTCTGTCGTGAGCGTCGCAGTTGCCACATTACTCCACTTCTCGCCGACCTGCACTGGTTACCAGTCAAGCAACGGATTGACTTCAAGGTTTTGTCGCTCACTTTTAGGTCTCTTCATTCTATGGCTCCAGCTTATCTTTCAGATATACTACCCCATCAGGCAAAGCATCGTACCACTCGCTTTTCGGAATCCAACAGTCTAGAAATACCTCGTACAAACCTTAAATCCTTTGGAGACCGTGCATTTAGTGTGTATGCTCCCACAGCCTGGAACTCCCTCCCGACCTGCATCAGAACATCCCCTGACCTGACCACATTTAAAAGAAACTTAAAAACATACCTATTTAGGACAGCATTTAGTGGGTCTTTGTGATTCGTCCTCGATGTGCTTATGCGTGCTGACACTGTTCATGCTGCCACTAACCACATTTGCATGCTGACCCAGTGCATGTAACCCCTAACCATGTTATTCATTTTGTTTGTTTTTCAAGCTTGATTTTACTTACTATTCTATTGCGTATCACTTTGCAGCAAATGTAAAGCGCCTAGAAAGAGATTAAGTTCTCTGAGGGCGCTTTATCAAGTGCAATATTATTATTATTATTATTAATTTTTTTAATTTCGATTTTTAGCATCATTTTACGTGAATGAATGCACGGATGCCTGCAGAATTGTGTAGCACCACAAAGCCCAATGGGCCGTTAGGGCATTGTACACAACAAAAGGCATTAAAACACTTTGCCAGTCCTTTTGCTTAGCAAAGCCGACCAGCCAGGACTCACCCAAATGCCCTGGACAGGAAGCCAGCAAGTCTAAATAGTTCAAGCTACGAATAAAAAAAAGGTAAAGTAAATAGAGGTCAGATTACTTCAAAGCCTCGTTTAAGTAGCAGCTGCCGAGCCTCGGCAATTATTATTCCACTTTCAGCAAAGAATACAACACAAAGGTCTGCCGAAGGGCTAGAATCCACAATCTAGGTCGTGAAGCACAAGCGTACGGAATTTTTAACTGAATCTATTAAAGAATCTGACACTGCTAGAGGATAATAAACTGCTCGACTTCGATGTAGGCCACTGGTCGAAATCCATCGCCACAGAAGATAATATCAAAAAGTGAGTGTGACCCTGATTTTGAATTTATTATATGAGAAAGTTGATCGAAGCAATAGGTGCAACGAATTACACAGAACGGCGGTATGAAACCATAGGGATCATTTTCTGGGTTGGCTCTGATGCTGCGCACGACTAGGCCACACCGGTGGCTAAGCGTTGAGTGGTACGCTCACTGAATCCTGGGACCGGAATCCTGAATCCGGCTTTGAATCCTGTGGACCCATGGCGAGTTTTTGCCAATGAGAAAGCAACATGAAATCGGTGCATTCTAAATGCCGACACCACCCTTTATAGGTCAAGACAATGCATTAAGCTGCAAATAAAGACATACACTATTGTTCTTAAGAGTTCCTGGTAACTAGGAGATATGCACTACACTTAAGTTACGTAACAAGTATGCAAGGTGTATAGCTGCCACCCTATGCAACCAGTTCGGTACAGGTGTCCGAGTGTAACGGTAACACTGATATTGGCAAACAAGACAGGTGTAAACAGATTGTATGGAAATAAGTGCTGACCTTTGCACCACGTTGTGTGGCTCCTCTAAGTAAAGCCGTGCAGTACTCAGCAGGGTTAATATTCCCATCGGTAGGGGAGTGCAGTGCTCCACAGATGTTTTCAACGTTAATCAGCGGATACACTTGCTTGGTCTCTTCCGGAGTAAGTATCTTTGACTCGATTCCAAAAACTTTACCAAACTACAGCCAGACGAACGATCAGTTAGCATCTGTCTGTAAGGGATAGGACACGATGAGTATCAAACAACATCAACACACTTGCTGTAACATTGCAGTAGAGCATCAGGTGAAAAAAGCAATTTCATTATTAGCCCACTCTTACTCAAACACAAATACAGACCAATCTAACTCATGGCTCGGCCAATAATGTGGCACTGGCACACGCAGAAGACCTAATGACTTGAATTGTGGAAAACAATCTCTTGAACCACTGGAAGCCAAGGGAAGCTTTACAGGATGCAACTACCAGGGCAAAGTAACAGATGTAGAACAAGCCTACGATATTAAGCAACAAAATAAATCCTAGCAGATTAAGCAGCCTCTTTTGTATAGCGACAGAAGAGCATTTACGGCTATCACCACCACTCACAGTGGCGATAAAGAATCGCCCACCGCAAGAATCGAACCCACGACCGAAGCCGTGAAACCAACCGCCTTACCTAGTGTGCCATCACGGCTCACAAGTCCACTAGCATAAGTACGAAAAAAGCTAAAATAGCCTCCTACAAGTATGAAATGATTGTGAAAAGTGCAAATATAACAGGCCTAGCAATCCGATCAGAACAGAGATGTTTAGTGCAGCAGGAAAGATACGGGATGTCTTGTTAGCATCAGGAGTTAAAGCCGATGATCTCGGGAAACTAGTGGCTAACTGCAAAGAAGTTAATTATTAATTACGACAGATCTATACAAAACCGGCAGGAACGTAGGCACTCAAGCAGAGCCCTGAGACAGACAGCGGACTGCACAGTATTCTGGATAAAACGCCTCAGTAGCTGAACTGGCAGCCGGTCTTAGATAGCACAAGCAACCAAAGAGATGCAGGTGCACCAAAAAAGAAAGAATATTGTGTAATGCCCACGTGAGTCGAACCCATGACCTCCAAGGCCAGTGGCCAGAGACATACCACATTTTTCAAGTATGTATACTAAGCTCAGCAAAGTTGATCATACGTCGTTGGTAGGCAAACAGGTTAGCTCCCACAGTGCTAGTATTGTGCAAGTGGGCCTTACCAAAAAGGCATGTGCAGGCAGACTCAAATGCCTGCTGGGAGTACGAATATTGAGTCAAATGTGAAAAGGACGAGCTGAACGTGAGTGAACGAACCGTCAACGGCATTTTCCGAGTCGAGCTGAAGAGCCTGCCCAGCCATCACAAGTCAGATATCCTATCTGGGTAGTATTCTTCAAAAGTGTCCTAACAGCGATCGGATCCTGCAGTTGCTTGCCACACATTGGATGCCGAGGAGGGGAGAGATTCGGAGTTATTTCCACGAAAATACCTTTAGTGCACCCCTGCCACAATTGAGTATCGCACGGGATGATTAGGTTGTGCTACCTGGAAAAGTAGCCTAACAGGCGATCCAATAAAGATACCAGTGTGATCATGCAAGAAAGCACAGAGATCGCGATCGCACAACTCACGATGACATATGCAACAGAAAGCTTTCACCTGCAGTTTTTTTCGGACGAATCTAATAACATCTCACACCCTGTAGCACTACACGCTAATGGTGCCGACTGTAGGTGGTGTTCAGTGCTAAAACAATGTACAAGGTTCTTGTGTTTATTGCATCATCGAAACTCCTGGCAGACATGCGGTGTGTGGCACGGATACCATACCACGAATTACATTACAAAAACAGCCATGTGTTATATTCGAGACTTTTAGATTTGAATGAGACGTTTTGACCTTAACAACAGGTGGGGTGCTATATAGGGCTACAGACAAGGTCGTGGCAACATCTATTTCCTGGCAAGCCGGGTGCTCCACATAGCTTGTATGGGTGTTCTTCCTTAGAATCATAACAAAATTTTGGACACACTTGAGCAGGGCCAGGATCCAAGAGTGAGCATGGCACTACATGACTCACGCACAAGTGCGAACACCCACACGCACTCACATGAGCCTGCAGATGCAAACAAACTCTCTCTCTCTCTCTCTCACATACAGGCACAAGCATATGTACATGCATGCACATTCCTGCATGCACATGCAAATCGAGTTGTGCTTACATGAGCATGCATGCACGAGTACACATCCTATGACAACCGAGAGACACAGAGGCAGAATGCAAGAGTACCACCATTGACCCATTCAGGCCAAGAGTCTAAGGGGCCGTTTTAATTAGAGCCAAACAGGAAGCAGTAATCCAGCCGCACTTGCATTTCAAATAATGAATGCAACAACTGCTATTGCTAGCCCACATGCGCCTTCTATCGATGTGCACTAGCATTTCTCAACTGACCAGTGCCAGTGCTACGCCGCCAATAGTTGGCCCACGAAAAATGCACCAAGTCGGCTGGGGGGAGGGAAGGGGGAAGGGGAGGGGAAGGGAGGGATGCCAAACAAGGCGTGGTGGTCGTGGCTTACCACCATCAGCCTCCTGTACTCGTCCAGCCTCTCCTTCGTAGCAGCCATAAAGATGCCGCCGTTGTTGATCCATCCCGGGTGAACGCCTGTCTCCTTCTCGAGAGTCTGCATAAGCTGCCACGTCTTGTTGGTCAGGTGAAACTCGGTCTCGTTGGCACGCAGGCGCCACAGCAAGCCTGCAGGCGAGACACAAAGGCGCGAGCACAGTCGTTGCACTCGAGCTCGAATAGCGCACGAGCTCACCGCACGCAAAGCAGAGGTTGCTGGCCACCGAAGTCAAGCTCAGACCGACGTCAAGGCCAAGGTCGGGGGGTGGCAATGGTGGTGATCCAGCAGCTCAAGCAGGAGAACGACCACTGCAGCTCGAACGGTTTTGCCTTCGGCTCTTTGCGAGTACAACGAGGATACACATCGCAATGAGCGGCGCTTGCCTGCTCGACAGCGCCAAAGCGAGCCATAGCACGAAGACTCACGGGCAGTGTATGCTGGCCCTGACAGATAGAACGAGAGCCGAGAGCGAGAGAGAGAGAGAGAGAGAGAGAGAGAGAGAGAGAGAGAGAGAGAGAGAGAAAGAGTTCGATCTGCCACGGAGAGCCTACCGGCGGCTCAATGCAGGGACACCATGCGACCGTGACTCTGATGCGGAAGAGCGTGAGAGAATGCGATGACACGTCTTGCGCACGCACCAGCTGTGTGCCACGTGGTGCCGGCAGTGACCTGATCCTTCTCGAGCAAGACGACGTTTCCGACGCCATACTTGGCCAGGTGATACAGCACGCTGCAGCCGGTCACTCCGCCGCCAATCACGACGACGTCCGCTTGCCGAGGCAACGGGGCTCCGCTGGTCGGCTTCGACTCGTGCATCGACTTCCTGCGCCACACACAGGCCCACGATCAGATCGGCAAGGCGAAGCTAAGCTTTGCATTTGCAATATTTTCCTTTTCGAAGGCCGGCAAATGACAGCGCCCGACAGCAGGTGACAGGGAGCCCTTACACAGTCCGAATCGAAGCGAGACACCGAATAAGTATTGTATCGTGCGGTTGCTAACCCACCCCCACGCCTGAAGTGCCTGTCTGTCCTAATGAAAGCAGACGGAAAACAAAAGGGCGCGGCCTGGGTAGAGCATCAGGGGCAAAGCCAGTAACTCGATGCGAAGCTCTCTGCCGAGCAAGCAAGCAAGCAGCAACTGCAACTTTCTGCAGATTCACACAAACACGGCAAGACACAAGCGACCAAGCACGAAGCAAGCCAGAGCGCTCCGTGCCGGCGCAGCTGGTGTGCACCCTAGTCGAGAGCAACCTGAACTGCTGCAACTCATTTCTCAAGAAGACTCCCAAAGAAAACCGCCAGGTGCCAGCAAATTGCGTAACGTGACTGTCAGTCACGATCCCCGGTTAGAACGGTCAGCCGCAGCGGCTATGCGCAGCTGTTCACGCAGCTCCGTGGTTATAATAAATATAAATAAATAATTCATTTATATAGCACCCCAGGAGAACTTAATCTATATTCAGGCGTTTCACATATGCCTCGGGGCTCGAGCCCACGACCTCAGTCGGACCTCGGTCGGGGCGAGCACCTTAACCGCTAGACCAAACCAGCTCGGCGTTTGGTTGCCTGCAGAATTCTGGACATCCTTCTCAGGAACCTGATGCTGACATAAGGCAGACAAGGTAAGGTATCCTCATTGTACTCGCGACGTCTCGACGGATTCGAGTCCAAACAAGACAGTGCTCAGATCTAGCGGTGCCTCCTCCGATGTCTCCCTGTCTCGCCTACTTGGCTTCCCACGCGACCGCCAATTGTCTGGGCTGCAGGTCCTTGCCCAAGTTTTGCCCGACTCGCACTTTGCTCACACACTCGGGCCGTTTCCCGGCATTCCTTCTGTATTCAAAAGTGAGCTCACACGTCACTTTTGACAGTGTCCACTACTATACGTTGGTCTGTTGGTCAGCGCCGCATGCTAAGTTTACTCGGGTCAGTCTCATGTTTACAGGTTTACTTGGTAAACAGGTTACTTGATAAATAGGTCATCATACTTGATATCAAGTCAGCATCATCGCCCTTTGAATGGCTGCTGTCTATACAGCCACACTATCCCTACTCGTATGCTTAGCAATTTAGGCGGGCTTGCTTTCCCGAGCATTCGGACGAGATCGCGACTTCCTCATCAATCAAAAGGCACCGTGCCTAATACTTGCAAAACACCCGAGGACGACCGGTCAGGTCCAGCAGCACTGCACAAGGCCGTGCATTCACTCGCTCGTCCATTCGCTGGGAGTGGCTGCTGCAGCAACAATCGCGCCGTTGCAGCTGACTGACAGGTGCCACACTCTCAGCCGAAGATGGCAGCCGAGTTGCAGCTCGCAGGCACCACGCCGACCCGAGGCAAGAGCTGTGGCTGCGCAGAGCAGTCGCTTAGCTCTAATCTCAGCTTAGCCGTGGCTGAATTAAACGCCCTGCAATGCATCTTTACCTAAACCGTCTCTTCATAGGTCGAGCTCTTTCCCAACAAGATACTTGTTTCTCGCCTATGGATTCAATCCCCATGCACCCACTCCAAGCTTAAGGCATAAACCTACAGAGAGAGAGCGAGAGAGTGAGAGGCAGAGAGAGACAGAGAGAGAGACAGAGAGAGAGAGAGAGAGAGAGAGAGAGAGAGAGAGAGAGAGAGAGAGAGAGAGAGACAGACAGACAGACAGACAGACAGACAGACAGACAGACAGACAGACAGACAGACAGACAGACAGACAGACAGAGCTGCTCGTGCTGCCGGCATCCATCCCAACTGATGGTCACGAAATCACAAGGTCGAGCACATCGGCGGGTAGCTAGGCATCCCACGCTCGGCACGATCCAGGGCACAAGGGCTGCAGCCTCGTCTCACAGCTGACGCCTGGCACAGCCGGTGACTCGCCGCACGGCTATTCTTAGCACGGCAGTTTGCCAGGCAATCTTTAGCACACCTTTGACACGATGTGGCCCTGGCCGTGTGCGTACACTGGTTTCTGCTCCACTCGTGGCACGCTTTTCCATCGCTGAGGCAGGGGGCCCGATTAGTGCTACGTGCACTTCCCTCCAGGCAGCTAGCCGACATGCAGCCGCAACGGATGGAAATGTCAGCCGACATTGCATCGTCTCAAGGCGGACTTTGACTTGCACGGCTTCAGCGCTCTGGGAGGGAAGCTCTTCTCAGCCAGCCCAGCACGAAGATGACAGGTAGTGTTCGTGCCCGTGAGCCAAGGCAAGCGTGCGAATGCAGGCACGGCTCGGCCACCAGCTTGTTCTGGCCAGTGGACCTCAGATCACTGCCGACCGACGGCAGACCGCTCGCCTGCATACGTACGGGCAGCAAGATTGCCACGTGGCCGGGCCGTCAGACAAAGTGTCCAGCGCTAGCTACCTGCAAATCCCTAGACATGCCATCACTGCAGAGCATGACCACTGTGTAACCACTCGAGCTGCTGCCTACCTCTTCCGGATCTGCTCGAAATCGAGCATGCCTGGCTTGTTTTGACGTGCAATTGCAAGCATGCTGGCAGGCGGGTGGGGGCCATTCAGTCTGCCCTGGCCTGTGGCACAGAAAGGACCACAAGATCGGCCAACGGCTGCGGGGTGGCGGCTATAAGCGCAAGCATGCAAGCGGCATCTCTGCATCCGGTGCGACTATGGCTGAGCTTTCGAGATCTGACGATGTCGTGAAAAAGTGCGATGCATAGATACACAGGCCCCGGCAGCGACACCAGCAGGTACTGCATCGTGGCGTGCCACACTAGCTCGCTTGCTTGCTTTCCGACTGCGGCTAGCGGATACGCCGCCGGATCCTTTCTAAGTGCATTTGGTTCGAGTGAGGAGGGCGACGAGGAGCCGAAGACTTGCTATAAATTAATTGGTCGCATTCTGCTGACTGCATTTTAAATATGTAAGACCCCGAGAGCTTGCAGATGAGGCGGTGGATTGAGAACACGAAACGTTGTGCTCCGAACATGGCCACACACTTGTTGCAAGCCGTTTAAAGGCCAGTTTTTACAACAAGTACTCTCTATATACATGACCATAATAGCCAACTAAAGAACCAGAACTTTTTCATATCGATGTGGTATTAGCCAGTTGACTATGTGGATCTTTAAAAAAAAGTCTATTTGCTACCACATCCATTCGGGATCCAAGTGATAAGCTCATAGACATTCACATGCGAGCCCTTTTTTCCAACTACATGCCTGTAGAGCAGTAGGTCAAATTGCTTAGAAGCAAAGATATCCACCGTATGTAAAGAAATGTGCAACTCGGCACACCCGTGGATTCACAACACTCGTCAGTACCAAAATGTGGGAATAGATGGCGTCGAGTCTTGCACTCGATTCCAAAGGAATTCACTGCCTTGCACCCACGTCGTTTCGGCAGCATAGCCTAAAGATAGCCAACGAAGTCTTGATTACAAAAGATCACTACGATCTATACAAGTAACCAGTCGGATTCGTGTAACGTACGTACCAGTTTTTCTTGCAGCTCCGCACTCACAAACCCACCTGTATTAGTGTCAGCAAACATTGTGCTATTACAGATGTTCGTTTATGCTAAGTCAATGCTCCTAGTCCGGTGGGCGCTAGCAGTCGCGACAACAACGGCAGTGCAGCGGCAGATAGTTTTACAAAAAGATCCCGCCACTTACTCGTAAGGAACACCTGGAGCCGCCTGAGAAGGAGCAGCCGACGTGGCCGGGCATTTCGAGGAAAGCGAAGCCGTTGCCGCAGGCACGCACCGGAGCTGCCGCGCCCGCTTGTGCAAAATCGTAGCGACAGTTCGCCACATCCTGAGCGGCTCACGTCCGCCTTCTCAGGACGAGATCTACCAAGCGACCAGGCAATAATGTAAGCTTACTGGGCGAGGGAAGCTGGCAGATGCCTCGCCGCTCAGTGACAGCACAAGACAGACGCACGCGCGCCAGGCAAGCAGCAGTAAGAATGGAGGCCGTGCGGTGTAGGACAGCGCGACCTTCTCTAGCTTATACGGACGGTATCACAGCGCTAGCGACAGCAGCCTACCAACGGTCAACGGCGGCTGCGGTGGGCCACCGCAGGACACGCTACTATCGGAGCCCCCCTTCGATCCCAGATAGGCCGAGTTTCCGGTGAGCTTAAAGGGGTGTGACTGAATGGCGGGACATAATCGATGAGCTGGCCCAATAGCGAAGTTTGGAATTGATGAGAACACAAAGTACCTATAAACTGAAGAAATCTGCTCTATATTGACTCGTACTGACCTTTCTATTAACATTCGAGTTGATCATACAAAGTATGTGGCCGCCGCACAAGCACTACAGTCGCCAGAATGGCCAACCGAACGAGGCGGGTTCCGTGACTATTTGCTTGCCAGAAGTAACCTTGGGCGTAGCCTCTGGCCTACGCCGGACAGAGGTTCCTCCTCCGCCATCCTAGGTCGGAGGTGGGGTGGAACCGATTTAGGGGAGCAAACGGGCCCGCGTATTGCGAGGTCAACCGGGTTCTAGGTTAAGTTAAGCGTTAAACTCGGTAGCCAAATTGACAGGCTTTCTTAACATCATATATAAACTGCCTAGACATATGTTTAGCTCTTTAATGGAATCTCCACACCAAGTAATAATTAATATTACTATTTTTAATTATATTATTGGGGACCTGAGACGAACAAAGGCCAGAGTTACTCTGTGCGAATAATATTGCATGCAGTCAGAAAGTTCGAAACCTTTACGCAATTCTTTTTAAGCGCCCTGAAATAGAGCGTGCAGGAAAATCCTTAAAAATGTGAATTTAGCATCTATGCCACGAGTGTCTGTTAGCTAATAATGCTCGATAGCATTGATGCATCAAATAGTATCTTCGAGATGCTTGAAATTTCGTGTAGCTTGTGTTAAAGAAGCACTGAGTGTATTGGGCGCTTGGCCAACCTTCAAATTTTCATTCTGTCATAGACCTGGTAGTAGTGAGCCTAAATAGACTGGCTACATCGGAAAAAATCCCTCACAGAAATGGCTCTACGACGTGGGACTGTTTGCCTGAAAGTATTTCTAAGCGATTACTGAGTTGTGATCCAAGTCTGGCCTCACCTAACTGGACCCTGTAGACAAGAGACTCTCATGAAATCTTTTACTGCTAAAATCTCTTAATATTGCACACATTATTCCAAAAAATTGAAAGCTCACTATATTTGTCCTAATCGTATTCACGTAGAAATTTTGAAGGTGTTTCAATCTTCACTAGAATCTTTGTAAGAAACCCTCAAAAGGGCATACTGGAAGACTTATCACGTTTAAGCTATCGGAAAAGTCGCATTGAAGAATCTGCACGATTCGCACGCGAAATGCACTATGGCTCAAGTACTCGCGCCAATTAAGAATTGTTGCGCATGGGAACGGTAATACCTGAACCCCTAAGTGCTGGATTCTATTGAATCGGCCGTAAGCCTCGGTAGCTGCATTATCAAAAGGCAACCGCTAAAATTGAATGGATTTCCGTAAGCAAAGCTGTCCGGAAAAGGCATGGACATGTTTGGGTTCGTTTTGTCTAAGAAAACAAGAGCTTTGCGCTTTCTTTTTACACTTAAATGTAGAAGGCCTCTTCTTATCGACCCCTGTGATAAGCTAGGTTAATAGCTAGTAATTCACGCTTACATTACGCCTGTTGTAATCATACTTAGAGTACTATTACGACGGTTCAGCAATAATTGGTATCGCGTCAAATAAGGAAAGGGGGATAATCGGCGTATGCAGCTGCAGCACGGAGTCTCATAGTTTGAAACTAAACAGGTCTTGCTGGGCCCCACTTGGTAAGCAACGGGTATCTATAAATGGAATCTGCCCGCGACTCTTTAAGGAGGGCTTGCATATAGTTAATATAAATTTAAAGATGGTAAGCTCGTTCGCGCTTCATTTGCTGCAAATGTAAAGTGCCTAGAAAGAGTTCTCTGAGGGTGCTATATCAAATGTATTGTTATTTTTATTGTTGTCTAAAATGGACATGTATTTAATTTCATAAAATTTTTACCGGAGTAGTGAATCAATATTGTGATGCGTGCCCACAACGTACAGACAGTAACAACAATAATAAGGTCGTGATATGTGAGTCCTTGCATAACAGTAGGCCAGGTTAACCAGCTAGCGTGGGCTTACAGATAGGTCAGCGGACGCTGAGGCCCGCATTGTGATGCAACACTAAAATTTCCCGTGATTTTTTACGGGCACGAGCTAGTAAAGCCGTGAAGACCCATGTGTCGCCAAGGTGCTCGAAATAGCTACTGAGGGTTTGGCATTCAATGAATCAATCCGAGGCTGCTGTTTAAAAAAATGATGAATGGTATACCTCATACATCGAAAATGTTAAGCCATAACTCCTTAAAATCCAGTCTGGGCGACCGATTTTAAAACGTCGGTACCGTCTCAGCTAAGCAGTTAGCGAGGCACATTTTGTGGGTACAACTGCTTACTGAGGAAGCGGTTGTTGCACGTGGGAGTATCGTCTAGACTATCTAAGCCCGAGCCGCAGAGAAGCATGGCGGAATTACGAGAAGAAAGTAATAGGCAACAATTTGGTGATGAAGTAAGGAGTAAACGATGAGGGTAGCGCATTTAAAGGCTAGAACACGAGATGTTGAAGTTTATTCGAAGAACTTGAGGAGCGGAGGTCAGCCCGTACAGCCAAGCGACCGGGTCCACCTCCCGCGCCGCCGCCGCCGCCGCAGCCGCCGCCGCCGCCGCCGCAGCCGCCGCCGCAGCCGCCGCCGCCGCCGCAGCCGCCGCCGCCGCCGCCGCCGCCGCCGCCGCCGCCGCCGCCGCCGCCGCCGCCGCCGCCGCCGCCGCCGCCGCCGCAGCCGCCGCCGCCGCCGCCGCCGCCGCCGCCGCCGCCGCCGCCGCAGCCGCCGCCGCCGCCGCCGCCGCCGCAGCCGCCGCCGCCGCCGCCGCCGCCGCCGCCGCCGCCGCCGCCGCCGCCGCCGCCGCAATGCCCAAACCTCGCTACCGCCGAGGCACGCTGCACCATGGGGCAGGGGATCCGCCGCCCGGCCCGCCCATTCGAGCAAAAACAAACAATAGAGTAGGCCCTCCTGCCGAGTTTAGCGCAGAGGCAGATCCGTCCGACGAACCTGGCTAGCGGAGGCCACGGCCACCTGCGCCGTACCTAGCGGAGCGCAAAGCCGCAGCAGCATGAGGGCATATATATATATATATATATATATATATATATATATATATATATATACATGATTCATTCGTATAGCACCCTACAAGAATACTTAATCTCTGTTCAGGCGCTTCGCATACGCCACGGGGCTCGAGCCCACGACCTAGGCCCGACGTTGGTCGGGGCGAGCACCTTAACCGCTGGGCCAAACCGGCTCTGCAAAGCGGACGGAGGCGGGAGCGCTGGAAAGAGAAATGCCAGAATCGGCAGAAAGAGTAAGGATATATCCGCGCGTCGCTGCTGCGCGCTACATGTTCGTCGGATTAAAAGTACACAGAAAGCACGCCGCTGGCTCTCGACGAACAAAATAATGGGCGGCTAGGACGTACGCTCCATGCACGAAGTCTTAACGATTTGGCCACTTTAGCACCGCTACGTCAACCCTCCAACGTTGATTGCTGCAGCGGCACCTTGGGTAAGTTGGTTTCAGTGGGCTGCCGTCGCTCGTTGACATTGGAAGCCTTTAAAAGCACCGGCAAACTTTTACATAGCGCACCAGTAGCCACTCACGTGATCTAATACTGACTGTGCATTCACAGAATAGTCGGCGCGTGTGCACTCGTCCACCGCTATCGTTCGTAGAACGAGACGCGAGCTGGAGCTCCAGTGGCTATTGCCGCGCTTTAATAGTCACAATGCAGCCAAAATTAATTGTTCGGACACTCACGAGACTGCAGAAAAGTAGCTGCACAGAGTGTGTTGACACCAACTCCATATAGACATCCATTTATGGTCCTGAGCTGTTACAGATAGAGTGTCTTCAATATTTGCAGCTGCTGGAGCTGCCGCACAGTAGCTCCACAACGTGAAAGTGAATGCAGCACCGAATTAGAGTAACGTTTTGTTCTCTATCTCCTTTGCCTAGCGACGTTAGAGAGCCTCTTTATCGGGTTGTCAAGTGTACGCACTACGAGCTTACTTCCCGATTGCTGCACCGGTGAGCATGCAAATTTAGAAAAAAGCTGAGCTTTCGCTTTGTCGAGCACCAGCAACCACCAGCAGCAAGCGTTCGTTTTCGGAGTTCCAGGCGGTGATACGTCTCGCATCCTGGCATTGTTGCTTAAGCCGTAAATCCGAACGTTCCAAGGAACAAAATAGTTTATATGACCCATCTTATAAAAAGTTGCTGATTTGACAACCTCATTTATATAGCCGCAGAAAAGAAAAGCCCTAGCCGCCGTCGCAAGCGCTTGCAGTGCGTAATAAATGATCGCTCACTGAAGGATTCAAACCCACGACCTGGGACTACGAAGAGCGACCGACCATCTTACACGAGTTGACGTTGCCGGTTACAATCTATTTAAGCTAATTCGCCTTGACAGACTTTGCAGAGGCTAGCAAAATTTGAGCACGGTACTTTTTTAGTATGAACATAGATAGAATAGACATCGGAAAGCGGCTACTGGTACCTCGAACTTATCTGATGGCTTTTAAACTTCACATATGGCAATGCACGATGTTGCTCTACGTTTTGTTATACAGGACCTCAATTGAGAAGTAACGATGACTGACCATAGTGCAGATCGCCTGCATATTTTTTATCCCACAAAAAATGTGGAGTCTGGATGTATTCCAGATGCCCTATGGACTTTTAAGTATAGGCGGTTGACCGTGTACAAAAAATACGGTATGCATTCAAACCAGTCCCGTTTCTCATCCCAGAGTTGATAGGATTTAAGCGGTGCCTACATTGCAGAAGCCACAGGTCTCGTCCGAATATTGAGCTTAGGATCTTTCTTTAGATCGATAGCAGATACCGAGAAGGTAAACGTGATCGCACGACACTAAAGGCTGTGCAATGACTTTCAAGCGTGAGCGGTGAAATAAAGTGCCCTACTCTTTAATTTATTGCACAAATGGGCAAATACAGTCTCCATTTTAAAGGTATTGATCGGAGAAACCGCATGACAACTTTTAAGTATTTTCGCAAAAAGTAGGGTATCTATTCTCCGAATTAAAGATCTATTTTAGGACGCTGCTGCTTGCTTTTGCTTACTTGAGTTAGCTTTATAGGAATTTTGTTGCTATGAGAGCTAGCGACGGCATGACTGAAACAGTCATAGGTCGCATTTATAGCACAGCTGCGAGGAAAATTTTAAAATTGACACTTCCAACCATTAATTGATGTAAACCTTCCTGCAGCTTTTCAAACTTTCAGTATTGATTCCTTATTGGGATACGAGTGTTAATGTATTCGTCAAAAGTGTAGCTAACTTTCATCAGAACGTGAGAAAAATCTGTATCACGTGTACAGAGTGCAATTTACAAAACGGCAACGCACAAAGCAGCTAAATGTGCGATAACGTCGGGGTTTGTGGCAGCGTATGATGCTATTGGTGCACGAAGCCACCTGATTAGTCGAAGTTACTACTTTAGACAATGACCGTTCAGTACCTATCATTTGCATACATAGTGGTTGCTAATTGAGCTTATGCATCGATCGTATAGCGAAATTGAGGCCTATTTGAGTAAGGAAGGAGATGAAATAGCAAAAACAGAACTGTTCTGTATTTAAATGTCTTACTAGTGACGGCGAGGCAGGGCAAACAAAGAAGCTGCGAGCAAGGTTCAGTGGATCCTAGGCGTATCTTAAGTGATGCCCTCCCTACCTGGACCTACAGAAGCCAGACAGCGCATGCGGCCTCCTTTTTCATGATGCACAGCGGAGGTAGCGGTGGCAGCTCCTTGCAAAAATGTAATTAAAAAATCAGTGCATGCAATCCGTTTAAGCAGAACGAGACGATTTGGTTCGAGCACGCAAGCTTAATTAACAGTCTAGCCTTCGAGGTTGACGGCGGTAGAGCGAAGCTCGAGGGCGTAATCAATAGAGCAAGACAGCAAAAAACCCAGAGATTGCGAGATTGAATACAGCCAGAGGCAATCATTTACCGATATCAGTCTGAAGGCGGACGGAGGTCTCCGCGGAACTGTATTTCAAATTACACAAACGCGAAAGAGGAGCAGTTTTTTCTCTAGAAATATATTCTTTCTATTGCCAACTTTTTCCAGCCATAGCTCAATGATATTTTCGCTTGTAGACCCTACTTGTTCTTACTTACGCGGCGCAGACTTAGGTGTTATACTATGCTGTACGTAGATATACTTCGCGGTCTTTGTGAGCATGTACGATTTGCGCTGGAGCACTCGGCCGTCGTTTTCGTGCCTCGCGCGTTTCTTGCTAAAGAAATCGCGCGGCTGCTTCCGCCGCGTGGGTGGATATACGTGGGCTTAAGCACCAAAGCCGCTGGTTCGGCTGCAGCGAATAGCGGACGCTCTGCCAACAAGTGAAAGGGTAACGACAATTCCGTTACGATTTGCGGGAACCGCGGCTTTTATCGTTGAACCATTTGGTGAGGCGGTGAATGTGTTCGCCAGATGTGCATCTTTTCGCGACAATCTGGGTGTAAGAAAGCTGTTTAGACAGCTAATACGGCGTCGTTTGTCCATAGTGCCCAGTGTACGCTTGCTAAACATGCTTTTATTTACGCTAATCCCCGATAATAACCTCAACACTAAGCCCTAAAACCGGAACTCTAACCCAAAACCTCAAAGCCAAAAAGTGCAGAATCTAACCAATAGACCCTAAAAAATGAACCCAAAAACTACGAACAGCCCTACAAGCACTACACCAAAAATCCGAAACCCTAAGCTTAAAAGATATATCAAAACGCGTTGACATAACCTATATATATATATATATATAAACAGATACTGGTGACCACGTTTAACAGGCTACTTTGGGCGTTGTGCACATAGCAGGAAGTGAGCTGGCTCTATGAACGAACGACGCCGCTGTAGCTAGTTTAGACGTGCTTGTAAGTATATTCATATTAAAATGCAGTTTTAAAATTTGCAAGAAACAAGTTACGCCCCCCTATCCCCCACCCTAGCAAGTAGGTGCTGAAAGCCCGCGCTGAGGAAGAAGGTCCTGACGGAATGACCAATAAGACTCCGAGGTCCACACCCCGCAACGTATAGCTTCCGAGAAACCCCTGAATGTACAGGTGTGCAACGCAATGAAGAGCTTGGCACTGACAGACCAATTAACAATGTATATACGTATATACATATATACTATAAAGATAATATATAATTAATTTGTGTAGCGCCCTGTGAGAGTTTAATCTCTATTCAGGCGATTCACATATACCACGGGGCCCGAGCTACGACCTCGGTCATCAAATACCTTCATCTTGACCTTGGTTAGTAGCGAGCGCCTTAACCGCTGGGTCAAACCAGCTAGGTTACGTGGTTTGCTAGATTTACCTCTGCCTATTCCGAATCGACGTTTTGCCGCTTGTATAACGGAAATAGGATCTACCAATCCATTGTCAAAGCAGAAGCGGATCCTGCGTCTATTACTCGTGCTCGAAGTGAGGAGGTGCAGCAGGCAGAGGGCTCTGTAGACCTAAGGCTGCGCATGAGACCTTGAAGATCTACGGCCACCCAAAGCCACATTTATCTGCATCACATACGACTTCTGTAACAAGCTGTGGCACCTTTAGGTAGATGCTTTCATCGAGTACTTAAAACTTTCAAACTGCTTCCAGTGCCGTCTAACTGTATGCCTGCCTTGTACATTCCATATGTTGGCAAATAGTGAACCAATCAGCTTGAAATGTCGAACATGAATTGGGTTAGGCCTGTACTAAATTTCTCGAGTTCGTCTTTAGTATGAATTTGGTAAGTATCGGTACACCGTGTGTAAGTCCTCAGGTGTCTTTGATCTTGATTTTTTTCTTTTGCGCTTCACTTTTAATTCCCATTTATCCCCAACCCTATCTTTTCCCTCTAAATTTCGCCTTCCTAAGATCGGCCATAGAAATCTTTGCAATCTATTCGACCTTCAAATTGGAGAACTACAATATGCTTGCCGCTGCGCACGCGAATTCACTTTGAAATTTTCGACAGAGACAACCGTATAGTTTTGAAATATAAATTAAAAAAAAATCTCCGTCCAAATACGGGCAAAAATTGAACATGCACGGTAATTTTATTGAACGTGTCTGACATTGAAATCTCCCTTTTTTCCACGATTTGCTCGACTTCACGTAGGCCAGGTTTCTGCTGAGAGGATTGGCTGCTCCACAGTTTGAAAATAGCCAGGAACTGACTGACGAGTAGCACCGCCATACTGTTGGATTTCAAAAGCGGGATCACTGTTTATGCTCTTGCTTGTCAGTGTAAAGCCAATCTCGAGTAATGCGAACGCCGTAGATTGTAGTGGCTGGATGCACGCAGCACTCGAAATACGCTCGGTCTAGCACGCACGCAACCGGTTGAGCTGATCGAATATTCTACTGCTATGTCGTCAGTACGCTCAAAACGGCAGCCACGTGATCTTCGCGGGACTGTCTTGCGGGTCGATAATTCCATGGAAGCACCCGGCGAGGCTCCGACGCACGGATCTCGGTAGGCTTGCGGCATCTCTTACTTCCCTCGAGACCTCCGGAAGTCCAAGTGACCGCTCAGCGTTAATTTCTTTTTGCGAATTGCGTCCAGCCATTGTACTGCAGCGACTCGCCGAAAGAAACCCGCCTAAAATGCAGGTTCTCTTAAGCTGCGGAACAGGAGTGCGATAACCACGTGAGGACCGCATGGGGGCGCGGTGTCGGTCAAGTTCGAAAAGCGGGCACGCCAAGGGCGCGGCTTGGCGGGAAGGGCATCCGTAGGACGGCATGCGACACAACGTGAACCGCTTGCGGCGTGGCTGTGCGGCGGCGTGGCCGAGCGGTCCGATAAGGGAGCTGAAAAGCACGCTCTTGTTGATTTTGAAAGCGCAAGATTCCAACTTCTAGAATATCCATTTTAAAACCAGGATACGTCATAGTGAGTAAGCGAGGCGTTCTCGAAGCTGCGCTTTTGGGAAACGCGCCGATTCTTTATGGCCGCGTGGATGTTGCGTCCTGCTTTGTTAGCAAATGGCGATTCCTTATGGGTAATTCCATGGGTATTGCGTCGTACCGCCACTTGTCGGCCGCTTTTGTCATGAGCAGCGCACAGAATACCGAAGGTGGCTTACCGCGATCACGATTCCAGTGTAGTCTGTGCGTTATGTGCTTTCGCGCGGGCATGCGTGTGAGTACGTGCTTGTGCTGTCGTGACTAGAGGTTGACTTGAGTGTTGTAGGTGCCCCCCGTCCGGACAAAGCCGCCAGAGGCCCGACCTTCTTTGAATGAATTTTCTTAATGTGCTCTTGCTAAAATTAGCTATCTTTTTGTCTTAGCGGCGTGTTGCCGGAGTTCGGTCACTCTGGACAAAGCCGCCGGAGGCCCGACCTTCTTTGAATGTATTTTCTATTGTTGTACTGTTGCAAAAATGAACTATCCGACTCTCTTTGAATGTATTTTTAGCGTACTGTTGCAAAAGTTAGCTATCTGTTTGTCTTAGCAGCATTTTGCCGGAGTTTTGTCACTCCGGACAAAGCCGCCGGTGGCCTGACCATCTTTGAATATATTTTTTTAGCGTGCTGTTGCGAAAACGATCTATCCGACCTTCTGTGAATGTAATGTGATGTATCTCCGTCAGTAACTCCACAAAGTCATAAAGACCATGTGGGTGTTACGCAGGAGAGTTTTGTATAGCGCACTCACAGCCTAAGCGGCTTTCGGTACGCATTCGGTATGAATGTATTTTATTAGTGTATTGTTGCGAATTTTAGCTATCTTATTGTCTTAGCAGTGTGTTGCCGGAGTTTTGGGTGTAGATATTGAGCGGTACGACCAAGTTATACCTTGCAGGTCCGACGTAGCTCAAATGCCCTAGTCTTGCTTTTTGGCTTGTTGTCACTCCATCCTGCATTGCCTAACCTAACCTACCATGACTTTCATCCAACCTCCTAGCTACAAGTCATGTGGCAGCAAACTTTCAAATTGAACGACGATGAAACCAACTTACTGGTTATGGGCAAACCAAGTATAATTTAAAATTAGAAAGCTGACCGCTCAAAATATGTAATGTAATGTATCCGTCTGTAACCACAAAGCCATAAAGACTAAGTGGGTGTTACGCAGGAGAGTTTTGTATAGCAAACTCACAGCATAAGCTGCTTTCGGTACGCATTCGGTAGCCTGCAGACCAAAGGTCATCTCACGCAACAAAGAGAAATTGGGAAGCTTAGCAGAGTCAGGAAACCAGTTGAGGTAGTGAGTAGAATAGGCTCTGCCGGCGTCTCCCCCTCTCCTCTCTCTCTCTCTCTCTCTCTCTCTCTCTCTCTCTCTCTCTCTCCCCTCCTCTCCCTCTCTCCTGTTGCATCTGCACGAAATCTAGATGTCCTGTTCCAAAATGATCTAGACTAGCCAGCCGACCTCGTCAGCTCCACAGTAAAGTCTACCTACTTTCAGCTATATATCACTGCTAAAATTTGGGCTTAGACAGGGATACTAAATCTAAATCTAAATCCATGCATTTCTGAAGTCCCATCTTGACTTCATCAACTTACTATTTGCTAGTCTACCAGCCTGTGCAATCGGACGCTTACAGTTGATGCAGACCTATGCTCCTAAAGCCAGGAACTCGCTACCGATGCATGTCACAACGTCCCCTGACATGATATTTTAAAAGAAGCTTAAAGTGCAGTTTATTACAGCATTTGGTGTCTTTGTGATTCGTCCTTCGTGTGCATGTACCTGCTTATACTATGCCTGCTGCTTGCTGATGTTACCACCAAACATTTGGTAATGCTTTATATGCTGCCTCTGTAAAGTGCCTAGAGAGATTCAGTTCTGTCAGGGTGCTATACAAATGTATTATTATTATTATGTCGGTGGCAAACTCCTGTGCCCATATTGACTCGATGGCAGTCGTGCGAGCCCGACCTGTTCAGCATCGCCTACCTAGTATCGACGGGGGCCCTGTAAATGGACGGCTGATGAGCTCCCTCGCGATAGTAATTAAAATAACGTATTTGTATACCGCCCTAAACGAACCACATCTCTTTTTAGGCACTTAACACGTGATGGCGAACTAGCACCATAGATATGGCTACGCTCATCGCCTAGCCTCCTCCTTTCCAGATGGTGCATGTCAGGCCCATAGTAGTCTCAACCACCGCCATGTCAGGTGCGGTGTATCGAGTCCCTAAAGCAGCTTTTACGCGATCGGTCTTGCTTTAGTCACGTTTCGGTCCTGCTTCGATCTTACTACTTGTAAGTTTATACGGTCGGCTTATCTTACGCCTAGCTTACTTCTAGCTGTCCACTATCTTCACCCCCACACAGTGGCTAGGGGAAAACTGCTTTTGTTTAATAGCTGAGAAATGGCTCCCATCCTCGGTGGCTCATGGCTCATGCCCTCATAGCTCCCCTCCTCACCACGATTTTCGAATTGGAGTTCACTGCAGCTGTCTGCCTTTTGCTTGAGCGTCTTATGTTATCGTTAAACGTATCTTAACGATTTCTCCAGTCACAGTCTGCCAGACCTTTAAAATATAAAACTATTAATAAGGAGCCTAATTGTGATTGCTATCTACTTAATGGAAAAACCGATAAATACAGTGCCTTAACGACTTATTGTCGCTTGATATTGGGAAAGGTAAAACAGAAATTTGCTACACAGTGATAAGAAATGTAATTTATTGAATAGCACTTTTAGAGATTACATTTTTAGGCTGGCTGGGCCCAGTGGTTAAGGTGCTCCCCCCCCCCCGACCAAGGTCTGGCCGAGGTCCTGAGCTCGAGCCCCGTGGCATATGTGAATCGCCTGAATAGAGATTTAAGTTCTCTTAGGGCGCTATGCAAATGATTTATATTTTTTAGGCGCTTATCATACGCTGGAAAGGAGGTATTTCATATAGGTCAACACAGCCGTCCTCCCTTCCACCAAGTTCCGACTGCCCTGCCTCAACAGGCCGTGACGCACCCTCATTAACTATTTCCCCATAAACCGGTATGGCCCTAAACCCGAAGCAGGTCGCTGGGCCAAACGCTGGCCGTATTGGGAATAACAGTCATAAACGCCTCAGGGGCAGAAAGACTTCTTGGGCTATTAACTGGCCGCAGCCGGAATAAGATAGCAATAAACGCCAGTGCCGATATGCTAATAGCAAGGCAATAAATCAGCTGAAGGCCGTAGCTTGATGCCGTTGCTTTTGCAGGTCTGGGGAATGACGTAGTTAGTGGATGGCATGGATGACTGAGTGGATGACAGAGCAGCCTAGCTGCATCGCTTGTTAACGTATACTTGCCCAGAATGTCCATGATGGCATGTCGTACGGCATGCTAGGCTTCTCAATCCGTTTAGCCTACTAGGTGAGTAGTTCAAAACGGAAAGCGATCGGTCATACGTCTGAAACGCTGCTGAACTCGGATTCTGATGTCCTAATAATAATAATAATAATAATAATGCACTTGATAAAGCAATGTGGTCAGGTCAGGGGATGTTCTGACGCAGGTAGGGAGGGAGTTACAGGCTTTGGGAGCATACGAACTAAATGCACGGTCTCCAAAGGATTTAAGGTTTGGACGAGGTATTTGTAGACTGCTGGATTCCGAAAAGCGGGTGGTACGATGCTTGGCCTGGTGGGGGAGTAGATCTGAGAGATAGGCTGGAGCCAAAGAATGAAGTGACCTAAAAGTGTGCGACAAAACCTTGAAGTCGATCCGTTGCTTGACTGGTAGCCAGTGCAGGTCGGCGAGAAGTGGTGAGATGTGGCAACTTCGATGCTCACGACAGAACTACATGCAGACTTTGAGAATGGCTTGAAGACACACCAGCGAAAGGTGCCTATTGGGCTCGGACGGTTTTAATTTAGGGCTTTTCGATGTCTTAAATGATTTCTCCAACCTCGTCTTCAGCTAACATTTCAACCAAAAAAATTCAACCAAAACAAGAGGGCGTGCTCCAACGACACCCACGATTGGTGATTTTCGCCTAGCTTTATTTGGTCCTTCGTCAGTCTTGGCCAAGAAGTAAGAGCCATGCAAAGCTTTAGTACTGGCCTTTGCCGGTCTTTTACCACGGTCTTAGCATGCCATGTGCACTTAAGAAGAGCAAGATCAAAGCAGGACCCTGAATAATTTTAGCTTTTAAACCAGGCTTTATTCAGTGCGTTATCGGTTATGGTTGCATGCTGTACTCATTAATGAGTAGTGCTTGGCCGTCGTGCCCGGTAGAGCTGACTGTTCTCTCTACCGCAGGGAACAACCAGTCTCGGCCTGGAAGCTTGAGAATACACACGACCGATAGGCGGCTTCCATTCGCGGTCATTTAGGCATGCTGAAGTCCAGTCTGGCTGTCTTCGACGAATATGAGTGACAGGTCATTCGCGACTCCCTGATAAAGGTACGCAGATCGCTGCGAAGGTTTTTTGGTTTTGGCCATTGTATACTGCCTGCCTCTTGTCTGCCTTGCTGATCTTCCCTTGTCGATTCTTGCCAGTTCCAAGCCTTCCACCTTTTTGTGTCTGCCTACGTAGTACATATAGATAGAGGACATATAGATGCATTATACAAAGTGTTAGCCAAAAGAATATATTCATCCTGGGAATCAAGTAAGGGTCTGAGATACTTCGTGGTTTTCCGAACGCGTAGCCAACGTAAAATTGCACGGTGACATAGGATTCGCATGAGATATCAATAATGGTAACTAATGGTGAACATAACCACCTTTGTTTTCATACTGGTTGTAAAGACATGCACACTTAGCTTGTTTTTGCTGTTATAGGAGTTACTTCAGGCACCTGATGTATTCGACTTTCGGATATTATTTTGTACCTCCCCCTCCCAAATTCCCAAACTCCAAAATTTCGAAAGCTTCATGCATTCGATAAGTATGTCACTTTCATAACACCCTAAGAGAACTTAATCTCAATACGGGTGCATAACAAGTCGATGCAAGGAAATCAATACCGATGGAGTTTGGACAAGCACTGTATCAAGAATGAAAAAGCAAACAAGTATCACAGGCCAGCATGCTAAACAAACATAAAGGCACTCATGGCTTCTGGTTACCAAGACCTGTGGCTCGTAACATGTACTGAATCATGCACAGATTTGCACGAGAATCGCACAGGAACAAAAAAGAGAAGTTGGAAGGAAGGAAGGCTGGTTAGAACAGATGCATCTGCAATTGACACTTTAATGAGGTCATCGCAGATAGTGACCTTAGCTGGAAGCAAGTTCCAAACTTTCGGTTCCTACAATGTGAAGGCACAATCACTAAAAAGATTAGATTAATGGGGTGGTGAGATGACCATATGCTAAGGAGGGGCTGGTGTGAGATCACTAGATGAACAAGGAGGTTGGATAGTTTAGCTGGTTAATTGAATGGCACAAACACACGCATGCATGCGCACGCACACACATATATATATATATATATATATATATATATATATATATATATATATACACTTCACTCAACCAGCTAAACTATCCAGCCTCCTCGTTCATCTAGAGTGATATTTACTGGATGCCATGTAAATATTCTACACAAAACTCATGTCAACTACTGTGTCTTGCTTATCATCTGTAACAACGAAGGTTTGAAACCTGCAATTTTGTTAAACCGTATAGAAGACACTGTTTGAAACGTAAGAAATTTAAAACTAAAAATGGAAAACCCCAACAATCTTTTGAATAAATAATGATCAGAATGATTTTTATTTGTTTCCAAGTTTTGTTTTCCAAGTCCAAGCTCATTCGGTTTTCTTAATGTATGTAATACATTGAAGTTCTGCCTCAAAATCCAAGTAGGCACTTTTAGAAGGATCTTGAATGGCTCAAGACTTATGTAGCAGTTTTATTCGGTGCCACAGCTCTATTTCACCAGAGAAAGTAGTTAAGTGATGTCTAACAAAAAATTGTGCTATCGATTTATCTCGTGGATTGAACTACGTATGGCCTTTGTGCTTGTGAAAACCTGGTTGTTTCAAACCTTAATTATTCTCCACGTAATGCACAACAGTAGTATAGGTGATGTATTTTTTAAAGCATGCTAAACTATGCTCAACCAATAAATGTCTTGCTACGTTTGATGGAGCTACCAAACTCATTCGGAATTTGCAGCTGTTTCCGAGTCCTTGTCGAGACTACCGAATAAGTTCGTACCCGGTTTTTTTTGGTACCCAGTAGGCTGACAGGTGGCAGTACTAATAATTTGCTACAAATATTGTATCCTCGTTACAATAAAAGTGGAATTTGTTTTGCTGTTGTATAAAAATTCAATGCAATGTCAAGGTTTTTTCTTGGTTGCTGAGGGTATTTCAGGATATCAGGTGGCTATTTCAGGCCAGCACGCCGGCAGATTTATGCGTTTGCCTGCGAATGTAAACATATGGGAGTGTCTCTAGCCCCCACGGACATTCTGTATGTGTTCCTTAAATTGGCCATTCCTCTTAAGGATAAGATTAACATTTTTTCTTATTTGAATCCTGGTTTCGACTTTTAAGTTTGTTCCATGAAATATTTCATGGGCTCGTAGGTCTAAAGAGCACCATCGTTTCACTTAATAGGATCCTTTCATTACGAACGTTTTAATAATAATTTGTTACAGTGCCCCCAGAGAACTCATCTCTTTCTAGGCACTTCACATTTGCTGCAAAAAAACACGATCGAATGGTTAGTGATAGCAAGCTCAATGAAAACAAGCATAACACTGGTAGAGGTGCCATGCAGGGTCAACGAGCAGAGTCACTACTGCTGCTGTTTTTGCTGCTGCATTTATATCGCTCCCTATAGGGTTAATAAATATGTCTAGGCTCTTGAGATATTCCACTTCTAGTTAGTAATATGAACTTCATAAGTGTATCCCCATTTATCATCTTTTCTCACTTAACAGTGATCGCTGAGAGCCCCAAATATTAATTTCCATCGAACTGCTGAATGTGCCTGGCATTGCCTGGCATCAGCCTTTTCCTGTCATCAGCATCAATGAGCAGCTCCCGTTTAGTGAAACAGCAGCTCAGCCAGCTCAGCTGTGTTATGACTGCCGACATACTATATGCAGTCAGTAAGTTATTATGACGAGAGACCGGTAGGTAACACAGGAACCCAGCAACCTACTTAATTCCTGTACGATTTGCTATCGAAGGATGTCAATTTTTACCACAATTTTTGGGACGGGAATAACACATCTTGGTCCGGCAGCAGGTACTCTCAGCTGAAATTTCGTGCCCTCGTGAGAGCCTGTCATTCGAGATGTACTGGCGTTGCCTCCCCGATCAATCGCAACGTTAGGAAATGTCCTTATCGGTCGAAAACGGGACGGGTGTGTCGTTATCACGACGCCGTACTCGCGTACCCTAGTCCCAACACGCGAGCGTTCAGAAGCTGCTCGGGCGGCTTGGCTTCGAGACCGAATCGCTGCAACAGTTCGCTGACTATCGTTGGAAACGATAGTGTTATTTACTGTAATGTCGTCCACAAAAGAGTCGCTGCCTTGCCTAACGAACGGATCCATGGACAAGACTTTGTTGGCGATGGCTGTCATTATCTTCGGGGCTACATTCAACCCAAAGCCGAGCCGGGTTAAGCAAAATCGTTTGCCCTTAAATTCAGCAGTCTGATAGCGCCACAGGACTCGTGTACATGTATTTGTAAGTACGCCTTTCTCAGTTCAAGTATGCTGCAGTACTCGCCCATTTTTCGCCTGGAGCTTCGTTCCGCATGCATCTCCTTAGAGCGGTATGGCTCGATACATACTGATTTAACTCCCGGTATTCCATCACCGGCCGCACTTTATCTTTGCTTGCCTGAACTACCACCATTAGCGGAATAAGACCTGTGCCCTCCGGTCCCGGAGAAATCCTTATCGGCGACCGACAGGGTTTCGGCAACATTTAGCGTCTCGGTTGGCCGCTCAGCAACCACGGCGAAACGTCTCACCAAACAACTCCCACGTTCTTGCCGTCGGCGCTTACTCGAACGCCTCCAAGACAACGTACTGCATCCATGCCGAGCAGCAAATCGTAGCCGGGAAGGATGTCGGTCACGAGGCAGCTCCGATGCAGTAGTCGTCCGTCAAGGTCGACGTCCACGTATAGCAAGCAGCACATATAGCAGCATACAGTTATCCTACCGTCCATCATCACGATGGGTTCTTGAACAGGCTCAATTGCTGAGATGCACATATTTAAATTTCCGGGATATGATGGAACGCTCACAGCCAGTGTCAACAAGAGCCGTCGCCGAACGGTCACCAATCATTACCCCTCTCCTCCCTATCCCTCGAAACTCTCTGCACCCAAGGTCAGGCAGCTATAATTTACACGATGCAGCAGCTCCTCTTTGGCACACCCAATTGGTAAGCCGCAGAGGAGAGCCGGTCATTGCAACGACCACAGCAACCAGACCGGCAACAGCAACCTGCTAATTATAACTAGGTCCTTTCTCCAGCAGCTTCCAGGTGCCTGTCCAGTGCTGTGACCTGTCTGTGACGTCAGAGGCGTCTGCTGCAGGGACTTGAGGGCAGGCACGGCCTGCAGGAGTGCATTGTGGGTAGCAGCTAGTTTAGCGAAAGCAAATCTGGTGTACTTGCCTGTACTTCACATGAGATATTTGCCCCGAACGGGGCACTAATTCGAGCTCTCCCCCTTACTCCCCCCTTACTCGTGTCGTTTGTTCGCAAAGCCAGCCGATGCCCAACACCGACAGTTTATTACCAACGCACAGAGCCCAAGAGCTCCCATCGGCCCCTACTCTCCTCGACTCCCCTGCTCCCCTCGTCGACCCCGATGATTCTTCGAGGACCACAACTGTGCACAGGCCGACCCTGATGGTGAATCGACCATGTGGCCACCAGTGGGTTACCGGCCTGTGTCTATACCACATCACAGGCTCATCAGAGGAGCCGGCATACACTCGAACTACAACTCGTTTTTGGGCCGTGCCGTGCTTTCACTTCCCCACCGCCCCTCTCCTCCCTATCCCTCGAAACTCTCTGCACCCAAGGTCAGGCAGCTATAATTACACGATGCAGCAGCTCCTCTTTGGCACACCCAATTGGTAAGCCGCAGAGGAGAGCCGGTCATTGCAACGACCACAGCAACCAGACCGGCAACAGCAACCTGCTAATTATAACTAGGTCCTTTCTCCAGCAGCTTCCAGGTGCCTGTCCAGTGCTGTGACCTGTCTGTGACGTCAGAGGCGTCTGCTGCAGGGACTTGAGGGCAGGCACGGCCTGCAGGAGTGCATTGTGGGTAGCAGCTAGTTTAGCGAAAGCAAATCTGGTGTACTTGCCTGTACTTCACATGAGATATTTGCCCCGAACGGGGCACTAATTCGAGCTCTCCCCCTTACTCCCCCCTTACTCGTGTCGTTTGTTCGCAAAGCCAGCCGATGCCCAACACCGACAGTTTATTACCAACGCACAGAGCCCAAGAGCTCCCATCGGCCCCTACTCTCCTCGACTCCCCTGCTCCCCTCGTCGACCCCGATGATTCTTCGAGGACCACAACTGTGCACAGGCCGACCCTGATGGTGAATCGACCATGTGGCCACCAGTGGGTTACCGGCCTGTGTCTATACCACATCACAGGCTCATCAGAGGAGCCGGCATACACTCGAACTACAACTCGTTTTTGGGCCGTGCCGTGCTTTCACTTCCCCACCGCCCCTCTCCTCCCTATCCCTCGAAACTCTCTGCACCCAAGGTCAGGCAGCTATAATTACACGATGCAGCAGCTCCTCTTTGGCACACCCAATTGGTAAGCCGCAGAGGAGAGCCGGTCATTGCAACGACCACAGCAACCAGACCGGCAACAGCAACCTGCTAATTATAACTAGGTCCTTTCTCCAGCAGCTTCCAGGTGCCTGTCCAGTGCTGTGACCTGTCTGTGACGTCAGAGGCGTCTGCTGCAGGGACTTGAGGGCAGGCACGGCCTGCAGGAGTGCATTGTGGGTAGCAGCTAGTTTAGCGAAAGCAAATCTGGTGTAAGCAATTGAGCCTGTTCAAGAACCCATCGTGATGATGGATGGTAGGATAACTGTATGCTGCTATATGTGCTGCTATACGTGGTGCGTGGACGTCGATCTTGACGGACGACTCGTAAGGCTAAGCAGCATCCTACTCACGAGAAACCGCCTCTCCTTTCGGATAGCTGAACAACTCATAAAACAGTTCGTGCATACCTGCCACCAGTACCAAAGACTGTTCGTGACTCCTCGCAGACGAGCCACGAGCAGCTCTAGCGAGGACTGTGTCGGCACTGCGGAGAGCCAGCCGATGCCCAGCACCAACAGTTTATTAACACGCACGGAGCCGTACGGCGCACGGCTCCTTTCGACCCCTTCTCCCGCTTGACTCCCTCCTCTGCCAGGTTGGGTTCCCTCCTCAGGTTGGCGTTCCCTTCTCAGGTTGCCGGGAGGACAAAGCCGGCCTGCAGATAAACCACAGCCGTCAGACCGCAGCTGACCACCGGCCTGTCCCTAGGCCACAGCCACCAGCTGTTTGAAGCTGGGGTGGTTTAGGCCACTACCAGTCTTGTTTACACTGGCAGTGTGCTGGCGAGCCCAGTGTCTATGGTCGAATCGTGCATACATACAAACCACAGACTGCAGTCAACTGAAGAATTTTCTGGACGTTACAGTTGGTACAACAGACTACTCAGGCAGAGCCGTTGGAAGCGCATGGCAGTTTAAGTCTGTGCCGGCAGAACCGGTCCTTGTAGATAGCTCTCTGGCAGCACCTACGCAACAGAACGCCGAAGCTTGCTCTCAAAGGCGTATATTCTTGCATATACTCCGCTCTCCTGCAGGCCGGCGTTCGTATTCCCCATACTTAGCTCTCCCTCTCTCAGCCACAGTTCATCTCGGTGGGTTAGCTGGAGGACAATGCCGGCCTGTGTCCAAGCCACAGCCACCAGACCACAGCCGATCCACGGACAACCGCCGGCTGTGAAAGTAACTGCCGATAAGCTTTTTGCCTAGTTTGCTAGCCAGGTCAAAATCTTGAAAATAAGTACGGTCCCGAGCAGTTTTCTGAAGCATTTCCATTGAATTAACCCAGTAAGATTCATTGTATATAATTTATTATTTTGAATTAGTGAGCTGCTCCTAAGTTTAATTATTGCGAGCTGTTCAATATCAGCCTTTGTGCCTTTGTTTCAAAGCCAGTGGCCAAACTAAACCGTCCAGTTCTAACAAGGACGAGGCAAAAAATAGGTAGGTACACTGTAGGTCGGGTCATGCTTAAATGGAGGGCGGTCTTAGCCATTGGTGGCTCTTGTGGTGCTATTGAGGGGGGAGCAGTAAAGTCGCTGGCGGCTCCAAAGCAAGCACCGAAGAACCGGCGAAATGACATGGATGGATACGCTATTGAATCTATAGCTTTGCTTGGTTGGGATGGCATAGGAGTAAATAGCCGTTTCCGAGCCGGCTGCCCCAAACTGCCGACGCTTTATTGCGACTACAAAATAACGTCTACCTATATTCTGACGGGAGTCGGAGGGCCGCTGTTATTGTCGTTAGGTATTCTCAGCTCAAGCTCAGTGAAGTCGCTTGGCAGTTTACCGCGATATGACCCGTTGTGTTCTTCTCCTCAGCTGACCGGTCGTGGCATGGTGTAAACAAAGCGACCCAAGGCGATAGAACGAAAGCCACTGCCGGCACTAGAAAAATGATTTTCTTGCCCTCACAACGTGCCTTTCGCTCCCGACCCAAAAATGTGCCTTCCCTCTAAATCCACCTTTTGATGGGCCTCAAAACCTATTGAGCAGCAATATTGTTTTGCTGCCTGAGACTGCGTATCTTGCCTAGCTTCAACCGTTGTTTCCGAATAATGTGTCAATGCCACTTCTCAGGTGCCCTCAGCTGTGGTGCTGTTGATCGAAGTAGAGAGCGATTAGTGCCCAGACCCTTGTTCCAGAACGTATCGGCTGGGTGGGTGGGGGGCTTTGTTGTGGTCTAATCTTATCGTGAGGGGAAATCTGCTGAACTTAAGGATATACATGTATATTATGGATATACGTGTATATTATATTTTTAAGATTAAGTGGATTAGCACCCTGTAGCAACTTCCTGTTTGCGGTAGACCGTAACTTTTTAATAGACGTCTGCACAAATAATGGATAGATTTGCAAAGGATAGTATTTCTAGAAAGGAATAGAGGCAGAGGCTGAAAATTTGGAAAGACCAAAAAGCTTGGAATATACTCTACCTGTAAAATGTACCCAGAAAATTTCGCGAAATTCGACCCATGCGTTCTCACGGTTTACTGAAATAGATTGCCGTGGCCCCGGTCAGTACCGCAATCCACTGCATTGCATTGCACCCCATAAGAAAGAAATCCAGTTCGAAAAGCTCTTTGTTTGATTGGCTGCGACTGTACACTCTGCGACAATTTTACTCATACATTTTCACTTGCATTAGCACTTCTGTTCTCGTGCTATGCCGAGCAATCGACTGCAATAGCCCGGGCCAATGCAGCAATCCACTCCAGTCCACCGAAAAAGCAGTGGAAATAGATTGCTCCGAGCTCCAGTTTTTATTGCATATTAAAGCTCATTGGGTTGTGTTCACGCCCACTGAAAATAAAAATGTGCCTCCAACCACTCTGGCAAATGATGGCTATCGCCCGAAATGATTCGAGGAAATACCGAAATCACCACCAATCCAGTGCAAATTATCCTCAAATCGCAAACGTGAAGCTCTAATATACGTTGCTTAGAAGGCTAGACTCAGTTCAAAGTGCACCCACAAAATGTCGCTTCATTGTGCATACTATTTCTCATGCAATGCACTGCAAGCTACTGCAACGGCCCTGTCCCGTTCTGCAATCCCGCTATCCGCCGAAAAGTCACCAGAACGAGTACACTAGATGCTGTAATTATGATTGCACGTTGCTCTACCCTTTGGTCATTGTGTACTGGCGAAGTTTCACTACAGTAGTCTCGACCGTTCTGCAGCAATGCACAGCAATCTAGGGATTAAGGTCCCCTCTTTTTGAGGGGTGCTACTTGGGTTGAGGTCAACTCTTTAGGTAAAGGTCTGATCCATTGGTTGAGGTTTATTGACTCAGGCAAATGGTGAGTATTACGTCAGGGTAGCTGAACCACCTACCCGGTTGGCCGATCACTCTATTGCGATATGTCTGTGGCTTGGTTATGATTATGACAGCTATTGCCTCAAGCGTTTTCCCTCAAGCCTCAGTGTGTAGTCAAACCAGTCAGTGAGATAGAGAGGGAGAGAGATTGAGGGAGATTAGGAGATTGGCGACCGGCTTCTCTCGGATACTGCTCCTTACAGCAAAGCGGCAAGGAAACAGCTGGCTTTTATTCCTGTCTTTGCCTATTCGAGCTGATTCCTTCACGAAAGGCACCGGATGAAAGGTATCCTTTATTTCAAACTCTTATGTCCTGTCGCCTAAAAAGGTCAAGCTCCCCCTTTTGACGAAAGCTACCCCTTTCGATAAGCCTTTAATTAAAGTTGAAATCGCTCGCTAGGCGACTGACATGGGGCTATTGTAGCTGCGTTTCAGCAATGCCGGCGTGCCCACCATGCTTCCCAAGAATTGTTTCGACCCGTACTACACGGCAGCGACAGTTGGGAATTCATGGCGACTATGCTTTTTCTCACTCATTAGCCTTCTGTTGCTAACGCGACTGACGAATGGCTATAGCTTTGCGAATACGTTGTGCATCTGCTTTATTTCTTCTTAGTCCCTCCGGCAAATTGTCAAATTGGCGATAACTGCTTCCTTCAGCACATTGGGTAAGGTGGTTGCTTTGCACGACCTCGGTCCCGAGGTCGTGGATTCGAATCCTGCAGTGGGCGATCCTTTATTGCCACTGCAAGCAGTGGTGATAGCCGTAAAGGCTCTTCTGTCGCTATACAAAAGAGGGTGTTAAATCAGCTAGTATTTTTTTCGACCCAGTAGATTAATGGTCTCCCAACAGCACGTATGCAGAAGCACAAAGGCAGAACACTGAAGCTGTCTTACAACGACGTATATTATACACGTGAATTTCTGCAGGCGCCTACAGCGCCTTTCTCCCTCCTCCGAGTTCCAACTTCTTTCACTCCCTCCCAACCACAGTTCATCCTTCAGGGTTATTGGGAGGACAAATCTGGTGTCTAAACCACAGACGCCAGACCACAGCTGAAAACCGATCCGTCCCTAGGCCACATCCACCAGCTGTTCGACCATGGGTTAGTGGAAGACACTACCGGCTTGCTTGCACTCTGGCCGAATGCTGGCATTCCCAGCAACTAGAATCGTGCAAACACACAGAAAAACAAACCACAGACATCGTCGTCTGGCATCTCTCCGGCCAGATATTTTGCTGTCGAGAATGCCTTTTCCTTTAAGCTCCTGTTCTGTGTCGTCGAAAGAATTACACGAGCCGTCGCGAACACAGTAGTGGGCTCTAGCAAAACGTTCTCGTACCTTCAGAGCAGCAGCTCAGGTCTCTCTCACTCCCTCTAGGCTCATAGCGAAACTGCAGACGACCGCCCAGCACAGCGTCTACGTGACGTCAGTTGCTGGGCGTGCTCGCCCACCCTTACTATTATTATTATATATTATGTTATATTATAATTATTATTATTAGCTACAGCTGATACTGATACACTAGAGACTACAGCTACTACTGACTACAGCAGACAGGCCAACTGAGAGGGGGGAGGCAGCCGAAAGCAGAATGCCCGGCTCACTTCCACCACCAGCTGCTCGGGCATGTCGAAATTAGCTGCAGCTTGGAGCTGTCGCCTGTGGTGGCAGCTGTAGCAGCTGCGACCAGCAGCAAGCCTGAGTGGTGAGTTAGGAAGCATCGACACTTTTCCCAGATCACTCCAGGAAGGCTCTCCTGCTGCCCACCTTGACAGCTACCACAAACACGGGATCATATTTTTTCGAGGCAAGTTTGAGTCCACGTTTGCACAATCATGGTGGGTGGTAAGACTCACCGACAAGCAGGCTGTTGCTCCAAGAGTGACTGGGCACCAGGCTCAGGTCTTATACTGGCCAGGTCGTAGGTCATACGTTAATCTTTTCGCATGCATAATTTTATATCACTGCTGCTCATAAGCCTTAGGCTTATTGCATGTATTCAAAAGCGGTTCTCCGTTCAATGTCAGCAGGCAAGCTCATAGTTCATAATCGCGGGGCATTTGCCGAGGTTGGTTTTGGCTTCCGTGCAGTGGAGCCTACTGACCCACCGGGTCAGTAGGCTTTACAATATTGAAGGTGATCGTGTCGTGGGGTTCTAGTCCTGCTGTGGGCGATCCCTTATTATCAGTGGTGATCGCCTTTAAGGCTCTTCTGTCGCTGTGCAAAGAGGCTTTTAAATCAGCAAGTATTTTTTTTTACCCAGCTTCGTCAGTAAGTCAGTACCGAGCAGAGGTAGAATCGAAAGTCCTGATAAAATAAACACTATGCATGCTGCAGCTTTCTCAGTAGGAGCCGTGGCTCCAGTCGGGGGGGGGCGATCCCAGTTGGATCCAGCTGGGCAGCTCCTGCTGGAACCTCACTGCCGGGCATACCAGAATCTCTTTTGTTTTCTAGCGTTGAATATAGGAAACGGTCGAAGTAGTGCCTGGAGTAGCCTTTTTCTGATTTTTCACTTTGTTATATTCTTAGTGTGCAAAACCGACAAGTAATATACGTTTCAGCTTGCAACGAAGGCAAACGGCACCAGCAGCTGCATTGTTCTAAGATGTCGAGCGGCTGGTCATCCACTTGGGCATGTAAGCATTGCAGTTTAATAGTACTTGCCCAGGATTTATACTCCCATAACCAATTAATTAGCAGCAGTTCATGATTTTTGCCGGACACGCCATGCCTCATGTTAGAGGAGTGTTCTGCTGCTTATGCTATGAGTTCGCTTCAGAAAACTCTCTTGCGTAACAACCACTTAGTCTTTGTGGCATTGGAAGAGTTACAGACGGATTTAGATTACATTACACACTGTTCAGCTTCGCACACAAGTTTAGAGCAAACATAATTGGCAGCATTGCTTTTGACAGCGGCTGCTGTTGATCCTCACCATAACTGCTCCAGGCGTTCTGTTATTGAAGCTTCGTTTTTCTGTGTCTTCGAAGATCCCACTCATTGCATACAGTCCATCAAGTCGTGGTCGGGTCTAGCAGTCCAGTCGATTGGCTTGGGTAAGCTTCCTTGTGATGCTAGTTTCAACCAGGCTAGTACCTTCGATTCCACTTTCAGGCTGATTAGTCAAACGTAGAGGAAAGTGCAATGCACCCTACCCTCTTGGGGAATCGCCCGAATGAGTCCTACCTAAAATTTGCCTGGCTGTGGTTGGATGCCGCCGATCGCCTGAGGTATGTAGTAAATAAGTAGATCGGCCTAGTGCATTTCATGGGCTATTCCATGTACTGTTGTTTGGGACATGATGTCACTGGCATCCACTTGCGAGTCAGATATAAAGCACAACACCGGCTCGATAGAGCGTTTTGGTGGGTGTTACACTGCTCCACCCACCCTCTTGTACGTGATTGTCGAACTCGAACTCTTGTAAGGCGATAGCTCATCATGCCAGAATTCCCTGTGCTTTCTGGCCGTTAAGTCACACAAGTGGACTGTGATCGGTTACATCGATTACCCCCCACACTCCTGTCCTTTGAAAACCATCTAGTCGTGCCGAAGTTAAGTCGACTCGTAAAGCAGACCGGGAGAACAAGCTCAATACTACTATAATACAATAGTTACTCCGTGATAATATCATAAGGTAAATTTTGCTTATAGTGGTCTTGCTGGCAGTATACATTTGTCGATGCTCGAATTCTATTGTCACCGTGGCTGACTGGCAGCTGGTGGCCAGTGTTTTTCGTCGGAAATAATCGCTTAATGGGCCGGTAGGATTCCGTTCACTAGTTTGGACCGGTCGACGCACCGAATAGGGTTCAAATGTTATAACCTCATGTTCCATTTTCGGCAATGGAAGCATGGTCGAATGGTTATTCGAAGCATGGTCGAATGGTTATTCGACCATGCTTCCATTGCCGAAAATGTGAAGTGCTCAGAAAGATTGAGTTCTCTGAGGGCACTTTATCAAATGTATCATTATTATTATTGTTATACCAGCATCGCCTGAAAGCGTAAAATTTGGCGCTGGTCGAGATTTTGAGCAATCGAAGCAGCTTTCGGAGACGTATACACACGTTCCGATTTTCCCACTCAACAGTGATCCCTGAAGCCCCCAAATTTTAATTTTCATCGAACTACTGAATCTGCTCGGCATTGCTGCCGGTTGTCCTTTTCTGTTCTCAGTATCATGGAACAGCTGTTTATTGAAACAGCAGTGTGCTAGCTCAGCTATGCCATGGCTGCCGACATACTATACACAGTTCATCCAATATATGACTAGGACCCGGTAGTTAACACATGAACCCAGCAACCTACTACACTCGTGTACGATTTGCTGTCGAAGGATGTAAATTTTTTCTCGGCCGCACACCAGAGTTTTTGGGACGGGGATAAAACATCATGATCCGGCAGCAGGTACTTCCAGCTTAAATTGCATGCCCTCGTGAGAGCCTGTCGTTCGAGGTGTGCCCGGCAGTGCTGCCCCAATCGATCACAGTCGTTAGAAAATGTCCTTATCGGTTGAAAACGGGTTACTCGATGTTGTCTTGTGTTTCTGTGCAATCGATCGGCAATTGTGTTGAGCTGAGTTCAGACTAAAGTACTAATTGGGGCACTGGGTTCAGGCATGAAATATGTATTGGGACATGTGGCAGCCCGAGCAGGACTAGCGGTCCTTCTATCAAGCTGGCTAGTGCAACCGAGTTACAAGTCACGCATTCTCCCGACACCTAGCACCGTATTAACCAAGCCGCCTGCCCAGCCCAATGTGTACACTGTAGACAAGGGCCGCCGACAGCGATTTTGTTAAAAGACGGTTCTGAAGTTAGTTTTTTCTGACGGCCTAAAGTGTGATTAGCCACTCACGGCCACGGTCCACGTCTGTAACTGCTCGTCAGGTGGTAGCAGCATAGGATGCCTGTGAGGACGAAGCACTTGTATTTTATTCTTAGCCTCAATGTTGACCAGCCGCAAGCCATATTCCGGTGTCCATGCCTTACACAGCCCGACAGCTGACAGCAGCTTATAGGGTTAGGATGACTGTAAAGAACAAAGCGCTTGTATTGATTGTTTTATTCATGGTCTGTAATGGGGACCAGCCACTAGACATTGTCCCAGTTTCCTTGCCTTATACCGCTCGACAGCTGGCAGGAGCTTAGGAGCACAGGATGACAAAAAGAAAGAGCAAAGCGCTTGTTGTTTCATGCTTGGCCTGTATGGTGACCAGCCACAAGCCATTGTCCAGTGCCCATGCCTTATATTACCCGACAGCCGGCTGACCTTGAAGGGCACTGCTCATTGTACTAGGCTGCCTTAGGCAGTGACATTCCGAGCCATGCCCTCCTGTCGCGCAAGGGCAGCAGACCTGAGGTTTTTTGCTCGAGGACGAGCCCACGAGTGGGGGTCGCACGATAGAGCTTGTGTGTTTGCCCGACAGCATCATCACTCAATTGACCAGCCTACCTTGACGGTTTAAGAGACGTTGCTTGGAGCTGGGAGCTTGGGTACATGCACGCCAAGCAGCTGGGCCTCAGTAAGCTTCTGTACGACTGCTGCAGCTTTCTGTATAGCCAGGTACTCCTATTCCAGGTACGTCGTGAACTGTTACTTCGAGGCCAATGGCCAGGCTCTTTCCATAGACCATTTTGGCAAACGCTATGCCCAACTTGAGATACCGTCCAACTTCATCTGTCGTATGCTCTTAGGCAGCAATTAGCTTGTACATGGCAACGCCTCCAGCGGAGTTTAACGATTTAAATAATCGCGAAATGTCCGTGGGCCTGTCCGTTTCGCTCGTACCACGAGATTATTATCTTTGAGCCGTGGTTTCAGCCTGGTAAAGCTGGCACGATGAGGCTAGGAGTTTTTTGGCTTTCGAGCACACGTTCATGCAAGCACGGCGCTCAAGGTGTCCATCGAATCATCGATTTTAAATAAATCCCTTTGCAATCCTTGCGTGTCCCAATTTATTTTCAACCCAGCTCAATGTAAACTTATGTCAGCAAATACTTGATTCGGTGTGCGGATGATATCTTTTAGTGCCTTCGTATGGCCTTGTGACACCACATTAGTGAAGCTGCTGCCGGGTGTGTTCGGTGATCCAGTTAACCACTTTGTCTTTGTGGCATTGTCGAGTCACAGACGGATATACATTGCATTACATGTTCTTCACTCGTGACAGTCGCTGCTCGTCACCGTTAGCAGCTCCAGCCATTCTGTCACCAAAGCTTCGTTTTGGTCTCTCTGCACCTTGCAAGTTCCCGCCCACTGAATGTCGTCTCGGCCGTGACGTGTTGGGAGGTCCAGTCGGTTGGCTAAGCTAAGTAAGCTAAGCACACACAATGCTAGTTCCAACCAGACTCATACCCTCGATCCAACTTTCTTGCTAATTAGTCCTATTCACAGTAAAGTGCAATTCTCTGCCCAGCAGAACTACTCGAATCAGTCCTCCCTAAAATTTGTCCGGGTGAGGGTCGGGTGCAGCCAATCTCTTGAAGCATGTAATACGTAGATCTCGTGGCCTAATGCATGCAGTTCATGTGCTTTACTGTACACCCTTACTGGTGTTATGATGTCGCTGGCATCTACTTGTGAGGTAGCTATCGAGCACTGTGGCTGGTTTAAGGTGCATTGCCGTTTATGCCCTTGCTATTCATGTTGGGGTGAGTTTGTAACCCATCGACCGTTATCACCGCCTTGATGAGATTGTGGCTACCCGCCTAGGATTTATACTCCCATCATAGCCCCCCATGTGCTAATAGCAATACGGTTTTTAGCCACAGATAGGGTGCATTATGTTAACAGTGTTCTGCTGCCCAGGCTTTAATTTTGCTTTAGGAAACTCCCCATCCTAACAACCACCTAATCTTTTATGGCATCGAAGAGTTACAGACGGAGATAGGTTACATTACATGGCGGTCAGCTCTTGTGTGTACACATTTAGAGGCAGTAAAATTTACAGCACTACTCGTAGCAGCGACTGCTTATGGTATTCACCATGAACCATTCGTGGATCTTAGAGTTACAGACGGAGATACATTGCATGCCAGTCAGCTCGGGCTACTAATGTAGAGGATATACAAATGACAGCAATGCTTGTTACAGCGGCTGCTCTCCACTGTTAGCTGCTCCAGCCGTTCTGTAACCGAAGTTGTTTTGCTCTGCCTACACCCCACAGTTACCAACCACTGCAGGACGCCTAGCCGAAATCGTGTGTGGTGGTCCAGTCGACTGGCTTTAAAGTAACAAAATCTCTTCCCCCCCCCCCGAGTTCCCAACCGCCCCACCCACCAGCCAGCTTCTCCCTCTCCAGTTCTTCCCCATGTTCGGCTCTCCAGCTGCCGCGTCTTCGCGTTGCGAGCTTGGCTATCCCACAGTCATAAGGGGTACTTGGTTGGTGTTTGAAGTAGGTACCGGCGTGTGCTGCTTCTGCACTCTTAGCCAGCTAAGCATGTAGTGCCTGGGTATTGTACACACACAGTTATCGAGGCACTGTGGGTCGCTGCCAAACACCAGCTCGAAGTGGCTGTAGTCCGAAGCTTGGTGTCGAGCCGTATGGTAAGCGAATAAAAGCAGTGGAAAGCGACTCTCCCATTGTCTGGCTAAGTGCAGGCACGATGTTCGCAGCATGGTAAGCAGTGTTTGGTTGGCCGTATGCCGGTTTCAACGACAAGCTCGGTTTGAAATGGCCTCCAGTGCATCTACAGCAGCCTTCGAAAACGATTCTCGCTGCTGAATTTCTCTTGAGGTTTCTCACCTCCGCCAGCCAGCCGATCATTGTCGAGACACACTGACAGGTCCTCATTTGGCCATGGCGACAGGGCGTCTTCGCAGGTGTTAATTTCTGCTCTCGTGTACGTGATGTCGAACTCGGAACTCTAGCACCGAAGTCGGCGCTGGCCAGCCTGATTTTGCATACCGTCTCCGCGTCACGGCCTGTGCCTTTCCTATAAAAAACATGCCCCAGGTATTTTACCTCAGCTTGCGAATGATAGCACTAACAACCAGAAAGCATCAACCCGGCCGTCTGCAGCCGAGAAAACACCCACGTTTCTTTCGGCCTTCAAAGTCTCGGAGGTACTCGCCACGGCCTCCTCAAAATCTTCATTGATGTCTTTTGCTGTTTGCTTTCCAGCTCAAGCCATACGAGTGGCTCGCCCTATAGGAACGTTTGTACGTTGCTGTGCAAGAATCCCAGCCATTCGCCAAAACACAGGCATCGAAGCATTTAAGTCCAGAGGTCGAGCGGCGATCGGCCATTTTATATATATATATATATATATATATGTATATATATATATACATACATACATACATACATACATACATACATACATACATACATACATACACACACACACATACATACATACATACATACACACACCTTACATCATTTGGCGACATTCGCATGTGTCTTAGGCAGTGGCAGTTCTAATGGAGGCTACGGAGGCACGATGTGAGCTGTGTAAAGAGATGCCGTCTTCATACCTCTCAAAGCGTACATGTATGAGAGCTCGATTAATCGCAGCAGCTGCGAAGGGGTATATACTATACATTACTGGCCTGCTGTTGGGCTGTGTCAATTGCTTAACCATCGGCCGAAGGTGAGGCGTTCGCGATAATTACAACAGCAGCAGGCATTGCGAATAACAAGAAGGTTGCTAAATGGTTCGACACGTCAGCTATTCAACAAATTTCAACCGAGACTTGAGGGTAGCTGACTTCCGCTCGACCGCCTTTACTCAGTTATGCCGGTCCTTAGCGTCGAGGAGCTTCAGCCGCTGACGTCCAAGTCAGAGATCGGCTGTACAACTTTATAATGCAAACGCGAGGGCTATACACAGTGGGCAAAGTAGACGATACTACAAAGAGAATCATAGACACAGCAAAGCTTCAGGGGCACTGGATGACGACGTAAACATGCGAAAATGCATTTGTTTGCCAATTGGCCAGTCCGACCACTGTTCCCATGCCCCTTCTACCAAGCCCGTCGTGGTCTTTTGGGTGTCTACCGACAGTCCGACCAAGTATAGTGCATCTTTTTATTGTGAGGCTGAAGGGTCATCGCAGCCAGCACAAGTCTCCTGCCTACTGCAAGCTCGGCGCTAAAAAAAAATTAAAACTAAAGGGAGCAGCAGTTTGAACGTTGGCTGTAGCTACTGGAGATTTCTCTTGATTAAATGTCACAACTTTGGACAGCGTTTATTTAGTTCGAGTAGGCGATTGCCGATTTTTTCCATCTGCATCTTATCATTCCGACTAGGAACTCCGACAGAATCCGCCTATTTCAGGAAAGCGAACACCGTCTGGGTTTCTTTTAAGTAACCCATGTCGTCGCTTAGGTTGTGATCTAGACAGGCCATTGGTATTTTGCATTTGTCTAAGGCCATTCAGCTCGATACCCTGCATGGCCCAGTGGCTTTATTGTTACTCCATAAGCCGTCTTCTACTCTCCAGTTAGCCGGTTGTCGACCTGCTTGAACACCATTCATTGTCTAGATTTTTTGGTTCTAATTTTTGGTTCGCCACTGTGGCCAGTTCGAAGTTGATTCGTTGGTAATCCACATTTGCAACTAATAATATTGCACTTGATATTGCACTTGATAAAACTTGAGTTCGTTCGATTTGCAGCACTGGATCGTTCTAAGGAATTTGGGTAGTTAAGGCTAAGGATCTAGAGAGAGGAACTGTTTGCAGCAGTTAGGTAGACGGCTTGTTACACGGGCTCGTTCGTATGTCACTGCTCAGAATCGAAGGATGTTACTCGGTTCTTTGGATTTGAGTTTAGCCGGGAGTTTCGAAGTCGGATGAGCTGAAGTGTTTTCCTGCTTACGGCTCCCTCAATCCGATCTCGTGAACGGAAATGGGAAGACACTGTCTCCCATTGATTCAATGACAATTGACTACTTTCCCGAAGCCGGTCTAGGGCCAACGTTGACAAAGCTCAGGGACGGTCATACACGTCTTGCCAGTATGTTCACCCCACCCAGTAAGTAACAATGTTGTCGTCTGGTAATTGGTTGGCACTTTTCGGTGATTGATTAGTGCAACTGGCTCTCGGTACGTTCAAGCCAGAAATCAGTTTGGGAGCTGACACCCATCTCGTTGTGGAAGCTGACCCGTACGGCTACGTCTTCCGTGACGGAATGGCGCTTTGTCATGCAAGCCCGCTTTTCGTTTTGCCTATTTCTGACCAAAGCAAATGATCAATCTTCGGCCGCAGACCACTTATGCACTTCGACAAGAGCGTGCAGCTGTCGGTAGTGGCGTGTCTTCCATTGGCAATTCGTAGTTCATCGTACTGATCCCGATAAAATGGGAGGACGGTTTCGTGGTGTCTTCATATGGGTCTCCAGATCTGAACTCAGCATCCTGTCAAAAGCCCTTGACAAAAGTAACTATGGAAAACCGGTGTCACCAGCTTTTTTCGCCACTGGAGAAATATCTCTCCCTTTCTTCTTGGTGCCCCCTGAGGGTCGAAGTTATCTGTGTTGTCACATCCTGTGTTGGCTCCTACCCACGGTTTAAATATAATCTTCCAGCGTAGTAGCTAATATAATTTTTATCTCAGAACTATAAGGCTGTTATCTGTATTCCTGTTGGCTACTGAATGCTTACCGAAAGCCGCTTAAGCTGTGAGCGCTCGACACCAAACTCACCTGCGTAACACCCACATAGTCTTTATGGCTTTGTGGAGTTACAGACGGAGATACATTACATTACATCCGTAGTAACAGGCAGGCTCTGACAAAATTAAGTTGAGTATAATTTGCAGCCACCAAAATAGCAGTCGCTTTGCCGCCACCAAAGTTATAGCAAAAGGAGCTTGTAGCAGGCTGGCACTCACCCTCAGACGTTTCAGCATTGTTGATGTCATCTGTAAAGCGCTCGACATCTTTGCACACCAATCGGTCACAGTTCTTCTTTCCACAGCGAGAACACGTTTTGCCGGGCGCTTTCTGGATGGATGTTTGGTACCACAGTAGCTGCCCTGTTTTATTGTGGCCCAAGTGCCTGCACGGTGCAGTCCTGAGACGACGTGTCAAATCACTCTCTAGAGTGGCGGCAGAAGTAGCATGCTGAGATGCACTCACGCGGCTTAAGTACTGTGCTGTAGCACCTAGAGATCGGCATATGTCAGCCACCTTCTCAGGGGTCAGCTTGGACTCCGACAGGAGCTTTTCACATACAGCAAAACGATTTGGTCTCGTATTATCTTGGGCTTTTCCTCCCCATCTTAGCCGAAAGACTTAGCAAGTTGAAGCAAACCGTATAAAATGCATCAAAAGACTCGATATCTTTTGACAAAGGAATGCAAAGCGCTCGTACGTCTTTTGTTTCTTTTGCCACGATGTGGGCATTTAACTTCTCCAGGACTTTATCCAGGTCATCCTTGTCTTCAGCATTGTACCCCACGAACGTTTTATATACGTCTGTCGAATCACGACCCAATGTGGTCGACAAAAAATTGCTACCTTCATCTGACCTTGTTTCCCCCCTTTTAGTTGCCCGAATTCGTTCGAAAAAGTTGGAATTCGGAGCGCTCCCTCCATTTGGGCCACTGTGCCGCTAAGCTACTTCTGAGCGTACTGAAAAGGCACGAGGTGTTTGCAACCAGTCTGCCATAAGTCCTCCCATCTTTTCAAGGGCTATGAACCCAGTTAGCTTCTCTCACGCATTGATGACGTGTAGACAAGCACGCATAAGTTGCTTTATTGCTACTGATCGGCACTTTCGCGGCCCGACTGGGTTATCCCGGTACTAAGGAGCACAACTGCACCCATGTTAGTGCAAAACTCGGCGAGACCGTCCACACCACGACTTAGCTGGCCAACATCAGGTCACCAAGAAGGTTGCTACCTCGCGTCATGGCCTATCCGGCTACCCTATTGGTCACGTCCCGGCCTAGGTGATGACTCTTATCACATCACATTACAACCGTCCCAGCCAACCGTACTCAGCCTGGGTACACTTGTTATTCTACACTAAAAGCAAACAGCAAGCTCTACGAAGGATGGTCGAAAGGTGGCGGATCAGCAGCCGGTAAAAAACAAAAAGAATCTGCCATGCCTGTTGCTACGCACAGCTCGCGGCTGTCTCAGCACCTTCTGCTAAGTCGGTTTTCCATCGCTTATCCAATGTTATGTGATTTGTGTCTCCGGTGGCGGCTGTTCTTGTGGAGTCTCACGGAGGCACGAGGGGGCGAACGCGAGCGGTTAACGAGATTAACGTCACAATTGCCGTGCCAAGGTCATGCTGCTGATGGCACTTAGCACTCGCTCCACCTCCTCTGTGGCACACCCAGCCTGTAAAATACAGAGGTGAGCCGCCCCAACCCCCCCCCCCCGATCAAAACACCCATCCGGCAGCAGCCCAAGCAGACGAAAATCACTACCGTAGTTATCCAACTACATGGCTAAGGTGGAATTTCTTATCTGCAGCGAAATGAAGCATGTTGATATATTATTAAGAAAATCTTTAGTTTCATGACTTGATTTATTCCGTGTTTCTGTAAAATTAGTCTGTCCATCCGAAAAGCCAGGAAAAATGCGTCGGTGTTGGTAAGCTCTTGGTCCACAGTTTCTCGGTAACTGCAGCCTGAAACTTGGGCTGGTGCTGACTCACTAACCCAATCTGCTTTACCATGTTGATTGTCTCGAGGTTGTTGTGCTAGATTTAACTACTACTGTGCCCTACGTAAAAACCAGGTTGAAACTTAGCTGAGCTGCAAAGTGACGGTCGAAGGTCAACGTTGCTTGAGCAGCCACCGCAGGTTTAGCCATTTGCAGCATCAGTTGCACCGAAGCCTTCCTAGTTGGTAGTAGAACCAATCCAACTGTAATTCAGCTGCCATTTTGCTGAGATGTGTGTGGCGTGTTGAGCTGATGTTGTTGTATACCTACTTTCTTTAACAGTGCCTAAGCAGTTGTCGTCGCTCAAGAATCGTGGAAGTGAGTTCCACAGTCTCGGACCTGCAGAGCCAAAGCTTCTATCACCAATGGTCTTAAAGTGGAGGAATGTGTTTCAAGTGTATTATTATTATGTTACAATAACACATAACGAGGAAAGATCGATTTCTGCTTGTACAGTCTAATTAATAATAATGCACTTGATAATAAATTGATAAGAGAAATCAAGAGATCAAGGATGAATTGGGACCTGCCGGGGGGGGGGGGCGACGGGGTAGACAAGAGTTTGAAATTGAGGGAGAAATGTACGACGCTGGCGACTCAACCACCAGTTTAGATTGATATAAGGGGTATGAAAGAAAAAGGGGTTCCGTCGGATATGGCCGTAACGTTAATCGATTTAAGCCAGGTCTTAGTCAAGGCGAACGGGTCAAAACCGCAAGTTGTAAGTAATTATGTCATTCGCTATATTGCTCATTGGGCGAGAATTCCAAAGACAGGCGTTGTGATGGGCCGCCGGGGTCATAGCACCCTCGATCGCTAAGCTAGAGTGGCCGATTAACCTCGGCGCTATGGGACATCGTGAAGGGAGAATGCTGAGAATTTCAAACTGGGAGGGAGGAGGGCTTCCGGCCCAGCGATTTTCGCCTGCCCCGGCGGCACCACCGGGCGGGCCAACTTTTGTTAATCGCCAATTCATAAACCCTTGAAATAACTACTGCTTCTAGGAATGCATGGGAACGATGATATTGCAACAATTTTAGGATACGTGATCATACCTAACAGGCAGATTACAAATAGTCAGCGAAACTAAAGCTGGGGGAGCTTGGTTTGGTAGGTCATGCTTCTTTTTTAGACTTAGCGTTGAGCAGTAAATGTTAAGATGAGTAAAGTCGTACGCGCTGTGGTCAAACAATAAACATGTTTAAAACGGGTCTGAGATTTATCGATTTCCGCTTAAGATGTTCGAAAGAGCTTCGATTTTAGGAATATAATTCTGCAAACGACAAGAAACGCGTACTATTAGCGCTCAGTGTCGGTAGGCGAGAACAGTCTGAAAGTTTTTAATATTGACATTTTAAAGATACGGTAAATGATCTAGCCGTTTTCTTAATGTTCCTATTCACCCTGAAGCACCGTTCTGTAAAGATGTGTAAGATGCTGTCAGGATGCTTGATCCCTGCACCTTTCAGGATATCTGCCTATTTTCCCAAAATATACTCACCGCCACTGTCGGAGTGAAGCTTTTTAATTTCATACCGGATAGGTTTTTAGTGGGTTCTCGGTAATCCTTAAAGAGGTCTCAAGGTCTGCACGCTCTTGTACTGACTTATTTTTTGCTTTCACCACACAGTAAATGTTCCGAGCAGTCAGTTAGTTGAGACAGACCGCAGCAAGAAGCATTAAACTTTTTTTTAACGCTGCAGGGCCCAGACTGGAATTCGCTCCCACAATTCTTACGCAACGACAACTCCTCTCCTGCTGCCGACTATGGCTCATCCTTTTCAGCGGTTCTGAGCATCTACTTCTATGCTACTCACTACCTCAACTGATCTCCTGACTCTGCTATGCTTCCCACTTTCTCTTTGTTGCTTTCTCTGATGCGTTTCTCTTGGATTAATTCGTTTTGCAGCTTGTGTTAATCTTGCTTTACGTCGACCGGCTAATCAGCCCAACCGTGTATCGCATTATCGCCCAGACACTGGCACAGCATGTTTAGCAGCATCGAAATCTTTAGCTTTGCTACGGCCTTCTCAAGCGTTAGAAGCCAAGGCGTTAAGTCCGGTTCGCCGTTGAACATTTTGTACCGCAGTATAGGCATCCCATCTACACCGTAGAAGGTCTGGTACTCGTTTTGGCTTGAGTAAACGGTTCTCTGCTACCAACGGTTACGTTACAGTCTCCGGCTGCAGCAGTGCTAGTGAAGTCTCACAGAGACACGAAGACACGAGCGAGCTAACGAGAGCGGTGAACGAGACTCAAATCTTTATTCCCCAGCGGGTACATATACGATCTAGGGGCTGACTCACCACAGATAAGGGAGTGCATCTGTGGCCAGCCACAATTAGGTGGGCCACATGCTTACATCAAAGGCTGCACTGAGTCAATTGCTCAACCGCCTGCTGCAGGTGGGGCATACATTAGTGGCCGAGAAGCAACAGGCGCACCCAACAATGGCATCACTAGTTCTTCTCGGTGAGCCTCGGCAAGTAGTGAAACAAAAAGCGAAATTCGTGCTTATTTGTCTGCTCATAAGCTTTTTTTCCTCTAGTGGGTATTGAGCCCGTAAGTTACCAGGTAAGTAAAATACACAGCCTTTTATTGGATGTGCTCTAGTTTTTGATGGTGCATAATCGATCGTATTATTATTTGTGCAGTTGCAGGGATATGCTAAGAGCCTTTCATCGAATCCGGCTTTATTCGCTGCAGGTTTTGAGTACGGCTGATATGCGAATTGACATGCCTCATTATTTCTTTGCATTTGTTAGTAGGTCTACTGCCAATTGTCTACTTCTGTGTCGTCCTGCTACTGAGATGGCTATAGAAATCTCGAAGCACCACTTCCTGAAGAACAGCCTAGAGCCGAAGAAACGCCTTGACTAGTCAGTATGGCAAAATGCTGTATGGCTTCGGCGATTTGCAATAAACAGCATTATTATAGTGTCTTGTGGTCTTCTGGTGTATGCGACTGGTGCAAATTCATGAAACGTCACACCTGGATAGTCGTAACCAAGGTCTTGTAGTACGGCTAGTTACTTTTAGGCGCTGTACCAATGCACCGCTGTACCAATCACCCCTAACCATGTTATTCATTTTGTTTGTTTATCAAGCATGATTTTACTCACCATTCAATTGCATTTCCCTTTGCAGCAAATGTAAAGCGCCTAGAGAGAGATTGAGTTCTCCGAGGGCGCTTTATCAAGTGCATTATTATTATTATTATTATTACGCTTGATAAACAAACCAGGAGTAACATGGTTAGGGGTGACATGCCCAGAGTCAGCACGAAAATGTGGTTAGAGGCCGCATGCACAGTGTCAGAACCCATAAGCACATGAAGGACGAATCACAGGGACCCACTTAATGCTGTCCTAAATAGGTGTTTTCAAGTTCTTTTTAAATGTGGTCAAGTCAGGGGAAGTTCTGACGCAGGTCGGGAGGGAGTTCCAGGCTTTGGGAGCATACGAACTAAATGCACGGTCTCCAAAGGATTTGAGGTTTGTATGAGGAATTTGTAGACTGTTGGATTCCGAAAAGCGGGTGGTACGATGCTTGGCCTGGTGGGGGAGTAGATCTGTGAGATAGGCTGGAGCCAAAGAATGAAGTGACCTAAAAGTGATCGACAAAACTTCGAAGTTGATCCGTTGCTTGACTGGTAGCCAGTGCAGGTCGGCGAGAAGTATTGTGATGCGGCAACTTCGAGGCTCACGACAGACAAGCCTTGCTCCTTTTGCACCAGCTGCAATCGGCTGATCGCATATGCCGGTAGGCCAGTAAGCAGTGAGTTGCAGAAGTCGAGACGGGATGTCACGAATGCATGGACCAACTTAGTCGTGGTATCCTTATCTAAACAATACCGAATTTGAGCAATGTTAGATTTGACTTTGAAACTGACGTGGTCGTCTAATAAGAGGTCACTTTGGAACATGACACCTAGATTTCGAGCTGATTCAACAGGAGATGTGCTTCCGGAGCCAATTTTGAGCGTCAGCCTTTCCAATTTCTGAATTACATTGGGTTTGCCCATAACTAGTAAGTTGGTTTTGTCATCATTTAGTTTTAGAGAATTTGCTGCCATCTAAGTGCGGATGTCATCAATACATGCAGCAAGTGAGTTTAGAGAATTTGTGGTGCTCGAAGGCTTGGAGGGATCAAAGCAAAGGTACGAGTGAGTGTTAGACTGCCGTTGTGAAGTCTAATGATTCTAATAGAGACGTAGCAAGCAGTGTAGTGGGACTACATAGTCTGGTCTGGGGAAGTCTGTTGTCCCCGAAGTCTTTGGTCGAACCGCCAAAAGGCTTACGATGCTTTGATGTGAGGTTTAAGAACCGCAACTGCATCTATTTGCCATAACCTTGCCATTTGTGAAGTTGTCACGCAATCGTAGATCACGCAAAGTCAAATCTGCCATACAAAAATAATGCTTGGCCATTTGCACAATCTCTAAGAGAACTTGCACTATTTGTGAACTTTGCAGCTCGTTTCTAGAGAACCAATAACCAACGGTTAACTAAAAGCAAGGTACCTTGCGAAAATACACCACATTCACGGCCGCTGGTTTGCAGGACATCACGATTTGTAGCAATTACAATAAGCATCAACTTAACTATGAACGGCTAAGCCAATCATAACTGAGAAAACGTCAAGTTCGCTGGAGTGGTGTAAAAGCATGTCGCTGTTGGACTGTCTCGACGCGAACGATTCGTAATGAAAGGAATGAAAGAGCCACATGAAAGGACAATTCACTCGTGACGTTTCTAGCTTCTTAGCTAAATTTCGTCGAAGCAGGTGGTGTAATGGTGATTGTAGCTGACGTCCCAGTCTTAGAGCGATCGTCCTTTTTCAAGAGTACCTGAGATTTTGTAGTGCTGAAAGAGGGTCAGAGTTCTTACTTGACTTAAGAACCGGTTTGCTCCATCGTACACATGTCATACTGGAGGAGGACACCCAAATTCCGCGCAGAGCGTCTAGGAAAATATTGAATCACATTGAATTCCAAAAATACTGATGTCTTCGATCAGCCATCTCCTTAACCGCTCCCGGTGATACTTGTGCTGATCTAGCTGATCACTTCTGTCATCAAGATCGACAAGATCAGGGAGTCCATCTCTAGATGCGCACCGTCTCCTGTGGAGTCACGTCCCTCAATTCCATGCACTACCTTATATGTCTGCATTCAAGGAGGCCACGAGTGACCTCATCCTGAAATTCATATCCCAATCAAAGAAGACAACTAGTCATTATCGTTCCCACTGTCCTGCGTCTACGATGATGCATAGATCTGCTGCTGCCTTGCATAAGTAACTTGCATTAATTAACTTTGCATAAATATGTCATTAACCTCAGGTCATGACCTCGCAGCGCCTTTCAAAAATGCTAAAAAAGTAGTCAGGCCACTACTCAAGAAAGCGACACTAGACCGAGAAATTGAGCAACTTCCGCCCAGTCTCTCTTATAACTTCCTTTCATATCAGACACTGGAGCGAGTCGTGGCAGACCAGTTGAACATTCACACCTAGCTAGTGAGGTCCAGTCTGGTTACAGAGCTAATTTCTGCACAGAATCAGTATCGAATCGGGTGTACACCGACCTAATCGAGTGCCTCTCATATCGCATGGGCATCATTAGCTCTGCACTGCTTTGCGTGTTTCATGCAACGCTTCAGGTCCCATCTTTCAGGGAGACTCCAGAGAGTTATCGGACAAAGGTCATCTGAAGAATCGCTGAAAAAAGTATGGGGTAGCTCTTGGCTCTGTGCCTCTTGGTCCGGTTGGTCTGGATCTCTTCGCAAACTCGAATACTCTCCCTCTTGCCGAGCACAATCTAGCTATCCATAAGGCGCAACAAAAAAGGTATTATTATTAACAGCAGCCTCGTAAAGATGCTGGATCACGATGGGAGTGAATGAAAGATTGAAGTGGGAAGCAGGGAAGCAGTAGATTTAGACATCTCCTAAAGACAACTGGCTGACTGGGTTTCGGAGGCTAGTAAGTAACACATTTAATTCATTAGGAAAGCGCCATAAGAGAGAGAACTTGGTCTCGTTACTGACAATTAACATCTGCCGTAGGCATGATTACTCCTGGTAGGTTTTCACCCTTAGACTCTCTAACTGTCAATTTGACTAGACTGTCAATTTTTCCTAACAACATGTAAGGCCGAAGGCTCGGCGGAGGAGGTGTAACCTGCCGCTTACCGAGCGCCGTACTGCCGAATGCGGCTCGATGCGCGTCTACACAGGCCGCCGCAAAACTTATCCTTACTAAAGGGGGTTATGAGTCCTTGGCGGCGCGAATCGGAAAGCGAGACACACGAATAGGCGATCTTACTGAGCTTTAGTGGCAAGCGCACAATGTTGCTTCGCGTCTAGCTCAGTTTTATCTCCACACTCCTCGCAGGCTTTCAGCAGCACAGGTGTCGGAAATACGGGAATACGAAATAATTAAATAAATAATCTCGCGGGGGAAATACGTCCTTGCGCTTAGACTACGTGCATCTATAGTGGGGAGCGACCCAAATAGATGCAGGAGCCCGAACCGACGGAAACTGGACCCTGGCTGACTACGGGGAACTAAGAATAATAATAATAATGCACTTGATAAAGCGCCCTCAGAGAACTCAATCTCTCTCTAGGCGCTTTACATTTGCTTCAAAGGGAAATGCAATTGAATGGTGAGTAATATCATGCTTGATAAGTGAACAAAATGAATAACAAGGTTAGAGGTGACATGCACAGGGTCAGCATGCAAATGTGGTTAGTGGCAGCATGCACATTGTCAGCACGCAAAAGCACATCAAGGACGAATCGTAGGGACCCACTAGGCCTTCCTCCCTCGCTGTAAGAGAAGACGAGTCCCGCACATAGCGGCGACGGCCTCGAAACGGCGAGCCGAAAAAGAAGGGCAGGAGCCCGAAGCGAGCGTCGCTCTACTCTTAAATACCTAGCCGAGACGATGGGGCATGAGCTTGGCGGTGTCGGGCCCGGCATCGTGGGTCGTTACGGTCAGGACTAAATAACCGTCGCTCGAACGCCGGATGAGCAACCCCGTCCAGCTTGAATGCCGAAAAGGTTCAAGACGATCCTATTTCTACAGAGTTGTGGCCGAGATTGACAGGTCAGCCAGCAACGACCAGCTGCTCCTGCGGATGGCAGACCGATTCTAAAGGCAGAATCATAGCAGCTGGTCCCAGAGCTTCCCGGCTCGCTCTTAAGCTCTTGCTCTCTCACCACACTGCTGCTCCTCTCTGGCTCACTGCTCCAGGACAAGGGAGTTTATCGCCACCGAGCAGTTCTTGTTCTAGCTAAAATTGAGGCAAGGCTAGCGCACCGCTACATAATGAAGCTGGAGACACGGTCGGCTAGATTGCATCGACGGTCGCTAAGTGTGATGCTAACTTAAGTGCGGTTAAGAAGATCGATTTTTTCTATTCCGTATCTGTGATTGCACAATGCTGGTATGGCAGTTGTGCCTTGGTTTACTGTAGATGTTTGAGTAGCTTGGAATACTAAGTGCAAGCTTAAAAAAGCAAAAGTCAGGGTGGCCGGTCCATCGATTGGTATGCGAGGATTACTGTATACCAGTCTGCAATAGCTGAGGTCAATCAAGTCTGTCTTGGAGCGGGCGTACACTTCGCTTAGTCAGGGTGACTCGTTAATAACTTCGAAAAGCACTGAGCTACATCATTCCGCTAATGAGGGTAGGTCAGACAGAGGACTCCGGCAGAAGTGGCGATGGAGATATTTTCTATGAAAACCTCCAGTATCGAGGTCCGTAAGATTTCACGATTCAAAGAGAAGAGTTGTTGATAAGGAAGGGCAGATCCTACTACAGAGATCCGCATGTGGGCAGAAAACGTGCGGAAACTGGTGATATAATTAGATGTGCACGTGTGCAATCGCGGCAGAATATCCGATCTAGAGTTCGTCATTTGATGCAGTAGGCCAATGCACTAGCCATTATATAATAATAATAATAATAATAATATTGCACTTAATAAAGAGCCCTCAGAGAACTTAATCTCTTTCTAGGCGCTTTACATTTGCTGCAAAGTGATACGCAATAGAATAGTAAGTAAAATCATGCTTGAAAAACAAACAAAATGAATAACATGGTTAGGGGTTACATGCACTGGGTCAGCATGCAAATGTGGTTAGTGGCAGCATGAACAGTGTCAGCACGCATAAGCACATCGAGGACGAATCACAAGGACCCACTAAATGCTGTCCTAAATAGGGATGTTTTTAAGTTTCTTTTAAATGTGGTCAGGTCAGGGGATGTTCTGATGCAGGTCGGGAGGGAGTTCCAGGCTGTGGGAGCATACGAGCTAAATTTTAATGATAATAATAAGAATGATATATTCATTTAGCACCCCTGTTAGAGGTGACATGCATAGGGTCAATATGCAAATATGGTTAGTGGGAGCATGCAGAGTGTCAACTCACATAAGCACACAATGTAATTCCCAACGAGTCGCCGGTTTCTGCACCAGCTGATGATGAGGCGCACAGACCGGAATGCTGATCGAAGGGAGGTCTGCCCCCGCGGCATGGCTGCACAGGTGCATCACACCACCTGCGAGATACGCGGGCGTGCTCCACAGGAGCGAATCGAGCAAGCCGCGCTATCGGCCGTGATGGTTGCACTCTAATCGGCTGACCTTGACAGCAGGTCGCTTAGTTTGCTTGCTCCAGCCTATCCATCCGTCCGGCCTGCTTGCACTCTCCTCGAGTGCACTCTCTCTCCACTCTCTCCTCAGCTTCCAGTCGTCTAATCATGCATCGAACTAAATTGAAATTTCTCGGTAATCAGACTTTGAGTTCATAGACACCGAAAGCCTGGACGTGCTTCCGGCTTCCGTCGCACCTGCGTCGACTTTTCGCGCATTTTAATTTTCAGCTATTGTCACACTTGTACGGCTGAGCTCTCCCAGAAACTCTGTGATATTGCCTTGGTTTTGTTACCTTGCTATCTTACTTATGCATGATTCCGTGCATGTTACTCACCCGAGGATATGGCTTCAAGGCCAGTGGCCCCGAGTCTCTTCTCCTGTATTTCTGCATGGCTATCAGAGAAGGGTGTTTGTGTGCTTTTGCATACTTGTCTAAGCACGGTCCTTGCTAGTTACTATCCATAATAATTATAATAATGTACTTGATAAAGCGCCCTCAGAGAACTTAATCTCTTTCTAGGCGCCTTACATTCGCTGCAAAAGGAAATGCAATTAAATGATAAGTAAATCATGCTTGAAAAACAAACTAAATGAATAACATGGCTAGGGGTGACATGCACAGGGTCAGCATGCAAATGTGGTTAGTGGCAGCATGCACAGTGTCAGCACGCATAAGCACGCGTAGGACGAATCACAGGGACCCACTAAATGCTGTCCTAAATAGGTGTGTTTTTAAGTTCCTTTTAAATGTGGTCAGGTCAGGGCATGTTCTGACGCAGGTCGGGAGGGAGTTCCAGGCTTTGGGAGCATACGAACTAAATGCACGGTCTCCAAAGGATTTGAGGTTTGTACGAGGTATTGGTAAACTGTTGGATTCCGAAAAGCGGGTGGTACGATGCTGGGCCTGATGGGGGAGTATGTCGGAGAGATAGGCTGGAGCCAAAGAATGAAGGGACCTGAAAGCGAGCGACAAAACCTTGAAGTCAATCCGTTGCTTGACTGGTAGCCAGTGCAGGTCGGCGAGAAGTGGAGTAATGTGGCAACTGTGACGCTCACGACAGACAAGCCTAGCTGCGGAGTTTTGCACCAGCTGCCATCGCCTGATCGCACATGCTGGTAGGCCAGTAAGCAGTGAGTTGCAGAAGTCGAGACGAGATGTCACGAATGCATGGACCAACCTAGACGTGGTATCCTAATCTAAACAAGCCCGAATTTTAGCAATATTATGAATCTGAAAATAGGCAGATTTGACCGAGGAGCTGATATGGTCGTCTAACGAGAGGTCGCTTTGGAACATGACACCTAGATTTCGAGCTGATTCGACAGGAGATATGCTGGCAGAGCCAATTTTGAGCGTCGGCCTTTCCAATTTGTGAATCACACTGGGCTTGCCCATAACTAGTAAGTTAGTTTTGTCATCGTTTAGTTTTAGAAAATTTGCTGCCATCCATGTGCGGATGTCATCAATGCATGCAGCAAGTGAGTTGAGAGAATTTGAGGTGCTCGAAGGCTGGGAGGGATCAAAGCAAAGGTACAACTGAGTGTCATCCGCATAGAAGTGAAAGCCTAGATTGTGCTTGGCAATCACATCAGCAAGAGGCAGAGTATAAACCGTGAAAAGAACCGGACCTAGCACGGAGCCCTGAGGTACTCCATATTTCAGAGGTACTTCAGATGATCTTTGTCCATTCACATCTACTCTCCAACTGCCGGCTATGGCACATCTTTTTCAGTGGTCCTGAACTGCTACTTCTATGCTATTCACTACCTCAACTGCTCCCCTGACTCTGCTATGCTTCCCACTTTCTCTTTGTTGCGTGAGACGAAGTCTGTTGGCTACCGAATGCGTACCGAAAGCCGCTTAGGCTGTGAGTGCGCTATACAAAACTGTCCTGCGTAACACCCACATTGTATTTATGACTTTGTGGAGTTACTGACGGAGATACATTACATTACATAACATTCACGTCAATACTCTGGAGTCTCCCACTGAGATAGGACCCGAACCACTGCAGAGCAGTGCCAGTGATGCCCAGGCGAGATGAGAGGCACTCTAGAAGAACTTTGTGATCGATGGTGTCAAAAGCTGCCGAAAGATCGAGCAAAACAAGCAGTAGTCATTGGTCATTGATTGTCTTGCAGCGAGCTATAAAGGGCCAAGTTTTAGACTTTAATTTTCTTTGGGCGCAGTGCAGACCAATTACTAGTCCACACGGTGGCGAAAGATAGCTGAGAAATCAGTGTCCGCAATAGAAATTGTTACACAGCCCTTTTAAGTCTCGAAGAAAGGTTTGGCTGCCTCTCCGACTGTACCGACATACATGTCTTTTTCATCCTTTCCAAGACTTACGTCTATGGACGCAGTCATAACTAAGCCAAGACGGAGATCAGACCTTGAACTTTACAGAAGTAAGCCAAACAAGAAGGTTCCTGGTCATGTCGGACGGCCAGGCTGCCCAACATGACCCTTTAGGCTGATCCAGGAGGCCAGAGCCCCCTTCTATATCCATGGATACATAGGATCCTGGAAGCACGGTGGCTACGCGGCCTCAATTGACTGAAAAGCAGCAGTTGTAGTGGTGTCAACCAAGGTGATATCAAATGCGTGTATTTCCTGTCCATATGCCCATGGCTAAAGCTACATATATACAATCCAACTTCCAACGATATTCATAACCCCCATTGACAATCTTGGCTAAGATTTAGTAGAGATTGTCATGACTAAGTCGGGTTATTTGAAGGCATCTTAACACTTAACTGCATCCTGGAAGCAACGCCCGATTAATAAGTTTAAAGCATTTAGAAGGCTTCAAACTAGTACTGAATTCGATATCTATTACGTATTCCAGATTACGAACGGGATAAGAAAGTGCATGTAAAGCTGAGTTTATAGGATCCAAGGATCCAATGTTCACGACATTCTCTCCAAGGAATACGAACATTGAAGCAGCTAGGGAAAACTTAACAGCGAGTATGTCACATCAAAGAAGTCTGACGAATGGAACTGCTAAAATATAGCTCACGAGTATACTACGACTACAAGTATCATATTCAGAAGATGTTCACGGTAATAGCCACTTGGGTTTACAGTAAGCTCCGGGGGACAGGAAGAAGAAACTGCTTATTCTTGTTGGAATAAGTAGCTCAAGCCATGGAGCCTAGCGCTGTATTAGATCGCCATCCTCGACGGATGCAAAGCGATTGATGAATGCAGCGTTCACTACCGCCAGATTAGTTGCAGGTAATTCTTCGCATTGGCTCCTCCCTAGCTAGATATGATTGAAAGCGAACATTTGATTTGCACAAGAGCACTTGCCTTGTGCCAGCTGATCATCGCTGTATGTGACAGTGTATATGGTCAGATCGGGGAGGCGGAGTGGGAGCGTATAATAGGCATGCCGCTCGAGGTTTCACGAATGTAAAGCACTAATCTCAGCGCGCGGCTGTCTTCTTAGCCCATGTGCAACTGACTTGCTATCTCTTGCACTGGGCTTAGTGTACCGTTTAAAAGAACTTACATATCTGGTTCTCAACCATTATGATTCAGGAGCCGCAAATAATCTCAAGTATATCATACGATAACTACTTAGGCATGTACACGTATAAATACGCTTTATGTAGCGTATTTAACTAGATCGAATGAATTCTAAGTAAACTTATGTACTTAATACAGGGTCAGTCTTAGCTGATATAACAGTCTCATTTATGTAGTAGCAAGTGAGCCTCAAAGGTTATCGCCCCGCCACTAGCAGTGGACAGCCGTTAGCAGTGGGAAACTGCTTCGGGAATCCGGATCTGGGTCGTGAAGTTTGAGCCCCTTACCTCTAGGCTAATTTCAAATGTAGCCTTGACCTTGAGTCTGACTTGTTGCTGCGTTGACTCTATCTACATCAAGCAGCTCCACGAATACATACAAAGCAGACAGGGTCGGTAGCCGCTACGTCATTCCTCTCCTCCCCCCCCCAGTCACGACCCCTGGGTGGGGAGAAAAGAGGGAGACCGTGTGTGCGCATGCATCCTGGAACTGGCTCTAGTGCTGTCAGGCAACTGGCCACGAATGTGCTCTTTGACCAGGCACGGTAGCAGTTGTCGCATCATCGGGTGAGCTAGCAAAAACAGTGAGCCGAGCGCGGGGAAATCGAAGCGATTACTTGCGCGTCGACCGGCTTCCGGGCTCGTAATTGACAACATTTAAAGCTAATTGCCAGCAGCAGCTGGCTTAAATGCCCATTGCGAAAGCATTGAAGAGTCAGAATCGCAATTTTAAAGCGTAGAACTATTTAGAAAATGTCCGGATATTCCTCTTGTAAAACCGCACCGAGAAATGCCGCCGCACAGTACATCAAGGAGATGGAGGAACAGAGCCGACGAGCCCATGCTGCCGTCGTTGCAAGTATTTAGGCTTTACCTCGGAAAAGAGCTGAGTCACGTACACCTCTCAGCCTTATGGGTAGGAGAGCCGCCTCTCTCGCGGCAGTAAGTAGGACGCGCCATCTGTATCAAAAACAGGCGTCAACTTTTAATGTTGGTGTTGGAGGAGCAAGGATGAACTAAGCGTAGAGTCTCGACAACTCTAAAGTCGATGTAGGTCTATGAAGTACGTCAACCTACTTCTTCGCTCTTTCGACGTGTCAGGCGGCGTATGTCCAAGTTCGCACTGACTTTTATGACCGATTTTTCTTCAACGTTAAGCGTCAACCTTTTTAGTGGTATGTTTCGTGAGTAATGGGTTATAACTCCTATTTATATTTATGCTAGCTGTTTTCGTGCCCTTTGTGTTCAAACAGTCATTTTTAAAAATGTCGCTAACGAGGACCAAGTGTGCTCAATCAAGCTTTGGGAACCGTGAATATGGCGAAATATTAATTCCGCTGAGTTAGCCTAATAGTAATAACGTAGTAATGATAAGATGTTTGTATAGCACCTTCTGAGAACTAAATCTCTTTCTAGGCACATGCTTTTAGTTCGTATGCTCCCAAAGTCTGGAACTCACTTCCGACTTGCGTCACGACGTCCCCTGACTAGACCACATTTAAAAATAAACTAAAAACGCATCTATTTATCACAGCATTTAGTGGACCCATGAGAGTTGTCTTTTACGTGCTTATGCGTGCTGACAATGTGCTTGCTGCCACTAACCTTATTTGCATGCTTACCCTATGCATGTCACCCCATAACTATTTTATGCTTTTTATCGTTGAGTATGCTATTACTAACCTTTCGATCGTGCTTCGTTTGCAGCAAATTTGAAGTGCCTAGAAAAAGATTGAGTTCTTTGAGGGTGCTATGTCAAATTTATTATTATTTTTTTTTATTTAGTATGATGTAAGGGAGGAATGTCAATATTGCGAGCGTCAGCACGCATAAGCACACAAAGGACAAACTCACACTGACCTGGAAAAAGTTGTGAGACACGAGGGTTTTTTAGCATCTGTTAAAATTAGGGCAAGTCGGGGTGTGGCGAGCCGTCAGTCGAGAATGAGTTCCAGGCTTTTGGGAGCATACGAACTAAAGGCATGGTGAAAACCAGAGCATTTGAGGTTTATTCGAGGCACAGTTGAACAACGACCTGGGTCAAAAGAGCGGGAGGTAAGACACCTAGCCTGACTGGGAAGTCGTTCGGATAGGTAGGCTGGAGCAAGTAAATGCAAGAACGTAAAAGTCAATGGCAAAACCACAAGGTCGATGCGGTGCTTGATGGGAAGCCAGCGCAGGTCGATGAGGCTTTTTGCAAGCTGGCTACCGCGACGCCCACGACATAAAAGCCTGGCTGCAGAGCTGTGTACCTACCGTAATGGCCCTGCTGCATGGGCCAGAAGACCTCGTTACGTATGCTGAGTGATCTGAGCCTTGGGCCTGCAGCCATGACCGAGCATGAATGGGCGTGATGCAGCCACGATGCAGCCCGATACACTACTACTAGGATGAGCCCGATACACCGGCGATACTCCTGGCTCATCCTAGCTGCACTGCTGCTAGTATGTCTTATCTGGTCTCTAGTTAAAGGAGCTTCGCATGCGCTTGCCAAGGGATGGTCGAGTCGAGGGAGCATCCGCTTTAATATTTCATTCACCAATTCTAGCTCTTCGAAATCTGTCCGCAGCTATTTATCCGCGTGTTTGATCCAACTACAATAGGCCGCCCGCCAAGTTGGCGGCTATAGGAAGACACGTCGTTTTTCTTTTATCTGAACCATTAAATATTAATCATGTTTGGCACACTTCTTCCGGGGTATCGCAAGGCTGCCTAGTTGCCATTTTAGCCTACCGCTGCGGTGTATGTCACTTACTGCAAAATGTGTCTTATGTCACTCACTGCAAAAAGTGTCTCCGTCGGTATGCCTCTCCATCGGCAATTTCGCAAAGCCGAAAAGACCTAGTGGGTATCTTGTGCAACCAAGAGAAATTGAGAAGCATAGCTGAGGCAGTAGGGCAGTCACGGAAGTGAGTTGCATGGAGGTAGCAGCTCCGGACGGCTAGAAAGGATGTGCCACAGTTGGTAGACGATGTCGTTGCGTGCACACATTCAACTTTTCAGCACATACTGGCATGCATTGTATCAAGGCTTAACTCATGAATTAGCTACAACTGTTGCATTAGTTATCACCGCGTAATTAGTAATGTCCCTCTCAGAGTCATTCACTCAACTCGCAACCGAGTCTTTCTGCTGAAGCTACATTCCATTGGCCAGATTTCTATCGGAACTTAATTTGATCTCTTTCCGTTGAGCTTAAACGAAACTTTGCTGCGAATTATGAAATGATTTTCAGTATCTATTACAAGCAGCTAACTTATTTTCCTCAGAGGGCCCGAGGGCATGAGATTCGTGAAGTAGCCCAGTGGTTCAGTAAGGTTTTGTAGAGCTATGCGGTGGCTTTGGTCCTGTGGGTGGAAGTGAAATATCCTGATAAACCGGAGACCGTCTCAGCTCCTCTCCAGCCAAGAGGATACGTGACCGAACATCCGGAGTTTGACGACCAAATCTTGCAGGACTCCTTTTCAGCATCAACTGCAGAAGCTCCGTGAGCGTGAGCCAATCACCGCTTCTGTACACGCTCGAGTCCTTCACGTGACTCCGTCACGTGCCTCGGCGCTTTTTTGACGAGGCTCTCTGCGGCTCAGCGCTAGCTTCACATTATTATTCGAGCCAAGCCGGTAGCGTTTACCTTCAATCTAATCTGCAGCCCACTGGAAGATTTCTGTATTACGACATCCGCTTGAGGGCGAAACGCGTGATCTAAGCTTCCGTGGGATCCCTTAGGTGGCTCAGATAGTTTAAAAATCGCCGAGCGTGAGCGGTGGTGAGTTCGCTGGAGCCGCAATCATCTGATGTAAATCATGCTGAATGAGCGCGCGGCAGGACTCCGCTAGACTTGGGCCGATTTGTTCTTCCGCAGCCTTCTGTATAAGAATATAAGCTTATTTAGTTTACATACACCGACAGCGAATAAGTACCGTGAGGGAAAGTTGAAAAGAACTTTGAAGAGAGAGTTCAATAGTGCGTGAAACCGCTTAGATGCAAACGGGTGGAACCGAAAAGTCGTCCTGGTCGATTCAACCGTCGGAGCGGCCGCTCCGCGTCGTGCCGGATCTTCGGACCGGCCGGCGCGGTGACGGTCGCCCCGGCAGCGCACTTCGGCCAGGTCGTGCGCGACGACCGTTCACGCCGGCAGCCACAAGGCCTGCGGCAAGGTGGTTGGGGCTCCTCGTGGGCCCCTCCGTTATAGGCCGCGGTGCCGTCGGCCCGCCGGTTGATCGAGGGACCGCCCGCACCCGCCTCAAGGCGCAGGCCGGCGGGCGGCGCGTCGGGTTCGACTGGGGAGGACTGTTCACAGTGCTCTCCGACCGCCCGGCGCGCGTCGGCCCGCTGCGCTTCTGCGCGGTGCTGAGTGTCAGTCGCGATGCCGTCGGCCCGACTATCCGACCCGTCTTGAAACACGGACCAAGGAGTCTAACTATTTAGTTCGTACGCTCCCAAAGCCTGGAACTCCCTCCCGACCTGCGTCAGAACATCCCCTGACCTGACCACATTTAAAAGGAACCTAAAAACACACCTTTTTAGGACAGCATTTAGTGGGTCCCTGTGATTCGTCATTGATGTGCTTATGCGTGCTGACACTGTGCATGCTGCCACTAAACCACATTTGCATGCTGACCCTGTGCATGTCACCCCTAACCATATTATTCATTTCGTTTGTTTTTCAAGCATGATTTTACTTACCATTCAATTGCATTTCACTTTACAGCAAATGTAAAGCGCCTAGAGAGATTAAGTTCTCTGAGGGCGCTTTATCAAGTGAATTATTATTATTATTATTACATCGTAAACTTAATGGTTGCCGCATCGAAGCCTGGGTCGTCGACGTAATTGCATTTGCGGTATAGAGCCACTGGTCGATGCACTTGGCCTCTATTGGAGTCAATGTGCACACGTAATATTACGTCCATTTTTAAAACTCTCCCGATTCAACGCGTGCTCGTCCGGACTAGAGCGGGAAGCACCCATTTGGCAGCCATATTGCTGACCGTCTGCCTGGTCGACGTCTCTTGAGGCTTCGGTATCGGCGACTGGTGGAAGTGGCTTAGCGGCGCGAGTTGTCCGGCATTGCTATGTTAAGACAGTAATGGTGCCGCAGGCACCTATTTGACAAGGCGCATTAAAAATACGTACCCAATTAACTACCGTTATTGGGTTTTCCCGGCCCTACGGGAAATAATTAGCCTCGTCGGTTCCGCCGCCGACATTCTCAGGGCCACTCTTGGAACTAGCGTTAGCATGGACGCTGGTGCCAGTAGTTGGCATTTTTTCTAGCGCGATGCGAGCGGTGGCACATAAAAACCGCTGCCCTTCGCGAAAGAAAACATATTTCTTACGTGAGCCTAACGACTGAGCCCTTCTGAGTAAAAGTGTATGAACCTGCAAGGTGCAATACTCATCATTTGTAGAACCCTATAGGTTACAATGTTCATAGTCAGCACCCTCAGATTGGCTCAACCGCTTTGCTACATCAAAATAAAGTACTTGACTTGGCGACGTCTTGCAGCCTAGCGGAAGCAGCGATTCGTCAGCTGAGCGAGTCCGCATCTCCAGAACTGAAGGTGAGGCCACTCTTGCCGCTCCGTGCCGAGCTCCTAGCAAGCTTTCTTGACCGATTTCATTTTGAAAGCTGCCCCAGACAGACTAGAACGTCGGTCATATTGCCAAAAATGCCCGGTATCGCTCTAATTTCGTCCAGGAGAACCATCCGCATAAGGAGACCGCATGTAAGCCACAACCGCCCAACTATCGGGAAATGACTGCTGCCGGCTGCTCTCGCTAGGATTCACTTATCTCTTCCCGCATCACGTCACAGGAGAGCTGAACTTGGTGTCGCGACGTCACACCATCACAGCCTTGTTTCGTAGAATAACACGAGGGCTTACGAGTCGCTGCCCGAGCCCTTCAGGCAACCCTGTCGTGACTAACCGTGAAGGTACTACATCGTGCTTATTAGAGGAAGTCCCTTAGTCGGCTAATAACTACGTCGTCAGTGTGCAAGTCTATTAGATCCTACTTTCTGTCCGTGGACCAAACCTTACTTGCAGTTGAGGTCGCGTACTTTCGTGAAAGGTTGAGGCTTTGATTTTTGAACTCGAGAACGAGATATTCCCTTTTTGGTTTGGGAGCGGCATTATTTCTTCCACGGTTTATGCAACCGCTCCGTATATACTGAGCGACCTCTTGAAATCTTCGCGTAATCAATCCTCTTTAGTCTCGAGCTTCGCACGTACTAAAAAATACAGACAATACTACTGCAATCAGTTGGGTCTACTCCGTCTTCCAAGTTCCTTTTTACAGTCGTCATAAAGTTCCTTCCGTCTGATTCGTCGCGAATGCTCAATAATTTCTTTTACGATTCACCGGTCACGACAAGAAAAACAATATTTCTGGGGAAATTTCAAGAAAATGCTTATAAAACTTGTCCGACAATCGAATATTTGCGTAGGGTACCTTTCAAAAGAAAAACATGTTAGAAACGGGACTCGCGACCTCAACATAAAAGAAATACCGATTATGCAAACTAAGTTTAATTCGGATGTAAACCAGAAGCAACTTGTCTGCAAATAACAAATTTACTAATCTCTGAGTCGTGTGCGATTTTTATCCCGACTTTTCAATCTGGGCAGATCGAGGTACATGCGAAAAGCTTGTTGAGACGCAGGCTTGTAACCTTTATACAGCTTCATTTACTTTGTAGCTTAATGCCACGTAAATTTCCTAACTAGGCTAATAATTCACGTATCAGAGCAAATATTGAAATGCAAGTAAACTCTGCTTGTTTTACATTAGTCTAGAAAATTGTTTTGATTTCAGTTGGACGTATAATATTCTGGACAGCTTTCTATAGCGATCTGTCTTAGTGGGTGAACATCTCGCGAACCTACTTTTGAAAGGCAGAAGTGACCGAGCTTTAACACTTCCGAGAGGGTGAGTACAAGTTTTCAGAGGAAGCTCCACTTCACAAGGGCTCGTCGTGGGAACCGTTACTAATTCAACACTTCCGAGAAAGATACGAGCGTCTTTCGATGCCCCCGACTACTATTCTGTTTCATGTTTACGTCTGGTGACTGATATCGCACGAACACGAGTACCGAAACTCGCATGTCCTCTCGGCACGTGTGTAGAAAAATTCTCCCTTTGCAAGTGCATCTGGAAACGATTGCCGGTTAGGGGTCAGCGTTTGTAGCGATGGGGTACAAAGCGAACAACGATGGCAAGGTATTTACACATAAATTGCTGCAGCCTTGCCGGCATCAATGGAGCCATCGATGAGATGGCTACCAGTATCGGTAAGATGGCTACCAGAGTGCTCGTAGCTTTTTGACTTTATCAGTCCTGTCCGTGCAGACGTGCCACGTCTTCTTTCACAGGACGACACAGGGGCTACAATCGAGGGTGCACCACGTACACAACAATTAAACTGGTAGTCACCCATCCCAAAACGCGAAAACACACTCACGCACACACATACACACAAACATACACACATGCGAACACACGCAAGCATACAAAAAACGCAAGCACAAGAACTCATTTGCACGCACATATACACTCACAAACGCGCACACGCACTCACACGAGCACACACGTGGCGATATTTAGCTTGAAGAATGACCAAGGACCAATGACCAAGGACTGATAAGCAAGGGAGTTTAATGGTACGTTGGCTGCATTGTGCTGTCGGTGGGTAGGCTATTTGAAGCAATCGCGACGCGAGTAAATGAGACCTCTCGAGTTAAGAAGGTTGCAAAGTTTAGATTGCGCTATCGATCGTATCCCGATGATGCCGATACGTCAATAAGTTTCGGCGTCGGAATAATGGAACGTTCGCAGTTACTCTGATACAGCGATGACCTCTGAGGAAATACCCGAGCCTCTAGGAAAAGTGATTCGGGCCCATGGAATAGGTAATCACTTTTATGCTGATAATACTAAGCCGTATTCGTCATTTAAACCGTCGGAATCTGCTGCAGCGACTAATAAACTGAATGTTTGCCTTGCAGACTTTCGATGGTGGATGCAAATTTCCTTAAACTAATCAACGATAAATGGAAGGGAATGGAATGCATCACCGTCTGTAACTCCACACAGCCATAGAGACTATGTGGGTGTTACGAAGGAGAGTTTTGTTTAGCACACTCAGCATAAGCCGCTTTCGGTACGCATTCGGTAGCCAACAGACTTCGTCTCACGCAACAAAGAGAAAGTTAAAAGAAGAGAAAGACAAAGAGAAAGCCTAGCAGAGTCAGGAGAGCAGTTGAGGTAGTGAGTAAGATGGAAGTAGCAGCTCAGGACCGCTAAAAAGGATAAGCCATAGTCGGCAGCAGGAGAATAGTTGTTGCGTAAGAATTATGGAAGTGAGTTCCACAGTCTAGAACCTGCAGAGCCAAAGCTTCTGTCGACAACGGTCTGTAAGCGGAGGAATGAAACAGCTAATTTATTGTCCATACCGGACCTGAGGGCGCGAAGGGGCTGAAACTGGTGCAGCAGTTCAGCTTGGTACGAAGGAGCCAAGCCGTTTCGAGCCTTGTGGGTCAGCGTAATAGCTTTACTCTGTATCCGTTGCTCAACTGAAATCCATCCTAGCTCTTTTAGCAGAGCAGACACGTGCTAAAACCTCTGGGACTTGGAGATTAGCATTGCAGCCATATTCACAGTCAGCTGCAGTGGCCTAGTTGCTTTCTTTGGTAGCCCGGCCGAAAGGGAATTACAATAATCAAGCCGAGACAGAACTAAGGAGCTAGTTAAATCTTTTGCAAGCCACTGTGCACGACAGCTACTAATCTTGGATAGGGATCGGACGTGATGGCTAGCTGTAGAAGCAGTCCTCTGAATGAAGCTTTTAAAATTGAGGCAGCTGTGGAAAACGACACCTACATTTCGAGCACGTGGTGATGGTCGCACTACAGCATCACACGCTTAGGGTGTCCTATGAGCATCAGTTCGGTTTTATCGTCCTTTAGTTTCAAGAAGCTTTCCGACATCCAGGATCAAATTTAGGCAAGGCAAGCATTCAGTTTCTCAGTTGCTGCAGCAGACTCCGACGGTTTGAATGACAAATACAGCTGAGCGTCACCAGCATAAAAGTGATATTCTATTCCATGGGCCTTACTCACTTTTTCCAAAGCTTGAGTATAAATGGAGAATAGCAAGGGGCCGAGTACGGACCCTTGAGGGACTCCACAGGTGACCCGTCTCGTGTGTGAGACCTGACCCCCACACGACACGGATTGAACTCGATCAGACAAGTACGATTTAAACCACGCCAGTGCTTCGTCTGCCAGACCGATCGTTGTTCTCAATCGTTCAAGCAGAACCTCGTGATCAATGGTGTCGAAGGCAGCAGACAGATCTAGCAGAGCTAGGGCAGTGACATTCCCGTCGTCGTTGCCACGTAGAATGTCATTGTTAACACGGAGGAGAGCAGTCTCAGTGGAGTGCTGCCTCTTGAGCCCTGATTGAAATGTTTCTGACATTCCATTATTTTCAATATGTTCAACCTCCTGCTTACCAACAATTTTTTCCAGAATCTTTGACAAGAAAGAAAGAGGGGAAACTGGGTGATAGCTTGCAAGGACCTTTGTATCAAATACAGGCTTTTTAAGTATGGGTCTAAAGATTGCCGATTTGAAGGACTTGGAGACAACCCCTTTTCCCAAAAAAGTATTAAAAATCTCGGTTCTGATAGGGCTAAGTTGGTCTGCCAGTGAAAACTACAGAGATGATGGCATAAGGTCTTCAGACGAGACGAGCTATTTTTGCTAGACCTTATTAAGGTAGCCACATCTCACGCAGAAACCTCGGAAAACCTTTTAAGAAAGGTCACAGATTGCGATTACGCAATTGCTTTACTCGGAGGGGGCTTAATGGAGGCACGAATGTGCACAATATTTTCAGCAAAGTAGGCTGAACAATTTTCATCTAAGACCTTAATATTTGGTTAGTCGGACCTCTCAGCATTGGCCAGAAAATGGCTTACTGTCTCATAAATCCGTTCAGGGTCCTACTGGCAGTAATTCAGCTTTCGAGTGAAAAAAGAAACCCTGGCTTTTTTAGGCTTCCGGGTTTAAATTCGAAGGAAGTCTTTGAAATTGACTAGATCTGCATCAGACCTCAATTTCTTGAAACGACGTTCAAGCCTGCGTTTAACACGGCGCATCTTTTTTCTTTGTTAATTGAAAGAAGTCTCTACGACTCTGTACATGGATAGAATGAACGGGAGCATCTCTATCAAGAGCATTCGTGAGTGTCATGTTCACTGCATTAGTTAGGGTATCGAGGTTGTCGGTTGAGTCTGGGTGCAGATTAAGAAGACCTGCATCACAAACAGATCTCAAAAACCTGTCTATTTCAATGCTTTGTAAGTTATGTCGCTTGACAAGTTCGACATTACCCTGTACGTACATGGGAGCAGGAACAGTAAACGAAACCGAATAATGATTCGAGAGGGTCAGCGGGCACACCACAAGGTCAATGGGGAAGACATCCTTAATGATCACGAGATCTATACTATGGCCACCGATGTGGGTAGTATGATTATCGTGTTAGACCAAACCAAAATTCTCCAGACAGTCAAGAAATGAGCCAACTTGGCTGTAGCTAGGGTTGTCAACGTGAATATTGAAGTCTCCAGCAATCAGTAGTGGCATGTCGCGCACAAATATCTTAGCGAGGAACTCTGAAAACTAAACTGCTGCTCATAGGACACCCTAAACGTGTGGCTGGACTTGAGAGTTTTGCTCTTCTAATAGGTGAACCTGTTGTGCTACAACCACTTCTGAATTGAGATGTCGTCTTCGCCAGCTATCTAAATTTTGAAAGCTTTGGTAATGAGATTGCTTGCAGGTACAATCATGTCCGATCCCTATGCAAGATTAGGAAAAGTCTCCCACGGTGGCTTGCTTACAATTTAACTAGTTCCTTAGTTCCGTCTTGGCTAGATTATTGAAATTCTATTTAGACTGGGCTAACCAAAAAACGCCATTACGCCACTGCAGCTGGTGATGAATATTTGTGCAAGGCTAATTATGGCTGCAAGGCTAGTTTACAAAACCCAGACGTATGACCACATGTCTCCTTGGTGAAGGAGCTTGAATGGCTGCCGGTTGATCAACAAAACAGAGCAAAGTTCTTAAGCTGACCCACAAGGCCCGCCACGGCTTGGCTCCTTCATACCTAGCTGAGCTGCCGCACCAGTTTCAGCCTCCTTCGCAGCGACAGCACTCTCCTGCTGCCGACTACGTCACATCCTTTCCGGCCGTCTCGAGCTGCTCCTTCAATGCTACGTCACAACTCGAGCTGCTCCTTCCATGCTACGTCACTACCAAAACTCCTATCCTGACTCAGCAACACTTCTCTCTCACTTCGTCTCGCGAAAAAAATCCTGTTGACTTCCGAATGCTTATTAAAAGCTGGTTAGGTTTTGAGTGCGCTACAGAAAACTCTCCTGTGTAACATCCACAGCCTTTGTGGCTTTGTGGACTTACAGACGGAGATGCATATAATTGGCTTTCACCGTCTTTTTTTAGGGTTGAGATCTCGCAACTAAATATCCGAAGTGCCTACGAGCGATTAGCAGACACTAACTGGATGCTGATGTCTGCAAGCTCATGGTATTCTGCGAGCAACCCGTCAGCACGTACGTACTTAAAGGGAAGGAGAGGGGAACGCCGGAAGTACAGAAGGAGAAGCGATTCCTCTTCAAGAATAAATAATCGTTCACCACTCAGTCGAAGCATTTATGGATTCATCGGATGCATTCAAGTCACGCTAGGGAACCGAACGCCATTTTCTGCATAGTAATTACAGTTGTTAGTATTATTTTCTTAGCTACAGACCTTTTTTGCTGGAGCGCTATTAATAGGGCTACTATTCCTCTCGCATTGGTCACCGTTAGTGGCCGCCATTTTCTCGCCTCGAACAAAAATATTGATCTAGTCCCATCCCGCCGACGCTGCTCGCTGTAGACTTGAACTGGCGGTCGCCTACCCAATAACTTCCGGTTAAGCCGGCAGAGCCAGCGAAGCTCAGTCTTCTGACTCGAACAGATAGTGCGAGTGAACCCAACGACGCGCGTGGAGTATTCAAGATCACACGTATTGCTAATGGATACCGGAACCAGGTTGTGCCTGGCAATCACATAAGTAAGAGAGAGAAGAAAAAGAAGAAGAAAAGAGAGAGAGTAGTAACTGTGAAGAGAACCGAACCAAGCACAGAACCCAGAGGTAACCCGATACTTCAGTGATCCTTTTTATGACCTTTTCCGTTCACATAAATACTCTGGAGTCTCCCACTGAGACAGGACCTGAACCATTGCAGTGCCGTGCCAGTGGTGCCCAGGGGAGAAGAGATATGCTTAAGAAGGACCTTTTGGATAAATTGCAGCAAACGCTGCAGAAAGATCAAGCAAAACAAGCAGAGAGACCCAAGTCGGCTTTCCTGAGAAGTTCGTTATACACCCTAATCAATGCTTACTCTGTGATGTGATTAGCCATAAGACCAGACTGGAACTTGCTTGGTATTTTTGAAGTTTCAATGAAAGAGCCTAGCTGGTCTGCTGAAAATCGTTTGGTGTCATTGATAGAAAAGGTAGAAAGGAGACTGGGCGAAAGCTGCTCAAGTTCTCGGTTCAAGTTCAAGTTCAAGGTCTAGTTCAAGTTCAAGGTCTAGTGCTGCTTTATTAATTATTGGCCTAAAAACAACCTTTTTGAAACGTGCAGGGACATGACCTGAGGCTATATCCATTCCAGATTATTTTCCAAGGTCTAAACACAGGTTATGATTGTAAAATGGCGGCGTGCTTAATCCGCCAGATTATCCTCAGTGGCAGTCGAATAGTCTGCTCTGAGCTATAGGTATGAGCTTGTTATCTATCTAAAAGAATGGGCGCTTTTCGTCGTCGCCGCGTAGGGTTTCTGGTAACTGATCAACAGTAACAGTAAAACGACTGTTTTTCGCCAAAAATGAAAAACAGTACACAGCTTTTTTGTTTAACTTTTTACTGCTTTCGACGGAAATTTTTACACAGCTCCAACGTTCGCTATGGTTATGAAATAGGTGATGGGAAACAATTTTTGCAATTTATTTTGAATGTCTTAGTGATTTGTTTTGATGATTTTATCAAATAGGCCAAAAACTAAAGCTAAAGTGCAATTTTGCAAAAACTAGGTAACACATTAATTTAATTTAATTGATCTTGTGACATCAACAAATACTGATGTTCTTTTTAGCCATCTCTTTAGTTTTGGAATACGCTAAAAAACAAAGAATTCAATTACAGAAGAGCTAGAAGATCCATATGAATGGTGCAATAGAACCATCAAATGTTCTAGAAACTCCACGACAACGTTAAAGAATCATCTGAACACGTATGAAATTGATTTTGATAAACCTACTAGAGGATGTGCATCCGAGGAAGAGCCCGCGAACTATAAAGGAACGAAAACGATTGCCGATTTCCTGGGGTGAAAGAGTCTGAAGAAGATTGTTTCCGATCTGGCTACTGGTGGAATATCGATTAGAGTTAGCACTATAAATAAGTGTATGCGGCAACCAATCTCACGGGAGGGAGTCAAACGTTTAGCAAGTGAAAGCGATGTGATAAAGCTGGTGGATGATGATTATGAAGAAAAGAGAAACAAATCAATTGCCGACATCAAGGGAAATCTCGAGATAGGAATAAAGTTTAGCATGACTGTGGATGAATACACAACCGTGAGATGACTGCGATTTTCCGAGTCCATATTCATGATAGCGGCGATAAAACAACAATCAAGACGGGCCTTGTTCGCATATTTGGGTCGTGCACTGCTCTCAACATGGTCGAATCAATGACGCAGCATCTGAGCGTTTTTGGAATAGCAATGGAGAGGGATTTGGTGGAAACTACTCAGGACGGTGCTGCAGTAAACAAGAAATGAGTCAGCAACGTCGATGTCATCGGGCAGTTCTGTTTAAACCATAATCTGTACCTTGAAGTATGTGACACATTGTACAAGAAGAGTTCTGTTATGAACGACTTAAAATTGGATAGTGACGATATTAAGGAAATGGGAAATTTTGAAGAAGACGCGGACTTAGAAGTGATCAGTGATGATACGTTAGAAAGAGACGTCAATTACAACGATCTGCTCACCAAATCACGCAAGCTTGTCAAAATAATCAAAAAATTAACTGTTTGAAGTAATATCTTTCAATCCAAAGTAAACGCTGAGTTTGGACGCGAGCTTGTATTGCATCTTGACGTGAAAATGCTTTGCAACTCCATTCCAAAAATGTTTGAGCTCTGCTAGTGAAGTCAGAAGTCGCCATCTGCGAGACACTAACCAAATGTAAGGCACTGGAAGAGATTGAGACATTGGATTTTGACGTTTTCAAAACTCTTCTGAAGGCAATGGAACATGTGAAACTTGCTGTTAGGAATATAAGTCGAGAAGACGTGCTGTTGATGAGTGCTGACAGCTTTAGAATTCATGTTCAATAAGCTCTCTAACTTGAATAATGACCTTAGTACCGAGCCCATGAAAAATTTGAAGTGTCGGGTTGAAGAGCAATTGAGCAAGAATGTCACGAATCGCTTGTGCAGTCTGAAAGATTCACCTGTCGCCCCGTCAAAACCTTCGCTAAATTGTGCAGGAAATCTAGCGTCTCGTCTATTTGGAGTCAACGATGTAGAAGCTTGCGTTGAACAGTCGTCAAATAATGCTGAGAGTTTGAACTTGTCTCTTCAAGATGAATTGAATTTGTTGCTTCAAAAATATGGATCACCAATTGCAAGACAGTTTCAAATGGCTCAAGTCAGAATTCACGCTCTTCAGGAACTCTGGCCAGCGCACTGAAAATCTCCAGATATTGTACCATGCAGTTATATTAATTAAACCGACATCAATTGACCCTGAAAGAGTTTGTTGTCTATACTTATTTTTATAGAAAATTAAGATTGCGTCTCTTACGTAAGTCGCGAAGTGCACTTATATTCTTGAAATATTATTCTTATAGAGTAACGATGTATTAATTTAGAGCTTATCACGAAAAATATAAAATAGAACGGTGCTAATCAGAAACATTAACTATTAACTTAAAATTAGTGAAAAATAAAAAAAATGATGAAGATCTGTTAACAGCTATTTTTTGAAAATATAAACAGTAAACAGCTGTTTTTCAAAAATCTGCTTTTCAGAAACCCGTAATGCTGCGTTCCGCTACCATTAGCACACAGGCGTGTGTTGGTGCTGCACCTACAAGCCGCTGGCGGTCCATTGGTTATAAGGTTCAGAGCGTCACCGATATTTGTTGGCAAGAACGAGCGCCGATACGAGCGCTAGGGTTTGCCGCCTGAGGACGTCCGTGAAGAGGCCGCTACAACGAGTTTGCAGACATACATCCGGTTCATAATGATTTCATAATTTAGGAACCTAAACCCTAGCAATTGTCATAAATAACCTTGCCCGTTTAGCACGCTGACGTTCCATTATATTTGTGCGCGTGTACATTTGTGTCTGTATGCATGTGCGGTAAGTCCGAATGGGCACGTAGTGTATACGTCTACCTCCTTCATGACTCAAGAGAGTCGCGCAGACGATGACACGTGATAACAGGCGACCATGACACTGCAGGTTTCCCATGACACACTCAAAGGCTAACCGGCCTTCCGTGCTCACTCTGTGAAAATTTATCTTCGTTTCATCTCGCCGTAGGAACCGCAGGGTACCACCCATAAGGGCCCAGCAATTGCCGTGACGAGAAGGTTAGTTTTTAGGTTCTGTTTAAATTTACTCTTTAAATTAAACTCTAATTACACTCTAAATTAAATTCATCGCTGAGTGACTTTCCTGCAGCGCCACAGGGAAGAAATGAGCAGCGTAACTCGACCAGGAGGACGGCGGAAGAGTTATTAAGCTATGAATTGGCAAAAAATAAGAGCAGAGTGCAAAGCAAGCGGCCCGAGTCTTCAGCAGAGTGAATAAATCTTAGCTGATTTAACAGCCTCGTTCGTATAGCGGCAGAAGAGCCTTATCGGCTGTCGCTACTACTTGCAGTTGGCAATACAGAGTTGCCCAGCTGCAGGAGTCGAACCCACGGACCTCGGTGGTGAAGAGCGAGGATCATGCCTCATGGGCTATCACGGTTATCCCTTCTGCTAATGGCTACCCTGTCAATGGCTCAAGAGAGGCTCAAAGGGACCGTATGAACGTATACCGCACCGACTCGATATGTTGCTTGAGACTCTCGGTTGGTCACTGTGGTTTGAGCACGTACAGTATACCTCGTTACACCAACATGGCTATCACGGCTTCCCAGTTGAGGGAAGGTAGTCAGTTCGATGCGCGAGAACTGCGACGGTGAACTATAAACACGAACGAGCAATTTCTTAAAGATCTCACGCAGGGTCATAGGATAGCTAGCCATCTTTCGAAGCGCTTCACATGCGCTCGGGAAAAGAAGCCTGTCAAGCCCTGTCGACCTCACTGCCACTAGGACTCGCATAGTCACATATGCCACTGGGACTCGCAGGATTTCTTAACTGAGAGAAAAGGCTCGTGCGTTTCCGATAGATAATCCCGTAGCCAGGGAAGCCGGACAGGCCGACGCCGCGCGCGCGCGATTTTCAGCTCAGCTCAGCTGCGTACGAAGCAGCAGAAGCGTCATCGCTCTGGTTTCGTGCGAGAATTGTCGGTGCGCGGTCAGCGCGGGCCCGTTAACTGAGAGGATACGCGGCTAAATATCTTGAACTGCAAGACCAATCGTAGCGATCCTATCGTCTAGGACAAGCCAGACCCGGAAGCCCGATGGGGGGGGGGCGGGGCGGGGCGGTTTAGCAATAGGCTCTAAGCGTGTAGCTCTGGCGATAGTGTACAATATGTCGCGGGCGCATTTCGCCGACCCTGGTGCGGCATTGTGGGAACATCCGTCGAGTTACCCTGAGAACCGCTCTAGAGCACAGCGGATAAAGTGGTCCGTAGCTCGTACGCAGCACTGAGCAGCGGTGCAGTTTGTCTGGACGATGTCCCGCGATATTCCTCCGGCAGCCCATCCACAATGCGAAACTCGTTCGCATTGTGGATGGGCTGTCTCTCTCCGCTTCGTCCGACGAAAAATTCGCTCCGAAAATTTCGTTCGTTTTCGTTCCGTTCTTCGCTCCGACGAAACGTCCGACGAGTCGGCCAAGCCGGTCAAGGGCCAGGGTCGTTCTTTCTCGGCGACGGCGCTCTATGGGCGGACCGACCGTCCGCGGAGCTGGGTCGAAGTTGCGAGCCGGCGCGAACCTGGCGGCTAGGCACGCGCGCTGGCCGCGCACTCCGCTCGCGGCCGGCGCGTGTGAACTGCGCTCGAATGCCACGCCCGCTGACTGATCGCTGGGAAGGTGGTGGGCGGGTCGTGACGCAGGCCCCTGCGACTCGTCGCCGCACCGGCACCGCCGCCCGCGCGGAGGTCGACTAATGGTGGGAGCGAGGGCGCGTGGAAGCTCGGAGTCTCGGGCTGCTGAGACGCGCTCGCCGCAGACGACTGCACGTTCGTCTGCGCGTCCGTCCGTCGCCCTGCGTCGTCATCGCGAGCAAAATCCCGAGGCCGCCGCCGCGGCAGCCACCGAGGAGCCAAGCGTTCCGCCAGCAGCGAAGCGACAACTCTCGGCGATCATTCCCGGATGACCGCTTAACCCCCCCCCCCCCCGCGCGATGTCCCGTTACTCTCACCCCCTGATGTTCCTTAACGTGTATAGCGACGCAAGCATAATGCAAACGTCGCGATCGGGTACTTTTGGCGCCACTAAACTCGAATTCTGCGCTTTATGCTGATAGACTTTTCAGGCAGGCCAGCGTAAAGCTCGGGCCGATTTCCGGCAGTTTCATGTTCGTGCCGCGCGCTTTTCTGACTCAAATCGTGTCGATGTACCTCGTTCGTGCGAACCTCAAATCCTTTGCACACCGTGCCTTTAGTTCGTAAGTTTCCAAAGCCAGGAACTCACTCGCGACTGACGTCGCGACATCCCCCTGACTTGGCGGCATTAAAAAGAAGCAAAAGCGCACGTGCTTTTGACAGCATTTGGTGGGTCCTTGTGATTGGTCCTTTATGTGCGTGCTAACACTGTGCGTGCTACCACTGACCACATGTACATGTTGACATTGTGCATATCCCCTCTTACTCCGTTTTAGGTTTATTGATATCAGGCATTTTACCACTAACCGTTAGACCATGCTCCAAGCGAATGCCTTTACAGTATATTTTAATTGCGTAGAAGGAGATACAGTTCTCTGAGGGGGCTATGCAGACGTATTCTCATAATTAGTTAGTTTTTCAAATACGTACGGACTTTGGTCAACGTAGGCCCACCCTAGGTTCGCAGCGTAAGGGGCATGCCGGTTGGCTCGCCGCCGCCACCCAAGCCCGCTTGTGATAGGGCAGCTCCTATCACGATCGCGTTCAGCCACGCCCATTCACTTGATCCCGTACGTTGCCCGCTCACGTCCTCCTGCTCTGACCAACTTCAGGATTCAGAAAAGTCTCCGCGGCCGGACTTGTGCGAATTTCAAGCTTTGCCTGGCAAAAATTAAACAAATTGACGAAGAGCCTCATTCTTACCGTGAATTGTGTACACATATTCTCTCACGCTTCGGATTCCGCGAGGCGGCACGGTCGGCCACGCAGTAATTGGGAGTACGGGAAAACTCGAAAGCAGAGGTACCTCGAAGTCTGAAGCGAAAGCAAGAAATATCTGCCGCAAACGTCTTTTCAAACCCGCAGTGTTCTGCGAGAAATCCCGAGACTGTTTCGAAAAATCCCCAGACTGCTGCGAGAAATCCAGAAACTGCTGCGAGAAATCCCGAGACTGCTCGGAGGCCGGAACTCGCGATCGCGACAGCGGAGTGGGCGGCGACTTCAGCGCTCGAATACTCGATACCTCTGTATTTACCTCAAGGCAGGACTCACGAGATTTCTCATTCCGCTTTAATGTAGCCACCGATGTAGCCGCAAGAAATGAGATTGGCTACACGTGGCGGCTAAGGTTAATGGTAAAAATAATAATAATAATAATAATAATAATATTGCACTTGATAAAGCGCCCTCAGAGAATTCAATCTCTTTCTAGGCGCTTTACATTTTCTGCAAAGGGAAATGCAATTGAATGGTGAGTAATAGCATGCTTGATAGACAAGGTTCCTCATTCAACACTTCCGGCGCTCTTCGTTAAAAGTGAGGTGTAGCGGCCTCCGCTCCACGTCGGTAAATAACTAGTCAACGCAAACGTAGCACTCGTAGCGGCGACACTCCTTGCTGACGCGCGACGAATAAACGGTAGAGCCCTGAACCCCGGAATGGAGGCTAGCAACCTCTGCGCGTGCGTCATCAAACGCACGCAGACATGCCGACAGCAGCGCGACACGGCCGGCAACGAAGAGCGCCCCCTATCTCAAGCCGCATCTATGTATATATATATATATATATATATATATATATATATATATATATATATATATATATATATATATATATATATATATATATATATATATATATATATATATATATATATATATATATATATATATATATATATATATATATAGAGAGAGAGAGAGAGAGAGAGAAGTCTGTTCGACAGCGGCGACGGAGGATTACCGGCGCCTACGCGGCAGCCATTGCATACAACAGCTCTCGCTCAGTGCAAAGCCTAGGGCACACCTCACTGCCTACTACACGGCCTCGGCTTTTATCCTGCCTAATCACGGATTATCAAGCAGCAGCCGATTCCAGGCCGTAATAATTCGGAAAACGAAATAATAATTATTATCTATTATAATAATTATTAATTATATATATATAATATAATATAATATATTAGTATATATATATATAGTTATTAATAATAATTATTAATTAATTAATTATTATAATTAAAATCTCGGCAGTCAAAACTTACTTAGCACTTAGCGTGCGCCGCTTCAGTACGAACGGTCTCTCTGCCGCGAGCAGCGCGGCCGCCAAAAGCCAACGCGCCATCAAATATTGTCCGTCCTGTTCTCAACGCTCAGGCTCAGAACGGACGCCGTCGCCGCTGTCGGCGCGAGCACCCTGTAGTGCGCTGGGTCGCTGGCGCCGGATTGCGCCAGCGCAGGCGAGACTGGCACGCCCGTTTCAACGGCGGCGAGCTAAATCAGCCAAAACAGGACTCGAATTCATTATCTGTGGTTCCTGAAATGTAATGGCTAGGAACCGATTACGCGACAATCTATGGCCGAGGCCGCATAGCAGCCGGCGTCTCGCAAAAAAGGCAGTCCGATACGCTCCCGGAGTTGGGCGTTGCATTTTTGAGCTCATTTGGGCTCTAGGCCACGGAGCCGTTGTCAGTGTCGTGGACTTCGTTAAACGCCAGCAACCCTCCGTTGCTGTAAAACAAACGCGCCTCCGTTGTGTATAAGGATTCGTTGTCTATCTTAAGTAGGGGGCGCTCTTCGAAGCAGCCCCGCGTTACGCCGCCGCCGTCGGCATACCGGCGTGCATTTGCTCTGCACCTGCAAGTCGCTCGCCGAGTGGCTCAGGTGTCGCCTCAGTTATGTCATCGCGCTACGGCTGAGACGAGCGCCGCCGCCGCTACAAGCGTAGCCGCTTTAGAGCGGCCTGTCGGGATGCGGATGCCGCGCGCGCACTGCGCTCGTAGCTCGGTCGAGCCTCCGGCTTCGTGTGGCCGCGCGTGCGGCGGTCCACCGCCGCGCCGTCGCCTACGTCGCCGCCGCGGCGCGAGTCCGGCGGATCCGGCGTTCTGTGTCCTACGCCGCGGCAGCGGCGCTCAGGTCGCGCCGCGGTCGCTGCCGATACCGTCTGGCGACGGCCGCGAAGGGCCTCGCGATCCATCGAGCGAGGCCGCGGCGGCGGCCGCCGCAGCGCCTACCGGTCGAGTCTGGTACGCCCACGCGCCCCACCCCGGAGGCGGATGTGCGAGAGTAAACAAACGCGTCCTAGCGCGTCGCGCCGCCGCGCATGCGGTCCGCCTCTACCGCCCGCCGTCGAACGATTGGACATTCTCTCTCTCTCTCGCTCCCTCTCTGTCGAACGTAAATCGCAAGCCCGACGCAGAAACACTCGGCGCATCGGTGGTACGAGCATCCGCGAAGATCGCTGCTCTGTCCTTAACGTCACCGCCGGCAGCCGGAAACTAGTGGCGCTATCGACTCGGTTCTCGGCGGCGGCGGCGCGTATCGACTATTGGACACAGCGGCGGCGGCGGCACCTGTTCGCCGCGCGCGCCGCCAATCCTTGCAAGTGGGCGAGTACGCAGTCACGCTCCGCGCTTATGAGGCCAAAGCTTAGCCACAGGGTCAGTTAGCGATGCTAGAATCATCCAGCGAAGACGACGTGGATGAAGTCAGCGAGCGGCTCTCGCTGAAGAGCGAGGTCAGCGGCGGCGGCGGCGGCGGCGGCTGCCAGCTGGGCGCGAGCTCTAATACGAGCCACTCGGCTCACAGCGGAGGCAGCAGCGGCAGTCCTGCACATACGGAAAGCTATGGGGGACACAGCAGCAGCAGGGCCACGAGCTTCGAGTGTCGCGACAAGAACTCGTTCGACACGGCCAGCATCAACAGCGGCGGCTATGGCGCGCCGGTCGTCGCCGTGGCGGCGGCGACGACGAACGGAGCCCACTCTCGGTCGAGCAGCGTGCGCAGCACGAGCAGCCCGCGCACCGGCCGCGGCGGCGGCGTCGGCGAGGTGGCCTTCGGCGGCGGCGGCGGCGGCGGCGTCGTCGCCGCCCGGCCCGCTAGTCCTAGCGCATCGGTGATCAGCGAGCGGGAGCGCGAGGAGCTGGAGAAGCTGGCGCTCGAGGAGGAGGATCGGCGGAAGCGGCTGCAGATCTACGTGTTCGTGCTGCGCTGCATCGCCTTCCCGTTCAACGCCAAGCAGCCGCAGGACATGCAGAGGCGCCAGACGAAGGTGGGCAAGCAGGACTTGCAGAGAATCAAGGAGCGCTTCGCGACGTTCCTTAGCGGCAAGACGGCGATCATGGCGGACGAGGCGTTCAAGAATGCCGTGCAGAGCTACCACGAGGCGTTCCTCAAGAGCGACCGCGTCGCCAACATGGTTCGCAGCGGTGCGTGCTCGGCGAGTGACTTCAGGGACGTATTCAAGAACAACATCGAGAAGCGAGTGCGAAGTCTGCCCGAGATCGACGGACTGAGCAAGGAGACGGTGCTGAGCTCGTGGATGACCAAGTTCGACGCGATCTATCGGGGCGAGGATGGAGACGTTGGAGGCGGTGGAGGCCGGGGGCAGGGCCGAGCAGCCGCTGCTAATGAGCTGATCCTGAGCAAGGAGCAACTGTACGAAATGTTTCAGAACATTCTCAACATTAAGAAGAACGAACACCTTGTGCTGTACAATACGTTGCAGGTGAGGGACCGATCGGACCGGAGGCTTTTTAGTTTGCCCAAGGCCTGCTGCATGAGATCTCGCTGCTGCTGCTGCTGCTGCTGCTGCTATGCGCTTGCCAGGCTTCCCGTGTCTTTGACCTGCAGCTTTTTCATCCAACCAACCGCTGCGTAGCATTTCTATGCAGCCGCCGAGACAGGCCGACGTTTTCTGTTCTGGAACCATCTGCCAATAGTGACCGAAAGTTGCTTGCCTCTACCAAGCGCTTTCTAGAGCTGCTTGTCTAGCCGAGCCTCATTTGTGATACACTCAAGGACCATCCAAATGTTAAATTAACGATTTTCCAATTGCTAGCTGGACTGAACTGCTGGAGGCCATCTATTAAGCAGGCGGCGGCTGCCATATAGCTGCCGACGGCTGCTTGAGCAGGCGACCGTGGGTGCCTTGTAAAAATGGCAAAATGTTGCCCCGGGTTGTAATTGGATGGGTAATCAGAAGGTGCTGTGACAACTGTTTGTGATAATGGTGACACGAAAGCAGTGTGTGTGCGTGTGTGCGGGTGCACGCGCGTGCGTGCGCACGTGCTTGTGTGCGTGCGTTTGCACGTGCGTGTTTGTGCGTATTTGCATGTGTGAGCGCGTGTGTGTGTTTGTGTCAGACAGGCAGATTGATGTAAGTGAATGAACGTGCAGAGAAAGAGATGAAGGGTCTTGCTGCTATGCTCATGCATATCCCCACTGTATCCCACTTGGCGGTTTCACTGGCATTTTTTGTATCAGTGGGGGCCTAGCTTGCAGTCAAATGTCGATTTGTGCTTTGGATGGTTTGTTTTGATATATGATGACAATGGTTGCTGATCAGCAGGGCTGAGTCGTCTTCATATCCCCGAGTGACCCAGCTGAAGGCACCGTCCAAACAGGCATCGGCGTTCTCGTGACACTCGCTGTGACGTCCATAGCCATTGCCCTGCTAAGGCGTACCGAAGGGAATCTGCCATCTCATCTTGGTGCCGCGATGGCTCACTCGGTGCCAGCCTGTGTAGCTGTCTGCTTGAACCTAGAAATGCAAAAGCCAGGGTGGAAGGCGACTGCAAATTTTTGTTTGGGCAAGGTCTAATTTTCACCCTCCCCCCTTTTAAAGGGTTAGCCCTCTTTAATGAATTCCGTACCATACTTCTGCTACAGTGCTTATTTTTAAACTCTCTTTGCAGTGCTACAAACCTCAGCATCTAGCTAGCCGGCTGTAACCTGTAACCTTAGGTGCAGAAAGTCTGGTGCAAGTTTGTATGTGTTTTTCTGTCTGCAGGTTGACTAACTAGGGATCTCACACACGAGCTTGCATGATACTCGATGCGTTGCCACTGTAGGAACCGAGTCCACTTTCTCAGTTTTTTGCAGTGTTCTGGTCGATGCCAACCTGGGTCGAAAGAAGAACACTGCGCACATGCTCTCGAAAGCTGACAATAGTCGTCCTATCGCGCACTTTCTTAGCCCATCAGGCTGTACCTAGACATTCAAAGTTCTGCACTGGCCTTGGGTCGTTCAGAATTTCTTGCATTGAGGCAGCAACATCTGCCAAATCCCAGCAACCACTGCAGCTTCCAGCGCTGCTGCTTCCTGCGCTGCTGTCATCGGCAGTGACCGTGTCCCTCACCTACGCTATCCTTCGGTGAGAGATTGGTGCAGCTGCTCCATCTTCTTCACCAGAGAGCTTCCTGCTTGCACAGGCTTGTGTGTGCATGGGTGTGTTTTCGTGCACCCTTTTGTGCACGCCGGTCTGTATTAACCTTCACAAGCAGCAAAGCCATGAAGACTAACTGGATGGTATGCTGGAGAGTTGTCTAATATAGCACACTCAAGGCACTAAGCCGCTTTCGGTGTGCATGCCAAGTGGCTCCAAATCATTCAACAGAGAGAAACTGAGAAGCGTAGCTGAATCAGAAGAGCAATCGAGGGAGTGAGTAGCGTGGAAGTAGCTGTACAGGACTGCTGGAAAGAATGTGCCAGAATTGGCTGCAGAAAAAAGATGCCATTCCACAAGAATTGTGGCAGTGTGTCACACAGACTAGGGTCTGCAGAGCAAGGCTGCCGTTGCCAACGGTTTAAAGTTAATGAATGGAACAGTTAACCCCCACACGAGATGGCTGAGACTGGTGCAGCACTTCAGCCAGCAATGTAGGAGCCAAGCCAGGCCGAGCATTGTAGGTCAAAGCAAGTATTTTCGCTCTCTTTCCGTTGATCAACCGGAGACATCGCAGCTCCTTCAGCAAAGGCTGAACCTCTGAAATTTGTAGGCCAGCCATAATAATAACACATTTGTGTATCACCCTCGGAGGAAAACTGAATCTCTTTCTAGGCACTTTACAGATGCCGTGTTGAAATGTTGCATTACCAAATGATTGGTGGTAACATCAGAAAGCTGAAAGCACAGAGAAAGCAGGTGAGCCGTGATGGCACACTAGGTAAGGCGGTTGCTTTCACGACCTCGGTCCCGAGGTCGTGGGTTCGATTCCTGTGGTGGGCGATTCTTTATCGCCAATGCAAGCGGTGGTGATAGCCGTAAAGGCTCTTCTGTCGCTATACAAAAAGAGGCTGTTTAATCAGCTAGGATTTTTTTAAGCAGGTAAAAGCCTTTCAGCCACATTCATCACGAGCTTCATAGGCTCGATGGCTTTTTTTGGTAGCTCAAGGAACACCGAATTACAGTCCCTAATCTTAGGCCGGGATTAAACAGGATGGCTGGCTGTCGAAGCAGACTTCACTATGAAGTTTAAACACTTTAATCAGTTATCAAAGAGTACACGTAAATTCCAAGCACGTGATGACGGTCGTGATGACGGTCATACTACTTCATCACCAAGTGAGAAGAGCAAAGTTGCCCGGTCCAGATGCCAGCGTGCTTGGAATGTTCTGTACGCAGGAGCTCGGATTTATCGTCGTTTAGTTTAAGAAAATTGGCCGAAATCTAGGATCGATTGTCTGCAAGGCAAGCATTCAGTTTATCGGTTGCTGAAGCTGAATCCGATAGTTTAAATGATAGGTACAGCTTGGTATCTTCAGCATAAAAGTGATAGCTGATCCCACGGACCCTAATCATCTTTCCGAGAAGTTCAGTATACATGGTGAAGAGCAAGGGGCCAAGAACAGGCCCTTGTGGAACTTCACCGGTGACAGATCTGCTGAATGAGACATGACCACCACACGACACGGATTGAACACGATCTGATACTACGATTTAAAGTACGCCAGAGCCTCATGTGCTTGAACGATGTCTATACACTATTTATATACTACTGTGTGTCTGTGTGTGTGTTTACACACACACACACACACACACACACACACACACACACACACACACACACACACACACACACACACACACACACACACACACACATATATATATATATATATATATATATATATATATTTATATAATAATGCTAATCTCTAAATCAGCAGGGCCGTTGCACTATGGTAAAGCGGCACTGCTGCCGACGGCATGCTAGCTGTGCCTGTGCTGTCTCATTTTCTCATCCAGGGAGATAAAGGGGAAATCTTGGCTCGATAGCTCTCGAGCCCAGATCCTTTGGGTGCGCTTGCTACTTTAACGATCCGGCCAAGCAGCAGCAGCAGCTGCTGTGGCATCCCACGTGGCTACTCGGTGTCGGGGCCCTGCTCGGCGCACTGCCGTCGGCCGGAATCATGTTTTCAGATGAAACCTTTTGAGTTTGAAAGATCGATTTGCGGGCACATCACATCTAGCGCTAGCATTGCGCTTGATTTGCAAAGAGTGTCGTCGCTGTCGGAGCAGCTGCTGTCAGCTTCGCACTGCGCTGGACGCCATGGCGTCCGGATTGGTGGTTTTGACTCTGCTTTGACGATTGGTGCTTGCTCGTATGGCTGCTGTTATCGCTTGCCGCTCACCATGTGATGCCTCGTACGACCAACTTATCGGCAGTCGTCTTTTCGTGACTCGTTCGCCCGAGGGGTGGACGATGAGGAAGTGAGGCAGGCTGGTACTGCAGCCAGCCATACCAGGAAGCCGCTGTGAGTCTTTCATTCAATCCTCTTTCATGGCGGTTTGAAAAAGGTAGCTCGAAGTCAGATTCCGGTTTCCCGTCGTGGAGAGAGAGTTTACCGTTGTAGAGGTCTCCTGAAGAAGGCAGGGTGAAACTTATGCGTGCTGACACTGTGCATGTTGCCACTAACCACATTTGCATGCTGACCCTGTGCATGTCACCCCTAACCATGTTATTCATTTTGTTTGTTTTTCAAGCATGATTTTACTTACCATTCAATTGCATTTCACTTTGCAGCAAATGTAAAGCGCCTAGAAAGAGATTGAGTTCTCTGAGGGCGCTTTATCAAGTGCATTATTATTATTATTATTATAAACTGGCCTGGCTTGAATTGGCCAGACCTGATGTCCGAAGTGTATGCTGTTCTAGTTGAACCGGGAATACACAACACGAGCATGAGTGCCATTTAGGCGGTTCCATTTTGGTTTTGGCAGCACGAGTGACTGGCTTTTCTGTTTGATTGCAAACCATTGAGGTTCTGCACTTGGTCAATGGAAGCCAATGGTAGCGCTGGTTGGTTATGTCTTACCAGCCGGTGATAAGACATTCTTGTGACGGTCTTTGCACTGAAGGCCTTCGGATCAGATAATAAGCAAGACGTGTCGGCCGACCATTTGCAGGCTGGGTTGTGCACTCGCGTTGGCTTGTAAGTTCGAAAGTGCCCCGAGCTTGCACTCAGCCACATTTCTACTGTCGTTTGCTTAGCGATTCGAACACGACTCGGTAAGAGTTACTTACAAGGTTTAAAAACGATCGTTGTGATGGTGAATTTTCCCGTTGCTTCCCGAATGGGTTGCTCTGAGAATAATAATAATAATACATTCGTGTATCGTCCTTAGAGAACTTAATCTCTTTCTAGGTACTATACATATGCAGTAAAGAAAGCATGGTCCAAGGTTTAGTGGAACATGACGTCACTACATCCCCTGACTTGACATTTAAAAAGAAGCTAAAAAACAAATCCATTTATTGCAGCATTTAGTGGGTCCATGTGATTCGTTCTTTTATTTGCTTATGGGTGCTAGCACTGAGCATGCTGCCACCAACCATATTTGCATGCTGACCCTGTGCATGTCACCACTAACCATGTTATGCTTGTCACTTGCCTCAAACCATGTTACATCCAGTGAGCCTGCACCCTCCAGTGACGCCACGTTCCTCCTTCACGTCAGCATGTGTACTCTTCCTCTCAGGTGTCATTGCTGAAAGAAAATACGCTCAGACAGGAGGTCTGACGTCAGAGCTGCTTGTAGACAACCATGTGATAGTTGTCCCCTCCTCGGTCCCTTTCCCTCCCTCACTACCCCCCCCCCGATGTGCCACTTGCCTTTTTAATCGAAAGTCGAGTGCTGCCCAAGTGTATGCCTGGCTGCACCGAAGTAGCACTCTGGTTGGGCCGACCGTGGCATGACCTACATCACCGGTTTGTCGTGCACTCGACCCGATGTAGCTAGCTCGAGGAGGGGGCCGGTATTCCTGAGGTCTCCTCTGTTGCTGCCACTTGGCTGAGGGCCCTCATCGCCTGGCTGCATGTCACGTAGGAGATGCATGCAATCGATTGGTGCTGCTGCTGCTGCTGCCCCAGCTTTCTTCGGCTCAGATCGGTTTGAAGTGTTTAGCCTGCATCTCAGGCCACTTTAGTAGACCGGTGTTAATGCTATGCAGGCTCATTAGTGAGGCAGAGTAAAACAGTGAGCAGGCAGCTGCTCGCTGCCAAGGATAAAGATAAAGACTTACGTGTGCTATGTACTGAGGGGGAGGGAGAGAGTCAACTGCTTAACCTGTTTGTCTCTCGGTGCATTAGCAGTTTTTTCTGTTCCATTGACTGATGGCCTCTGTCAGGAACCCTATCGGCGCTGCCGCCTTGCCGTCTTATTGACTTTAATCGGTCGTGTTAGCGATGGCGCCTTCCCAGCTGGTGACTGCTCTGCTCAGTCGGAGACAGCTCTGCTCGCACGACTCCTGCTCGCGATGCCGTCCTGCCCAAAGTGTGCGATGGGACCCACCGTTGCCCGCGTGCCTCCTTCCTGTTTGCGTTCGAATCTTGCAGCGGGAGGACTGAGGGGGAGGCAGATGGGCTGGTCTGTCAGGATTTATACACCAGCCGTGACCGGGCAGTCCGTGCTGCCCGCTCGGGAAGCTGCCTGGCGGCGTGATCTCGAACTGCTTCCGTCACCAGGCCTCGGGCGATGCAATACACTCTCGTCGGTGTGAATGAGACTGTGCGAATTACGTATGGGCATTGCAATTTCCTGTTGTTACGTATGTTGTGTTTAATTACAATTTCCTCTCGTATCTGTAGCTGAGTCGTTTATGCCTCAATTTTTGCGATGGAGTTATTGGCTCGAATGGGGTGCGATATGAACGTGTCGCTCGTCGATCAATTTTCTCGAGCACATCCGATCAAGCACCTCGAGTCCGGTTTTCAATCGAAGTTAATTGTGAGCGTGAATGTGCTGTGCGAACTTGTTTGCACTGATCGTGCGCTGATCGCCGGCCATGTATACCTGCTCGACCTCGAGGAGGGGTGGGTGTGCTGCCAGATGAATGGGGGTGCAATGCCTGCAATGAAGGGCTTGGTTCTGACAAGGTCAAGGTTAAGCCCAACTGAAGAGCTCCTGGCTAAGCCTAGGGGAACCTTTGCATTACGGGTAGACAGTATTAAGTGCACGAGCCCAGCACATTCTTGTGAGGCAGTTGTTAAGGAATATGCCCCGAGGCCCTGTCTGGAGACAGTCGCTTCACACCACAATATATAGTGCTATCGAAACCGATTTTTCACAGCACCTCACCGACGTGACTTGCAGTATAACTCAAGTGACATCTGACGAGCCCCCAATTTCATCCATCCGTGGGAGCTCCGGCTCGACGAGTTGGGAAGAGAGAGTTGGGGCAGGCTACTAATCGAGGCCGGCTTGATGGGATCGCTCGAGGCAGAGCATTAATAGTTCGAGACCACTATGCAGAGCTTGCTTGGCCGAGAGTCTCTCGTTCTTTCTTTCCATCGCTCTGCTGGGTCGTCGATCCACGTTGACGTATGCGCTGCGATGGCCGTGTCCTTTGAAGTGTACGGGGGGGGGGGGGGGGGGGGCTCCTCGAATATGAGTGCAGCATGCTGCTGGCCGCTGGCAGCATAGTCGCGCCTCCCCCTTGTCTCTTGCAGCTGCTGCTGTCTGCATGTTTGTCATGTGTTATGTTTGTCAGCAGTGCTGACAGCCCCTGTGCGCCGTCGTGCTTGACCAGAACGGCATAGCTCGCCTCAGCTCAGCAGTCAGGTGCTAGCCCTTCGTAACCCAGATATCCCAGGGTTCGAGCTATTGAAGGTGAATGGCACCAAGGCTTCAAGGCAATTCCTGCCACCGTGTATGTGAGACTGCTTAGTCAGCTGATCTTTGCTTGTTTTCCTTTCTTGCTAGTGCCAGGGTCGAGACGGGGCATGCATGGCTCAGCCGTTGCCAGGCCGTGCGGTCATTTTGTCACCAGCTAGCTGCTGGCCTCTGGCCATCCGGTGCCTGTGGCCATCGTGTGCCGGCTTTGAAGAGTTACTGTCTCTGTGCGATCAGACGGTTCGTTCAGGGCGCTTATTGAGGCATCATTAGACGATCTATTATTCACAGTCTCTTGCCTTTGTTCGATCGGGTATTGACAGTCTATGGGGGGGGGGGGGTGCAGAACCCCAGAATCCCTGCCTCGTCGATGACAGGTGACTGAGGTTTCTCGGCTCGGACAGCCGGCCACCTGCAGCTAGCTGGCAGGGGCTCACCCGGTTCCATCCATTGCACGAACGTTCAGATCGGCATGGCTGATAGGACGGCAGAGCATAGTGGTCGTAGCAACGACCATCCGATGACTACATCCCCGAGGCATCTCGTGGGCTACCTAAGGGGCTGCCAAGTCTGAGGTAGATGAGTGGCCAGATGATACGAATGAATTGCACGGGAGCAGCATTTAGCTGCAGGTTCTTGGTCTGATGGCCAAACAAGTTGATATGTCACCCGAAAGTATGAGGGAAGGTGGTTTAAGAGTAGAAAAGGTTCTACTGCAGTAGGATTCGAACCTGCAGTCTTAGGCTTCCCAAAAAAATGCTACTAATGCTGAGCTACAAGGCTGCTATGCGGCTCCCCCCCCCGAGGTTCTGCCTGCCAGCACTGCTGTGTGGGCGCATGCAGAAAGAGGCTTTCTTCTGGGAAGCAAACTGCTGTAGCTTTAAAGGAAAGGGTGCATACTGGTAAAGACCTTGGAACTGGAGTTTCCTGGAAACCGTGTGGGTTCAAGTCGATCATGCTTCCTTGTCAGCAATCTATAGTGCCTAGAAAGAGATTGAGTTCATGAGTTCAGCTGGTCTGCCGAAACTCATTCCAGTGTCTTCTAGTGTGCTTCGACTCGATCGTGCCACAGTCAAAAGAATGCTGCATTTCAATCGCTTATGTGGCTATGCGCATGCTTGGTGATGGCATCTTGACAGGTGCTCTGTGCTAAACTGGCTGTTACAGCGTGTGCGTGCCTGCATGTGTCTGCATGTGCGTGCCTGCATGATTATCGCCAACAGATCGCCTATCTTGAGCAGGCGGTGGGAAGAGTGCGACTGCAGCGTCTTTGCAGCCTGCCACAAGGATGGCTGCTGCAGTGACTCTGCTCGACTCTGTTCAAGTGGATGACCCATCCCCCGACTTTTCCCGAGGTTTGAGGGAGACTAAATTGGGAGGAGGAAATGAGATGAAATGTTTGATTTAGCGATTGAGTATAGACCCAGTAGTGTGATATCTTATTCCTGTTCACCGAGCAAGATATTTCAGTGCTTTGTAAATCGCTGTATGACGCCACTGTCTGCAGCTGTGCGGGTTGTCAGCAGTTGTCAGTTCATTAGGAATGCAGGAGATTATGACAGGCTATTCGAGGCAGCCGAAGAAAGGCTTCGTGACATTATCAGGTCAAGGATCAATACATGGATTGAAAGCAGCCCTTGTGCAGACCAGCCTGATTCAAACAAGCCCGGAGGAAGCTATCGTTAGGGTCTCGGTAACGGTATACGAGCTGCAGGATCCAAACGCATGGCCTATTTGGAACTTACTCCAGCATAAAAATATCTGAAGTCCTTTGCTTACAATTAGGAGCAGGTATTCGACCATAAACCGTTAAGCTGAAGTATGAAAAAACAAACCGGCCCAATGAAAAGAGTGCCTTTCACGATGGCTTTTTCACGAACCAGTGTATGTAACAAAAAATAACCTGAGAATGCACCTTCGACCCTCCGGGTGCATTTAAATGGCTGATTTCCAAGTTATATAAAGCCTTGAAAACAACTACATTGCTTTTTTTGGTGTGAATTTAGATTTCCACGGTAATGCAAAAGCTATTGTCACCGACCGTTCTCATTTCCAAGCCTTACGCCGCCACCACTCGGCATGCCTCGAACCAACGAATTGACTGCGTTTAGGAGGAATCCATAGTAGAGTGTCGTGCCGAACCGGACTAGGCAACGTTGCAAATGCTAAAGAATTGCAAATTGGGGAGACTACGGTGGGCGAGATGCAACGAGAATAAGATGCCTGCAATCGATGCCACGGTTAATGCTCACATGCGATGCACAATGCTAACTCACATGCGATTTAGCTGCGGACTAGATGAACTAGGCAGTTTGCCCGGATCGAAAAAGAAAAAAAGCCGCTTTTCTCAGCTTTGCTCAAGGCGGCTTCACGCTGCACTAGACACTAGCCCGCGAGCAGGCTGGACCCACGAAAACTGGAGCAGAGTCGTTTGGGGTAAGGCAGAGTAAGTTTGCCATTTTCTGTAACTGCAAACGTATGCATTAATTGCCTCGCCACTACGACGGAATGAAAATTGCTGTTAGAATACGTTCTGTGAAATTATATGGCAAAAGGGTAATCGTCCTAATATGCTTCTATAGCAGGTAAGCTAGGTGTCCTGTATAGGATGCCTGGTATCATGATGCAAGACGTTTATTTAGAGCTGCTGCACGATCAAGCAGTGCCTAGTGCACTGAGGCTGCGAGGAGACAGTTTCGTCTGCCTAAAGGACAGCAACCGTAAGCATGCCTGTGAGCACGGTCGATGTTTTTTCCAACACCGTTGAGTTGGGTATAGGGATCACTCTGCTCACGGAGGGGCCAAGCCAATTTTGGGACCTGAATCCCATTGAGCATCTTTGGGATCAAGTTGGATTAAAGTCTCGGAGCGCTAGTGGGTCGTATCACCTCCAAAGCCTCACTTTACTCGAGTTTACAGGACATCTAGAGAGCTATAGCACAGGTGTTTTCGTTCATCTAGTTTGCTTTATGTTCAAACAGCCAAGACAAGTTATTGTTAATTGCAGTGGTGCAACTTAATGTTGTCACTACAAAAATCATAAACCTGTACTGAAACTTGGCTTACATGTTAATTAGGCATATTTTATAACCGTGCATGTTTTAAACAGCACAGCTTTAAAAGCATGTTGCAATACCGCTTTCTATCATTGAATCTGAACTTGTAGGGCCCATTTTGGCGACTATGCTAATAGTTGTGGACTCGGGTTTATTTGAGCAGAATACGCTTAAGGCTGGACGAGGCTGGTTATTCTTTCCGTGTGACGTAGCTTCGCAACCGGCGTTTAGGCAGTCTAGTCCAATTTTGCCGAGTAATTACTCCTCATGAGCTTTATCTGCTATTCCAACCATTTGTCAACTACTTTTTGGTGTGTTGTATTACCGAGATCAACTGCTACAGCTGCTCACTCCGGCTGACAAACGGGAGCACGAGCTATATATATATATATATATATATATATATATATATATATATATATATATATATATATATATATATATATATATATATATATATATATATATATATATATATATATATATATATATATATATGTAGATGTACCCGAAGGTGATTTGCCCACGAGCAAATGCATTAACTCCAGCTGGCATCCGGGTAGCCAGGGACTTTTATTTTTTACTGGTTGGGGATGTGGCTGGGATTTGTATCAAGTTTGACCCAACCGATCGTCGAGAAGAAGGTATAATGTGATGCCGCCAAGACTGCTTCTAGTTCGCCGTTCTTTCGCTTTACTCTTGCTGTTGAGTGGGCTGTAAGACTTTTGACTCTTCACCGACAGGATTCTCTCTGCTGCAGCCAAGCGTAATGACACCTGCATAAGTCATCACAGATAAGGGACCGAGTGCAGGGGATCAATCCCGACCACTTGCGGTCTGCTTGTGGGAGTATTAGATCAGGGTCGTAATTCTTTAAGCTGGAGACAGACATTGCCGACTCTTCAGCCAATTAATTGTATGGTGGCTCCCTAATTCGACAGCACGACCTTCGGTCGTGTTTCGACCCTGGAGAGGTCAAACGTTCGAGGCTAGAGCTGAGTTAAAAGCCACCAAGCTGATAGGCCTACTGATCGCTGCCAACCCTCTAGGTTGGCAACCTTGCCTGCAGTCGCATTTGTTCACTACTAAAGAGTAATATGCTTTTATTAGTGGTTGCAGCTCGTCGATGTCGTTTTGGTGGTGTTGCTAAGCACATCGATGCGTTTGCTGCTACCGGGTCTCTCTTGCTCTTCCACGAGCCTGCCCAGGTGGCTGCATTTCACACCGTGTCACTCCAGATACAGAGGGCTGCACTTCACAAAGCTTCCGTGTCACTCCAGATGCTGATGGTTCCCGATAAGAGCCGCACGAGTTTCGATGCTGTCAAATATATCGTTGTTGCGTTTCCACGATGCGATGATAATAGTAATGTTAGTAATGCATTTGTACAGCATCCCACGAGATTCAAATCCCTTGCGAAGCACTGAATGTATGCTGGAAAGGTGCATGTCAATTGGTTAGTGATAACGTGCACAATTTAAGCACAGACAAGAACACAGGACGATTCACTTAGATGGAGCAAAGGCTCTTTGAAATTTTTTTGATTTAGCAGAGTTTTGAATGTCGTCAGCTCAGTTGGCGTCATGTTGGTCGGTTGTGAGTTTGAGGCTTTTGCAGCATAGGATCGGAAGGCATGGTTTGAAAGGGATTTGAAGTTGATTAGAGGCACAACCAAACGACCAGAATTATAAGAGCAGGTGGTGGGACCGGTAGCCTGATTGGGAAGTATTTAAGACGAGTAATAATAATGATAATAATACACTTGATTAAGCGCCACCAGAGAACTCAATCTATTTCTGGGCGCTTTACATTTGCTGCAAAGGGAAATGCGATTGAATGGTGAGTAATATCATGCTTGATAAACAACATGAATAACATGGTTTGGGGTGGCATGCACAGGGTCAGCATGCAAGTGTGGTTAGTGGCAGCATGCACAGTGTCTGCACGCAGAAGCACATGAAGGGTGAACCACAGGGACCCGCTAAATGGTGTCCTAAGTTGGTGTGTTTTTAAGTTCTTTTTAAATGTGGTCAAGTCAGAGGATGTTGAGACGTAAGTCGGGAGTGAGTTCCAGGCTTTGGGAGCACACGAACTAAATGCACGGTCTCCAGATGATTTGAGGTTTGCACGAGGTATTGGTAAACTGTTAGATTCTTAAAAGTGGATTAGGATGGGGCAAGAGAATGAAGGGACCTAATGGTGAGTAACAGAACCTCGAAGTCGACAAACTGCTTGATGGTGACCCTGTGCCGATTTGTGAAAGTGGTGTAATGTTGCAGCATTGGCATTCACTACAGACAAGCCTAGCTGCCGAGTTGTGTACTAGCTGTAAGCATCAAGTAGGGGCCTGCAATTACCTAAATATAGAAGTTGCGATGGGATGTCAAGCATGTATGGACAAGCATGGCTGTGACATTCTTATCTAAGTAGTACCGAAGGTTTTCCAATTCTATTATCTGAAGGCAGGCACACTAAACTATGGAGCTGGTATGGTCATCTCGTAAGACGTCATTTTGGACCAGGACACTCATGTTGCATGGAGAGGCTACAGAAGATATGCAGTTGTAAAGCTCCTTTTGAGGGTTAGGTTTTTATTTTATTAAGTAACACCGTATTTTTGTACAGCCGGTAATTTGATTTGATCGTCATTCAATTTAAGAACGTTTGCTACCATTCAAATGCTAATGCCAGTAATACAGGCTGAAAGAGAGGTCAGAGAGTTTGCGATGCTGTCACGCAAGAAAGAGTCACAAGTACAGCATCATCTGCTTAGAAATGAAAGCCTAGTCTGTGCTTGGCCATTACACAAGGGAACCACCGGGAACTATGGTAGTGTGAGGGCCTCGAGCACTTGTAGGGTAGTAGGTGTTTCGCATACGTACGGCTCCTCTGACTCATTTATTCTTTCAGGGATGCATCCAACGAGTCGTATCTGCAGTATCCAGCAGCAGGTCCATGATGGCTAGGTCCTCTGGCGTGCACCAGTCCCTCGTCTAGATCCTCTGTACAACGCTGCTGTCCCTTTTCTGTGTTGTCAGTGAACACGCAGACAAGGGGGTCGTTTGCTATTGTTCTCTCTCGCCCTCTCCCTCTTTGTCTCTGTCTCTGTCTTTGATCATTCCGTCTATTCGTTTGTCTCTTTCTAGCCATACATCCATGCATCCATCCATCTATGCATCCATCCGTCCATCCATACATCCACACATCCATGCACGCACACATGCACGCACGCACGCATGCACGCACTCATGCATGCTCACATGCACGCACACACGAATGCATGCATCATTGCACCAATGCATCGTTGCACCCATGCATCTATGCACACATGCATGCATGCATGCATCCATCCGTCGATTTGCCTATCGGCCAATACATACCTGTCTGTCTCGGTCTATGCCTCTGTCCCTCTATCTGTTAGTTCTCTGTGTCACTCTGTCAAGCTGAAGCTGGCTTGCAATCCAGTGTCGGTGCATGTTCCATTAGCTGATTCTGGCAGCTTTGTGCCGTTGATTAGTCCAAGTATAGAGTCTTAGTGCCGGTCTTACCTCTCGTCCTTATATATAATTCACTTGTTTAGCGCCCCAAGATAACTTAATCTCTATTCGGGTGCTTTACGTGTGCCTCGGGGCTCGAGCCCACGACCGTAGCCAGACCTTGGTCGGGGCAAGCACCTTAACCGCTGGACCAAACCCTAGCACCTGCAAGGGAGTTTTTACAGATGGATAGGCGTGTTTGCTAGTTTCTGGGCATACATCTGGTTGTTGGTCTTGCACGAGCAAATAGGAAAAGGTAAAATATGGCTATGGTTCGTGACCCGAAAGCACTGACCGAGGAGGAGGGGGAGTATTGCATCGGTGTTTTTGTCGATGCTGCTGACTGCAGTCCATTTGAATGGATCCATTAAGGCTGGCTGCTGGCCATATGCTACATATTTGTAGAATTGATCACGAGGCAGTAGCAACGATCATTTCTGTTTGTTCTGACTGAGGCTGCAGGTTCATTCACTTCCTCGGTACTCAGTTCGGATTTGCTTGTGCAATTGGTGCAGAGCTGGTGGCGTTGTGACTGGTTCATTGATTAACAATTCGTGCAGCCATTATAATGGGGACAGGTCACAATACATGCTCTAGGTTGGGGGCGCCTCAATGCATTGATTAGTAACTTCTTCCATAGTCGATAGGGCTGACCGCTTTGGTGTGTACCGGCATGCTGGCGGCATTCATCTACCGAAGTTGCCATCAATCAAAAGCCTTTGCCTTTGCCATCCACGGTGTCTTCCGACCGCTGACCCACCTCCTCCTCGTTGCCATCTCAAGTGCCGGATTTTGCTGCCCCAGAATTTTTGTAGTTCATGTGCTGGCCACCAGTATTTTATCGTAGAGAACAGTAGAATGTCCTTGCCGGGCTGCCGTGCCGCTGCCCCGGGTCCAGTCACCCGAGCGCTGCCCGTGGACTGGTTGCAGTCAGCCGTTAGCTCAGCTTGGCTCTCTGCATCCCTCGGCGGACTTTTCTTTAGTAATACCAGTGAATTGTTCTCCTCCTACACAGACGATAAGATTGGCATCATTCGTCAGGTGACCGGATGACCGACAAGTGTGTGGGTAGCTTCACCCGGGCGCACAGCTTGCTTACTCTAGCTCGACTAACATTAAATTAAGCATCGGATAGGCTCATCCAGCAGTCGGACATGTATGATGCTAATGTATTGCTGACACGGGTTCGGCTTTACGCTGGCGTTTCTTGAAATTGAAAAGGGGCACGTCCGAGTGCTCTCGGAGGTCGGACACCAACCGATCGACCTCGGGCTGCCGGACGGTCATTGGCCGCTCACATCCTCACGCACCGGCATGTGTTGTATGCCAATGTTGGTGCTTGCCAGGGTCGGTCTTTCCAGCATGGCGGGCTTCGCCTACGACTCGACAACGAGTGTGCACATAAGGCTGTGCTCTGCATTTAACACTGTCACAGCCTGTGGGACTTGCGTGGCCATGCCGTCGGCCAGTTGCCAACTGCGTTAGTCTCCAGCAACAGAGCAAAGTAGGGCAGCAGCGGCAGCAGGGCTGCCGTGCGAGAACGGTCAGAGAGGCAAGTGGTCAGCGATTGAAGAAAAGAGGCTCTTTATTTATCGGCCTGAGCGAGGGAGCTCGTGCTGCAGGCAGAGCGAGTGGTGGCCACCACTGCCACCACCCGCTTGTTCTGGAGGACCGAGGCTGCGGCGGCGGGTTGTCTCAAAGCAAGACGTCGATGAGAATTTCGACTGTCCACTTTTTTCACCAAAAAGCCCGGCAGCCTCGAGAGACTCTTTAGTGTCGGAGCACCAATCGGGCTCTCTTCATGTATTCATTGATCTCGTGGCCGAACGGTGGCAGAAAGGCTCGATAGCTCATTCGTTGGCATTCCTGCTGCGACAGAATTACATTAGCCCAACCTAGTTATTGCTGGTGAAGCTAGTTTGACCCAAAGGGCCATTATTGTGGCCCACAGGCTCAGTTCAGATGAAGTAGATCAAAGGAATCGTCATGCACAAAAAAGGGTCCGCTGTAGCCAAGCTGCCGTCACTGCAGCAGGCACTGCGATGGCATGATCACTTGATGATGCGCCGCAGCTGCCGATCGCAAGCCCCCCTGGGCCAGTTGCACCTTTGTCGTTCAAATTAGTGAAAAGCTTCGTTTGTATCTTCGTCTGTCAGTTTGAGAAGAGCAGGCTTGAGACTTGTCAGGCTCGAGCTTGTGAATACAGCGCTTCGGTCGTACCACTGGTCTGGCTGCTTCTTGGGGCTTGAGCTGGCAAGTACAGCCCGGTGTCACTAGAGCAGAAATGATTGCCAACGTTGTCAGTCTGGATTTGTCTGCTGATGAGACACGAGATGATAACGAGGAATAGTATGGTGGGACTTCACTTGTGATAATCCATTGCGTGCATTAGTATGCCTACGTGCGATAGCGCATCTGTGTGTGTGTGTGTGTGTGTGTGTGTGTGTGTGTGTGTGTGTGTGTGTGTGTGCAGTCGCACTCGTGCTTGCAGGCATGCTTGCGTGCAAGCACGAGCACATAAGCATGTGAGTGGGTGCATGTGCTTGCTTGGCTGGCTGGCTGGCTCACTGGCTGATGAGACCATGCACGACTGGCTTTGCAGTCTGGCGAATTAGTAGATGCATCAGGAAAATGTTTTCCCTTGTGCCGGCAATGCTGCCCATGCTTGGCTTTTGTGATGGACTGGCCGACCGGAATCGGTCATGTGGCCGAGGATTGGCGCGCACATGTGCAGCGACCGACGGAGCGCCGGTCGAATCGCTTGACAGACAGCCCCCAACCATTCTGAATTGTCCCACATTGTCGCGCTGCTCAGTTTCCTTTTTGAAATCCGGCTCCGAAGGCTGAGTTTCGGCTTCAAGAAGGCCCTACGTCTGTCGCCTGTGTGCAGACATTGTAGTGGTGGCTGCGAAGGCTTCGATTTGCCTCGAGGTGCGAGTCTGCTGCTGCTGGCTCCACGTTATTTTGGAAGCTCATAATTGAAGCTGGTGATCGCATCGTGGCAATCGTCTGTCGTTCTTAATTTCAATGGGAGGAAGGGGGAGCTCGGCAAGCGGCATCGTTCGCGGGCGCAAGTGGCATTACCGACATGTCGAACCGACATGTCGGTAATGGGATGCGGCCATCTTGGTTGACCGTGTGATGCAAAGCCGTGTTTTACCAGCATGGAAAAGTGAGTGTGGCAGGAAGGTGTCTGCTTCCACATCGCGACGCTACAAGCTGTGGCGCTTGGAGTTAAGCACTATGACGTGTGGTGCCTGAAGTTATGCTCTGCTGTGCTCAGCGTGCAGTGCTCCTGCTGCCTGCGCAGTGGGGAGTGCAGCCAGTAATTTTCCAATGGGGGGAGCGCTGAACCTCGACTTTGTCCGAGCAATTCGATCATAGCACGTGCCACTCTCGTTCTGGAGATGCTGTCGCACTTAGAGGGAGGCTGCCGCCGACACCTCCGTCACGCGATGCCATCGATTCCATCCCGTCACGTGATGCCATCGATTTCAGCATGTGTCGGTCCGTTTGTAGCTCACGGGAGCCCGGCGGCATGGCTTCAGGGCAGGTCTCGGGGTTTCACGGCACTGTCTGGATAGACTTTCCCGTGCGGCGATTCAATGCAAGCTCCACATGTTGATTCATTTGGTCGAGACACAATGCCGAGGTCAAAAAGTCCAGTTCTAGGGTCAGACCGCATGGCAACTGTCTTGAGGGAGGTTTCTGCTTCCGGTGCCCACCAGGCCGCTAGCAGTCCCTTGCGCTCGTTCCCTCCTTTTCTTTGTGACTTCAGACTTCAGCCCTTTGTTGCAGTCCGTTGAGGCTGTGACGAGTTGTCTGCCAGCTCTAATTTGGTGTGCTTTGGTCTCATACCACCACACATCGATACGAGTCAGGGCTGTTGGCGGCTCTGCTGGTAGTTGAATTGCTAATCTGTCCATAATCAGGGAACGAATGCTTAGGAGACTGGCTCTCTGTTGTATCTGGTTTGCTAAATTAGCACTTCTCATGTTCTTGCTAATGAGGAAGGGTAGAAGCAGCTACCTGGGCTGGAGCAGGAACTGCCTGAGAAAGAGAGAGAGAGAGAGAGAGACAGACAGACAGACAGACAGACAGACAGACAGACAGACAGAGACAGAGAGAGAGAGAGAGAGAGAGAGAGAGAGAGAGAGAGAGAGAGAGAGAGAGAGAGAGAGACAGAGACAGAAACAGAGAGAGACAGAGATACAGAGAGATAGAGACATAGACAGAGAGGGATGGAGTGAGGGCAGGAGGGAGTTAGAGAGAGAGAGAGAGAGAGAGAGAGAGAGAGAGAGAGAGAGAGAGAGAGAGAGAGAGAGAGAGAGAGAGAGAGAGAGAGAGAGGAGAGCAGAGAAAGACAGAGAGATAGGAGAGCAGAGACAGAGAGAGAGAGAGACAGACAGACAGAGACAAAGAGAGAGAGAGAGAGAGAGACACAGAGAGAGAGACAGACAGACAGACAGACAGAGAGACACAGAGAGACAGAGACAGACAAAGACAGAGAGAAAGAGAGAGACAGACAGACAGAGATGCTGCCTGCGAGAGAGCTGCCTGAGTGAAGCCACCCACTGAGCCAGTCAGCGACCTCCAGCATCGTTCTTGCAGGTCTGTGTTGCTGCCAGATGTTTTCAATTGTCAAACGTGGCTAGCTGCTCCAGAGGTGGGTCAGCCCTTGGTGCAGCTGGTGTGCCACGTGAGGTCATCGTCCAGGGCTGACTCCGGCCTCGGCACTGGGCAGCCAGTAGCTGCTCTGGCTGCTGTCTCTAATGGAATATTGTGCTGGTTCTCAGTATGCGTAAGGCGAAAATAATGAGAACAACAGGGTAAATTATCAGTCGTACTCGGCTATGAGGCTCCCTGGGCCGGAGCTCGGGTCTCAGAGCGGAGTCTCCAGGGGAGAGAGAGAAGCTTGCACTGCATGGGCTGCTGCCAGGTTTTGCATTCGTTTGAGTCCTTCCAATAGGCGATCCCTCGTCGCTCTGGCCCGAGCCCGGTGGATCAGCTAGGCCAGAGCAAGAGAATCAACATAGCTGGTGCACAACTCTGCGGGTGGCCAGGCTTGTCTGTCGTGAGCCTCACAACTTCCACCCTGCACTTTTTCTTTTAGGTCCCTTGACTCTCCTGCTTAGACCGTGCCTCCTGTTCCCATGCTTCCAAAGCCTGAAGCTCTCATTGTGGACTGACGTCACAGCATGCCCCGACTCGGCCGGAGCTAAAAGTGCCCCCCTTCCTCGAACAATTTTGCTTCGTTCATATGAGCTGCCTGTTGTGTGCTTAGGCAAGCTGACTGTGTGCCCTTCCCCCCTCGTTTGGACATGCCGGTCAGGTAGTGATAGTCCCCTTTATCGTTTCTAGCTAGCCGACGAGCAGGCTCTAAACATAGCCGGTTTGCGACTAGCTCCATGAAGGGCTTGTGAGTCGCAATTCTGGCAACCTGTTTCAGCTGATCGTAGCAACACCGAGGACTGTGCATGTGCTTGCTGTGCGTGAATCAAACTCCCGTGCCCAGGTCGATTACAGCTCGCTTCCTGATCTCCTCATTGCCCGATTGAGACGCATACATGCATGCGAGTGTCATGCTGGCGATCAAGAATAGCCGTGCAGTTCTGGCTTCGAAGGAGCTTCGCCTGACCAACACTCTGGGTTTTGTTTCGGGACCGGAAGAGGCAGCAGATTTGAGAGCACCTGTTATACCCGGATAGGAAACATCCAGCTCTCCTGAACGGAGGCTTAAGCAATAGCTGCTGGCTGAGTGCAGTTCGATAGTCTTGATGCATCCTGCTGATCGTGGTGGCCAGTTGCTGTGGCAACCTCTGTCTTTTATGCTCTTGCCTTTTCTAATTCATTTGGAGTTATACGATCGAGTGAGCTATGGGCTAGGCTTTGTCCTAAATTTGGCCGGGTGCTCTTGCTGTTAGGCGATGCGATTCAGAATGCCCGCGTTAAAAGGCTAGGGCGAGCCTCTGCTGCAAGTACTACATATGGCCGAAGTAACATTTCGTAAATCAAACAATTTAGTCCACACGCTCCCCTCTCTCACTAATGGACCTGCGGTGTCTGCTGGTCGTGCAGCAGCCGCATTCGAATTCTCACTGGATGATGATGGAGAGATGGAGAGGTGGAGATGGAGAGGCCTGTGATGGTGCTTACGAATTACTAAATCAGCACCAGCCTTTCCTTCTTATGCCTTTGTATCCTGTCAGCTCAATGAATTAGCCATCCCATTATTTCGTTTAAAACCATTGGCTACGACGATTTTGCTCTTTGGGTTCTTGACTCTGGAGCATCCTTCCACTACTCTCTAGCGAATTTGAAATCGTATCTCTCATTTCCGGTTCCTGCAAGTCTGCTCGCTCCCACTATCCTTTGCTTCCACGCCTCTGACTTCCTTGATTGTCCTCTTCTAAGTGTGCTAAGCCATTTTCACATTTTATGTCCTTTGCAGAAGGATGGCAGTTCGCTACCGACTGCACCTCGAACACCACCAAGGGTTTAAGTATACCGTGGAAAGCTCTACGCCGTGTTCTAATCAGTCGATTCTTGTTGCTTAGTGAAGTCAACGTCTATTATGCATGTGCATGTGCAAAAGAGAACTCTCCTTGCTTGGGACATTTTCGAGAGATGCACCGGTGCTCTGGTCTGCGTTCATCGAGCCCAAGTACTGACCCCATGACCTCGTGTAGTTCGTCTAACTCCTACCTACTTTAAACAAGAGAGAGATGTTTAGGTGCCAGAGCAAGAATGCTTGTTCGAGAAATGTCAAGTTTAGTGATAGTCGTCTGCCTGACCCTTCAAATTGCAGTCGGCCTGCGTTCCACCAGCCTCGGCGTGAGCGCTCACTGCCGGTCCCTGGATGGCCCTACTGCTGGCGAAGCTTCGTGCCACCGTACCGTATGCCGGTCGCCCGGTCGACCGAGATGGATTTTGCACTAAATTTTGCAGATATTGCTGCCAGCAGAAATTGTCCCTCAGGAGCAGGTCGAAAATGTTCCGGCCGCAGCCCATCCTCAGAGTGACGTCTGTGCGCGTGCGTGGGCGTGCGCTGGTGGGTGTTTGTGTGTGTGTGTGTGTGTGTGTGTGTGTGTGTGTGTGTGTGTGTGTGTGTGTGCGTGCGTGTGTGTGTGTGTGTGTGTGTGTGTGTGTGTGTGTGTGTGTGTGTGCGTGCGTGCGCGTGTGTGTGTGTGTGTGTGTGTGTGTGTGTGTGTGCTGCACCTGCTCCATCGTGCAAGTGGAACTGATTGTTGTTGGAAGCCGTGGGCGGCTATTTGCGCTCTGGCTCTCTCAGCGGAGGCTTCCGCGAATGCTGTACCTTGCCTTGCCCTGCGGAGGTTGCTCCCTGCATCCTTGCACACTGCATCTGCTTGCAGCTGGACAGCCTCGACGAGCAGGCAGCACAGGTGCGACGCGAACTGGACAGCCGACTGAAGCAGATTGCCAACATTCAGAAGGTATGACCGACTGCCGCCTCGGCCTGTCGCTACGATGCCTGCGCACCGGATGCTCCACAGCAGGCTCCCTCACCGAATTTTAGGTCCGACAAATGCAAGGTCCGAAAAAGCGATCCGCTCTCTTGCCAGCTCCTGCGCCAGCAGTGAAAACTCATTGTCATATTTAGCGCAGCGCCTTTGTGTCAAAGGACCTGACCATCTTGTTTGTCGAAGGGCTTCCCAGGCTAGACGTCAGGCGTTCGTTGTGACGACTGAGTACATGAGGCCTCGTCCTATTTCTTTCTGCTCCAGCGCATCACATCTATTGTGGCGGTGCAGTGCTGTGCTGAATTCTGCTTTCGGTTCAGCGGCTAGTACCCGGCTGGCCTTGTTTCTAGCAAGTCAGCTTGTGGTGCCTGCTCGCGCCTCACCGAAGCTTGCAAGGTGTGCTTGCTATGCATCGTGAACGTTTGCACGCACCGGTGGTCTGCTGTTTCAGCGGCAAGCAGACTCCCAGTAATGCATCCAGTAACCCTGATCTTTGACCCGGTGCCGAACGCTCGGCAAGCACTTACATTAAAATGGGCAGACCGATAGCAACTGTATTTACTAAGTAGGAGTCCTTCGCCAGTGGCAGCACCAACAGCTGCTCCCAGCACCACATGATCGGGGCTGGGTGCGGTTTAGCTCTGCTGCTTGAGCAATCCTTTATTGCCGGCTGCAAGGGGGAGGGTACGCTGAACGCAGCTCTGTGTGAACCTGGCTGTTGAACCTGCTAGCCGATCTTTAAATCCATTTTACTTTATCAGGTGGACTGTGCCTTTGCTTGCGCCGTGCCGAGCCGATGGCCGGCGATTCTCCGCTTTTCCGCATGGGCACCCATCGGCCTCGCAGCATAGAGGTCGCTGCTGCTTTCGCTGCTGCTTTTGCTGCTGCTTTGCTCTTCTGCTCGAATCCTTCCGACGGGTGATCCGGCAATTGCAACCGACGGGCAACTGAAGTGGACTTTTCCAACACTTCCGGCTTGCGCTCGGACGATGTTTGGCGCAGCTGTTGAAGTCGGTCCCTCTCAGCCTGCCCCTCCATCTCGTGTGTTGCCATGGGCGACCATCCGAGCTTGCAGCCGGCCGAGTGCCTGCTGTCGCAAAGAGGGAATTTTCTCACGTTTTTGTTGCTGCCCCGGCTTCTGCCCACTGGCAAGCTATTAAGAAAGTTAGAAAGTATAAGGATAAAAATGGTAGCTGATTTAATAGCCTCACGTATATAGGGACAAAAGAGCCTGGCCAGCTGTAGCCTCATGTATGTAGGAACAGCAGAGCCAGAATGCTGACTATCCCCGCTGCTTGTGTCTAGTGGTGTATAAAGGATTTTCTAGACTATGGCAAATGCCTTACCCTGGCCATTTTGCACTCACGTGGCTTGCGCACACTTCTTTAGCTGGCAGGATGCAAAAACCCGTCGTATGCAATCCCTTGTCCTGAGAAGTCGTTTTGAGCTGAGAAATAGTCTGCAACGACGAGAGTTTAATCCAATACCGTGGACTTAAGAAAGAACCGTGGCCATGCTGTAGAGCTCTGCTGTGTGTGGTAGCTGCATTTGGTTCGTGCAGTCAATCAATATAAATGAATTATATATACAAATATGCTGAATATCATCTATATACATGAATTATATATCAACTGAAATTTATCCAAGCAAGCTATCTTTGAATCTTGGTGATGGCATTTCGTGTGAGGCCTTTGGAGTAGCGGGTCTGAGGCTTTTTATTTTTATCCATGCTGTTTCCAGTCTTGCTCTCCAGACCTGGCGGCCTATGCCAACGACGGCCCAATGCGTTTTCGGTAAGGCGGTTGCTCTTCGCGACCTCGGTCCCAAGGTCGTGGTTCGAATCCTGCGGTAGGCATTTCCTTATCGACACTGCAAGTGGCGGTGAGAGCCGTAAAAGGCTCTGCTGTCGCTATGCAAAAGAGGCTGTTAAATCAGCTCGTATTTTTTTATCCGCTTGTCCCCCCCCCCCCCGCTTGCCCACGGACTGCCACCGACCACCGGCCCGGAAACGTTTCTTTGCTTTGTGCTGGCTGCAGTTTTCTATGTGCAACGCGATCGCGCTCGCTTCGGCCACGTGCTTTGCCAGCCGTGCGGAACATTTGTTTCAATGCAGAGCCGCAACCATCCGAGATTTGCTTTCAAAGAAATGGAAGCCATGTTCATCGACGAGCTGAGAGCCCAGGTCAGCCAGCTCAAGGCCAACCTGGAGAGCGTGCCCGTGAAAGGAGGCGGCTCACTTGCCAGAACTGTCAAAAAAAGTCCCCATCAGTACGTTTGCCCCTTGGCGGCTTCGCCTTGCTTCTTTTCACATGCCTGCCTGCTGCACGAGCTGCAGCAGCAGCCACCGAGAGGCCGTACGCGATGTCGCCGCCGCACGACTTCAGTCGGTTGGCAGACAGCTGCCCCCTTGCATTGCTTGTATGGTCAGCCGTCGGCGGAACGTGCGCGGCGCTTCGTGCTTTTTGAGCGCTCGACATCATCGCCGGTGATCTTGGTGGGGCAGGGAGGGGCAGGTTCTGGCAGCGGCCGCGGCTCACTTTCGGCTCCTCTCGCTGCTGCATCCGTCGTGCCGTGACACTGGCTGGCCAAGGTGCAGGCAGCAGCTTTTTCTGTTCAGGCAAACGTGCAGAGTCGTCGCAGAGGCAATCGTGTTTCCTCTGCTAACCGTAGAAGCGCTAAGCAGCCGAGAATGGCACACGATCTGATTCCCTACCTAGTTGTACGGCACCGTGGCGCGGACGCTCGCAAGATTTTTGTAAAGTCGTGGGGAGTGGAGGAGAAAAGAGGAAAAGAGAGTAGAAGGCGTGCACTTTCGTGCCTGGCTCAATGGATCGGGCCAGTGCAAGGAGGCAGCTGTGACAGAAAGTTAGCTCTTGTAATCATTACGTCATTATAATCATTACTTTTGTATAGCCCCTTAAGAGAACTTAGTCTCCATTCAGATGCTTACAACTTGCTGCAAGAGAAGCAGTAGCCATTAGTTAACAAAAAGCATGGAATCCAGCTAAAACAAGCATGCAAAAGCACCCAAAAGACTCATGAATGGTTACCTGGATGCCGGCTAGCAACACACAATTAATCATGCACAGGTAGGCTAAGCACACATTAAAAAAAGACACAGGTCAGCCCTGGGGCACCATGAAAGGCATGCCCTGCTACTCTGTGCTAGTCAGGACGAGCACAGATTCATTACATGTACAACCCCACATAAGAGAGGGCAATGTATTCGGAGAGAGCAAAAGCGGTGATAAATCAGGTAGGTTTTCAGCTTCTTTTTGAACGTGTTCAAATTCAGAGATGATGTGATTTCGGTCGGTGGTGAGCTGCAAGCTGTGGGAGCATAGCAACTGAAGGCGCAGTCTCCGAGGGATTTTAAGCTAGTCATCCTCTCACGCCTCTCATCCCAAACCCCGTCAATGTCCGTTCGCTTGATTCTAATGTTCGTCGACCGATAGCTGCCCTCTCTTCACGGCAGAGGTCGTGGGTTCGAATCCTGCCGTGGGCAATCCTTCATAGCCCACTGCAGGCTGCTGTGATAGCCATCATGGTTCCCCTCCTCAATAAAATGAGGCTGTTAAATCAGCTAAATACTTTTCTTTTTGCCGGGCCCTACCCAGCCTTACCGTTCGGTGCCTCTCCCCCAAAGCTTTAGCTCCCAGCGGTTTTCTCTACACGCGCACACTCGATCGATGGCATCATCATCATCATCATCCGGTTCCCATTCGTTCGCGCTTGCCGGCGCGAGCACCTCGGTCATTGCCGTCGGCCAGCTCGCTGTGAGATGGGACTCCTTTATGCTCCTCTGCCGCCATCGCTGCTGCTGCTGCTGCTGCTGCTGGGGTGCAGGCAGGCAAGCAGGCCTCTAGCTGGTCCTCGGTTGCCGGTTTAGCCGGTGCCCGAATGCTACCTCTTTGTGCTTAGGCAAGCCGTGATCGAACACTAGCTAGGTAAGGCGGTTGCTTGTCACGACCTCGGTCCCGAGGTCGTGGGTTCGAATCCTGCCGTGGGCGATCCTTTATTGCCGCTGCAAGCGATGGTGATAGCCGTAGTAGCTCCTCCATCGCTATACAAAAGAGGCTGTTTAAATCAGCAAGTATTTTTTTTCAACTTTTTATAGGCACAACCCCATCGCTAGCATGGATGCCATGGACCATCGCGATGCCACACTGTCCAAGCTTGACGTCGTTCTGTCGTTCAACCTGGAGGTAGGTAATGGCGATCATCGACCTACCTTCGTGTACACCGATCTATCTGGTGCCGAGCGCAAGACCGACCTCAGCGACCTCCGACTCGACCGGCCTCTGCGCCACCGGCTGTCGGTTGCCGCCTTTGCTGTGGTGGGGCGGTGCAGCTAAGCGGAGCAGTTCAGCCGGCGGACCGCCGCAGTAGGGGTGCGGACTGGTCGTTTGCCAGCAGTTGTCCTGTGCAATCGCTTGCCAGCTGCTTGCATCGTCACGTGGCTGAACAAGCGGCCCCTTCCGTATCTCCTCACGGCAGTGTGCGCAAGGAGCCGGTGGCGGCAGGGGGAGGGAGAGGAGGGGGAGGGCCCGCAGCTTGAAGGCGCTCTCAGACGAGCAGTGCCTTCAGCAGCGTTCCTCGCTATCCGGCGGTGGCTCAGCGCCAGCTCGAACGTGCGCAGCAGCGTCACTGCTGCTTCTGCAGTTGCTTTGCCTCCCGCATCACCCGACATCACGCGAGCTTTCGTTCGAGTTTTGACATCTCGTCGTCTGCTTTGTGCTAGCTGCGGCTGCCAACTCTTCGCTCTCTCTGCAGCCGATCTCAGTCGAGCTTTGCGGCATGTGAAGCGTGCGAGCGTGGGCGACCTCGCTCGCCAGCCTTGAGCCGTTGAGTTTAAGTGCGTGCCTGCATTGTTTGAGCTATCGCCGGGCTGGCGAGTTGCGACCTGCGACGGTTGTCACGGGCTGCACTCTGCTGCTGCTGCTGCTGGTTCGCCGGCGGTGGCAGCCTTGACCTGCGCCCGCGTCTCGTGGCGCTGGCCGATCATTTTGCCATTGCCGTTCCACTCGAGGTGTTGGTCAAGGAGGTGAAAGGGCTGAAGCTAACGCACGGCAAGTGTGTCTACTGCACGATGGAGGTCGAGGGCAGTGAGAAGCTGCAGACAGGCACCACGGAGGCGACAAAGCCGTTCTGGGGCACGCAGGGCGACTTCGTCACGGCCCACCCTCTGCCGCTGGTGAAGGTGAAGCTGTTCGAAGAGCGCAACAGTCTGCTGAGTATCAGCGACAAGGAGCTGGGCAAGGTACAGAGCTGGCAGAGCGCGCAGCAGAGTTTCTCTTCTTCCGCGCACGCGCCAGTGCACTCGACGCCGCCGCCGCCGACCTCTCCTGCCGGTGCACAGAGAATGCGATAGTATGCATCTCCGTCGGTAGCTCCTCAAAGCCATGAGGACCAACAAGGTCGCACGCGTTACGAGCAGGAGGATAGTTTTCTTTGGCGCACTCAAAGCCTTTGTCTCACGAAACAAAGAGAAAGTGATACCGATGAGCATAGCTTAGCAAAGAGGGCACTCGAGGAATTGAGCAGCGCAGGAAGCAGCAGCTCAGGACGACTGGACATTAAGTGCCACAGTCAGCGAGCGGCAGGGTATGTCGTTTCGTAGGAATTATAGAAGTAACTTCTACAGCCTAGGACCTGCAGAGCTAAAGTGTCTGTCTTTAACGGTCTTCAAGCATAGGAATGGAACGGCAAATTTATGGTCCATAGAGGACCGACCTGAGGGCACAACAAAACTGATGCAGAAACGGGTGCAGCAGTTCAGCTAGGTTAGCTAAGTAGTGTTGGCATGGTGAGCCTTGCGAGTCAGCAAAAGACTTTTGCTCTATGTCCATTAATCGGCCAGGAGCCATGGCAGCTTCTTCGGCAAATTAACTGACGGCAACGTGCTGTAGATGTAAGGCTGATTTCGGCTACACTGTACGTGAGTGGAGGCCTCTGTTGCACGTAGCAAATGGCCGAGCGTGCAGACAACCCGGCCCGTTTACCTGCTCTGTGCCAGCTATTGCGACGCTTTGCTGCTGTAAGTTCCATCAACGTTGCAAATAATAGGAGTCATTTACCTGCTAGGGCAGAGCAGGTGCAGCCACTGGCCTGCGTCAGAGCTGGGCAGAAGGCTGCTGCTCTGCTGTCACTCCCACTGTGTCGCCCGGATGTCCGCACTCACTTTAGCTGCGTAGCTGCCGCCTGAGCCCTCCTGGCCGCAGGATCCCGAATTATCTTCCTGTCATTCAAAATCGAGGTCCCGCCCACTCAGAGTCCTCCTGCATTCCGACGTCCTAAAAAGGGGCCCCAAGACATCTGACGTACCCACAAGGCCTGCCACGGCTTGGCTCCTTCGTACCTAGCTGAACTGCTGCATCAGTTTTAGCCTGTTTGCGCCCCCAGGTCCTGTGTGGACAATAAATTAGCTGTCCCATTCCTTCGCTTAAAGACCATTGGCAACAGAAGCTTTAGCTCTGCGGGTCCTAAACTGTGGACCTTGCTTCCACAATTCTTACGCAACGACAACCATTCTCCTGCTGCCGACTATGGCATGTGCTTTCCAGCGGTCCTGAGCTGCTACTTCTATGCTACTCACTACCTCAACTGCTCTCCTGACTCTGCTATGCTTCCCACTTTCTCTTTGTTGTGTGAGACGAAGTCTGTTGGGTACCGAATGCGTACCGAAAGCCGCTTAGGCTGTGAGAACACCCACATGGTCTTTATGACTTTGTGGAGTTACTGACGGAGATACATTACATTACATTACATTATTTTACGTATTCCGGGCGTATTGCCTGGCCAGCTGTCATAATGGCAGCCAGTGGTTGATAGCTGGCAAATTTGGCGTTGGACAGCTGGCCGAGCAGCTACCGCTACAGCTGTTTGCTGACAGCAGCCTGTGGCACTTTGCTGTGAGCTGTCACCGCTTCGAGGAGCATATTCTATATATAGATATATATATAGTCATATAGATATAGTCATATATATGTATATATATATATATATATATATATATATACGGTACAGTCATATATATATATATATATATATATATATATATATATATATATATATAGTTATATATATATATATATATATATATATATATATATATATATATATATATATAGTCATATAGATATGTTCACTATATATCGATTCGAGGAGCATATCGCAGCCGAAAGTCTGAATGAGATCAGTGGCCACTTGAGTGTCTAACGTTCTTGCCTTGCTGGTTTTTGTCCAGTGGCCTTTAATGACCGAGGTCAAGATGAACGTATTTGATGACCAAGGTCTTGGGCTCGAGCCCCGTGCCATTTGTGAAGCACCTGAATGGGCAGATTTAAGTTTTCTCAGGGTGCTATACAAACGAGTTAGATTTTGCTCATCAGCTCGCCTTAGGTTACTGACGTTTCTGTATTTGGTTCAACCGTCGTTAGGGGGGCAGCCTCGAAGCAATCCTGTAGCCAGTGTGGGGCCTCGCGGCAACGGCTCGCCTGCGTCGTCCATCTCGTTTCGCACCTCGGATGCCGAAGTTCGCTCATGCCTGCCAGAGGCAGCCAGCCGTTCGAGCTTCGATCTCTGCACGAGCAGCACACACCGGCCGCCGGAGTGGCCGGAGTGGTGGCCAACCGGACGGTGCCGCCAAAGAGAAGAGAGCAGGGTTTAGGGTTTCGGGCCGATGGCCACGCTGCCGATGGCGAATCGATCTGCGCCGGAACTGCTCCGAATCTGCCGTCTCGTTCGATCAGGTCATCATCAACCCGACCGTGACCAGCAGCAAGCAGCCCGAGTGGCACAAGATGGTGACCACGAAGGACGTGTCGGACGACCTGCGCATCAAGATCTGCGTGCACATGGAGAAGCCTCAGAACCTAAAGCACTGCGGGTACGTCCTCGTGTTGCAGCCGACGTGCGAAGCGCCCCAGGCGGCTCCTTCCCTCTCCGGCGTGCGCACGGCAGCCATTTTCTGCTGCCTGGTGTGCCGCTGCATTGCCAATGCTCTCTGGCTGGTCAGATCAAGGCCGGTCAGGCAGCCAGGTTTGCTTGCGCCATCGCATTTTGCCTTGCCGCCTCTGTCGCTCATTGTCACAAAAGAAAAGCCGACCACGCTCTCGGTGGCGAAAGCACGGTTCACGTTCGCGGTCGTTCAACATTACACCCAGTCAGCAGCGATGTGCCGCCCTCTCACCGTCATGCGGTCCCGGGGGGGGGGGGCGGGAAGGTGCCATCGCTCAGCTGCTGCTGCTGCCGCTGACAAGGATTGTGCCGTGAGTGGATGGCGACTCTCCACAGGCATCGAGCCTTGCTTCCCCTGCTTGCCGGGCTGCCTGCTCTGCAGTGCAGCGTATGCCCGTCTGTAACTCCACAAAATCGAAGGGACAAAGTGGCTGCTCTGCGGAAGTGTGGAGTTTTTCTCTATGGAGCACTCAGCCCAAGCCGCTTTCGCTACGCAAGCGTGGGAGCAAGCAAGCGCCTGCCCTTTGGTTACGTTGGATGCTTGCCCTACCTAAATGGCCATCGACGTGGGCGTTCCTCATTGTGGCCTCAGCCACTCGTGGCTGAGCAGCCCCGTACAGCTTCCATCTGCTTTGGTCGGTGGTTTGGCTCGGCCGTTGCTGCTGCACGCATGCATGCGAGCAAGCCGTCAGCTGCTGCTGCTGCTGCTGGCCTTGTGAGTGGCAAGGCGACTGGTCCTCTTGTAGGGCCCTGTACGCCTTGGGTCGGAGCGTGTGGAAGAAGGCAAAGCGACGCTACTTCGTGCTCGTGCAGGTGTCGCAGTACACGTTTGCCATGTGCAGCTATCACGACCGGAAGTCCGATCCCACGGAGATGTTGCAGCTGAACGGCTACGCCGTCGACTACTGTGAGCCCGTTGCTGGTGAGCAACGGTCGGTCGGGGTGGGAGGGGAAGTTGATGACTTCGGAGCCGTAGTCGCAGATTGCAACCGTGACGATGTGGCAGCCCACACCCAACCTTAATGTATATGACGGTTACTACATGCGGCATCTTGAGATGCCACGTGTTTAGCCGATAACTGTGGTTGTCCCCCCATAAAAAAGTGAAGGTCGGCTGATCAAGTAGCCTCATTTAACGTAAAGTTAGCAGCTATCACACGGCTTTCATATATGTGTGTGTGTGTGTGTGTGTGTGTGTGTGTGTGTGTGTGTGTGTGTGTGTGTGTGTGTGTGTGTGTACGTATATGTATATAAACATGCATTAAAGGATTGCCGGCTGCAAGACTAAAATCCATTGCCTGAGTCGTGAACCGCAAGTGACTTACTCCTTAGGCTAAGACTTGGTGGGGGGGGGGTCTTGCTGTCACACCTAGGTTTTCCTACGTGCTAGCACTTACTTATTCAGGCCACGCGATTTTCGGTAGGCCACTAGGTTTCAGCCCGTCAAGCACGAATTGAACGATTTTAAAAAGAAAAATCACTGCAGATTCAGAAAATAGTTCGGTTTGGTTTTTGGAAGATGAAGGTGGCACACTGCAAATTTAGCAACACTTGTAACACAAAGCAGAGCATCACAAATGTAAAGCTCACACTTTACTCAAAACTGGTACTTGATGGTAAATACTGATCTACTGCTCTTTATATGGCCGAGAGAAGGATGTGAACCGATGTGGAAAAGGGGATTTGCACTACCACTGAAAAGGGGGTCGGAGTGCAGAGAATGCCACCCTTTGAAAAACCCCCGTAATAAGTTCGTAGTCCTGTGAAGTTCTAGAGAAAATTTTTATGTAATAATCTATTATAGAGTTATGCCTTATTGTGTACTAATCTAGCACAAGCAGTGTGAAATTATGAATATTATGTAATAATCTAGCATAAACATAAAGTAGTTGTGAAGGACTCACCAATGAATCTAGCTTATTGTAAGAGTTGATGCCGGATAATCAACCTTAGCTAGTTGTCCGCGATTGTCTTTGTGTTGCGTGGGTGCTGAAATGGCTCTTGTGTAACTCGAGTTGGCCAGGATTTCGCCGGTCCCGTGAGCTTTTTAATGCCTACTTCCGCTGAGGTCTTCTAGTGGTTATTCCCTTTGATGTAGTGTGCTAATGCTTGCCTAGCCAAAGGATTTGGCCACTAACCCAAAGCGATAGGAGAGTAAGTAGAAACCAACGAGGGAATTATATTTTAGTATATGTATTGTATGTTTTTTATATAATATAAGAAATATATTAAAGCTAGTATCCACAAGTAAAATGCAACATCGTGTATGATAGCATTGATAGCATATTCCAGGCTTGGCACTCTTGTCATGTTTTGCAGTTTCTATATTTGCGTTTCATGGCACCTTGCTGGACCATTGACTGTTTTAGGCACAAGAAAATTTTGTTCTCACTATTCATAATTAGAATATCGATTTCGATCATGATATTATGCTGGAACGTGCCTCCTCTTGTTCTCCAGTCTCTCTTGTCTTTCTCTGTCAGCTCATTTTCCTTCACAGTACCCATATTTCAACCTTTTTAGAAATTCTTATCCTTGCAAGCTTTAGCGCTCGTTAGTGAAAGTAGTGGTAATTAAGCAATTTTTTTTCACGAGTTTTTGTTCGGAGAGCTATTGTGATAATGCCCACAGTGTGTAGCCTTTAAAAATTGACTAAGGCAAATCTGATTTTACTCTGATCAATGGCAGCATTGCACAATTACCCGTGAATCCCTAAAGAAGTTGGTTCATTGCTTGAATGATACTGATGATACTGATGATAATGATACCATCAACCTATACCATTTTAAATGGAATTTAAGTCTTGTAAATGGAATTCACTACTGATTCGCTGGCCGGTGCTGAAAAATGCCAGGAAACCCTGCGAATAAAATTGTACTCCTGTAATTGCACTTGAAAAATAAATTCGAAATTGAATTTATAATATTACTAATACTCAATGAAACTTTTTCGTATACTTCTGAAAAGCAATTCAAAAGAAAATAAAGACTAATAAGCAGGAATGTAGTTGAGGGTGAGTAGCTTGGCAGAAACAGATCAAGACTGCAAAGTTTGCTTCTCGTTTGACCACATCACTCACTGTCTGGCTGAACGTGTATCAGAACTGCTGTAGAAACCTCCTGTTTCTTGCACCGTGCCAGGGCTGCTGGTGCCCTGAGCTCGCCTCACGCCAGAACGTGGTGTGGTGGCTGCTTGTTGGGACTTGCTGCTTGTCGAGGGGCCGCTCACCCATTCTCTTTGCAGCAAATGTAAAGCGCCTAGAAAGAGATTAAGTTCTCTGAGGGCGCTTTATCAAGTGTATTATTATTATTATTATTATTATTGGCAGGCGGCGGCAGCTGCCTCCGCCGACGGCATTGGCTCGCCATGTCAGCTTGACACTAGCCTGATCGTTCGTGTGTAGAGATGGAAGGAGGCAAGTACTTCTTCCACGCTCTGCGCCCCGGTGACGACGTTGTGTTTGCCACCGACGAGGAAGCCGATAGGCACGGATGGGTGCAGGCACTGTACAGAGCCACGGGCCAGTCGAATAAGCCCACTCCACCAACGGCAGCAGTAGCCCCGGCCACCGCTGACCTACCCAACGTACCTTTGTCTGCTCGACTGACTGGAGGTAAGCGACTGCCACCGGACGTCCCGGCGAGCTGCTTTGCCAGATGACTAACGCCGCTGCCACCGTTCTTTGTGCTTAGCACTTGGTTCGATCGCGTGGCCACGACCGAAGTAGCAATCGAACTCGACGATGCTCATTGTCTTTGCAGACACCGAGGGTGCCAGGAAGCATTGGGTGAACGAGTTCGTCTCAGCTGACTCCGCAGTCTTCAACCATGCCGACTATTTTCAATACCTTCAGCGCCTGACTCTGGATTACCGAATGAACGATGCTTACACGTGTCTGGTAGGTGCACGCAGGAAACTCGTCTTTGGCTGCTGTTTTTTTTTGGGCAGTTCTCACCATGTGATAGCGGTTTCAGGCCGACCGATGTAAAAAAAAAAAAGAAACACTTGCATTATCTGGTGTCGATTTTTCTTTATAAAATCTGGTCGTATGCACAATGTATTACAACGACCACCAGCCACGTGCAGCCACCATCGGCAGGCTGGGATCTAATGTGTATCATTTGTTTTGCTGCCGACTCCACCCTCATTTCTTCGGTTAAGTCGCTGTATTGAAATCCTGGAAATATTTACTACCAGGTTAGATTAAAAGCAAGAAATATACAAAGCTGAATCGTGCGCCAGATGTATGCAGTGCCAAACATAACCATGAGGCTATTGTAGCCCTAGAAAGAAAGAATAATATGACGTGCTGTCGTTGGGGGAGTTTAACACTCACTACCTCCGATACGTTTTGTAAGTCGAACACACTCCACCCACGTCGGCCGACAGTACTGAAGGCTAAATCTGGAATTTAACTCGTGATCTAAAATGCGACACATGCTAGCCTATTTTAGTGGTCAGACTGCAGACCTTTGCTGCTTTTATACCTCAGTGCACTTGGCGACGCGCATCCAGCTTGGTTTGACAGCTTAAGCCTGTTACGAACTGGTCTTTCATTGGCTCCTCACTCACTTACGAGTGTTTGAGGTACGGCTTTGGAGAGCACACAACTAAGAACCCTGCACATGCAAGGCAGAGAAGCTTACCAACATCTTCTATACCTACGTGCGTGTCTGCATAGATTGACCGAGAGCTATGGATGTAATAGAAACGTGTCTTCAGCTACCCTTCTGCGAGAATTTTGCTTCCAATTCTGCTGCCTATAGATTCTAGTGTAGCAGGGCGTTAATTAGAACTTATTAGTCTTGCGCTTGTATCACAATCTGATCCCCAGATCACTCATTCATGCTTTGCGCCTCCTGAAACCCGCAAACCTGCTCGATACCTCAGGTGGACATTAACATGTCAGCTTCCATTACCACGCAGCATGCATGCACCCATGCACGTTCACGCGAGGCTCGTGATTTCACACTACCCATAATGCATCTGAACCCGCCCCAGGCTGCTCGGACTGCTCTCGGAGTGTTCTCTTTCTAGTGCTCTCTCTTGATGCGCCCATCTTTTTTCATGCTGCTGCTTTTGTCACCCTGATATTTCATTTCAAGTCACGCATCGGCTTGCCCGCCTCACCGCCATTCGAGTCCTGCTGACAGCCATTATTTGCTATTGCCCTCTGCATGCGATGCGGTGGGATGACTGTGCGACTGAGACGCTTCTGTTACTATCTAAATGAGGTTGACAAATCACTTGATCCTACATTTACTTCTACTTTGCCCACACTGCAGGTGACAGTTGTGCCACGAGCAGATTTTGCCCCTACAATAATAATGTGGCCACGAGCTTCGGCTCCAGGTCGTGCTCTGCCTGCTCCGAGAGCTGCAGACGAGATCGGTCAGCTGCTAAGTATGCCTGCTGATCTTGCCTGGTGGTCGGTACGTAGTAGCATCGAGTGCACAGCCAGCCAGCCGGGCAGGTTATGGATTGCCAGGATAAATCCGTCACAGGCTTTTAGTGGCTTTCAAGCCTGACCGATGGTGCGCAAAAACCCGTGGCTTTGTGCTTAGCGCCATATCGCGGCAACTATCGTCATATACCGCAACTGCACTCTAAACGGCGGCAATCGGGATGGTGCTAGCTTCACTCAAAACTTAATGATTGCTGTCCAGCACTTTTCCTTGGATTATAATCAATTCAATTCAATTCAATTAAAATAGCTGACCGGATAGGGACTCCATCCGATCGTTATCCGATGGAGTCTTGATCAGCCTGGTGATTAGTGTCAACCTGGTTAAATGCTCTTGATTGCTGCAGACCGATTGGACTCACCACTTCTGGTCTATGTATTGGTGCTAATAAATAGTCAGAGAGCGTGCATCTCGGCTGTTGCTTGAAAAGCGCAGTTTCGAATGCAGTTGTGCACGAGTTTTTGGACCTGCCTGCATCGAGCTACCATTGCTTGTCATATTGCTCAGAGTTTGACTGTCATATGCCAGACCTATTTATGATAGGCTGTCAGTATGTCGTGACTCTATTGAAATCTGATATAACGTGGGTTGATTGTGAGCATGCCAGATCACGGCAATCCGACCAATCGGCTGTGACCTTCGATTCGTTTGTGGTGCTCCATTATCACACCAGGATCGCCGACAGTGCAGAGCTTCTCGTCTCCAAGGAGATCAGACCTGACCTGGTGTGTTGGTGGCTGTGTGGCGCACGGTCCCTTTACACCTTTGCTTTCGCTGCCCACTGCCCAAGCGGCGGTTTGCTCAATCAATTCCTTAATGGACTCCGGACGTCCCATTGCCTTTTTGCTCTGGAGAGACACTCGGCCACTGCCTCTGTCACACCGTCCCCGAGAGGCCAGCCTCACTTAAGCCACCACCAAGCATCAGTGGAGGAATGGCATTTACTGCGATAGCCCGAACAAATCTGCCTCTCTCCAGACGACTGCTGCTTTTGCTGCAGCTTGCCCGGCGCTATTGCATATATCGTGGCCCAGCAGATGGATCAACACTGGACATCGTGGACGTTTGCTCGGACCATTAGGATTTTTCTCGATTCGTCTTCGCTCTTTGCTTTTTTGTCGTCATCTCTTGTCTGGTGGCTGTGAAGTGATACATGCTTCTGGCACATGGCCGACTCTGGCCTGCTTGCTGCCGAGCTCGGCAGTTGCACCCACGTGATGCATGGTAGCCTCCTGGCGTAGTACCGGTGTAGGTGGGTGCCGTGCACATGCACGGCACCCAGTCGCAGCATTTCGACCTTCTAGGGTGAACCTTACAACATACTAAGTGAGTGCAGCTCATTGCACATGTATATGCACTTGCTGCTGCCCTGGCTCCTGCTTCCTGTTTGGATTTTAAGCATGTCCTCTATGCAGCCACTGCAGCGAGTTTCTCTTGCTTGCGCCCACGATGAGGCCTTTGCTGCGCGTGCCAGTCGCCTCAGCTGGCGATGGCAATGCCTAATCGTACCTCTCCGCAGACATGTAATGTAATGTAATGCACATATCCCTCTGTAAATCCACGCAGGCACAAGGACTGGTAGGGTGTTATGCTGGAGAGTTGTCGATAGCGCACTCAAAGCCTTTCGGCGGCTTTCGATGCGCACACTGTGGCCAACAGGCTTCGTCTCGTACAACGAAGAGAAAGTGAAAAGTGCAGCTGAGTCTGAAGGGCAGTCGAGGAAGTGACGTAGCCTGGAAGTAGCAGCTCGGGATGGCTGGACAGGATGTGCCCCAGTCAGCAGCAGGAAAGTAGATGTCGTTGCGTAAGAACTGTGGAAGCGAGTTCCACAGTCTTGGACCTGCAGAGCACAAGCTTCTGTTGCCTTAAGTGGTGTCTTAAGCCTAGGAAAGGAACAGCTTATTCAAGGTCCGTGGAGGACTTGAGGGCACGAGGAGGCCGAAACTGGTGCAGCAGTTCAACTTACTACGAAGGAGCCAAGCCGTGTCCTTGGCCTTTGTGGGTCTGAGTATGCTCGGCAGAAATCACGTACGCGTGAGTGTGTCAATACAATTTTGGGGTTTGGTCGTTTCCAGCTGAAATCGCTTTCGGATTGCTGCGCCAGCATGCGCTGTGTAGTGTGGAGTGGTCGAAACTCTCTACCTTGCTTCTGGTGACGTGGCGACACATCGGCGTGTATGTGCGCATGCAGTGTGTGTGTGCCTTGAGCAGTGTGCAGTGAGCGTGTCGTTGCACTGGTGGTGGTCTGTGCACTGCTAGATCGCCCTTGCACCGTATCGTGCTGGAGCTCTGTCTGTGCAGCTGCGGCTAAACCCTGCTCAACTGCAGTGCTGTGCGCTAGCCTGCACTAGCTTCTTGTCTGCACTCAAATAAGCCAACTCCAACTGGTGTGTTGCCTCCCTTCGTTGTCTTCTTAATTATGCAGTCTCAGCTGCTAAGTGCAGCCGGGCTCTACAGACGAATACATACTTCGGCACCTAATTGATTTGCTGAGCATTCTGCAAGGAGTTGACTAATCAATTCCTAAGTACCTCGTGCACCGACGCTACCCATCAATGTTTCATTGTGGGCAGCTGCTGCTGCTGCCAAGAAGCTAGCGATTAGCTGAGCTGATGACTTGTCACCGTAGTTACTGTTACACGTGACTTTCGGTTAGAGTTGCTGCTGTCGGGTGGCTCTTTCTGGCAAGACAGTCTCATGTCTGTCGATCGGTCATTGTTAGCGACGCTGGGGAACCGTGCTTAGTAGCTCGTGCCAGCTGGCACATACCCAGCTATCGACTACCCTGCAAATATTACGTTTCAGTCGATGGTCACCTGTCCTAATTGCATGTCGTGCGAGCTACTGTGGGAGCCGTCAGCTGCTGTTGACGGCTCTATTGTGGGTAGTGCATTCATTCGCTGACCGTCTTGCAGTCAGGTGAATGGTGATGATGCCCTTGTGTTGCCAGAGCCTGTTCTGTCTGCTTTGCAGTCGGGTGAATGGTGATGATGCCCTTGTGTTGCCAGAGCCTGTTCTGTCTGCTTTGCTACAGTGCCATGTTTTACGTCTTCATCCCAATGCGTGTGCGCCGTAATGCAAGTTCTTCGTGTAGTCAATCCGGTCGTGTCAGAAACGTTGGTCTTCAAATACTGCACACTCACTCTCTGTGCATTCGTGCCTTTGTGTGTGCACCTAAGCATGTAGATGTGCATGTCAATGTGCGTGTGTGTGCACACACACTTGTGTACGTGCTTGCATGCATGCATGAATTTGTGCCTGCGTGGATGTGTGTGTGCCTAGGTGGATGTACATGTGCCTTCGGGGATGTGTGTGCGTGCATGTACGTATGTGTATGTTCGCACGCGTGCACATGCGTGCATGCAGGTGTATGGAACCATGGTCTTGTAATATGTACTCTCACACCACCTGTTCCTCCACTAACATTACCCATTAGTTGGTTCTTCGTTTCAATGAGTACAGCTGCCTGCATCAGCTGATAGTGTGATTTGCACTGGTTACCAGTCAAGCAACGGATTGACTTCAAGGTTTTGTCGCTCACTTTTAGGCCTCTTCATTCTATGGCTCCAGCCTATCTTTCAGATACACTACCCCATCAAGCAAAGCATCGTACCACTCGCTTTTCGGAATCCAACAGTCTAGAAATACCTCGTACAAACCTTAAATCCTTTGGAGACCGTGCATTTAGCTCGTATGCTCCCACAGCCTGGAACTCCCTCCCGACCTGCATCAGAACATCCCCTGACCTGACCACATTTAAAAGAAACTTAAAAACATACCTATTTAGGACAGCATTTAGTGGGTCCTTGTGATTCGTCCTCGATGTGCTTATGCGTGCTGACACTGTTCATGCTGCCACTAACCACATTTGCATGCTGACCCAGTGCATGTAACCCCTAACCATGTTATTCATTTTGTTTGTTTTTCAAGCATGATTTTACTTACTATTCTATTGCGTATCACTTTGCAGCAAATGTAAAGCGCCTAGAAAGAGATTAAGTTCTCTGAGGGCGCTTTATCAAGTGCAATATTATTATTATTATATTATTATTATTTGCTGTGGCTTGCCATCTAGTCCTGAGCTACAATCCACCTACACAAATATAACCTTTGCATAATATAGGACAAGCACTCTACTGTCCTGTGGTGCTGGAGTCTGTCTCTCTTAATTCACGACAAATAGGCAGGAAAGGCAAAATATGTGCTGATTAGTGGTAGCGCCTTGTATGATTGCAGCATTCAAAGGTACGTAAAGGACCAAGCATGTGCTGTGTGTAATAGGTGGGTTTTTATTCTGCTTTAAATATAGTCAAGTCAGAGGATGTCGCAGTGTGAATCGGGACGGCTGTCAGCCTTTAGGTTCTACATTCGAACTGAAGCTTCATGGTCTCAAAAGGATTTGAAGCTGGTTAGGGTTAGATGTGCCGACAGCTAAAAGACCATTGCCATGGCACGTATGAGTGGGCAATAAGGGGGAAGACCGTAGCATTAAGCATTTTAAATAGGTAGGCGAGAGCAAGACAGTGAAGGAGCTTAAAAGCTAATGACGAGTCCTTGAAGGCGATGCAATGTTTAATGGGAACCGGAAAGAATTGCTGTATTGTGACAGCTGTTTCATTTATGAGAGTCAAATACAATATCCTGCTGTGTTTGCACCGCCGGTATGCATCTTATTGCACAGGCATTGAGACGTGTTATTTTGTGAGTTACAGACCGCTACTCTCTCAGTCTCTTTCTGGGGTTCTCTTTCGTCTGTCTGTCTGTCTGTCTCTCCCCCTTTCTCTCTCTCTCTCTCTCTCTTTCTCTCTCTCTCTCTCTCTCTCTCTCTCTCTCTCTCTCTCTCTCTCTCTCTTGCTGTCACAAGTCATCTCGCATGCACAAAAACCATCTTTTGTTGCTCATTCTCTGCAGGCTCATTAATTGCTACTTTTATGATGTTTGAAGATTCTGCCATTATAGACCTGTAGACCTACGTCTGTTATTGCTGTATTCTATCTTACCTTGTTGCTGACTTGCTGCACACAATGTACTGCCCACTGAAAGCAGGTGAGAGCTGCCAATGCTCTCATGCTGCTATATAAATGAAGCCGTCGACTCCGCATGCTTACTTTTACTTTACTTTGCTTTACCTACTTTAAATAAGCAGCACTTTATCGCAGGCCTGGAGTTCGATATTATTTAGCTCACTGTTCTTCGGTGAGACACTAAGATCTGGCCCAGTAAGCAGTCTTGAGGTTAAACAGGATTTGCGAGTGTGCTCTGCAATAAAATGACATGCTGCTAAATGTCCCACTGTCGGGCATTCTAGCATGGTCGTCCACGAATTTCTGAGATCTGGCCGACACTTGTTTTTGGCCACTCGGCTTTTTCCCGAGTTATCTCTCCTGCTAAGGAATCTTCTCTTGGCAGTAGCCTGTGGGTGACCATTGCAAGCATCGACAGGGCAAGAATGGCCGTCATGTCATGTTTGCAGAGTTTTGCCTGTGGTTGACCACTGCGGTCATCTTGTGAGAAACTGCCCCAATTTTTCGTAGATAGAGCTGTGCGACCAAGCATGCTGCATTCTTTATTGTCGGTGCATTCATTTGCAGAGAATTGGTCCCATAGCTTGCCGCGTGTTTGCTCTCCCGTGGCATGACGACGTTTCTTGCTGCTGCACCGTTAGGAGCAGCAGCAAGAAACGTGGATGTTGGTGCGCGACATAAGCGTCGACCTGTCCGAATGAGCTGGCGTGAGCTGACATGCCGCAATGACAAACCTGTCCGTGTTGGCTTTCTCAGGGCTGGCTGAGTCCTGGTCAAATATACATCCTGGATGAGTACGCTGCCCGCTACGGTGTGCGTGGCTGCCACCGGCACCTGTGCTACCTCGGCGATCTGCTTGCGAAGGCCGAGAGTGACCTGATGATTGATCCTGCTCTGATGCACTACAGCTTTGCCTTCTGCGCGTCGCACGTCTTTGGCAACAAGTAAGCGGCACCAAGTGGCACTGGCGCTGAGCGCTACTCGCGTCCGCTGGCCACTCGCATAGCAACAGTGTGCACGCTGCTGCTCTCGAAATTCAGCAAGTCAGCTGTCTAGATCATTATCGCATTAAGGAGTGCCATTGCTGCCTATGTTTTGTAACTTTGAGTGTCTGAGCAGTTTCGGTGTATGAACCAGCCTGCAGTTCTGACAGCCTTTCCCTCGTTAGCATCAACGGCGCAACCTTCATTTCTCGAGCTCCTGGTGTGCAATCTAGCCCGTGAGCTTCTCCTGCAGCATTATCAGTAATAATAGTGATGATGTGGCAATTTCATGTAGCAGATCAAGGGAGCCAGGTCTCTTTCGGTGCAGATGATATTTTTTTAGCGCTGTACTCTTAATAAAAAAAAAATGGTGTTGCTGTTCCGAGTGCAAGTCCGATGGTTGTGCGTGTTCGTGCATTCTTCTCCGAATGTAGCTCTGCTTAGCTGACTTGCTTCTGCATGCCGCCAAGAGCCTCCCTGTGGCCATCTGGCTCTGCGTCACGTGACTGTCGGCTTGTCTGGTGCATGGCCACGCTGGTGACGACTTCGAGAAGTGCCATCATTTTCCTCCCTTCCCTGCCCCGGCAGCGGCATGTGCTGGAAGGGGACAAAGGGAGTAGAAAAGAGGGCTCGAGCGAAAGATGAGCTCGCATCGTCATAGTTGAGGTGCAAAGCAGAAGAACACACTGGCGAGTGTCTGCTTGCCCGCGAGAGGAAGGAACTACAAAATCCGTCGCCACAGATTCTTAACCGTCTCGGCACGCGAAAGAGTAGGAAGCCTATTGGAGGGAGCAGTGTCGATTTTAGTCGGGCAGCTTGTCGATGTCGTCAGAGTCGGCTAGCAGGTCAAAAGCATCGTCAGCATTCGTGTCACGTGTGTTACGATAGCTGCATTGCGCATGGAATAGGCATCCTGCGATTATAATTACCCACGTGGGGGACGAGCACACACCGTATGATGGTGTGCGGCTACCTTGCCTACCGTGCAATGCCCAGTCCTTGTGGCGATCTAGCAGATTGGTTCTCTAGCTTCGTTGTCAGCAAGATAGATGAGCTCAGAGAGTCCATCACCGAGGCAACATCCCCGGAGCTGTGCCCAATCTGGCAGCTTACTGGTGCTTGCTGGGCGTCCTGTGTTTTCTCCCGTCAACCCAACTAAGCTATCGGTTGGTAGCAAGGAATGGCATTGGCTGTGAGCCCAGAATGCCGATCGGCGATTGTAGCAGACTGCCGCCTCACAGTCTATACCTGTGTAAGTGCTGCTATGAACAGCAAAAATAATTCTTGCAGCCAGCACACTAACTGCCTATCACTGTCTAATTGTATACTCTGTGGTGCGTGCCATGAGTCAGTTTGCTTGCTCTCATGCACTGTTCACTGTGGAGTCACGAGCCTTTTGCATTTGATAGCAGGTACTTATAGGCCTGTGTATATTTATTTTATTACATTATAATAATATAATTAATGATTATATTTAATTTTATTATATTTATTTATTTTATATATTCATTTATTATATTTATATTTTATGTATATTAGACTGATTAGGCAGTGGGACCACTCATACGTGGGCACACGTGTGAGAGTGAAACAAATCGGGAATAGCTGGCTAGCTGATTAATAGTTACCTATTAGCAAGGAAATGAATTGGTGCTTATTTCGCATAAATAGGTGCAACAATTCTCAGCATGCCACTTCCCTTCAGTGAATGCCGATACGCTGCTACCTTCCTGGGTGCAGCATTCCTGCTGTAGCCACGATTCGCTAGATTGCAATTGTATTCTGCGGAAAGAGAGATTCAGTTCTCTGAGGGTGCTATACAAATGTGTTATTATTATTGTTATTCTGCTGTGCATACTTTATATTCGTAAGTAATCACACAATTTCATACTTATAAAACTTCATTCTTAAGCCCAAAGACTGCTCTCAGACTGTAGTCTGTATGTCTTAAGGCTAGGGAAGGAAATGGGCATGAATGCAGCATTATTTTTAACATTGTTCAATCAATCAGAGTTTATGTTATCCGTTGGGTTGTCACTATGTCGTTTTGCTTATTGCGTTCATTGCTGCCTGGGGCACCGGGCCGATGTTAAGTGCTGTATCTCACTCGCGTTACTCACTTTGGCAGCCTTGGACTGCGGAGTCAGCTTTTAGCCTGCTATTGAAGGATTTCGGTGTTGTTCTCTGAGCGCTCTGAGCTTACAAGATTGTGGTAAGGGCCTTCCCGCGGGTTTGTGCACGAAATGGTTCCTCTGCTTTTAATTAACTTCGGCCTTGGGCCAGCGAGGGTTCGATCTCTCCGGTGACGCCAAGGCGTACCTGCTGGCCGCCTAATTCTTCGCCGTCGGCTGCATTCAACCCAGAGCTGCGCTTAGGCCTCTTGCTCTTCGCCTGGCATGCATGCACCTAACACCCTGAATAAAGCCCTCAGCCTTGCCCGGATCCGCTGTTGCATTAATCCTTGAGCCACTGTAGCTTTGTTTGCTTGCAAGCGCTTGCTCACCGAGGAGGCCTGCTCCTTTAACCTGCAGCAATGGCAACTGCGCGCTCTGGACGCACCTCTTCGCGTTCGCTTCGCTCCTCGATCTCTGCTTATCGCCTCATTCTGTGTGCACGCCAGTAGCGTACCTGCATGCTGCTGACCAACCAGGACGTTTGCGCAGATAAGAACGATGCAGAGCGTGCTCTACCTGTCCGACTTTTGCGCTGTGGCACACGAGCAGCCGTTCTTTTCTTATACTTATAATTGTCACGGTGCTTCCGTTTTCGATTGTTACCCCGTTACACGATATTCTCCCACTGACGATGTGGCCTTTGTCTGTACTACAGAGCACGCTCGACCTCCTTGATTGGATGTAATGAAACTCACGTAGAGTTTGAACTCATGCCGTCCCGAATGTTTACGTTCGACATTGAAATTTTCAAGCCTGGTTCTTCAGAATAATAATAACATCATTATTGTATTAATATTAATATGGTACAACTTATTTGTATGACACCTTACAAGAACTTGATCTCTAGTCAGGCATTTCACATATGCCACCCTACACACTGCCACAGGGCTCGTGCCTACAACCTTGGGCTGCAAATGCAATGGAAAACTGGACGTTGGCTGTCAACGGTGAGCACCTTAACCACTGGGCCAAACCAGGCGGGCAGGCATCGTATAGCACCCTAAGAGAATTAAATATTTTTGCTTAGCACATCACATGTACTGCAAAGGAAGAATGGTTGGTTATCGAATGCACAGTGTCAGCACGCACCAGCAGGCAGAGGACAATCTACACTGATGCTCTGAGGAGCCGGTGTGTGCTTAGCTTCTGCGCCAAATCCAAGCGTCTTATTGCACATGCTGGAGACCTGGGAATGGTGAGTTAGAAAAAAAGTCCCGATGGGATGTCGCAAATGCATGGAAAACCGAGCCTTTGCATGCCTGACTTTTGGCAATGTAGCGCAGCTGAGAGAAGGCTCACTTGACTGAAGAGCTGATGTGGTTTTCCAGTGGTAGGTCACTTTGGAACAAGACCCCTAGATTTCGCGCAGATGCTTCAGGAGATATCCTGGCGGAGCCCACTTTTAAAGGTTTGGATGGATAATTGTTTTGAGTTACACTAGCTAGTAAGTTGTTTTTATCGTCAGTCAATTTGAGAATGCTTGCTGCCATCGAGTTGAGACTGACAGCACTTTCACGCGCTGCAAGGGTGTTAAATGAGTCAGCGTGCTGGAACTCGGGAAGGGATCAAAGCACCGATCAAGCTGTGTGTCACCTGCAGACAAATTAAAGCCTCGATCATTCTTGGCGATTACATCAGAAAAACAGAGAATTCACTGTGAAAAGAAGTCGACCTAGCCGTATGATCCTTTGGTTCCCCTCCTCCCTCCCCCCCCTAGTTTAGAGACTCCTCGTATGGTTTTTGCCCATTGAGTCAATTCTCTGAAGTCTCACACTGTGATAGAACCCAAACTGTCACCGTGCAGTGCTAGTGATGCCCAGTCGAGTTGGCATGCATTCAATAAGGACTTGGAGATCATACTATCAAATATCAAACGATGCCAAAGTATCCAGCAAGGCAAGAAAAAGACTACCTTAATCTGCATTCGTGAGATGATCGTTATAATAATCTCACAGCAGCGGCTGTCTCTGTAGAGTGATTAACTCTAAAACGTGACTGGAACTTGCTTGGCTTGTAGTGTTGCTATAAGAGTATAGCTGCTGCTGCTGCTGCTGCTGCTGCTGCTGCCACTACTTGCTCCGCTGTCCTAGGTAAGAACAGCAGTCGAGAGACTGGGCATACGCTGCTCAGGTCCTCCTGATCAAGTGTTGCCTTAGCAATGAGTGGCCTAGCAGTGGCCTTTTCGAGTGAGCCCAGGGATCCACCGGATCCTATCATTGGTCAGGCCCGCTAGCTCGCTCGCATCAGGTTCCCCCTGTGAATGATAGTGTCAGTGCTCTTGGTTACTTTGAGTCTCAGTCCACGGCAAATGGCACTGCTTCTTCCTGCTCGATCGTGTCAGCTCCCGTTCAGTTGCTGCAACATAGTGTATATCTGCCTTCGCCTGTACCTTTCCTTGCACGCCTTTTCTCTTGTCGAGCCGGTGCATTAGTTGTCATGGCTTTAAAAATACTTTGTCCTACACACCTTCGATGTGTGCCATTCCTTCAAACCCCCCCATGTGCAACGAGCCTGCCCACTGACATCTTTTTCCCGGTAAGTTAAGCTCTGTCGGCATGACAGACGAGCTGCTTTAAATAGGAGCAAATTGTCTTCGAGGGCAGTGGGTCAAGCCCTCTCAGGTGACTGCTAGTGGCTCTGTGCGCTATTCTTCTTCATGCGAGCACACACACACGCACACGCACACGCACACACCGTGGGAACCGTTGAACTTGTTGAACTGTTGAACCTTCCCCACCATTCTTTGCCATCGATTAGACGACTGGCCTTGCTTCTTTTTTTCTCGAAAGAATGGATCCATCGGCACTAAATCAAAGCAGTGCGACGTCTGCTTGAGCACAGGCCGGATGCAGGGCAGCCATGCTTTCGGCCCTGCATCCGGCATGCGACTTAGTGGGACCGTTTTTCCTACTCACTCGGAGAATCGATGCAGTCTGTTGCCAATCGCTCACAAAAACGAACGTGCAGCTGTGGCAGCATTTTTTGACAGTAACAAAAGCGTTACTTCATTTGTCATCTGCAGACAAATTTGCTCGCACGTTTTCATTGACAGTGAGCCGTTTTTTATTGGCTCGGCCCTTTTGTTTGTTTGTGGTATTGTCCACTAACCATTTGATCATGCTTTCTTTACAGCATGCGTGTAAAGTGCACAGAATGAGAGGGCGCTATATAAATATGCTATTATTATCATTATCCTGTTGGGGTGTTGGGCCTCTTGCTATGAATGGAGAGTTGATGCTCTTAGAACCCTGCCACTGCCTCGTCATCGTGACAAGTTTCGCTGCACGTAGCTGTTTTTTGCTGTCTGCCTCAGCACCGAGATTGTGAAAAAGAAGTCAGCTGATTGAACGAGCCTCGTGCATGTAGTAGCAGAAGAGCCTTAGAGGCTATCATCACCGCTTGCATTGCTGCAATAAAGAATGGCCTGCTGCACGACTCGAACCCTCGACCCCTGGTCATGAAGTGCAAATAAATGCCTTTCCCTCGGGCTAAGACTCAGGGGCATGGTCCGAGTGGACTGCAGCTTAATGGCAGCCATATCGTCAACCCCCTAAGCGACCTGCCTATTGCAGACCGGATGGACTCGGAACGATCACTGTTCAAGAAAGGAACAAGTACGAAGAGATAAAAGAGCGGCTTCGAAAACGACTGGAGCATCAGATCACTCACTTTCGGTGAGATTAGAGCGCCCCCGGCAAAACAGGCCGGGTGTGTAATTTGTTCACGTCGTTGCCACCTACGCAATTACTTCGGCAAACCGAGCTCGTGCCGTGACCTGTTCGTCCGGTCATCAGTTACAGCTTTCCTTTCGGACGGCCTGAAGGTGCACTAAAGGCAACTCTGTCCCTCCTGGAAAGGGTTAGTCCTCGGCCGGCGGCGTGTCCGAGGGATGGCGCAATCGGGCGCTGCTGCTGCTGCTGCTGCCCTTGCGGCTGCTGTTTCCTCTGCTGCTGCTGCTGACGCCTGCAGGTGCTCATGAAAGACCTGGCATGCCCGGTCGGAACTGACGAGGTGAGGAGCATCGTGAAGAAGTGCCTCGAGAACGCGGCGCTCGTCAACTACACTCGCATATCCGAGTATGCCAGCATCGAGGGTGAGCCGCCGACCTGAAGCTTTCGCTTCCGGCGATTACTGCCAAGGTCCTGCTCCTCTGCCGTAGCGCCTTGCTGCCGTGCCCTCCCCTCCCCCCCCCCCCCCCCCCCGGTCAGCGAGTTTGTCTTACCGCCGATGGTACTGCACCATGCCACTTGCCTTAATACCACTGCCAAAATCACGTTCGGTCACAGCGGGCTCGCACGCCCGTGCGGGCTTGCCGGCATCGGCAAACGCGACCGTGTGCTGCATCTGACAGAGACACGGTTCGGTTTTTGCTGGGTCAGATGCCAGTGTAAGAGGAGCCGAAGAGAGAGAGAGAGAGAGAGAGAGAGAGAGAGAGAGAGAGAGAGAGAGAGAGAGAGAGAGAGAGAGAGAGAGAGAGAGAGAGAAAATGAGGAGGTTTTGAGACAATAGGCAAGTCTTGCTTCCTGCTCCAAATTTCTGTGTCTCCGGGATACATTCAGGGCAGGTGCTGAGAACGGACGATGATTTTTCGATGAGCTGCCTTATTACCGCCGGACAATGTACTGGGAAGACTTTAACCCCCTAATCCCAAAGCCGTGTTTGACAGAAACTATCCGTACCACATGTAGTGAAGCAGGCACACACACACTCTGGGTCATTGCCCTGATCCTAATCAACACTAAGGGGTTCGCACTTCACGATCCAGGCCGTAGACTTAGGACTCGAGCCCTGCAGCAGGCAATCCCTGAATGCCTGAATGCCAGCAAAAGCTGGGTGTGGATAACAGCTGCCAAGGCTGTTCTGTCACTGTGTGTGTGTGTGCGCGCGCGTGTGTGTGTGTGTGTGTGCATACACACTCAAACTCAAAAGTATCTGGATGCTGGGGGATACAGCGATCTACAGACTTTTTCTCCGATCAAATATCTAACGTGCTACTACCAAAGTAGGGTTACTGATTGAAACAGAAAAAATTAAGATGCCACCGCAATTATCGTGTATTGCACTTAGTTTATTGAGCTAATTACTGTGGCCCCTCCCTTATTTGCAACGATCTGTCGGACTCGCCGAGGCATGGAGTTGATCAAACCCTCGAAAACATCGGCCATCGCGCTACACCAGGCTCGTTACACGTGGAAAAGGGCATTAGCAGACGTGATACAGACGGCCAGCTTCGGTAAGCGTTGCTCGACTTTATCCCACAAAGCCTTTTTGGATTAAACATCCTTTTAGACTTTCAGAACGTTGAGCCGCTACTTGCAATATCATTTTGTGCATTTGATTGTATTTTCTATACTGACAACGATAAAAAACTGTGCTGCCAACTGTTTTGGTAACAATTTGTCTGAGTATGCTTAATCTGCCTTATCGGTTATGAACTGGCCGAGTCGGTTTCCCGGAACTTAACGTCCTGACTCCAACCCCCACTTATGCTGAGCACCCCTCCATACCGTGACACCTTCCCCACCCGAACTCACCCGATGGCTACTGTCATTTGGGGTGAGTAGGCTTCATTGGGTCGCTGACGTACTTGAAGCCTTCTTTTGTGCAATGCGAAAGGAGCAAGGACTTGCTCTCTTCGCCCCATGCAACTCTTAACCAATCTTCAGCTGATTTAAGTTTATTCTAGCTTTAATCCACTTTAAACAACATAATATATTCTTTGCAGACAGAAGCAGTGTTTTCTTACCAACTCAAGAATGCAGACGAGCCTCGTCTAATCGCCTTCTGATGATGTCATTGCTTCCCAGATTTTCAGCATCAGCCGAACGAAGCAAAATGGTCCTCTGTACGCCATAATTTTTAGAATGGCGTTTTACGGTGTAGTGGTTGTTCTAGGCCAGCCCGACCGTGCAGCATTTGCAGGGGGTCCCCAGCATTCACTACGTTCCTCGTGTAGTACGAAACAGTACTTTTTAGTCTTGATGGAGTAGCTATAGCACACATGCACACACACACACACACACACACACACACACACACACACACACACACACACACACACACACTCACACACACACACACTCACACACTCACACACATGATGTATACACACACACACACACACACACACACACACACACACACACACATATATATGTATGCATATGTATATATATATATATGTGTGTGTGTGTGTGTGTGTGTGTGTGTGTGTGTATATGTATATGTATATATACATATGTATACCAGGCTGTTGAACCCATCAGCTTTACTTTACATAAGAGCCCGGTGGGTGCTGTCCGGTTGGTGATTTGGTGAGTGCAACGAACTTTCTTCCTCGGTTGCAAGATTTTCATAATGTGTCTTCTATCATTAAAATTTTAATTCCTCCCGGTGAGAAAACGAGCATGCATCTTGGTGAAATCATCTGCCGGCCTGTTCCCGTGACCTTCCCGGAGCCTTTGCCCAACTGCCGATGCATCGTTTCCGGTAAGTCTCATGTGCATGCCTGCTGGTGAAGTGTTGGTCGCAGCAGGAACTTCACTGCGGCTCCAGCCGTCATTACCGATCTTGTGTATCTGCAGATACATGCAAAAAAGTCTCGGATGAGCCATGTATATCGTGGGTTCGAGACCTGCGGCAGACCACCCTTTATTGCCTGCTGCAAGGGGGTGGGGTGATAGCTGCCAAAGGCTGCTCTGCTGCTATGTACACGAGGCTTTTGAATCAGCAGCCGACTTTCACTCCGCTTTGCTGCAGTCAGAGCATCAGTAAGTGGAAATGCAAAAGTAGAGTGAGTGCACAGTATTTATTTTGGCAGCAGCATTTGTAGACGAGTAGCAGTGGCTACGGTTCAACAACCCGACCGTTGTGCAGGATTTGAGACATTGACTTTTATAGCAAAGATTACATTATCGTGATCTTAAAATCGTGGGTACCCTCGGTGAATGTGTTTATGATTACTTACAGAAAGAGATTCCTTGATAACGTTAAACCAGGAATGTTTTTTTCTTCGTGTGGCTACAGAAGACAAGTTTATCGTATATACAAAGTCAGCTTGCCGTGTTGTTTTCTTAATGGGCAAATACGTTGTCCCTGACACAATTGGATCAAGATTTTTACTGCTGTCAAGGGCAGCGCTCGTCTGTCAAAACGGGTGTTCTGGTACGACTCTTGCTCCTGATTTCGCAAGTGTTCGGTTCAACTCCCAAGTTCGACACGATGCATTCTTTCTTTGTAGCATTATAATAACCTTACGGGATGGTATTGCGCTTAGTAAATCCTGCTGATGATTCCATCTTCGAATAGGAAAACTAGCTTTTTTAAAAAGGAGTATGTGAAATACGTATCCCACTCCTTAGCAACGTTATGTAATTTAACGTATTTTATGTAATTTACCGTCTGTAATTCTGCAAAGCCACAAAGACCAAGTTGGTTCTATTGTGCACTCAAAGCCTAAGTGGCTTTCGGTGCGCATGTGGTAGCCACCAGACTACATCTCACGAAATAAAAAGAAAGGGAGAAGCATAGCTGAGTCAGGAGGGCAGTTGATGAAGTGATTAGTATGAAAGTAGCAGCTCAGGACTGCTGAGAAGGATGTACCCTCGTCGGCTTCAGGAAGGAAGATCAAGTTTCGTAATGTGTTCGAGTTCCACTGATTAAGACCTATAGAGCAAAAGCTTCTATCGCCAACGGTTTCCAAGTTTAGGAATTGAACAGCTTTAGCAGGTCAAGTTATAACCGGATGTCACCTAATAAAAATATCCCAAGGTTTCTTGTGCAGGCCGTCGTGCAATCAGGACTCCTGCAGGACTTGTGCAGGCCAGCAAGCAATTTTGCAGAAATCACGGTCCATTAATCGCTTTCCCAATGAACATTACTTGAATTATACTTGCATTATATATATATATGTGTGTGTGTGTGTGTGTGTGTGTGTGTGTGTGTGTGTGTGTGTGTGTGTGTGTGTGTGTGTGTGTGTGTGTGTGTGTGTGAGTGTGTGTACATGAATTATACTTGCATTGGCTCGAGCAAATAATTTAACTTTTCAAGCGACCACTTTTCAATAGAAAACTCAAAGTTGTCTTCACTTTGAGATTAATGGCTTTGTCTGCTGATGTCTGGCACCTGGATGTGCGAACAGATTCCATTCCATACCCTCACGATCCTGGGTGCCCTGTCCTTTGCACGTTCCTGCTTTAAATATTTCAGCGTCTGCCTCCTTCGTGAGCATGCGCTTGGCTATGTAGATGCCTCGCATGAAAGATTATGTGCCTGCCATTATACTCACAGTAGTCAGATGGCGATCGCCCCTCCACCGTGTTTATGTATGCTTATTGGCTTGCTTGTGCACTCTTATTTCACCAATATTGGTTGTCAGGCAGTTTGCGTCTCTGATTCTGGGGTCTGGACTATCGAATTATATTTCTAGCTAGGAGCGGGATTATGCTAGCATCGTACAATGGCTTATGTGTTTCTCTAACTGGTGGCTCTTGGCTTTGGCTTTGGCCTTGTCCAACCCTCACTCTGCCTGGCTCTCGACGTGGTTCACGGATCGGCAGAGCGTAGTTCTCATGGCGATCGATGAAATGTGCCGTCCTTGCTTAAAGTACTAGTTGTAGCTGGTGCTCCTCAGCTCTCGCTGTTAATTCAGCCACACCCTATTAGGCCAAAAGCACAGGTAGCTGTGTGGAAAAAGTGCAAGTGTGAAAAAACCAAGTGGCTTTGCCTCAGCTGTATTGGGGCAATGACGAGATCGAGTGTCACCAGTCCCCTTTATTCACCAGCCGTGTCAAACGTAGTAAGGCTTCTCTTCCTCCCTCCCTCCCTCCTGCCCTCTCTTCCTCCCTCCCTTCCTCCCTCTCTCCCTCTCTCCCTCCTTCCTTCCTTCCCTCTCTCCCTCCATTCCTCCCTGTCTTTCTCCGTCCACGTCTCTCTCATCCTCTTTCTCTCTCTCTCTCTCTCTCTCTCTCTCTCTCTCTCTCTCTCTCTCTCTCTCTCTCTCTCTCTCTCTCTCTCTCTCTCTCTCTCTCTCTCTCTCTCTCTCTCTCTCTCTCTCTCTCTCTCTCTCTCTGCATCCAGCTCATCCGCTCGATCTGATCCACTTTGATCGAGGACTTTGGGCGGACTGTGAGTTACCAATAACACCGTGTAGCTCGGTACAGTCAATCGTGAGTGGGCACCGTCTGGTTTTTGAATGCTTGCCTCACTTGCTTCAGGGATGCCTGTACAAGTCAGTTACGTCCATGCCCTGAGCGAGTGCAGCTGCTGTGACTGCCGTTTTGAAACTGCCCCTTTGCTCGCAAATGTTGAGCCACTGCAGCACAATCTAGGCAAGCACAGCACGTGACCCAGCAGCAGCACTGGTGTCGAGCGCCTATGCATGCGTCATCCTTTTGCACATCCTTTGCCGATCGTTGTTTGGCTCTGCAGGTTAGTAGACTGCAGGCTTTAGATGTAAAAGTTGCCATGCTTTGTCGGCTTTTAGACGCCAGGAACTTCAAGTCCGAAGGTGAATCTGCTATTGATTGGCTTAGCTTACTTTGTTGTTGTTACTTTATTCGAGTTTTGGTTGATTGACCTCCCTGGCTGCTGCTTGTGTCGTTGCTCACACGCTGTTTGCTGCTTTAGGGTGCTCGCTATGTTCGTTGCGCACATGTAAACACCCTCGAGAGTTCCTTATCTCGTCTGCTTTGCTTGCACGAGTGCGCTTTCTTTTTTATTCTTGCTATCAGATAATTTCACGTTATCTGCTGAACGTCGTTGCAGAATGTATGCCTACAATGCAGTGCCAAGTCTATTACTAGCTGTGACTCGTCTCATGGTTCCTTTGCTCTGCAGGGCTTTGATCCTGTAAAGCAATTGGTGTTTTTACCGAGCCCATTCCCCATTCTCCCCTACACTGGGCTGTGTTAACAATTCTGTCAAAGAGGGGGAAGGACCTATCAGAGGAAGGGCTATAACCTTGATCTTGCCCATACCGCTGATAGACTGATAGCTGGACAGACCTGCTTTGGCTATGCACCCAGCAGCTGCATGTGTTTACTGGCTCTGTCTGTCTGTCTGTCTGTCTGTCTGTCTGTCTGTCTGTCTGTCTGTCTCTCTCTCTCTCTCTCTTTCTCTCTCTCTCTCTCTCTCTCTCTCTCTCTCTGTCTTTCTATCAGTCTCTCTATCATCCTTTCTCTCTGTCTCCTTCTCTCTCTCTATGTCTGTCTGTATCAGGTCCTATCTCAGTGGGAGACTCCAGAGTATTGACGTGAATGGACAAAGATCATCTGAAGTACCTCTGAAATATGGAGTACCTCAGGGCTCAGTGCTAGGTCCGGTTCTTTTCACGGTTTATACTCTGCCTCTTGCTGATGTGATTGCCAAGCACAATCTAGGCTTTCACTTCTATGCGGATGACACTCAGTTGTACCTTTGCTTTGATCCCTCACAGCCTTCGAGCACCTCCAATTCTCTAAACTCACTAGCTGCATGCATTGATGACATCTGCACATGGATGGCAGCAAATTTTCGAAAACTAAACGATGATAAAACTAACTTACTAGTCATGGGCAAACCCAGTGTGATCCAGAGATTGGAAAGGCTGATTCTCAAAATTGGCTCTGCCAGCATATCTCCTGTCGAATCAGCTCGGAATCTAGGTGTCATATTCCAAAGCGACCCCTCGTTAGACGACCATATCAGCTCCACAGTCAAATCCGCCTATTTTCAGCTTCATAACATTGCTAAAATTCGGGCTTGTTTAGATAAAGATACCACATCTAAGTTGGTCCATGCATTCGTGACATCCCGTCTCGACTTCTGCAACTCACTGCTTACTGGCCTACCAGCATGTGCAATCAGGCGATTGCAGCTGTTGCAAAACTCTGCAGCTAGGCTTGTCTGTCGTGAGCGTCGCAGTTGCCACATTACTCCTCTTCTCGCCAATCTGCACTGGCTACCAGTCAAGCAACGGATTGACTTCAAGGTTTTGTCGCTCACTTTTAGGTCCCTTCATTCTATGGCTCCAGCCTATCTTTCAGATATACTACCCCATCAGGCCAAGCATCGTACCACCTGCTTCTCGGAATCCAACAGTCTAGAAATACCTCATACAAACCTTAAATTCTTTGGAGACCGTGCATTTAGTTCATATGCTCCCAAAGCCTGGAACTCCCTCCCGACCTGCGCCAAAACATCCCCTGACCTGACCACATTTAAAAGGAACCTAAAAACACACCTATTTAGGACAGCATTTAGTGGGTCCCTGTGATTCGTCTTTGATGTGCTTATGCGTGCTGACACTGTGCATGCTGCCACTAAGCACATTTGCATGCTGACCCTGTGCATGTCACCCCTAACCATATTATTCATCTCGTTTGTTTTTCAAGCATGATTTTACTTACCATTCAATTGCATTTCACTTTACAGCAAATGTAAAGCGCCTAGAGAGAGATTGAGTTCTCTGAGCGCGCTTTATCAAGTGAATTATTATTATTATTATTATTATGTATCTATCTCTCTCTCTCTCTCTATATATATATATATATATACACACACACATATATATACACACACACACATATATATATATATATGTGTAATACGCTTGATAAAGCGCCTTCAGAGAACTCAATCTTTTTCTAGGCGCTTTACATTTGCTGCAAAGGAAACGCGATCGACTGGTGAGTGGTATCATACTTGATAAACAACATGAATAATACGGTTACGGGTGACATGCACAGGGTCAGCATGCAAGTGTGGTTGGTGGCAGCATGCAACAGTGTCAGCACGCATAAGCACATAAAGGACGAACTCACGGGGATCCACTAAATGCTGTCATAAATAGGTGCGTTTCTTATTTCTTTTTAAATTTGTTAGGTCGGGGGATGTCGTGATGGAAGTCGGAGTGAGTTCCAGGCTTTGACTGCATCCGAACTAAAGGCATCGTCTCCAAATGATTTGACGTTTGTACGAGGTATAGGTAAACAGCTAGATTCCGAAAAGCCGGTGGTACGATGCTTTGCCTGATGGGGTAGTATATCTGAAAGATAGGCTGGAGCCATAGAATGAAGAGACCTAAAAGTGAGTGACAAAACCTTGAAGTCGATCCGTTGCTTGACTGGTAGCCAGTGCAGGTCGGCGAGAACTGGTGGGATGTGGCAACTGCGACAGACAATCCTGGCTGCAGAGTTTTGCACCAGCTGTAAGCGCCTGATTGCACATGCCGGTAGACCAGCAGGCAGTGAGTTACAGAAGTCAAGACGGGATGTCACAAATGCATGGACCAACTTAGATGTGGTATCCCTATCTAAACAAGCCCGAGTTTTAGCGATGTTATGTAGCTGAAAGTAGGGCAGACTTGATTGTGGAGCTGATGTGATCGTCTATTGAAAGGTCACTTTGGAACATTATATATATATATATATATATATATATATATATATATATATATATATATATATATATATATATATATATATAGAGAGAGAGAGAGAGAGAGAGAGAGAGACTGATATATAAACAAATGTATTTATTTATTTATATCAGCCTCTCTCTCTTTCTATCTGTGTGTGCGTGCATGTGTGTGTGTGTGTGTGTGTGTGTGTGTGTGTGTGTGTGTGTGTGTGTGTGTGTGTTTATCTGTGCGTACCTCCCTCCCGTGAGTAAGCAATGCATAGCTCGCATCGTATGAACCTATTGGTAGGGACCCTCGTAAAACTCTATAACGGCGAGAATAATAGTCAGATAGACCTCGTTATAGGCTCGATCGTCTTCCTTTGGTCAATAAAGCAAAATAAATAAATAAAATACCGCAAAATCAGAGTTTAATTTGTATTCTCTGCTTGCTGGCGAAGAAAGACAGGAGTGAGGCCTGGCCAGGCTTCTGTAGTGCCTTGTGGGTGGATCTTTGGGCGCTCGGGCTTCGTCTTCGGCGTTTCGACACCAACCGACAGTTTTTTCTTTGCAAACTCCGTGTACGGCGCCGCCGTGAGCGGATGCAGAAACTGCATTGGTGTCCTCCATTTTTAACATGACAGGTATAACTGAACATGAGGTTTTTCTACGATTTTGACTATTTTCTGGAAAATAATTAATTCACTTTGAACATGGGGCCGGATCCCCGTCAATAGGTTCGTTTGGGGCATCATAGCGAGTCTTATCGAGCCATATGACAATGCCGTCATCGCTCTGCAAGGCATGCAAACAAGATGCAGCTGCAAATGTTTGCTCATGGGCTGGCTGCTGCAGGCCTTGGGTTCGGTCGTTGCTGTCGACGTCTCATTGTCTGCCATTTTGTTGACGATTCGTGTTTTGTATAACGCTAAGAGAGGCGATAGTGTGTGTGCATGCGACTGCCTTCACGCAATCCGTGTCGCGATCCCCCTCCCGGAGCATCTGATCTTGAACTGCTCGGAAGGAAATGCTGCCAATCGAACTCAGCTAGCTAAGATATCACCCACTACTCTTTTCCAAATAACTACGCAGCACTCAAAAATTGAAAAAATGCCACCGACAGCAATGATGCCCATCACTGCTGTCGGGCGGGATCCTGCTGCTGCTGCCTTTCTTTTGCCTTTCATCCGGGCAGTTTTCGCCCAGCGAAGTGGCCACTGAGTAGGGGGGGAGGGAAGCAGCCCCGTGAGCGTTGGCCTTGAGGTAAGACGCGTGCACTGCACGACCCGGGTCATGGGCTCGAGTGCGGCAGCTGGGACTCCTGTACCATCCAACTCCTGTACCATCCACTGCCAGGGGTGATGATAGCCGTTAAGGCTCTTTTGCTGCTATATAAACGAGGCTGTTGAATCAACTAACCTTTTTTGTCATCATCTATTCATGGGGGGGCCGCTGTAATCATACAAGACTAATAACTAATAACTAATTTGCTGAAACAAAACGGATTTTGTTGTGCTTGCTTGACTACTGGGCCTGGCAGAACTAATTGCACCATGAGCTGTGAACAGTCTGTATCAGATGTCGGAACGAGTATCGTGGCCAGTTTCGTGATGTCCCACTGCCTGCACGTGTGGGCACCTGTCAAAAATCACCGACCGTACGAGTCGTCGCTATCGTGCGCGCACCGGGCTTCTTCGTCTGCTCGGGGCGCTCTATGCTGCAGTGTGCCGTCGGCCTACGCCTCCTCCCGCCCGAGGCAGGCCCGAGTGCCAGCCAGTCGGCCAGCAGCAGTGGCCTCTCCTCCAGCACCTCGGCTGCTCCCATGCCGACCCCACGCCACGCTCTGTCCGTGAGGCAGCAGCTGCTGCCGCCGCCTTGCACACGCTGTGACCACGGGCGCCCGCCTCACGGTATTGTTGCAGAGACCTATGGGGAGGGCGTGCAGTCGGAGGAGCGACTCGACAGGCTATTGCATCTGGCCGAGCTGTGCATCGAGGTGCTCCAGCAGAACGAGGAGCACCACTCCGAGGTGAGAACAGCCAGCCGCCTCGATCCTCGGCTGGGGGCGTGTCCGAGGCGACGCCTAGCGGCCGCTTCCTCGCACACTCTTCTCGCCGTGTTCCCGCCGCCACAGCCTCCCTCCATCTCTCCCTCTGCCACCGCCACCACCACCACCACACCCCCCCAGTGGTGGCGGCCTGGCACTCGCGACCGGCCGCCAGCTGATCGTGATGATCAGCTGGCGGCCGGCGATCATGATCGCCATGATCATGATCATGCCGGTGATCACGGTGATCATGATCGCCGTGATCATGATCATGCCGGTGATCACGGTGATCATGATCGCCGTGATCATGATCATGCCGGTGATCACGGTGATCATGATCGCCGTGATCATGATCGTGCCGGTGATCACGGTGATCATGATCGCCATGATCACCGTGGTGACATGATCACCGTGGTGATCGGTCTTTGTTCGACTCGTGCATCTGCCGCCTGCTTGCGTGCGACCAAAAGCAAGCAAACGAGCGCCGCTCATCTTCGACATTCGTTCGCAGGAGTTCCGGTCGGTGAGTGATCGCCTGTGTTGCTGCACGCGCTCGCGCTGGTTGCGTGTCGGTCGCTACTCGCTTGCGTTAGTTGGGGCTGGCTTTATTTGCGCCCACGCTTTATTTGCGCTGCCGAAGCACTGCTAAGGTCGCAGGCGCTCACCCTGTGCGCCTGTCAGGCTGAGGTGCTTTGCAGTGCCGGTGCAGGGCGCAGGGTGCGTCAGCGCACGAGGGCCGCACGGTGCCCTCTGCTTGCTGCTCTGGCTCTCAGAACTTTCTCTCTCTCTCTTGCTCTCTCTCTCTCTCTCTCTCTCTCTCTCTCTCTCTCTCTCTCTCTCTTCGGCTCCCTCTAGCTGCGCAGGGTTTTGGCTGGTCACCGGGCTCAGTTCGGACCGTGTGAGCCAGCACTTTGGCTTTCGCTGCACGCACGCACGTTGGTTGTGCGATCGACCGTTTGCGATGCGATGCCTGCTTTTCTCTACATCGCGTGGTGTTTGGCGCGTCTCTAGCGCGGCCTGCGAGTGGCCGTGCGTCTTCATGCCTCCTCAAGAGCTTCTCACACGTGACCGGGAGATGCCGTCACAGCTGCACAGTTTGTTTGCGCAGCCTGGACAAATCGGCAGAGCAGCCAGTGACCACCATAAACCACCGTGCAGGCCACTATAAACAGAATCATTTCAGTAGGAACACTGCACACTGATACGGTAGTTAGAGGAGACCCTGTATATGGGTACAAGCGCGGGGTTAAGTGGCTTCCACGTCTTGACAGACCTAATACAGCTGCTCATACAGCTACTGCTCGCTGAAGAGCGGCAAATACCGGTGTGAAGCTCTGGGCGTGAAGCCTTGGATTAACGGCTTACGACTGATTGGTGCAGCACCAATGCAGGAAAGTTTGCCAGCGGAAGTAGCGGCACAAGGCACTAACCAAGAGCGCCCATATCTAGTGACAGCACAAGTCAGCTCAAATACCAAGGTCAACTCAAGGAGCTTAACTGACGGCTTATTACACGGCTTCGGCTTGTATAGCGCCTTGGCCATAGAATATCGCATAATCTGTTCCTTGCGTTAGAATTCGAGAACTGCTAATAATGAACATCCGTCGTATCCTGGCTCATTTAGCATGCTGCCTGTTTAATGTCGGCACGAATTGGAAAATTTGTGTCAGTCAAAGTGTAGTGGTCTTAATCAACGGGTTGATTGAGATCAGACTATGAAGTCCTGGCTTCCGACCACTGAGGTTCCGGGTTCGAATCTTGCCCCGTTGGCAGGTGTTTTCACCCATAAGATGCCTGTTTTCTTCATAAGCTGGCGGTCAGCTGTAGCTCCCCCTTCAGACGCCTACCTACCGAGAGCTCTGCCCCTTTACCTCTGTGTACTACAGCTTACTTGTACTGTATCTTGTCTTCGTAACGCATAAGATGCAGGCTGCATGATTAATAGTGCATCTTCTGTAGGTGTAAATTTCAGTATGTAGACTTGTGGTGGCACTGAGGTAGGCATGCCGACCTGGTTTTGCCGGCGGGGGGGGGGGGAGAGGGGGGTTAAGGTGCTCGTCTTTAATGACCGAAGTCAGGATGAATAGTTTTGATGACGGATGTTGTGCACAAGAGCCATGCTGAGCATACGTGAAGCACCTGGATAGAGATGAAGTGGGGTGCTTATGCAAATGAATTATATTCTTTTATATTATCTGAAACTGAAAAAACTCAATGAGAAAACTATTTGTGTTACCATTGAAATGGCAGCCAGATGGCGGGTTGCAAAAGGTGCACATCAACTGGATTTACAGTCGCTGGGTGATTGTATCGCTCAGTTCCAATTCTGATTGACTGCAACACCTAGAACTGTGAGGCTTGAGATAGTGAGGTCAGACTGAGTATGACCTCATTTTCCGGCAAAAGAAGACCAACCATGCTGCTCCTAAATTGGCCCAAAAAGGAATCAAGCCGACCAGTCGCGAGTGCCACCAGTTTCATTACGGATGTGCCCAATACAACTATTGCGCGACTGCCTTGCTGGCCGCAAGAGGCGTGGCTGGATTAAGGCACCCGAACTTCTAACTTCCGTTCTCCTCTGACTTATTCTTTTAGCTTTTTTTGGCAAGAATCAGCCCCATGTGTCGACCCAACTTTAGCAGCAGCCGAGCCGAGCTGAGCTGCTAGCAGAAGCCATTGCATGGTCGAAGCTCTATCTCGAGGTGCATCACGGGATGCACCGCGAGAGCGAGTCTTCCCCGTTGCATCCTTCCTTGGAGACTATTCGGCATTGCTTCTCCGAAACTGCTGCGTTTGCTGCTTCTGCTGCTGCTGGCACTAACCCTGTGGTTTTACTCGCTCGGCACGATTTATTTTGCACTTTGTCTGCATTTCTCGAGGGCGCGGGCAGTCTTTTCGGCATTCGCGATCGCCGGCCACTCGTCTCGAGATTTCACTCGCAGCCTTAATCCACTCTCAGGTGCCTCACCTCGCTGCCATTCGGTAACTGCCTCTGCAGAAACGCCACTGCTTGGCTGGAGCGCGCGGACAGCAGGCGCGTGGGGCGCTGCCGCTGTGAGGCAGCCTCGTGGCGGGTCCGCCATGGCTGCTGCCATGCTGCCACGGTGGCTGCCGTGCTGTGCTGCAACTGCTGCTGCGGCTGCTTACACCGTCGCCAAGCAGCAGCGAGGGCGTATCGTGGTGGCGTAATCGGTACCGCTTTGGCCGAGCTGTCGGGCGGACGTACACGCCGCACGTCTTCCCATAGGCCTTCGCCTGGTTCAACGACCTTCTCGTCGAGCACAACGAGCTGTTCTGGTCGCTTTTTTCTGTCGACATGGATGCCACGCTCGATGCCCAGCCGGCAGACACGTGGGACAGTTTCCCACTCTTTCAGCTTCTCAATGCGTACCTGCTCGGTGACAGTAAGTGGGCCTCACGAACGCGCAGGCGCCACCACCTCGCAGCGGCAGGCCTGAGCGGCACACGCTCTGCACGTGCCCCGGCAGGTGTCGCTGTGGGTGCGAGAGGTTGTTGGAACATATATCGTTTACTAATTTTTTTTTATTAATTTGTCATCTTTCTGCCAGCGGTTCCACCGATACGTTTGCATGATCGTGTGTGTACGTGACAGGTAACACGTGACAGGCAGCAGCAGCAAGAAGCCACTTAGTGATGCCAGCGTCGGCAGATGCACGAGTGCAAGAACTGTGTCGTTGCGTGCCCCTCCCTCCTCCCCTCCCGAGCAGTCTTGGCAACTGCAGAGCGAGTTCCTCCGGTGCCAGCAGTCTTGCAACGAATGAGCGTCACAATCGCCGCAGACCGTTAGCCACCGTCGCATCGTCTGCGTCGGATCCAGGTCTCCTCATCTTTTGCCGCCGCCGCCAGCTTGGTCCAACTTAGTGCGGGTGCTGAGCGCGCGGCTCGACACTGCCGTTCATCGAGTGTTTCAGCTCAATGAGCATCTCATCCCGCCCTCATCTCTCTCCTTCTCTCTCGTTTGCCTCAGGGTACCTCTGCGGTGGTCGCTTCCACTGCCAGCTGCGGGACAAGTTTGCGCCGCAGGTGGTGCGCTACGTCGATCTCATGGAGATGTCGATCGGCCAGAGCGTGCACAAGGGATTCGCTCGCGAGCGCTGGGAGCAGACGGGCGGCGCAGCGGGCACGGGCGGCGGCGGCTGCGGCACGGCACAGGACGTGCTGTGGAAGCTGAGCGCGCTGCAGGCGTTCATCGGCGGTCTGCAGTGGCCCGACGAGGTGTTTGCCGAGCACCTCGACCATCGGCTCAAACTCATGGCGTCCGACATGATCGAGGCGACGGTCAAGAGGTGCGTTCGCTGAGCCCTGAGCCCGCGCTTCGCTGGCCGCGGGCATGCGCCCACTTGCCCCAGCGCGCGCCCTCCCCGTCAGCTCAGCCTGTTTCCAGCTCCGTGAGACCTGCGCAGCGCCTTTGCGGCCTTTTTCTCACGGTGTCCCAGGCCACAGTGGTAATGGCCCGGCAGGCACGACTGCGGCGGTTTGACTTGACCCGGGCGCAACGACAAACAGGAAGCCAAAAGAGTGGATGGGTGGACAGTGGGGGCATGCGATGTGTGATATGCGATCTTGAGTCATTTTTTCATGTGAAGGACATCGGCTGGCGTGGCTTTGACGACGCAATAAAGCGGTAGCTGTTTGCCAGATACGCGACCCATCCCCCCACTTGCCTTCGGCACCTTTTGCCTGTATAAGTAAAGCAGCCGCTGGCTGGGCCCTAGCCGATTGGGCCGTGGCTGGACGGCCGCACCTGCAGCTTGCCGAGGCGGAGGTAGAGGTGGGCCGTGATGGTGCATGCTCTCCGGTCTTGCATTGGTAGACCGACGCCTCAAAGCCTGCCTCGCTGCTTTGACTTCTTGGTTTCGACTGCTTGCTCTGATCCCAGAAGCGGCTGGTCACGTGGCTCACAGCGGCGCTGACCGTTGGCCCCTCTACCTCAGTTGTACGTCAGTGTCTTCTATCCCTCGACCTGACCTTGACCTTCCCGATCACTTGTACAATCATTTGACGATTGATTTATTGTAATAAGTATATTAGAACATTGTTGACACCGTAGCCGGCAACTACCTGTCCTGCGGGTGCCATCCTTGACTTCCGGTTCGAGAACAGGGGCACCATGCTACCATCAGGGCTTGTGCGCTGCCGTCAAATGGCACCGTGACGTTGATGGCAAGCCTATATGAGTGCAATGCTAGAACAGCTCTAACAGACATTTTCAATTATGAGCTGTGTACCTTCCGAATTATTCCATGTGATACGGCAATTCGTCTTGCTTGCTATCGGCCGCCCGACATGCGCGGCAGCCGAGGGCGACGATGGTGACACAGATAGACTTCTTGTTCGACGATGGCTATGCTGTGCTGCTGCTCAAGCTTCATCTTGGGCTAACCTGCCCTCCTGTAATCGATGCAAGGAATAAGAGACAGGTTGCTTTGTCTTCATATAAAGTAAAGCAAAGGGTAGCTGATCAGCCGGCCAGCCTCATTTCTATGGCAGCTATCACACCGATTTCGTAGAGCAACGAAGAATTGCCTGCTGCAGGACTCGAACCCACGACCTGATTCGTGAAGCGCCATCACCTTATCCTAGAATACGGGCATGTTTTTTCTAATGACTTGACTTCAAAGCTTTTTGTTTGGATAAATATCTGCATTACAGTCACTATCGCCTCACCGTCGGGACGATTTTCTAAGCACATCAAAGGTTTTCCTTACCATGGTGATGTCACGTGACCTACCATGGCCATAGCATAGTTGCATATAACAAAGAAGATAAGCGTTTTTGAGAATGAGAGCCCCATCACTAAAGAGGATTGTGTTGTTTATGTTTTAACATAAGATAATATAATTTTTAAATGTTAGTGGGTCCATCCATGAGTCTGTAAGCAAAAGCTGCTGACAGTCACACTTACGGTGTGCCTTTTTGTCAGGGTACCAACCAGTAGGTAGAGAGTTACAGGCTGTGGAAGCATGAGATACTGATGACACTGATTTCCTTCAGACTTTGTATAGTACTAGTCTGATGGTACAGCTATGGCAAGTGTCATGTCAAAAAATACTAGCAGAGATAGTTTGCTGGTTTGCATGTGCAACTGCAACATGCAATCTCATATGTGAAGTTAAGCATTGAATCGTGCATTTAATTATGAAATAGTGTCGAGCAGGCATGCTATTTAAATGCGTATTTCAGCACTGTGGGATAGTCTCGATGTAATGGAATAAAATTGAAGTGCCTGACTGAGGCAGTCAGTCTTAGCGAGGGCTCTGGGTGCAGTGAGTAATTGCAGCTGAGCCTTTGCACAGCCGTGTGCTTATATGCATTTCCTTCAATTTTCAAATTGAATTTATCACCGGCGATTTTTGTATGTACATACTAGCTAATTGACCAGAGTCGGAGGAGTAGGTGTTGTCATGGGAAGCCTTATAAGGAAGTGTTTCAGATAGGTAGATCGGAGCAAGAGAATGAATGGACGCACACATGAGTGACAGGACCTAGAAGCTGGTATGTTGAATATGGCTGCAAGGTTAGTCAAACAATTCCATTCAGTCCTGTGTCTCTTTTGGGAAAGGAGCTTCGATGGCTTCCGGTCGATCAACGGATAAAGAGCAAAGTTCTTACTCCGACCCGAAGGGTCCGCTGTGGCTTGGCTCATTCATACGTAGCCGAACAGCTATGTCATGTCATGTCATGTATCTCCGTCAGTAACTCCACAAAGTCATAAAGACCATGTGGGCGTTACGCAGGAGAGGTTTGTATAGCCCACTTACAGCCTAAGCGGCTTTCGGTACGCATTCGGTAGCCAACAGACTTCGTCTCACGCAACCAAGAGAAGGTGGGAAGCATAGCAGAGTTAGGAGAGCAGTTGAGGTAGTGAGTAGCATAGAAGTAGCAGTTCAGGACCGCTGAAAAAGATGTGCCATAGTCGGCAGTTGGAGAGTAGATGTCGTTTCGTAAGAATTGTGGAAGCGAGTTTCACAGTCTAGGACCTGCAGAGCTAAAGCTTCTGTCGCCAACGGTCTTTAAGCGGAGGAATGGGACAGCTAATTTATTGTCCACACAGGACCTGAGGGCGCGAACAGGCTGAAACTGATGCAGCAGTTCAGCTAGCTATGCCAGTTTCCGCCTCCTCGTGCCCTCATGTCCTGTGTGGACAATAAATTAGGTGTTCCATTCGTAGAATTAAAGACCTTTGGCAACGGAATCTTTTGGTCTGCAGTTCGTAAACTGTGGAACTCACTGCCACCATTCTTACGCAACGACATCTACCCTCCTGCTGTCGACTGTGGCATTTCCTGTCCAGCCATCCTGATGCTGCTGCTGCTTTCGCACTGCTTACTTCATCGATTGCCCTCCAAACTGTGCTATGCTTCCGACTTTCTCTTTGTTGTGTGAGATTAAGTCTGTTGGCCACCTTTTGTGCACCGAGAGCCGTTCAAGCTTTGAGTGAGCTATAGAAAACTACCCAGCAGAACGAGAAGTTAGTCTTTGTGGCATAGCAGACAGAGATAGATAGCATTACATTGCTACCAAGACTTAGTAGGTTCACTGGTCAGTAACAAGAACTGAATCGTACACTGGTAAGCATGCACAGCACAGAGGCACAGAAAAACTAAAGCAAAAACGTCTTTCTTTTGCTGAGACTTAAATGATGCAAAGTCAAAACAAGGTCATTACCGAAGCCAGAAGCCAGTGCTAGACTTTCGTTGCATTCGAGCCCTTGGCCAGATTTCAAATTAGTGCGAGGACCGGAGAGACAATTATAAGCCGAGTAGCAGGCGGTATGCGAGCACACTGGAGAAGTAATGTGGTCAGATACATGTGGCTGATACCGAAGCAGATCTTAAAGTCGATTCTATGCTTGATAGAACGTCAGTGAAGATCTGACAGAATTGGTTAGATTCGGTAGCTACGTCCTCCACGACCGACCTGACAGGCAGCTGAGTTTTGCACCAGTTGCAGTCGGGGATGCAGGCTGAGTCCCGAATAAAGGGAATTGTGATAATCTAGACGTGATGTCATACATTAGTGAACTAGTTTGACTGTCGTACTCTTGTCTAAGCCCTGACTTTTGACTTTTGGCGATGATCATCAGCTAAGATCTCTGCAGTGAGAGTGTTGAACCCTTAACCACTACTGCACGGCAGAGCAGGGGCACCAGTGTTCTCCTTCTGCAGCTTTTGTATGGCGATGCTTCTCGTGTGCAGCTATCGCGTTTGCCCGATTTGCGCGGGCTGCTCCTATGAGCCGTCGTTATCGACAGGCCAGTAGTAGCTTAATGGCTTGCGATTTGCGTTTGCAGGACGGCACAAGCTTTTGATGCTTGGCTTCAGAAAGGCAGCGTGGGCACCGATTACACCATTCAGCCCGAGCTGTGCGTCATGATCAACACCGTCGTCGAATGCAAGGGTCAGGTAAATGTCCCTTCAAATCGTTCCGAGAGGCAGCATAGAGTCGGCCCGGAATGCACGGCTTTCACGGTTACAAACTCGGCTAACCGCTGCCATCCCACGTTGGAGGAGGCTATAACTACTCCTGTACCAAGTAGGATAGCTGGTTATTGGAGGTATGGTTTACTCCTTCGGCTGGCTGTTTCTAAACCGAATCACGCGGCTAGCGCTTAGTGACATTTACGGTTGGCGATACCAGTGTAGAGGCTTGTTAGATTGCTCAGCAGCCATTGTCCGTCAGTAGGTAGCACATCCACTGCGGCTTCGATCATTCCATTGCGATCGCGTCGGTAGTCCTCGCTTTTAAGCTTCGCATGTCAGTCATCGTACGGTGGTGGCTGCTCTACCGTGTGTAGGCTGCAACATTGTGCATAATCGATGGAGAGGCCGCGCACAAGTACCACACGCAGATCGACGACTTCCTGGACGGCGTGCAGCGGCACATGATGGACGCCCTGCTCGGCCGCCTGCTGGCCGTGCTGGACGGCATTCTTGGCAAGCTGAAGCGCTACGACGAGGGATCGTTCTTCTCATCGCTTCTTTCTCTCGCCGTGAGTGTGCGGCGCCGGCCAGTCGTCTCTTTATTGGAATGCGACCGCTATCTATATCGACGTATCAAATGGCGGCAGACAACGATAAAAATGGCACGATAGCTTGGAGTCTGCCAAAAAGGGGTACACATAGCTGAACAAATAGCTTGCCTTCTCTAAACTTGCTTTGCTAAGCTTGCCTTACTCCTAAACATACCTTGAGTACTGAAGCGTGATGTGCAATCACCTTACTCCCCGAGTAAAACTCGGGTCTTGTATTGCCTGGTTTTGTGTAGTGCTAAAGCGATGTCATTGACAGGTTTTGTCATTAGTTAATCTTAGCACGTGAACTGTTTCTACTGAGTCTGCTTTCGTAGGTCCGACTGTCGCGTGGCGATATAGTTAATTCGGATATTTAATGTGTGTAAAGTATTTGCTGCCCATTTGTGTGAGTAGTTAATTCATGCTCCCGAGTCTTTGCCAAGGGGTTTGTATGGTGCTCACAAAATTGACACTCGTGATCGTGGTTTGAGTTCTGTAGCAGGCGATTGCATATATAGCCTGCTGCAAGTGGTGTGCTAATCGCTAGGGCTCTTCTACCGCTATATAAATGAGGCTGCTGATTAAGCCGACCTTTTATCTTTTTGTCATGTTTTCCTTCTGCAAAAAAATGTACCCCACTTGGCCTAATCGGTCTTGCTGTGTATTTGCTTCTACTCGGCCGCCAGAGCCTTCATCTGACTGTGTTAAAGTCAACTATAGCAGCGTTCGCTATTGTGTTTGCTGGATGCTTATTGCTATGCCATTTCACGCAGCAGTCCGTCAGCCCAATCTTGATCCATTCATATTGCTGGTCTATTCATTTCGGTGCCTGCTAAGTAGTCGAGCATGCCATCACTCGTAACTTACAATAATCTGGTTCGTCGGTCAATCAAGTCAGGTTGTCTCATCTTGCTGTAATTCTGTATTGACTTGTGAGAAAATCAAACTGAGGTATCATCTCTCTGAGCATGTTATGAAGCAGTTCACGAATAATAACAATAATAAGAATATTGTTATTAATCGTGGTATTTGCCTTGCACCCCAAGAGAACTAAATCACTTTTCGCCCAAGATAACTAAATCACTTTCCACATTCGAGGCACTTCACATATGCTGGAAAGGAAATATGTAAATTGACCAGTGATAACATCCCTTTATGTCAGTCAGCATGCATAAGCGTGCAGAAATGACATTTCACACTGCCGGAGCAATGCTATCAGGGACAAGTGGGTTTTTAGCTTCCTCGTAAATGTTATTGAGTCAGTCGTGACGTCAGTTGACGGTTAGTTCGAGACTTTGGGATCATACGAAATACAGGCACTCGCTGCAAATGATTTTAGGTTGTTTATATGCGCAGCTAAACGACTTTGTCCGGCAGGTTGGTGATAATTGCTTTAATGCAGTAATGATGCCGTTCACGATAAGCAAGCCTAGCTCCAGAGTTGTACACTAACTTTGTCTTATTGCACAGGCTGTAAGACCTGCAAGTAGTGAGTTGGAAAAGTCGTACGTCACAAATACCAGCGTGGCTGTGGTATCCTTATCTAAGCAGACCCAAATTTTTTCATTGATGTGTAACTAAATGTTGACAGGCGTGACTAGAACAGACGCGGTCATCTAGCGTAACTTTCGAACAAGACACACATGCAGATTGTTTGCAGATGCTACAGGAAAAATTCTTTCGAGACCACTAAGAATTTTGCTTTACAATTTTTGAGGAATGCTAGGTTTGGCCATAACAAATAAGCTGGTTTTAGTGCTATTCAATTTGTGAAAGTGTTTTGCCATCCATGTTTGAATGTCAACAAGACATGCTGTAAGAGAGTCCAGAGAGTTCATTGTGCTGCTAGTAGGAACGGTCATAGCACAGGCGCTGCTGTGTCTCGTCAGCATAAACATGATATCTTGGATTGTGCTAGGCAAGCAGGATCTGTTTAGGAAACTCCTTAGCTAGCTAACATTGAATCGTGGAATGCTTAACACACCACGAATCTGTTCAACCGTGTGTGCTCAGGTTACCAAAACACTTCTATGACCTTATTGAGTTTCCCTTGCTTCGTGATGATTGCCTATACTTCTGCCTAGACTAGTAAGAGGCACGTGCAGCTATGCATAAAAGTCCTGTTAAGGGATCGCTCGAAGCTTGAATAAGTTTAAGTAATCGCTCCAGTATTTTTGGAGGTAATGTAATGCAATGTTTCTCCATCTGTAACTCCGAAAAGCCACAAAGACCATGTGGGTGTTACTCAGGGGACTTTTCCATAGCCCACTCGAAGCCTAAACCGCTTTCGGTACACATACGGTAGCCAACAGACTTCACAGCTGCCACCCAGTTGTGAATTGTTAGCGATTGGGCTGCCATCCGAATTGCTGGCTCGAAACTGCTCGTTTAGCACTAACGTTACACTGGGATCGCTCAGTGGACTGTCTTTATTTCTTTCAGAAACCGACCGACGAGCTGGGCAAAACTTACGTTGCATTTCTACGTCTCAACTTAGACTTGATCCGGCAGAAGACGATGGATGAAATCTTTGTTAACACCGTGTTCGAGGTAGTGCGCATTGCTCCGTGGTCAACGTTCTTTAAGTATTCGCTCAGTGGTGACCCAGTTTGCTGCTCTGCCCACTCTCAGAACATTTTATTAGCAAGCCATTTTGATTGCCGGGTGCTTATAGATACTTGCTGCAGGTCTGGTCCTAAATCGTGTCCCTTGCTTGCTTCTTGTGCAACCATTGCTGCAGTAGGTGAGTCTGGGAAATATTCAACTGCCTGAACGCACACATAGGCTGAACAGCTGTATAGCGGCTGCTGTCTATAGGGGAGCTGATTGAGCCAGTGTGTTCCCTCATGGATTCCTCCATAATTATTTTGCTTACCAATTAACCCTAGTTAGATCGTTAACTTGTTTAATAGATGTCGTCTAATGTATTTGTACCTCTTCCGAAATTTCAAGGGCCCATTCACTGGTCAGTGGCTTGAGGGCCCTTGAGCATTGTACACTTCTGAGTAGTAGCGATCTGGGCTTTCATACCTTGAGGCTACATTTCTTTGCGACATGTTTCCATAAGGCTTCTAGGACTCTTGTTTTTACACGTAGGACTATTATTCAAAAGGTGCAGCAGAAATTGCATTCGTGTCTACGAATGATGAATGTACTGGCATAAATGGGTGTGTCTATTGGGGGGGGGAATAGCATGTGACTGTACGGGGATTTACATGCTGCAACGCTAGGTTCCTTTGTTTTCATTTCTTGGCCTGCTCGTTACCAAACCTCAGCTATCCTCAATCAGTTCAGTCATAGAATAAATATTTCCAAGTATTGTGCCGTGCTATTTTGTGTTTGTGTCCCACCCTAATCTTCCGACGTCTTCCCGTCGGGGCTGTGGAATGAGCGTTTGCTGAGGCCGAGTTTGCTGAGTCCAATCCAATCCCAAACGCAGCTGCAGCACCAAAGTCGGCAAGCAAGCACCAGGCAGAGAAGCTCGCGCATTCGAGCACCGAATCTCTGCTCTCTCTCTCTCTCTCTCTCTCTCTCTCTCTCTCTCTCTCTCTCTCTCTCTCTCTCTCTCTCTCTCTCTCTCTCTCTCTCTCTCTCTCTCTCTCTCTCTCTCTCTCTCTCTCTCTCTCTCTGCTCTGCTCTCTCTCCTCTCTCTCTCTCTGACGCTTCCCGCACGCACGCCAGAGCATCTGTGCGGCGAGCATTGAGCTAACTGTCTTGTACCGTCGCTGCCCTCTCTTTTTCTCTCTGCAGAGGTGGTATTCGGAGCAAATGAAGCGCATATGTCAATGGCTGACCGACCGGCTGGACACGGCTCTCCACCCCTATCAGCTGACATGTCTCATTCACATGGTCAGGGTGAGTCGTTAGATCAGCTGGCCCGGTGTGGCACGGAAGGTCGCTCTATCTATCTATCTGTTTATCTGTGTACCTGTAGCTATCTATGCCCGCCTCCTCTTGATGCCAGCTTTCGACCGGCTGCCCTCCGGCACCCGCGAGTTAAGCACCATGCCGTGGACGATCCATTTTCTTTCTTTTTTTCTGATCTGCAGAAGTGCTACTCGGACTTCGAGCTGCAGGGAGTGCCCGAGAGCGAGCTCACCAGCCGCACCTACCAGACGACATGCGGCCGCCTTCAGGTGTGCGCTAGAGGAGGCCTCGCTGCCGCCCCTGCCCGCCCACCTGCCAGGCACAGGGAGGGCAGCTTCAGCCTTGCAGCAGCAGCAGCAGCTGCTGCGCTCTTAATGTCAGCGACCACCGGAGGGTGGCCGCTGTGATGGAACGGGACGCGCCGAGTGTGTTCAGCGCGCAGGCCGGGCCGCCTTGCTTTCGTTTGCGCCAATCGGCTGGCAAGCACCCGGCCATGTGCAGGCTACACACTCGGCAGCCGTTGCAGAAGCAAAGGGCCACTATTGCCACTGCGCGCGCACACACACACACACACACACACACACGCACACACACACACACACACACACACGCACACACACTAGCACACACTTTAGCACACGACGCTGTCAGACTCGGGCCTTCGGTGGCTCCTCGCCCCACCCCATTTCGGATTCGTGAGAAAAGCACAGTAGCCTCCGGATGATGCTGTCCGTGGCTTGCAAGACCAAAGCCCACGTGTAAGCCTGAAAGATGACGCGGCTGCTGAAGCACTGGACAGCACGTTGGCAGCGACCTTTAGGCTGCCCTTCTTTGTTATGCTGCCTGTTTCTCGTTCCTTTATGCAATGCAGTAATGCTTTCTCTACCCTAACGGGGGTGTTTGACAAAATCCTGGATCCCCAAGTCAGCCTCGAGGAGAAATAAGGGTCAAGGCTGATTTAACAGCCTCATTTGAATAGCGGCATAGAAAAGCCATAACGGCTATCACCACCGCTTTCAGTGGGCGATACAGAATCGCCCAGTGCAGGACTCGAACCCACGACCGGGTGGTGAAGAGCGAGCACGATTACTTTTTACGGTTACCTTACAATGGAAAGGATGGGTTAGAGGGTGGGTGCACCGCCGACGCTCTGTAAGTGAGTTACACAGCATCGACAGCAGCGTCTAGCGTGCCAGTCTAGGATCTCACCAGGCGTGCTGGCCATAGTTGGTCTATTTGTTCAGAAAAGCAGACAGCCGTCCTCGGTGACTCGTGAATAGGGAGTAACTTGTCGAAAGTGCGACTGTATGCACAACAAGTCGGACGACTCAGCTTTTTTGCGCGGTCCGTCCCTGTCAAATGGGCCGAAAGCGGCATGCTGCAATGCTGAAACTGAGGCTGCAGTGGCCGCTGTCGCTCTGAGCGACTCGGACTCGAAGCAGCTCACGCCTCTCAGCTGAATCGCTTGGCCGGAAACCCGACAGCACGCACCTTGCTGGGAGCCAATGCTGGGCTGAGCAGAAGAATTCGCCGCAGCTGATGAAAATGAAGAACCCCGCGAAAAGCGAGTGTCACCTCACCCCTTTGATTTTGAGCCGCCTTCGACCTTTTACTTTTACGAACGGCACAACTTAGCAAATCGTCGGGTGCCTCCATAATGCCCGCCGAAGGCGTCGCCACCTCCGTCCCGTGAGAGGCCGACGACGCGTGGCGCTGCTTGTTGGACCTTTGACTCTTTTTATTTGGCTATATATATATTTTTATTTTATCTATACGATTTATTTTATTATATATATATATGTATATATATATTTATTTATTTTTATTTTATTTTTTGGCTCGATGCTACCGAGTCAAGACTGCGTTGGCTTACTACGAGGAGGCGGCCGTTGTAGGTGGAAGAAGCAACAAGCGCCGTCATTGAAGGCCGAGCTACGCGGCCGGTGAGCGGCGTTGCTCCCGACGACGAGTGACCCGAGCACGTGACCCGAACGAACGCGTGCCGACGACTCCACCCCTTCGAGTGCCGTCAAGCACGGCACTCGAAGGGGTGGCTCAGGGGCCACGATCTCGTCCAGCCTGCGCGTGTGCGCACACGCGTGGCCAAACACGCATGGCAGTAGTTAGCCCACTTGCCGTTCACACCGGTGGCGCAGAGTGCCCCGGCCGCGTGCACCCGTCGAGTCGAGCGCGTGGCTCCTGCGGCGGAGTGGAGCAGCCGAGCGAGGAAGCTTTGTGCCGCGAGCGTGCGTGCCTGTGTCTGTCTCGGCGGAGGAGGACGGACGCCGGCTCAGCCGATGGACGCTCGAGTTGCACGCGTGGCGCAGCGTTAAGTGCATCGGTTTGACAGGCGCCCTCGCTTGGCAGCCAACCAGCACTCGTGCGAGGGGCTCGGCTGCGTGTGCTGGAGCTAGGTGTACACGCTGGAGCTGTCGCCAGCACGTACATAGCGTATAGGTCAGCTCGCGTGCACTGGCCACAACTTCGGTGAGGCTTTCAACGAAATGGTCGATTTCTGTCGGAGTACTTTTTTTTTTATTACAAAACTGAATAAGTAGCCGACTAGCTTGCTAAGGGCGTGTGCGCGCGCACTCGTGCGTGCGTGCACGCGATCCACAAGGCTTAGTTCGGCGCAGTCGCAATGTCCACCAATAGTGCCAGTGCTGGCGCCTAGGGTAGGCAGAGCTTCCGACTAGGAGCCGATCAGGAAAGCGCTCACTGGCCGAGTAACGAGCCATCGGCTGCAAGACCTTGACCTTTGTGAGCCTGGTTGAGACACACCCAGCGACCTTCCACCGTCTCCTTCCACAAGGACACCTGCAACGACGAGCAGTCGCAGTCGAGACGCACTGGCGGCACATCGAGCTGAGAGATGACAGCGGCGTGAGCAACGCCACCGCCGCAAACAGCGCATGCGACCTCGAGTTACTTAAAAGAGCACAGCAGACAAATGTCGCGTCTGCAAATATATTTGTACGAGCGAGCAGTTCGAGAGCATTCGGTCACGATGTCAGTGTGTCAGCAGTGTCACCTGCCTGCCGTACGACGATCGACAACAAAAGACGCTTCGCAAGCCTGGCAAAGCCTCGGGTCTGCTACCGCCACCCTGCCCGCAAGGCGGCGGCGCCGCAGGGGAGCTCACGCCGTGCTACATGAGCAGACGTGCCTGCCCGCAGGGAAGCAGCTGCGTCTGCTGCAGCGGTGCATGCAAGCATGTGACGTGGAGCTTTCTTTTTATGGCTGCTCGAGCAGTTTTTCAAGCAGCGCAACTGCGGCACAACGATGAGAGGCAAAGAGACAGGCGCCCACTGCCGGTCCTGCAAAGGCAGCAGCGAATACACGCGGATTTGCCCCAAAAAAAAAAAGAAAGAACAAGAAGTCACCCCTCCCCACAGACAAGCAGGGCTGTTGCCTCAGTCCGAGTGCAAGTTTGCTCCTCTGTATGTGCATTGCAACCAACCGCGCTGTGATCCAAGCCCTTTAGAACGGCTGCTAGCAACAGACGCCACAGTTTGGCAGGCGGCCCCGGGCAGATGGTACTGACCGATTCAGCAACCGTAGGGCGATCTCACAATGGCAAACGTCGACTTTCTAGATCGACTCCCAAGATGCTTGCTCGCTCAAGAAAAAACCTCTAAAACCTCTCGCTGGCGGACCATTTAAAGCCTGACGATGTTTCACTGAGCCGTCGCCAGCAAGAGCGTTCACGCAGCTTTCTTGCAGTCTCAGCTGTCCTTTCGGGAACTCGACTCAACTGCAGAACCTGCTCTAGGCTTTAAGTTCAATGCTAGAACAGCTGCCCATATCGCATGCAAGGCACGACGGTCCACGACGAGCGACTCGGAAGGGCTCGGCAGAAGCCGACTGCGCACTGAGCCGCAGTGCGCCCCGCCGCCGCCAGTGCAGCTCCACCTTGGCTGTTGTTGCACCAGCCGCCGCCACTGCTGCTGCTCCACTGATTCTGCCGAAGACTCGGCTTTCGCAGTTACTAGTTTCGGCAGCTGCCTCTGGATGTGCACAAATAACGTGATCGCATTTTATAACCATTTTATCATTAACATTATAACCATTTTATAAGCCGTCCGGGGGGGGGGGAGGGCCGGGACCGAGAGCACGGCCCCTTCCCCCCCCCCCAGGACCGAGATGCATCCGTCTAGTGGACACTGACCACAAAAACGGTCCACCGAAAAGGCCACGCTGCTGTCGAGTAAAAACCTACTACTTGCCCTTTACTCCAATCGAGCCACCACGGATGGCACCAGAAAGACACAGAAAGACACGAGAAAAGAGAAGGGATTCGCGTGCAAAAAGAGAACAGCGAGTGACAGAGAGGCGAAAGATAGAGAGAGGTGGGCATGCAAGCCCGCACGGTGAGAGAGAGACAGGGAGAACCAGACCTAGTGCAGAACAACGGGGTGAGGGGCAGGTAGGAGGCTGGTGCTGCTCTCCCTCTGGTGCTGCTCTACTCTTCGACCGGCTGGCGGGGGGGGGGGGGGGTCCGGATCTCAGCTTAATCTATGGCAGTTTTGGCCTAATTGCATCAGGGGCAATCAGGAGGGTTGAGGTGGCCAGAGAAAGTGGCAGGCAGGCCTTGGCTGAGCAGTTTCTCGGAATGCAGTTTCGCTAGACAAGCAGAGCAAAGGCAATCAGGAAAATTGGCCGAGTTGAGCACGTGCACCAGCCATGCACCGACACGAGAAGCACAAGGCACAGCAGTCGAAACAGCAGCTCTCGAGTGCAGCCTGAATGGGAGCAGCCACGACCGTGATCGTGGGCATAGCAATAACTCGAGCCACGTAGCTGGCAGGCCGGCTGCTACGGGCCTGGTACCGGGCGAGTGAGGATGAAAAGGAATACTAGGATGATTCAACAGCCTCGTTTTGTATAGCAACAGAAGAGCCTTGACGGCGATCACCACCGCTTGCATCGGCGATAAAGGATCGCCTGACTGCAGGATTCGAACCCGCGACCTCGGGGCGTGAGGGTCGCGAAAAGCAAGCACCTAATAGACGCCCGGTGGGTGAGCATAGGATGCTGCCCTGGTGTGCATAGGATGCCGCCCAGGGGTTTAGGTGCTTTACGACCTCGTGGGTCGTGGGGCTCGAGCCCTTCGGCACACGTAAAGCACCTGGATAGAGATTGCATTCTCTGAGCGCAACGGACAATTGAATTATATCTATTTTTTTTAAATTTGTATGCAGCCTGCCCTCCCATCTCAGCTCATCAGTAAGCAGTGGCCGGTCTGAGACCTGCTCCCTGGCTAAGCCTGCATGCTGCTCCCATCGTGCAGTGGCAGCACTACTCAGTCACCTCCATGGCCGACTGTGCTGCCTACTGCTTGATACTCCCCCAGAGAATGTCAGCAGGTGGCAGAGAGCCCAAGAAACGAACGAAGCAGGAGCCATCGGCCACACCTTGTTGTCTCCGCCTGATACTGCCAAAATGTTTCCAGCCAACGACCAGCTGACGTGCCAGACGACGTCACCAGTCGTGTCTAACGTAGTCGACGACCAGTTGCTGCCGATGCCATCCAGATTGTTCCAGATTATAACTCGACCTTCCTGAAAAGAAAAGAAAGGAATCTTAATTCCTAGCCCTCAATAATGCCCCCCCACAGCCCCCAAGGGTCGTGTGGTCCGTGTGGTCTCATGCATTCCGATCACTCGGGGCTACCGAGATCGGCAGAGCTTCAGACAGAGCATCGTCCCCCAAGGCAGGACAGCACTGCCTAGCGTTTATAATGACGGCAGGAGAGCAACGACAAAAGGTTCGACAGCCAAGCAGGTTCGGGCGGTTGGGGGGGGGCACACACACGTGCAGCCACGAGGCAGCTCCAGCAAAACAGCGTCTCCAGCAAAACAGCGTCTGCCGCCGCCGCGCTGGAGGCACCTGCCCGGCCTCCTGCTGCAGAAAGGCGATAGGGCGATGCAGGGCGGCCCGAGCAAGCCCTATCGCCTTTTTATGGCCACTACCGCAAAAAACCTGCAACACTATATACACAAGCTCAGGTGCTCGTAGGCAGTGCTGTAAACATTTCGAGCAGCAGACAGCGGAGGCCGGCCACTCTCCTCGAGCGCTGCAATTGCAGGCGACCCCTCGACCATTCCAGCGCAGCCAGCGGCTGCAGCCTGTGCTGCTGCTGCTGCTGCTGCTCAGCAGGCTCGGCTCGCTGCCTCAGCTTGAGCTGCTCTCCTGCCCGCAGCCAGTGCTCGGCCGCTGCAGAGGTAGCTGCCTCCGGTGGCTCGTTCAGCGGCCACATCATTAAGCAACTGCTGACCAGAGGCCAGATCTCTGCAGCCCGGCTGCGGGCCGGCGGCTACCGTTGAAGTCGCCCGACCGTTAGCGTTAGCGAGAGCAGAGCGAGGCGGACAAGCAGCCGCTGGTCAGCCTGGCTCTTGACAACCGACCGATAGACCGGGCCTGGCCACTTGACTGTCGACGCCTGTCACCCAGAATCAAGCGCAAAGCCAGCCGGTGACGGAGGGCTCGCTGGTACCGTCGGCTGCACCGGAAGGAGAACGGGCAGAAAAAGCTTGGCTCCAGCAGAGGCCGGGAGTGAAGCCGGGCACGAGCTGCAGGCTCCGACCGCCAAGCGCCACGGCCGAAGGTACGTGCGGCTGTGCCACAAGTGAAGACACGCAGCTCTCTCTCTCTCTCTCTCTCTCTCTCTTTCTCTCTCTCTCTCTCTCTCTCTCTCTCTCTCTCTCTCTCTCCCTTTCTCTCTCTCTCTCTTTCTCTCTCCTCTCTGCCGACGTCTCCACTGGCACAAGCTCGGGAAGCGGCAGAATGGAAGAACTCGTTCAGAAGCTTATCGGGTGCGTGGAGGCCAACGTCACACTGCTGCAGCTGCCCGTGACGACGCCGCAGCACGCGGCCGTGTCTCTGTGGATCGAGGTCGTCGTCACATGCTGCATCGCCGCCGTCGGCATGCTCGGCAATGCAGCATCGTACGCCGTGCTTCGGCGCAGCGACAGTGCGGCGCGGACCTTCTCGCCCACCGGCTCGCTGCTGCGCGCACTGGCCGCATACGACGTGGCCTTCCTTGCCATCACCGTCGTCAGGAACGTGGCCCACCACTACTACACGTACGCGCCCGACGGCGGAGGAGCCTACGGGCAGCCGTACAGCGATGCTCTGGCGAAAGGCCTGGCCGCGGCCGTCGTGTACCTGGTGGTGCTGCAGAGCGCGGCGCTCTACGCGTCGGCCATCGTCATCGCGCTCGTCACGCTGGAGCGCCACAGGGCCGTGTGCCGGCCCTTCACCTCGCCGCCATCGGCCCGACGCACGCGTGCCTCCGCCGCAGCAGCAGCAACGTTTGCGGCGCTCTTCTACGCGCCCAAGGCGTTCGAGTACGAGTCGGCTCACTACTGCGGCGTCGGACGCGACGGCAGCGACAAGCTGTCGAGCGTGGTCGGCCTGTATGGACTGCGCGGCACGGACGCCGTCGCCGGCAACGTGTACTATCGCGTCATTTACACGGGCGCTCTCGAGGTGATGCTGCGAGACCTTGCCACCACGGCTTTCGTGATCGCCATGAATGCTCGCCTGGCGCGCAGGATGCTGACGAGGCAGCGGCGCGTGTCGACCTCGCAGCAAAGTCGCAAGGCAGCAGTGGGGCCGGCGGCGGCGGAGGGCCGCCGCCAAGCAACGCCGCCCGCCGGGCGCTGCGGAGGCGCAGGCCTCGGGGCGGCGGCGATCGAGCGGCAGCGATCATCTCGGATTAGTCTGTTCAGATCGGCAGCAGCGGCGGACGGCGACGAGCTGTCGCGCGTGGTCACCGTGGTCGTCGCAGCGGCGATCACGTTCACGGCGCCGGCAACGTTCGTGCGTCTCACGAACCTGGTGATCAGCTTCGTGCCTCGGTCAGCCGTGCCGCCGGGACTCGGCAGCGCTGAATGGCAGGCCTACGCTCCCATACTGTCCAACCTGTTCCTCACCGTCGGCGCTTCGGTGAACTTCTTCGTGTACGTGCTGTGCGCACGCAAGTTCCGAACCATTTTCCTCAAATGCCTAGCCGAGTGCCCACTGGCAAACTATTTCAAGCGGCTGTCGGGCCTGGTGACGACCTGGCGGTGTACAGCGCCGCCAGACGGGCCTCGACAATTGGCAGCAGCAGCAGCGGCGGAGCTAGACCAGGGCGTGCTGATGCAGGGCGGCCGCAGAGACCCAGAGAACGCCGGCGTCGAAGCGGCTGAGCGTTCGGGCAACAGCCATCTCTAGAGAGCAAAGGTCGCTCGGCGAGCGAGCTCCGCTGGCCGCCGAGCCGAGCGCAGAGCAGCGCTGGCGGCGGCGACGGCTCTGCGCTCGGCTCGGCCGCCCACGGCTCGGCTCGGCGGAGCGCGTGCTGAGCCAGCTCGCTGGGCCACGCGAGCCTTGTTCTCACTCGCGCTGGCCTCGAGCGATCTGAATCGAAGCACGCCTAAGAGAGGAACTAGCACGCCGGGCATCGTACTACAACGCGACCTCGGTACGGCGGCAGGTCTCGGACGAGGAAGCCACCTCACTGGGAGCCACGTGGCAGTCACGTGGGAGTAAAGCAGCGCCCACCTGCGGCTAGAGGCTTAATGGAGACGGCTGCTGCCGAAGGCTTTCGAGCGCACCAATCTTGCACGAGCCGAATCGATAGACCTCGAGGCTCGTTTTCGCGCTGTTTCGTTTCCTTTGCTATCGAAACCAATCGACTAACTGAACCGAAAAGAACAAGACGTCGGCAAAAGCACGAGACCGGTGAGATATGAGGGGGGAGGCAGGGCAGAGTCTCTGCCGGGATCCTCTAAGGAACACGGGAATGAACGAGCTGGCTTTCTGGGGGGGGGGTAGGGGGCAGCTCTAGCCAAAGATCACTCCGCGCCATTACAATGAAGCTAATACTAACAATGATAACAACAAGTCGATTGTGCAGCAGCCTACGAGAACTAAATCTCTATCCAGTTGCTTTACAACTCGTTGCAAGGAGAAGCAGTAAGTAAGGGTTAGAGGCATTCACAGTACATTCACAGTAGAGCAGTACATTCACAGTAGAGCAGTACATTCACAGTAGAGCAGTACATTCACAGTAGAGCAGTACATTCACAGTAGAGTTCCATAGAGACAGGCGTGAAAGAGGTGAGAAGAAGAAGGGCGGTCCAAGCCACCAAGGCTTGGCCCAGGGGTTAGGGGTCAAGGCATTTGATTATTGAGGTCGTGGGCTCGAGCCCTGCGGCATATGTGATGCCCCTAGACAAGAGATCGGGTTTGCTTATGGCAAATGAACAAATTTTACAAATTGCAAATGAACTATGATTTACATTTATTTAAACAAGAGTTTTCAGGCCTGAATGGGTGGCAGTGAGAGGATGGAAGTACTGATAGGTTTTACCTTACCAATGAAGATTAAGGAGAACCGCTATCTAAAGTCACCAATCAAGGGATCCATGGGCAGTGAAGTGAAGCTAGCCTTGAAGCAGCCAAGAAGATTCCAATAGAGGACGTTGACATTTTTGGGTTATTGGTCTGTGATTCCACGACTTCTCTATACAATTTGGACTTATTCTTAGCTAAAATAGACTGATAGGACTCACAATGTAATGTAATGTACCCCGTCAGCAACTCCACAAAGCCATAAAGACTAAGTGGGTGTTACGCAAGAGAGTTTTGTATAGCGTACTCACTGCCTAAGCGGCTTTCGGTACACATTCGGTAGCCAATAGACTTCATCTCACGCAACAAAGAGAAAGTGTGAAGCATAGCAGTCAGGAGAGCAGGTGAGTCGAGAGTAGCATGGAAGTAGCAGCTCAGGACCGCTGAAAAGGATGAGCCACAGTCGGCAGTAGGAGAGTAGTTGTCGTTTCGTAAGAATTACTCTTGAAATGCCAAGCAGTCTCCAGCGACAGCGAGTCAGACAGCCAGCTCCCACTTTTTGGAGGCCTTCTGAAATCGGTGTTTAGTGCTCCGTGCTCTTTTTATGTTAGCTGTAAACCAAAGGAAGTCTCATTGGTGAAGGACCTGCCGTTTGATCCGAAGTCAAAACTCATCGAAGACGTTGGCTGGCAAGCATCGAGTTGCCTCAATGAGGCAAGGTCAGTGGGAGGGTCTGGTAGCAATGATAACAGATCATTTTTTTATTTTGGCCTTAAATAAATTAATCTCTCGCCCGTCTCTCTGCAACTCACTTCGAGACATAAGCAGAAGGACAGAGGATGCAAGTCTGCCAGGAACACCACCAAAGTCAAGTAGGTTTCTTGACTCGAACCTAATATCGGATGTTGAAAGAGAAACTCTCCAGGGAGAATGAAATCAGCACGTGATCCGATGCACCGAAAGGGGTGATGATAGGGTACAATCACGGGATACAACATGATCAAGGGGTGAGGCCTAGTACGTGTGTCCAGGCTTGAACGTGAGTACTAAACCAAAAGCGCTCAGACAGTGAAATCAAGGTGAATAACCGTGTGTCTCAGTCACTACACCACACCGACGGCAGTATCGCTCGCCACGGCAGCTCAGCGAATGGCGAGTCTCGCCAAGCATGCTTACCTGGGAGCAGGAGGCGATCTGATTCTTGGACAGGCCGATGGACGGCGACCAGGCCACGTCCCTCACCCAGTCGGCGTGGCCTTCTAGCCTGGCTTCCTCCAGCCACTCCCCATTCTCCTCCCTGAGGGATTGAGAGGTTGCGCGAATGAGCAGACACACGGTACAGCCAGGGAGCGCCTGCTGTCAGGCAAGACTAGCGCCTGCCGAACGATTGCCTAGCGCAAACCCGACCGCCACTAACGGGACTAGCGGGCCTTGAGCGGAAGACGGAAGTCTGTGCATCCAGCAGCGGCAGCCATTGCGAATGCAAGCGCAATCGAGGCAAGCACAAGGGTACGAGGCCGGGGGGGGGGGGGGAGGGGAATCGGTTGCTCCGACTGTGGTGGGTGTGGCCTAACCGATTATTAACAGGATTTTGCAAATGCTGATGGGTAAAGGGTGCGAGTGAAGGCCACAGCCGATGCAGAGTGCCCGCCAACGATAGGTGCCCATGCCTTAAACGTGTGAGGCAATACACGTGTCTCAGCCTGCCTGCAAACGACAGGCAGCCATGCCCAACGCTGTCACTGTTCTCACTCTACTTTTTCACTCTTAACAACTGTCGTCTGACTTAGCAGCTGGTGAAGCATTTGCAAAAGCTTGTCTCACATAAAAAGCAGAGCCGGGACCCGACATCACTTGAAATAAACTACCACCTAATTACGAATCGGTGCACAATATACCTTTATATGTAAAAAGCCCGACAGGGCCGGGAAGCACTGTCTCCGGCAGATCCGTTGTATGCCGAGCTGGATTGGTCCGGCGGTTAAGGCACTCGCCCTGGCCAAGGTCTGGCTGAGGTCGTGGGCTCGAGCCCCGAGGCATATGTAAAGCACCTGAATAGAGATTAACTTCTCTTGGGGCGCTATACAAATGAATTATATTTATTTTTATTTTATTTATCCACGGAGTGGGCGTGGTCTGTGAGGGACCGCTCGGTCCCTAACAGACGGCTGGTCAAATGAATCTTCCATGGAAGCACATAGGAAATTTGGGAGAGCAGAGAGGGTGCTTTGCTCCAATGTAAATGCACATGCTCCATTACTGACCCACGACTAGGTTTTAGTGCTGTCACACACAGGCATGGAGCACATTTAAGTCGGCGTTCTATAAACACGACCTATGAGGGTAGTAGCAAAAGTCTCAGCACCTAACGCACGTCCTTGCCGACACGAAATTAACCAGGCGGTGCAGCTCCACAGCTATAATGCTCGAACGAGGGTGGCGCCAGGGCCGTCGCCATAACAAGCCAGCAGGTATGCTGCAGCGAGGACTCGAAGTTCAACTCCAACGTGGCCACATCCTCTTTGGAACTAAAGCACATTCGGCTTTCAGCAACGGATGCTATATTTTGCGCATTCACTGCTCTACACTGCAGACAAAAACTATATATATATATATATATATATATATATATATATATATATATATATATATATATGTATAAATATATATATATATATATATATATATATATATATATATATATATATAGATATAGATATATATATATATATATATATATATATATATACCAAGCCCCTGTCCAAGAGAGGCCAAATTCGTAAAATGGACGTCGGCGAGGGGAACTTGTGGAAAAATAAGAGCCTAGCCTGAGCGCAGCAGGGCCAAGAAAAGATGATTATATCTGCGACAATATTTGGTTAGTGATAACAAGCACAGTGTCAGCATGCATTAATTAGCACACAAAGTACGATTCACACGGGCCCAGCAAATACTGTGAGGAACATGTGTATTTTAGCTTTTTTCACATTACAAATTAGAAGATGTCGTGACGTCAGTCAGGAGTGAGTGTCAGGCACCGGTCTCCAAAGGATTTAAATACGACACGTCGAGCTGAGTCACGTGGTGCTACATTAGTCACCGTTGCCAAGCGACACGAGCTAAACTAGGAGTAACAGACTCACTGTTAGGAGAGAGTACAGAACTATCAACATTCATATCGACTATACATTAACAATGTCACCTACTCGGTTGTCATTTTTAGATTTTGTTTATATAGCCCTAAGGGACCTACAGTCCCTCAGTACGCACACCCTCCGGCAGACGACTCTGTACGCTAGAGAGGTTATGAATACCAGGAAATTTATGCTTACAAGGATGTGATCATGTGACCTACCATCGTCCGGGCATATTTGTGTGACCAGTGCAGCAACCCCAGTTATATTATTTCCATTACGGCTCCTGGCACAAAGACCATTTAAGCTCTAAAAACACCAGAGTACTCGATGAACAGCTACAGAAGTGAGAAGTCACATGTTTTATATACAGGTTAAAGACATTTCTAGAAGCAATAGACCATCAAAACAACCGATGTCGGCAAGCATTATTCTGGTTGCCAATGATACAAGCCCATCTAATGATACAGATATCTCATGTAAGACCGTTACGCTAGGTGTTTTAGTAATGCTTGTGATTTTTACTGCACTACAATCTTCATTTGTACAGAGAACTTGAGTGGACTCGTACAAAGAACTTCAAGGTGAACTCTAGAGAAGGAGACCTTCGGGGTATCTGCGATCGGTCTGACTCGGTCCCAATAGGCACCGAGTCAGACCGAGACAGTTAATGATTCGAAGAAGAACAGACCAAGAATAGACAGAAGACAAAAAAAAAACATTTTGAGTGTAGAGCAGATAGCGGACGTGGAAACCCACGAGCTCTACCGGGGTGCTAGCAAGCAACCTTGGGGAGAGGTTGCCTGCCATGGCAATGAATCTCGTCACTTGACAACCAAGAGTTTCTATGCATGTCGTTCTCACAACACTCAAATAATGAAGAAAGACAAACTCCAGTAAAGAATAGATGGCGTACGTAAACAACGCTGTGTGCTACAGCATACAGCATGTGTAAGGCACCTAGAGAGAGATTTAGTTCTCTGGGGGCACCATACAAATGTAATCATAATTATAGTTATAATAATTATTATTCTTATAGGCAAGATCCTGTTTTCCATCGTCATTGAGCTAAGAGAGAAATAATGCAAAACCTCCGAGTAAGCACAGGTTCAATGCAAGTAAAAAAAAATGCTTTATTTATATAAAGTCCTAAGAGAACTTAATCTTTATCCAGGTGCTGTACATTTGCCGCATGCTGCTCGACCCTACGACCTTGGAAGTTAATGGTGCGCAAGCGCCTTACCCCTGGGCCAAACCAGCAGTTAGAGGTCATGGATAGAGCAAGTGGGCATACATTTTTTTTTCTATGCCGCTCACTTGCTCGACTGCCCTCCCTCCTCATTCAGCTTACTGCTTATCTCACTTACTCTTTGCTTCGTGAGATCAAGTCTGATGGCTGCCTACCGTATGCTAAGCACCGAAAGCCACATGTAAGACTCTGCATCCGCCCTGAAACTCTGCAGTCCAACAGCCGCTTAAACTGTGCGGCTCATTTGTTTATTTATTATTTATTTATTTTATTTATGCTCCCCGCTTAGACTGTGCGGCTAATTAGAGTTATAGACAGAAATATGCGCACACAGACACACGAACGTGCACACCAGAAGTCATTCGGCATAATTCCTCCACGCCCCAGCTGGGTCACAACATCGCTAGAGCACTGCTTGGGGTATCAGTGGAACGGTAACTTTAACTAAACAAATATCCCCGGGTGGTCCCAGCCACAGCATGGCGCCCAGTTCGTTTGCATCCTTATTGCATTAGTACTAGGGTCTATAGTACGAGCGCTGGCGAAAACTACAAAGAAGCTGATGCACGGATATCTCACTCACTACGTCCAAGGGGGGAGAGGGGAAGCAGGTTAGCACTACAGCCTTCAATAGAGGAGCTCGGTGAATGTGCACCAGCCAAAACCGATAGCTTACCTCCATATTTTGACGAGGGTATCCGATCCACATGAGGCTAGCCTCTTCACTACGGCTGACTGCCTGCTACCAGGAACGGACTCGATTAAACTTCTTGGTACGACAGCTGGCGCCCACGACACAGCATTACATCCGATCTGCAAAATGCACTCCCGGTTATCTCGACGCACAGCCTTGAACCAGGAGACTTTTCTCTCTTTTTTTACCCCGAGTCAGAAGGCACTAAGCAATGCAACAGCAAGTACCGCATTTTGCTACATTTTGACCGCCTTGCCTTTCCTTGCCGCTACCCTGTGTGCGCAAGCACGGCACGCCATGCAAAACGATCGTATAGCCGCCAGTGCAAGATCGCCTAGCTAAAGGAAGAAATGCTGACCACTCAGCGAGGCTTTAACGAGTCGCTTTACCCAATACAAAACTAACCCACGCCAGATGTCATTGTCGAATGCATCTGCTGGCGGTGGGGGGGGGAAGGGGCAACATTAAGCAGCAAACCTATCCCACCACAGCAGTGCTCTGATGCACTTCCACCACTCTGCCACGGCAGTGCAGTTGTGAAACATGCAGCGAGGCGTTGGAGTGCCAGAACACGGCTAATTGCATGCACGAGCACTGCTGCAATACCAGACAAAAGTGCAATGAAACCCTGAAGCTTCAGCCTAGCCTTGTGTAGCATCTTATTCGGATTCTAAAAGACAGGACAGATGTAGAAATTTCCGGCAGAGACCTTCAGCTTTTGAGCTAAACATAACTGAAGACTAACCCGTGGTAGGAGGTTTTTGAGTTCTCCCGGTGCTACGCCCTGCTATGTCGTGTCTGCAACCTCTAAGCATCCGAGCAGAACTCACACTCAGGCCATCCAAGAAGGATCTAAATTCTTGGACTGCCGATCTGGCCTCAATTTTTGCTAAGAGCAGATCAGATCGATTGCAGGAGCAACTAAAAATTGGCAAAACCAGTCGATCCAGGAACTTCCTCCGACTTACTTAAGGACAACTGCCACTTAGGATCAGAAACGTCCAGTCTGATATACCAGTCTGAGTTACTAAAAAGCAGTCATATTGAGTGAACCACAATCCAGGGTGTGTGCAGTTAATGCTAGTCTCGTGGCTGCCTGACAGCCTTTTTCTGCCATGGCAAAATACATAGACAACTGCCATACACGGTCGACTCTGCTTTTATGAATATGCTCGGGCCGGCAAATTGGCGTTCTTACATGCAGAGTATACTCATATGCAAAGTAAGAAAGATTTGCAATAAAATCCGGTACGCAAAACTGCTATTCGTATAAGTGGGGCATTTCCAGATCCGATATTCTCATACACGTAATCGACTGTCGATGGCTGGCTAGTAGAATCAGATTAGAGAGGCCATCATGCCGAGCTGGGTTGGTCCAGCGGTTAAGGTGCTCGCCCCGACTCAGGTCTGGCTGAGGTCGTGGGCTCGAGCATTTTCTCTTGGGGCGCTATACAAATGAATTATATTATATTATATTATCAATCTCATGTACGGTGACCTAAGCATGGTGAATCAAGATGCCATTGCACCTCATACCGAGTTAGCACAAGCAAGGAAGTGCAAAACACAATCAGTTGATGGCATGTAGGGCATAAATGGAATTAGAATTAGCAAAACTCATCAGTAACAGCCCATGTATCACCAATGAGTGCTACTGCTTTGCTTTACTTAGGGAGAATCCCAAGCCTTGCCCACTCCTCTGGACAGCATGCCGCCAGCCACCAAACAGAGCATCTTCGCATGGCGACTGGGCTAGCAACGAACAGCAGATAGAGGCTCAGTGGGATTTGCGTTCAACAAAAAAAACCATCGCACGCTCGCACGCCGAGGGCTAAAACCTCGCACAGGCTCAGGCTGGCGACACATGACTCGTGCATTCTCGCTGCTGCTGCCGCCGCCACAGATACAGAGTCGCACGGCTATATGCCAACGACAAAATCGCTGCGGCCACGAGCGGTGACGACGTACCGCGTGAGCATTCTGTATCCTCTTGCTGTCCCACTGACCGTCGCCTACGTAACAGCGACACGTGCGGGCAGGTGCTAGTCGGACACTACCAAAGCTGAGCACGGCAGCGGAGCACTATGAGCGTGCCTTGTCACGGCGACTGGCAAGCAAATGCCGGCGGCGGCTCGAGCGCAAAGACAAGAGCAGCAGCTCAGCGACGCAACTTACCCCCGAGGTAGAGCAGGGAGATGGACGTGTCAGAACTGGCACAAGCCAAGACGAGGCCAAACTCGTGAGGCGCCCACGCTATTGAATTCACTACAGGCCCAAAAAGGAGCACACGGTCAGCACTACGCATGCATGCATCCACGTGAGCATGCGCACATGCAAAACACAAAACAAATGCACACACACGCGCGCGCACACACACACAGACACACACACACACAAATCGGTCGCACCTGTTAGCAGTGGGCAGGCAGCCGTCGACCAGCGCCGAGCAAGCAGGTCATCAGGCAGCTCGGGAAATCCAATCCAATAGAGCAGTCACTTTTTTCCTTAGGAGGTGGCCGCCAGACTTTGCTCAACCGATCTGAGATTGGGGTTTATCGTTTGCACTCTTCTACATTTTGGATACTAGTTTTCCGGCAGCCAATTCTGACAATTTCCTTTTCGGCGCATGCTTCGCTGCCACCTCCGGATGCATTCGAGTAAGGAATACAAACGAGGGCAAAATAAGACCCTCGTGACCGTCCTCAAGATGCACTCGGTAAACAAAATAAATTGAGAGAACTTAATAATAGCAATACTAATAATCATTATTATAATCCTATTTAATAACAATAACAACTAAAATGGACCTTTAACAAACAGATTTAGTGAGTGGCTAGAGAGATTTAGCGGCATTCACACAGCATGAAGTCTGTCAACGAAGTGAAGTGGTGAAGTGAAGCAGTGAAGTGCAAGAGCCCCTCGCCTCAGGGCAAGAGCAGCCCTCGGTACGGAGGCAGGCCAGACTAGGCAAACAGCAAACCCGCACCGGGTGCAGTGCCTCAGCACGTGCCCGCACGTGCCTTGAGTCAGATCGCAGCTAGCAAAGTGGCTAGAGAATCAACGCGTTTCTTCGAATGCACTCGGTGATCGCGTGACCAAACAAAGACCGCTACGCCCACGATGGCTTGCTAGGTGGGCAGCGACTGTAGCTGCTTTGCTGCCGGACTGCTGCCAAGGCTGCCTGAGCAGCCGGCTAGCTTCCGGCAACTTTACCCACAGCAAAAAAAAAATGTTCCACGTCGCTGAGATGCGGAGCAATCGAAGAGGATGCTCGCTTGCCCGACTGCAGAAGCTAACGAGGCGCAAACCCTCCACATCCCGCGCTTTCGCGGCCCTCCCAAATCGAGGCAATCGTCAGAGGCGATTGGGCGCGACGGCTGCCGCAGTCATTGCAGCGCGGCATCATCCGACGACAGCCGTGGCCTCGACAGCAGGCAGCTGAGAGTCACCTGATGAGCTGTGCACGGAGTGCTCGCATAGTTTGCTCCACTGCCGGTCGGTCTCGCTCCACACGATCACCTTCCGGTCGTAGCTGCACGACGCCAGGATCGTGCCAAACTTGGGATGAGCCCAGGCGATCTGCCAAACCGGTCCTTCGTGCCTGCAGAATGGCACGCCGCAGACGCGGCACCGCTGCAGGCAACGCTAGGCGAGGCTCTGCAGGACTCGAGAAAAGCTCGGCTGAAAATCCTCGACAGGAATGTCTGCGGACCGCGCGAGCGAGCTCGAACTGCCGGGCGGATGGATACAGAGCTGCACATGCAGAGCTCGCTGCGGACGAGCACTCGAGCGTGCGAGAGCACGACGCGCACGCTCGAGCCAAATGAGCATGCAGGCAAAGTGCAAGTGCATTCGGATGTGACATGCGACTCGACCAGAGCTGAGGAGTACGAAAGGGGCAAGTGACTGCTCAGTGCCTTGAAACTCGGTGGCCGAACCTGCACACAAGACAGGCCGTGTATGCCTAGGCATGCCTGCACAGAAGCCTCGTCTCGAATTTGGCTCGTGCTCTCCACTAAAGGACGGCACTGCAGGGGGGGGGGGCAATAGCTGCCAGCATGCCACAGTGGTCTCTGCAAAATCTTCTCAGCATCCATCCCAGATGCCTATATTTCGAACAAAGCCAGTCTTGGAACTGCAAAGCACATTTCACATAGCAGTCAAGCAAAGCGAATGAAAATAATAAAATTATAACTCATTTGTGTAGCCCCCCTAAGAGAACTTAATCTCTACTCAGGGCTTCACATATGCCACAGTGCTCGAGGCCACGACCTTGGCCAGAGTGAGCACATTAACTAACCACTAGCTAATTAAACAAAGTCATTTACATGGCTGCAGAAGAGCCTTAATGGCTATCAGTAACCATTAAAGTGGGCAATAAAGAATTCGTTGGCAGCATACTCCAACTCAAGACCTGGATCTTGATGAGTGAGGCCTTACCCTACCTGCCCACCCTACCCCCTATGACCTATGGACAAAGGTAAAGGTTAGCTGATTCGAAAGCACCATTTACATTGATCTACAAAAGTTTCTATGCACCTGGCCCATCGATCTGTGTCCGGTTGTTGCTGATGCCCGAATTCGAGTAGCTACGACATACGACGCTAATACGACCCATACGACACTAATTATTAAATTGAACTATCCGTCAATACAATTTTGGCCATAGTAGCAGTTTGCTATGTTTGGCTTAGTGAGTAACTGCATTTGCCGGCAACCGAGTCAACAACTCCCGTGTAAACAGATGGGCATGCTGTGGCCACACGACCATCCCACTCTTCTTTGGAGGCCATCCAGCAGAACCTATTTTTGGCCCGATTAGTCCTCGAGCGACGCCAATGATGGGCTAAGGTACCCGGATGTCTCTTTGACCTGTTTGACCAGCCCGTGCCACACTGATACTTGGTATGCGACCAGAACATGCCGCCACAGTTGCACAGCTTTCTGAAGATGCAAGAACAATTTTGATGTCGCTTCATGGAGATGGCCATTCAAGTTAAGAAATTTCAAGGCAGCTGAAGATGAGCTGAATGATGATGAATGATGAATGATGAGCTGAAAGATGAGCTGAAGATGATGTGCTGAGGGAACTGTTAGGAACATTATGAGGAAGCATCTGGACTACGATAGCACTGAGGCACTGCCTCGCTCGGATGGCCCTCCGTTAACTTCTCCGAGGGATGGCCGGCTTCTCAGTAGCATGGGTCTGAAGAACGGGCTTGCCACTGCTAAAATGCACTGCCAGTCTCTGCAAAGCTACTGGAACGGCCGTAAGCCAAAATACCGTGAGTAGACGGCTTAACGAACAAGGACTGAACACACGTGTGGCCAAATGCAGGCCACTGTTGACTGTGCAGCACAAAAAAGCAGGGCTGGATTTTGCGATGCCAGCACGGGACAGCTGCACAGTGGAGCAGAATGCTGCGGGCTGATGAGTCCAAATTCAATCTCTTTGGCTTCGACAAAAGGATGAAGTACATTCACCAGCGAATAGAAGAGGCGTATATGGACTGTTATCTGCAAAAGACCATGAAATTCGGAGGTAGATGTGTAATGGTAAGGGGTTGTTTCTCAACATCCTGTGCAGGGCGTCTGCACAAAATTCAAGGAAGCATGAATCAGAATGTCATTTAGCGGAATGTTGGGTTACCATGCTCTTAACAGACTCGGTTTCTGTTAGCAGCATGACAACGATCCGAAGCACAGGAAGCTACGGCTGTAGAGTTTTTCACAAACCCTGCGGATTAGGGCTACAAGAAGGTAATGCAGCGGCCAAGCCAAAGCCTGTGCTTAAACCCAATAAAACATTTGTGCGACGAAGTTGACTGCAAAGTTACAGAGATCACTGGTGCATGAAACCCAATGAGTTCTTTGAGGTTTTGAAGAACTACTTGGCATCCATTTTCCAAAGACGTGCCGGAAACAGGTGAAGTTACTGCCCAGGCTATTTCGGAAGTTATAAAAAAATCAAGGTGCCTCGAGTAGTTATTGATCGTACCAAAAAATTACTTGTAACTATATATTTGTTAGCTTGCCTATATAGCAAAGCTTCGACAGAGTTGGATTCATGTGAAATCTTGTGCTCTTTGAGTAAACTAGCTTGCTGGCAGATGGTGCACAGAAACTTGTGGAGGGCCGTGTATATAGCGCCTTAGCTAAGACCAATCCTGCTTGCAGCGAGCAAAAAGGAATTGTCTGATGCAGGACTCGAACCCACGACCTAGGTAATGGAAGGCAAGTAAGCTTACCACTGAGCTAAGACACAGTGGTGGTCACTAGGGCAAAATAGTAGTGATACGACTACAACTGTTGAGCCGTAAGCTCCGGCATCCCGTGTAGGCTGCTAACACTTAAAAGCAACCAAGATCCCAACCAAATGTGGTGCTTTTGCGAGCAACTAGACACATGGCTAAGATACAGAGCTGCCAGCGAACGAAAACTGCAGCGAGCCTGCCGCCGGAGTCGTCTGGCCATAGCAATTGGTGCTGCCACACAGAAATTCTCCACTTGTTTCAGTTACGACAGCCACTCTCCACAGCTAGTCAGTTCAGACAGAAAAAAATTCCTTTTGCTGTGTGGTTCTTCAAAATAAGCCTACCGGATTCCATTAAAGATGCCGAAAATTTGCAGGTTCATCTATCCTGCACTATAGTTGTGGGAACTTTGCCGTTGCTTTCATGAAAAAACGCCGACCAACGTCAGCAGCTCTAGCGGATCAGGCCAAAGATATTGGCTCAGAAGACCTCAATGCCGTGAGCCTGAAGCACTGCACGCTACCACACTGGGCTGATGCAGGAAAAAGGTTCATCATACGTGTGAGACCTACGTAAAGGAAATGCATGCACTTTAAGAACCCGGCAGGCAACAAGGTCGTAGCTTCAACATACCCACGAAGCTCAGTTTGGAATACGTGCTGACCATTCTTGACGTCAAAAACTCTTATCGTTCGATCCGATGAACAGGTAGCAAGTCTTAAGCCATAGTAGTCCAGCTGAGCATCGTGCTGTAAGGAAGAGCCAAGCCGTGATGCTCCACGAGAACACATTCGCGCGCACACAAACACTCGCACACAATCACACACACACACACTCGAGCGCAAAAGCATCGCCACGGCTGATTGAAATGGCTGCCAGGCCACGAAAGATTCGATTCTGTATAGAAGCATAAACAAATTTAAAAATAGTATAAAAAGTAACAGTAAAAAATGTATATGTTATAGTTAAATTTACATAAGTTCGGTATAAAAAATAACATAACTGCACGCTCGGTAATATGCAGTAGATAAAATAAAATGATGCAACTTGTACGCAAATTTTTAGTACAACCATATTAATTTGTAGTGCTAATATGAAGTTACACCACCTCGATAAGCACTGATGACCCTTACTGGGACGTGACAGCCCAACAACAGTAAGGTGATCGCTATTAACAAACGAGGTCGTCGGTTCAAATCCTGCAGTGGGCTATTGTGTATTGCCAACTGCAAGTAGTGGCCGATAAGTGACAGCAATAGCCGTTAAGGCTCTTCTGCCGGTAAACAAATGGTGCTGCTAATATTTATATAATTATTCATCTGAGCCACTCTGACAATGAGCAAACTAAGCCTTCGCAAAAATCCGGCCTCGTCGCTCTCCAACGTCCTGAAACTTGAGAAAAGCAATTCCCTAGATTACATACGTCCCGACTGAGCACTAAGTCCTCTATCCACTTCACCCCAGACGTTCCATTGGCTTCACGTTTTAAGATTGACTGGGCTAAGCTACGGTCACAAACTAAATTCGATAGTATAGTGGATAAAATATTGACCACCCTTAGCCGAATGCTTAGGCACATTGCCCAGTTTGGAAAAAACTAGCTCCACGATGGTTCAGTGGACTAGGCACAGCAACGTTCTGGAGTAATTGTAAATAATGAAATGCATCTCCGTCTGCAACTCCACAAAGACTGTGGGGGTGTTACATAGGAGAGTTTTGTATAGCGCACTCACAGCCTAAGCGGCTTTCGATAAGCATCCGGTAGCCAACATACATCATATCATGCTACAAGGAGAAAGTGGGAAGCATAGCGGAATCAAAAAAGCAGTTGAGGTAGTGAGTAGCATGGAAGCAGCAGCTCGGGACCGCTGAAAAGGATGAGCCATACTCGGCAGCAGAAGAGTAGTTGTCGTTGCGTACGAATCGTGGAAGCGAGTTCCACAGTCTAGAACCTGCAGAGCAAAAGCTGTTCTGTTGCCAACAGTCTTTAAGCAGAGGAATGAAACAGCTAATTTATTGTCCAGACAGGATCTCTCGTTGCCACATTCAATTTGGCTCTCTGCTCTTCGAGTCCAGCGTGTGGGTCCAGCTCTTGGCCTAGCTTGCTACAAGCGAGCAGCTTTGTGCTTGACGAATAGGAGCTGTTCTGTTTTTTTATTCGAGCAAACATACCTTGTTCATCTAGTCCCCCCCTAATCGAACGACTACCAACTAGCTTTCCAATAGCAGCCTGAAGGCTTTGAGCATGAACATGGGCAGGGGTGAAATCATGCCTAAAGATTTATTCTTTTATCCAGCCGTCCTAGCAGGTGTAGCAACCTTCAGGAGGCCGGCTCTCTTTGCGTCACCAATGATAGTGGTAGAAGCTATCCTCTTCAGTTTGTACCTCATCACCAAAGCCTCGTCAATTCGCAATTGTATAGCGATTGCATTGCTACCCTGTCCCGTTTGGCGCCAAGCCCACATTTAGCCCTTGCAAAGGCAGTAAACTAGGTGGTCTTGGACATGCCACTCAGCAATTGTGTGAGGCAAAATGAGCATAGTCAGTGCACACTGTTGCTTTCATACTACTGCGCATGTCCAAGCACCTCCAAAAACGGACAATGCAAACGTTTTAAATGAGCTCTAAAATCAAGAAATCCACCATTTCAAGTAAATAATCTTTGGGGTTGAAGACACTCCCTCTCGTTATTTTTCTATTGAATACACTGGTTAATGAAAACACCACAGTGAAAGGCATTACCTTAATTGAGCTCAATCGCTCTTTGTGCTTCGGTGTAATGCTTTACGGTGGAATTCCTACAACTCATCAACTAGAGGTCGTCGGTACTTATGTCTGTCTGTCTATCTGTCTGTCTGTCTGTCTGTCTGTCTCTCTCTCTCTCTCTTTACCTATGGCAAAGCTACAGATGAAAGCTATCAAATTATGGAACATTAGTCGAGTAGGGAAGACAGCTGCACGAAGCTGATCAAAAACTAAGGCTATAGCTAAATTGCAAAAACCAGCACATTCGCGTGCAAAAGCATAGGTGAGTAATGTAGCAAGGTCAATGAGCAGGCACAAGCCTTGCACAGCTGACCAGTCCCACCTGAGGGTACAACAGATAGGTAAACGCTAGCTGACTGCTGGCTAATCTGAAGCTGTGCTGAACGAGCTCCCACAAGCACTGTCGATGACACACCTCTCTGAAGTAGCATGCAAATCGTCACATTGTTACACGGGTAGCCCTGGGGGGAGGGCCAAAATCACCTGAAAAGCAAGGAAGGGGCCGACTCTCACAAAAGCTGCAGAACTTTCGATTGAATTCTGTTCAAAAGCTGTTCAGCGATTTAATGAGCGCTGAAAGGATTAATAAATTGACTTGGTAGCATTTAATTTTTCAAAACACAGCACAACCGAAGGCCGTCTGATATGGGACTTAACTATGAAAATGTTTTACGGGTGGAAAACTGTGGGTACAGCTCTCACGTATTGCCAGCATGCGGAGAGCACACTTTAATGCTGCACAAACCTGTGTGCAGCATCTCCGGCCGCATCCTCCTAGGGCACACTACCGACGCTGTCCACAGCGATTTTCAACAACAACCAAGCACACCGAACAAGACCAGGAGCGACCAAGAGATTGCTGCTGTGGCGGTGGCATAGTCGGACCACCCGAGCTCACCTGAGCCCTGGACAACCAAGCTCGAGTCACAAGGGAGTGTGCCACTGGAATGGCACGAGTCACTTTGAGAGCACTCTTGACAGCTTCAACGCATTCTCAGAGCCGCCGGGTACCACACAAACAACCCATTAAAACCTCACTAGGCAGCTTACTACCCCCTCCTCAAGGAAAACCACTCTTCCAATTACTCTCAGAGTTTTGTGAAAACTTGCTTCATTACATCATTACTGTTTATTCATTACCTAGCTCGACGGCACGTTTATTGCTGAGTGGCATCGACACAATCACTTCGTCAACGTTCGCAATTATTCACCAGAATCGCATCACTTATCCGATTCAGACTTACTGCAACCGCACGTCAGAGGCTTGCTCGCTAAGGTCGAACCTTGAACCTTGCAGAATCCCGACTAGGCTCGTTGACTGAGCTTTTAGCATTTACAAGATAACAATGTTGTGCTGGCTTTCGAGAAAAATTCTCTCTGACACCATGCATTCAGCTCCTAGCAGCTTTGCAATGGCAGCGACATGGAATGGCAGGTGTCTTGCAGCAGCGAGACAGTAAGCATAGAACACAAAGACGATGACATAATATTAATAATAATAATAATAATAATAATAATAATAATAACGCACTTGATAGAGTGCCCTCAGAGAACTCAATCTCTCTCTCTAGGCGCTTTACATTTGCTGCAAAGGGAAATGCAATTGAATGGTGAGTAATATCATGCTTGATAAACAAACAACATGAATAACATGGTTAGGGGTGACATGCACAGGGTCAGCATGCAAGTGTGGTTAGTGGCAGCATGCACAGTGTCAGCACGACATGCATTATCTTTTTTCTGCAGAAGACAGAAACTTTCCAGCACCAACGGGTAATGCTCGCTTGAAACACTGGCCCACCTGACCGACTTACTATCATATCCTCGTGTGAGGTGTCCACCGTGCTGATTACCGAGACCTATAGAAGCAAAGGAATTTGAAAAAGCATTAGTCATGGCATCGCTGGCAAGATTCAGCATACAGCAGGATGATGATACAAAACGACGATGAAAACGAAGAAACAAAGAAACGAGACACAGAAAGACAGGCCTCAACAAGATGCATTCAACACTTGCAAGTACAAGTCACCAATAGGCGAGTGACGATCTGCCTGTTAAAAGCCTCTGCCAGAATCAATTCGCTCGACCAACGAGGTGCTCCATTATTCCTTGGTGAGCTGCGATGGCACACTAGCTACGTAAGGCGGCTGCTTTTCACGACCTCAGTCCCGATGTCGTGGGTTCGAATCCTGGGGTGAGCGATCCTTTATCGCCGCTGAAAACGGTGGTGATCGCCGTAAAGGCTCTTCTGCCACTATACAAAAGAGGCTGTTAAATCAACTAGTATTTATTTATTTATTCCTTTGTCGAAGGAAAACCTTGTGTAACCCCACATGGGCTCCGTTTTGATTGCAAAAGTCCAGCAGTTGATTAATGCCAAATTGAGTACCAATCCCAAATATCAACCCACTACATAGTTATTAATGTTGTCCTTCACACCGGCGTCAACCTTTTGGCATTCTCCGACACTGACAGCCAGAAAACAAAAGGGAAACATTAGATGTAAGTCTGAGGCGGCTAGCATGAGCACAGTGCATCCTGGCCGTGAAAGCGGCAGCATATGGAAAAACGGCAGCTGGTATAAATCGTCTGCTTCTGGTAGAACCAGAACCTTCCTTCTTGCAACTAATGTAGGAACTTCGGCTGCAACTGTCATTGTCCGAGCAAAAGCGATACTCCTTGCGGCTTCCCAACTTGGGACATCGACTCGGCCATCCATCGATTTTGACAGCACTTCCACGGTGTAAGTGCAACACAAAGAAACACTAAAATTAAGTTCCCTTATCAACTTTGCGGTCCATCGGACTTCATTGGATCCCTACCGACCTCCTCGGCCCTCCGGAGCAAGCAAAGGAAGGTAAAGGTCGGTCTCAGGCTGTCCAGCCACACCACACTCTACCTGGCCGGCAAGAGAAACAAACAGCCCACTCACTAATGTACATTGCTGGTTCTCATCTACTCGTGACCACACTGTCATCACATTTGGTAGCTTTTCCACGCCTGCATTGAAATTTGGCTGTAAGGCGAGAGTACTATTTACATTGATCCTTCGCTTGTTCAAGTTAGTTACCATGCAAATGACAACATGAAACAGTACGCTCGAGGACCAATGCACCAAGTGAGGCATGAGTGCACAAAGTGAGGCATCCCATCTTATTATAAAAATCAGTCATTCCTCTGGAGTAACACGAGGAGGGCGCATTTTACTTAAATCGGCCGGTAGTCTACTGGCATTGCCTCTATCAACAAGCACACACAGAAACAGGGTATGTATGTATGCATATATATTCGTATCTGTCTGTAACTCCACAAAGCCATAAAGACTATGTGGGTGTTACGCAGGAGAGCTTTTTAAAGCGCACTCACAGCCTAAGCGGCTTTCGGTACGCATTCGGTAGCCAACAGACTTCGTCTCATGCAACAAAGAGGAAGTGGGAAGCATAGCCGAGTCATGAGAGCAGTTGAGGTAGTGAGTAAGGTCACCTGTTAAGTTACCACATCAGGTAAAATGCACGCTAGATACCCCAGAAATTCCAGGGCGTAAGTTTCAGAAAGTATGATGATGAAAAATCACCCCAGGCGGCAATCTACCAACTGAAAACATCTGGGTGCGGGCATTGTATGCATGTGGGTGAGAGACCGGCGGCATATTATTGTCAGTGCTATCAACGATTCAACTATCCGGCATGCGAAAACAAATGGGAATCACCGCATTCATGATTCCAAATCGACGCAGTCAGTGAGGCTTAGAGCAGCTAGCATACACGCACGCATTACATCCACGTACCATCGTGACAGCTACTTTACACGACGGCCACCGGTACGACGCCTCACTTCCGGCGTAATCAACCTGAAGTCGGGACTATTGCCGTGACCTCGAAGCGACGGAGATAATTAAGCGACTATTCTAAAATTATTATTTGAGATTTTATATTTAACATTAATTTTAATTACTTTGTAATATATATTGTGAAGCAGCAGGAGGCCTCACGGCAGCCGGCTTGCGGCTCCATTTGCCACCTTCCCATAGACTTGCCTCCGGCAACGTCTTCGTCCCACGGTCCATATGTAAAGCTACGTATAGCCTGTCGAATCTACGCCTTGCCGACAGACAGTGACTCTCCTCCTAGTTAGAGCGTTTACACTATCCGATTCAGGAATCTTTTATGGCTGATTTAGACCCGCCCACTGCCGCTTGCTCTACTGCGGGAGGCTGGTATGAATAAATATAATTCATTTATATAGCGCCCCAAGAGAACTTAATCTCTATTCAGGCGCTTCACATATGCCTCGGGGCTCGAGCCCACGACCTTGGTCGGGGCGAGCACCTTAACCGCTAGAGCAAACCAGCTCGGCAAGAGAAGGTTCCGCGGGAATCAGCGTCTTCTGTGGAGAAAAGGGTTCAACTGTGGCTACAATGCATAAGCATCCTATATTTAGGGACTTTGTCGATTTCACCGCTGGTCGCTCGCACGCAAACGCAGACCACGGCGAGCCACCCAACCCTGCCGTAATCGGTAGGAACTGCGGGCGCGAGGCAGCGCTACGCTGTAACGCATACAGCAAGTCCGTATGGCTTTGGGCGCAGCAATCCCTGTCGCTTCTTAGCTTCCGCTGTGAGGCCACGCCTGTACACGTCAGGCGTGCCTGCACACGTCAGGCGTGTAGGATTCCAATAATAATAATAAAAATACATTTGATATAGCGCCCTCAGAGAACTCAATCTCTTTCTAGGCACTTTACAATTACATGTGGAGAGTGCCTTCAATAGGCACATTTTACGCGTTACCCTGTGGTTGTAGTGCATTTGAGGACTATAAATTCGTAATTCACCGCGATGCTTGAGAGATAGAGAAGGAAGAAGAGAGAGCGTGACCGGCGGACTGAAGCAGTGCAAGAAATTCTGGAGCTGCAGGTAGCTCGGGTGCAGGGCTTCGCCCAGCAGCGGCATATTGGTTCGCCGTTGATTGGCTGCTTCTGGGAAGTAGGGGCGGGGCTAGAAGACCCGGGAGAAAATAAAGAGGTGCAACTTGGACGCGAGCCCGAGCGGTCGCATGCTGCTTCGCGGTGAGCGGAAGTTGAATTCACAGCTGAAGCTGGAGCCTGAAGCTACGGCATCGGGCTTGCCCTGTATTATCGCAGACCGCGGCGGCTGTGTTTATCTCTGTCTCTGTCTCTGTCCCTGTCTCTGTCTCTGTCTCTGTCTCTGTCTCTGTCTCTGTCTCTGTCTCTGTCTCTGTCTCTCTCTCTCTCTCTCTCTCTCTCTCTCTCTCTCTCTCTCTCTCTCTCTCTCTCTCTCTCTCTCTCTCTCTCTCTCTGTCTCTGTCTCTGTCTGTCTGTCTGTCTGTGTCTCTCTCTCTGTGTCTCTCTCTGTCTGTCTGTCTGTCTCTGTCTGTCTGTCTGTCTGTCTGTCTCTCTCTCTCTCTCTCTCTCTCTCTCTCTCTCTCTCTCTCTCTCTCTCTCTCTCTCTCTCTCTCTCTCTCTCTCTCTCTCTCTCTCTCTCTCTCTCTCTCTCTCTCTCTCTCTCTCTCTTACTTCATCCGGGCTTCTCACGGGACTTACCTCATCAGCATAAAAGCTTAATATCTCTAAGATCACATCAACCAGGCTGTCATTCTTTCAGACAATACGGTCTGACAAGGTTGGAGGAGGGATTTCCGTCGTTGCTCGGGATTTATTTGTCTGTAAAACCTGCATTTTTTTCGAATGGGCCTTAGTTTGAATCAGTTGCCATCAGATCCACGATCGAAGTCCGTGCTTCTGCTCACAGTTTTTATCTACCGACCGCCGTTTGGCTTTATAACCTTGCTTGCGGAAAATTTTGCTAGGCTCGTTACTAAAATAATTTCATTTGATAGGCCTCTGTTGATTGCTGGATACTTTAACATTCACGTTGACGGGTCCGCTCATTGCTTGACTGCCTGAAGAACCTCAGCTAATTCCAGCACGTTAGTCGTACCAATCTTATCGGTGGCCATGTTAAGGTTCTCGCGATCACAAGGGAGAGCTGCCCCACTGACCTTGCTGTGTGACTGCTGACAATCTCCTGCAACGCTACTTAACAAGCATTGATGGGGAGAATTTTCTTTATCTATTTGTGATGTTCGTCTTCGCGATCTGCACTCCGACTCTCACTCTGCCGATAGCCTCGATACCCTCGTTAAGGCACTAAGCTTAACACCCTCGACGAGCATGCTCCCTTACATTCTGTCAGTGCACAGAGTCGTGGAGATTCCTGTCAGTGTACCAGAAAAACTTCAGAAGATGCGCCGAGTAATGGGCAAGCCTGAACGCCGCTTTAAGAAGTCTGGCTCTGACTTTGATCTAGCCAGTTTCACAGACTTCCTAATGTAATTTATCTCCGTCTATAACTCCACAAAGCCATAAAGACTATGTGGGTGTTACGCAGGAGAGTAGTGTATAGCGCTACCACAGCCTAAGCGGCTTTCGGTACGCATTCAGTAGCCAACAGATTTCGTCTCACGCAACGAAGAGAAAGTGGGAAGAATAGCTAAGTCAGGAGAGCAGTTGATGAGTGAGTAGCATGGAAGTAGCAGCTCGGAACCACTGAAAAAGATGAGCCACAGTCGGCAGCAGGAGAGTAGTTGTCGTTGCGTAAGAATTGTAGAAGCGAGTTCCACAATCTAGGACCTGCAGAGCTAAAGCTTCTGTCGCCAATGGTCTTTAAGCGTAGGGATGGAGCAGCTAATTGATTGTCCATACAGGACCTGAGGGCATGAGTAGGCTGAAACTGGTGCAGCAGTTCAGCTAGGTACGGAGGCACCAAGCCGTGGCAGGCATTGTGGGTCAGCGAAAGAACTTTGATCTGTACCCGTTGATCAACCGGCAGCCATCCTAGCTCTTTTAGCAAAGGAGACACTTGCTCAAACCTCTGGGACTTGAAAACTAGCCTTGCAGCCATATTCATAGCCAGCTGCAGTGGCCTAGTTTCTTTCTTTGGTAGCCCAGACAAAAGGAACTACAATAATCAAACCGAGACAGAACTATGGAGCTAGTTAAATGTTTTGCAAGCCACTGTGGAAGACAGCTCCTAATCTTGGATCGGACGTGTGGCTTGCTGTAGAAGCAGTCTTCTGGATGGAGCTTTTAAAATTGAGGCAGCGGTTGAAAACTAGACCTAAATTTCGAGCACGTGGTGATGGTCGCACAACAGCATCACCTATTAGAAGAGTAAAGCCTTTTAATCCAGCCACACGCTTAGAGTGTCCTATGAGCAACAATTCGGTTTTATCGCCATCAAGTTTCAAGAAGTTTTCTGACATCCAGGATCGAATGTCGGCAAGACAAGCATTCAGTTTCTCAGTTGCTGCAGCAAATTCCGATGGTTGGAATGACAAATACAACTGAGTATCGTCAGCATAGAAGTGATATCCTATTCCATGGGCCTTAATCACTTTTCCCAGAGGTTGTGTATAAATGGAGAACAGCAAGGGACCGAGTACAGACCCTTGAGGGACTCCACAGGTGACCCTTCTCATGTCTGAGACCTGACCCCCACACGACACGGATTGAACACGATCAGGCAAGTACAAATACGATTTAAACCACGCCAGTGCTTCGTCTGCCAGACCAATCGTTGTTCTCAATCGTTCAATTTGAACATCGTGATCAATGGTGTCGAAGGCAGCAGACAGATCTAGCAGAGCTAGGGCAGTGACATTCCCGTCGTTGTTGCCACGTAGAATGTCATTGATAACACGGAGGAGCGCAGTCTCAGTGGAGTGCTGCCTCTTGAGCCCTGATTGAAATTTTTCAGACTTTCATTCTTTTCAATATGTTCAACCAGCTGCTTAGCGACAATTTTTTCAAGAATCTTTGACAAGACAGGAAGAGGGGAAACTGGGCGACAGTTTTCAAGAACCTCTGTATCTAATACAGGCTTTTTAAGTATGGGTCTAACGATTGCCGATTTGAAGGACTTGGGGACGACCCCTTTTCCCAAAGAAGCATTAAAAATCTCGGTTCTGGCAGGGCTAAGTTGGTCTGCCAGTGAAGACTACAGAGATGATGGCAAAAGGTCTTCAGGAGACGAGCTCTTTTTGCTAGACCTTATTAAGGTAGCAACATCGCATGCAGAAACCTCGGAAAACCTTTTAAGAAAGGTCACAGATTGCGATTACGCAATTGCTTTTGTCGGAGGGGGCTTAATGGAGGCACAAATGTGCACAATTTCTTCAGCAAAGAAGGCTGAAAACTTTTCGTCTGAGCCCTTAATATCTGGTTAGTCGGACCTCACAGCATTGGCCAGTAAATGATTTACTGTCTTATAAATGTGTTTATGGTCTGACTGGTAGGAATTAATCTTTCGTGTGAAAAAAGCCCTGGCTTCTTTAAGCTTTCGGTTGTAACTCGAAGGAAGTCTTTGAAATTGACTAGATCTGCATCAGACCTCACTTTCTTGAAACGACGTTCAAGCCTGCACTTAACCCGGAGCATATTTAGGAGTCTTTTTTGTAAATCGAAAGGAATCTCCACGACTCTGTACAAGAACAGAATGAACGAGAGCATGCTTGTCAAGAGCACTCCTGAGTGTCATGTATACTGCTTCCGTGAGGGTATCGAGGCTGCCGGTCGAGTATGAATTTCCCTACCAGTCTACACCCGTGAGCTTGGAAAAACCAGTGCTTCCTTTCGCTCGAAAGCCGAAGTCCTGCCAGTCAGACCCACAAAAAATTTAAAAGACTCAATCATTTACTAGCCAACTCTGGGATGTCTCTCTAAATGGGTATTAATGCTTATGCAGCGTTGCGGCAGTCTGGCTTAATTTTAGGGCAAATGAATTGCGTGGCCGAAAAACACCTTTGTCCTAGAGAGCAGTAAGCAAGAGGCGGTAGGATCATGAGGAGGGTTTGTCGTGAGCTCAGGGAGGCTCAGGAACCAAGTGCGGCATGTCTGCATCCCGTCGCATCGGCACGTCGGTGCGCTCCGAAAGAGCAGCTGATCGATGTCAGCTGGCCTGTCTATCTGGGCCTCAACTCAGATCGCAAGGATTGTCTGAGACCTTGTTTTCGGCATTCGAGCTAGACTTAGTTACTCATCAGCTGTCGAGCAACAGTAGTAATTTCTGACCGTGTAATAGTGAGCCACAGTGTCAGGTCCAATACTACCAAACTCTTTTCCTTGTGTCGCGGCTAACTATTTAAGAATAAGGCGACACTTGCTCAAGGTGGCCACCGCCACATGTCCTACAGCTTGCCCGACTCGTTTCTGTTGGAACGAGGGAGATGGAACACTCACACCAGGGATCGATGGCCACGGGGCAGCAAGAGGCAGCGTCAGGAGGAGAATTCGGCGAGTGGTGCCGAATACGTTCGTATAGCGCCCGAGGCTCGAATTTCGTGTTTGTGTGTGTCAGTGGCGTAGTAAGGGGTGGGCAGGGGGACAGATCTCCCCGGGCTCCAAGGTCAAGAGGCGGAAAAAGTAAAATGGATTGTGCATATTTTTAAAAAACTGTTTCATGTGATAACACCAATCTTGATTTCAACCAAGTTCTTGTTTCAATAGATTTGACTTTTGCTGGCTGAGCTAATTAAGCGAGTTTACTAACTCCGATCGAGCTAGGCGTAGCTGACTATACCAGCCTGTCACACACGCCGCAGCTCGTCAGGTCCATGTAGTGTTGTTGACAGGATATTGCCTGCCACTGACTCGGACTCTCCGCCTCCAAAATATTATAGTAAGTCTGAGAAAATGATTAGTGAGAGTTTGTATTTTAGATTGTATCCTACTTAGAGACACTGTGTGCATTGAGTCTCCTCCACCGGCATGCAGACGACGTCGATACTTCCAATATTTCCAAGCCTTTTTATCAAGTTTTCCTAACCTCTTCTTCCGGAGACGGAGTCAACGGTGTGAAGGTCAGTGTTACTCCAGACCAGCCTCGGCGAACTGCATTATCGCTACGGAATCTCGTCTCGTCGTAGGTAGGTTTTGTGAATTCTTGGTCACCCCCAATCCATTTTCAGAAGATTTAGGAGGAAAAAGGCATGTGAAGCCAAGCAACGAAAACTTAAGAAGAAAGAAGCAAGCAAGTCCAGCAAGATACTAGAAGGTTTATTGAAGAAGATGATAATAATAATGCACTTGGTAAAGCGCCCTCAGAGAACTGTATCTCTTTCTAGGCACTTTAAATTTGCTGCAAAGGAAACACGATCGAATGGTGAGTAGTATCGTGCGTGATAAACAACGTGATTAACATGGTTAGGGTGCCGTGCACAGGGTCAGCATACAAGTGTGGTTCGTGGCAGTTTGTATCATTGCAACATGCATGCATGGCAGAATGGCAACAGTGTCATCACGCATAAGCACATAAAGGACAAATCACAGGGACCCACTAAATGCTGTCATAAATAGGTGTGTTTTTAAGCTCTTCTAAATGCGGTCAAGTCAGGGGATGTCGTGATGCAAGTCGGGAGTGAGTTCCAGGCTTTGGGAACATACGAACTAAGTGCACGATCTCGAAAGGATTTGAGGTTTGTACGAGACATAGGTAAAAACAGCTAGATTCCGAAAAGAGGGTGGTACGATGCTTTGCCTGGTGGGGGAGTAGATCTGATAGGTAGGCTGGAGCCAAAGAATGAAGGGACCTAAAAGTGAGCGACAAAACCTTGAAGTCGATCCGTTGCTTGACTGGTAGCCAGTGAGGTCGGCTAGAAGTGGTGTGATGCAGAAACTGCGACGGTAAGAATATTGGAGATTCAGAAAATCCTTTTAAGGTTGCTAGAAGTTGATTTGCTAATTTTTCTGATTCCTCTCTGTTAACAAAGAAAAGAACGTAACCGTATGAAAACGTAGACGGATATAATAGATTTAGTAGAACTGAACTTCCAAGCAAATATAAATCCTACTCTAGTTTGTCAGGAGACATTAATCAGGAAAGGTATGATCACGCAGCAGATGTTTGGAATACTTTTAAAATAATTAATCTAGTTCAGTTTCATGAACTATATCTAAAGTTGACGTGTTATTGTTGTTGGCTTGCATATGTTCATGAAGCATTTAGGAAATCAATTTACTCGACTCATCAGACTGATTCTGCAAAGTTTATGACTACTCCATGTATTGATGACATCCGCACTTTAATGTCAGCAAACTTTCTTGAACTGAATAATGGTAAAACCATCTTACTAGTTATGGGAAAACCGAGTGTGATTCCCTAATTGCAAAAGTTAACGCTTACAATCGGCTCTGCCAGCGTATCTGTTGTGGAATCTGCACGAAATCTAGGTGTCCTATTCCAAAGTGACCATTCAGTGGACGACCACATCAGCTCCCTAGTCAAATCTGCCTACTTTCAACTACACAAAATTCCTGAACTTAGGGTTTGTTTAGACAAGAATACCACGTCTAAATTGGTGTGTATTTGTGACATTCCGTCTCGACGTCTGGAACTTACTGCTAGCTGATCTACCGACCTGTGCAATCGGCGTTTAAAGTTGGTAGGAAGCATTGCAGCTAGGTTTGTCTATTGTGAGCGTCACAGTTGCCACAACACACCACTTCTTGACGACCTTCGCTGGCTCGCAGTTGTAGTTTGTTCACTCAGCAGAGAGCCAGCCGATGTCCAACACTGACAGCTTATTACCAACGCACGGAGCCAGAGAGCGAACGGCTCCCCTCGGCCCCTACTCTCGCTCGACTCTCCTCCTCGACCCTGGCTGTCTCTTGGCCGACCCCGATGGTGAATCCACCATCTGTTCACCAGCGGGTTATCGGCCTGTGTCAACGCCTTATTAGAAGCTGACCACAGCTGTGCACGGGCCCCTCTCAGGATGCTCCAACCAGCTGTTGAGGAAAGGAGCGGTACCAGCCCGCATGCAATCGAACTACACCAGTCAAGCAACGCATCGACTTCAAGGTTTTGTCACTCACTTTTAGGTCCCTTCATTCTTTGGCTCCAGCCTACCTACCAGATCTACTCCACTACCAGGCTAAACATCGTACCGACCCGCTTTTCGGAATCTAATTGTTTACCTACACCTCATTCGACCCTCAAATCTTTTGAGGCCGTGCTTTTAGGTCGTACACTCCCAAAGCCTTGAACTCCCTTCTTGCATCACGACACCTACAACTTGACAAACTAAAAACGCACCTATTCATTTCTGCATTCAGTGAGTCTGTGCGATTTGTCCTTCGTCCGCTTATGCGTGCTGACACTGTGCATGCTGCGGCTAACCCTGTTGCCCTTGCTGTTCATTGAGCTCGCTACCGCTTATCATTCGATCATGCTTCCTTTGCAGCAAATGTAAATTGCCTAGAAAGAGATTTTGAGTTCATAGAGGGCGCCATAACAGAATGTGCTATTATTATTATTAGGTTGTACCTACAAACGTAGACAAGGGTAAGGAGGCACAAGTTAGCACTGCTTTGCACTTGAGTTTTTGGTGCATTTAGCATTCTCTCCGGAGCGTAACAAGGAGCCGTGGAAGCTCATAAACGGCTGCCGAAAAACGAATGCATCTGGGCACGGACATACCCACCGAAGGCCCAACGAGCCATGGCCTACTTAAAACCGTCTAGAAGGGCATATCTGGGGGCTTGTTTCTCGAGAATTTCCTTATGGCCAACCTCCACAGTCATCAAGCTTCGTCGGACATTAATCGTTTCGCGATGTGAAGCTCCACGGGTACCATGAAGAAATACGGAGCACGATTGCTTGGGCACTTCTCTTCACAAATTTTAATTATGTGACAATACAGATATGTTCAGGTCTTCTGCCCGTAATAACGTACCACATACAGTGTACTTACTTGTCGGCGGCTTAATGTGGTTTGCGACTTTATACATAGTAAACGCAAGCTATAGATATGTAGCCCTTGCCCGTTTGTAAACTCATGTCTCATCCTTCTTACCCTGCTCTCTTGCCGTGGTGCCGGCGGTTTGCGATATGGCTGGTAGGCTACCTGATAAAAGCTGAACTAGGTCAGCATGAGAATCCCGACATACGATCAGGAGTAGGCGACTGGCGTCAGGGGACCGAGATGTTGCTGTGTCATTCTCTGGCAGCTCAACGCTTCGTTGCATCGTCGACCGTGCTTGAAAGTCTCTCAAGTGTAGTAGTTGAATATCATGAAGCAGCTGGGAGCCAATAAAAGGCGAGTTGCCAATTAGTAATGACCGAACCCAGTCACGTGCTCCAAGTCGCAGCTCTTGTCGCGATTCCAGGCTGCCTTTAGATGGCCTCGTCGATGCCACAGCTGATAATGCGACCTAATGTAAGGTCTTGCAGACTTCAAAGCCTAGCACAGACTTATACAGCTCTCGGTGCCGTTTGGCAGCAACCCCGTGCTTCCACATCACCGTCAGCACCCCAACTCTTGTAGGTAACTAGTCATAAGATATGCACAAAGTCATTGCTGTCTGTAAATGGCTTATTGTCCTAGCTAGATCTCATAGCTACTTCGTAGATTAGGCACACTAAACACAACAACGTTACTAGTGGGTGATTCGGTGACAGCAAGCCTGTCGAGAACTGCATGGGCTGAGCAGTTGCCCACATCATAAGACTGCTGCAGTTTACAGTTACTCACATCCGCTTCTGTCGGTTGAGTTGGACATATGTTTAAAAATTTTCGCTCAATGTTCGGAGAGCCAAGCTTTCGCAATGTTGCTCTTCGGCACTGGCTTCAAAGACGTGAGGCAGTTTAGTAACGCTCTGTGAGATGAGGTAGTTGAAATAAACCTACATATCGGGTGTGAGGAGGTAGCATGAGTGAGCTTCATGTAGCTGGGTAAAGAAAGCTGGAAACCCGTAGCGAATCAAAATACCTGCATCCATACTCTTACTATGTATGCTGGCTGGCGAGGCCGTTAAGTATGGTGGGTCTTAAGGTCCGTGTCAGTGTACCTCTCAGGAGCTCTGCCAGCGACCAGATCAAATTAAATCGTGATATAAAAGCAATACTACGATTGTTGTTTTACAGGAAGCCACCATAGTAACTGCAGAGAAGGCAAAACGAAGGCTAATTACTGGAAATCGGTAACCCGGTTGCCTAGCAACGTAATAGCGTTTGCAGCAGCAGCCCAAGAGTCTTCACATGAGTGGAGTAATCAATCTTGACACGGTCTTTACGGAAATTAAAAAACTCAGCTAGTCAATGCCAAAGTGAAGAATTTCTAAGCTTTACTGATGCCGTGGACGTGAAAAGGCTGCACAAGTCTGTTTAAAATTGACTCAGAATTGAGGTGGCAGCCCAAGACGGTGCGCCAGACGCTGAACATTCTCAGATGGTTTGACCGCAGAATTCCCAATTCCTGTGGTGATTTGTCTAGATGAGCTGTCATATTATGGTGTGTAACGTACAGGATTTCTGTCTCGTCAAGGTTGAAGAGAAGTTGCAGACATTGCTTGCCCACACCCTCCACGGCCATATCGAATGCAACTCCTGCGTCGGTAGCCACTGACAGCAAGCAGCGAGCTAACAAGCAAGCAACTGCCGAATGCGCTAGCTCGGCGGCCAAAGCAGGCATCCAGAACGAAAAACATGCAAAAGATAATCACCATCGTTGCAAGCTAGCAACGCGTAACAGTTGGCACGAGAAAATGCGGCCAGTGCCGTTTGCCATGACAGCCCAGCTAGGTGTGGGCGGCAGCTTACTTGGCGAACACGCTGATGCATTGACACGCGCGTCGAGACGGCAGACAGCTGGCTGGCAAGGTGGCCGGTGGCACGCGAGGGAGCCTGCACAGGTCGCTATCACGCTGGCATATCGGCCACAAAGCGGCGACCATTGCGGGCCTGTCCACAGCCGGATTGGCACTCGGCAAGGCCGCCGGAAGCAACGTGCAAAGCAGACCAAAGGGAAACCATTGCAATCGGTCTGCCACACTAAGATGCACTTCAAACTTGTCGCATAGCACGGCTCCACCGTGCACGAAAAAATGCGCCCCTGCCACTCAAGGCCAGAGCGCACACTCGCCGATCTTGTCCACAGTCGAGATGAGGCCTTGCGCTCCACTTGTATGTGCTCCACTAGTAGCACCATGCAACGCATCGCACCGAAGCCCAGCCCGCAAGCTGCACGAAGAGCTGGGAGCTCCCAATACCAACATCGAGCCGCAACGTGAGAGGCGCCGCGTGATGCAAACGAAGGCCTGGGTCAAAAGGCAGCGCTAGGGGTAGAGGGAGGTCACGCCAGAGATGGGATGGGGAGAGCTCTCCCCTTGCCAACTGCAAAAACGAGCTCGGTCTGGGCTGGCAGGGAAGTGTCACGTGCCAGCTGCAGAAGCATGCTGCTTCAGGTGCTGCGGAGCGTGAGCAAACATGCATTTGAGCTGGTATGCCTTGGCCAACAGCTCGCACACTTCGCCGTCGCCCCAACGGCTGGTCGGCAAGTTTTGTAACGTGGTCATGACGTGCTAGAAAAAAAGACAAAAAAAAACGATTCAAAGATGCCGACGCCAGTCCAGCCAGGCACATCGATCCGTCCATGCCTTGCATGCACCGACGAAAGGCACAAGAAGTCGCAACAGTAGTCAACATGGCCGGTCTAGCGGCTTGATTTAGTTAGCATTACGCAAGCCCTGCGGCTATACCGCAATAAGTAAAGATGGGAAAACTCGAGGCAGGGTTCACTAAATATGTTGGTGAGAACGGGCGTAATCATCATGTCAGTAGCAACGTCTGCACAGGGCGGCAGCAGCAGGCTTGCGCCGGGGTTGGTTGACTCATAAGCAGTCCCTGTCGAACCACTTCTGCCTGGCTTCAAAGGAGCCTTTTCAACTCGTAAAGAGCATGAGCACATGGTAGAAATGAACTAAAGAGACCAATAATTGTATCTAGATGCCTTCAAGCAAAGACTGTGCTGCTGCAAGCGGTGCAAAGTGATGGCCAGAGTGAGGAAAGCATGCTACGGGGAATGCAAAACATTTCTGATAGAAACACCGAGCCACACAAGGGGGGGGGGGAGATCTTGCATGCACAATAAACATTTTTATCCATTTCTGGTAGGCGATTAATGCATAGGCAAATTTACAAGACGATCTTTGTTGTAAATCGTTCTGAATTATTTGCTTGATAATGCTGAGCGGTCTCACCCCCCATTGAGTGGACTTACTCCCAGCATATTAACTGTGTGGCTGATAAGGTTTTCAGAATCTAATTGTTTACCTCGTACAAACCTCAAATCCTTTGGAGACCGCGCCTTTAGTTCGTACGCACCCAAAGCCTGGAACTCACTCCCAACTTGGGTCACGACATTTCCTGACTTGATCACATTTAAGTAGAAACTAACGCATCTATTTGTCACAATATTTAGTGGGCCCCTGTAATTTGTCCTTTACGTGCTGATGCGTGCTGACGCTGTGCATGCTGCCACTAGCCATACTTGCATGCTGACCCTGTGCATGTCACCCCTAGCCATGATATTCTTGCTGTTTATTGAGCATGCTACCATTAACCATTTCGACTGTACTTCCTTTGCAGCAAATGTAAAGTGCCTACCAATATATTGAGTTCTCCGAGGGTGCTATATCAAATGTATTATTATTATAATGCTTCTGCCTTTTGACACGTGCACACATACACGCACACATAAGTTATTGCTTTACGAATTGACACGCTTCCTTTGCAGCAGGTGCACAGAGCCTTGAAAAAGATAGAGCCAGCAACATCGTGCCAGGACAGTGAGCGCACAGCCCGGTGCAGATAAATCTCCACGTCCCACTTATCAGAAGGTTGGCATCGTCAGGCCATGGTTTTAGAACTATCAACTTACACAGAGATCCGTATCACTCACCGATGTTGTTAGCAGCGAAGCATACAGACTTGCCCAAGCGAGCAGTTGGGTGTGGGTGGGGGGTGCGAGGAATTGCACAGTAAACAAGCTTGGGAGCTCGAACTCCGGGCTACCTTGCTTAGAGAGGCACACAACGGCTCCTAACAGCATGCAAGCATGCAATCCAAAGGTCGGCTCAGCGCCTGCGCGCAGAAGCAGCAGATCACACGATGGGTAGTGCCCATACCTGAAAATCAGCAACTTTCATGAGCGGCGTCGAAAACAATGTCAAGAAAGCAGCACAGACATAGAGGTGAAATGTTGCAAAGCCATCAGGCTCCGACTGAAAAAAGCCAAATACACGGCCACGATTAAACGATGAGGTGGCTCCAGCCTGCAGCAGCGAACAGCAAAGGCAGTAGAGCACACAAGTGCAGTGTCCCACTGTCTTTGAGCTCGAAAAATGGCCTCAATGATTCTCATACCTGATATGTATCCCACAGCCGCACGGCACAGCGAAGCGGCATTTCGCGCATCAGCAAGTTATTCATCCACCGAAACGAAAACTGCAAGAACTCGATGCCGTTAGCCTCCAGATGTCTGTAGAGCGGATCTGCAAAAAACCGGCGCCGGGAAATGGCGAAGAAATGGAATTGGGGAATGGAGAATGGGGCATTCCCGGATGTGAAACGGCTCAGCAAAAGCTGAAAAACTGCCGCCTATACTGCATCAACTATAAAGCAGGCAGTAGCGGAGCATGCAGCAGCCGGCCGGCGAGCGACTGCTCACTGTCGATGCGCTTGACGAGATCTTTCAGCTGGTTGATCTTCTTCTGGATGCCCAGCTGCGCAAAGGTGTAGTTGTCTTGAATGCTGTCCAGCAGCTTTGACAGGCACCAGAAGCTGTCCGCTTCGATCATGCTCAGCTGCTCTGCCGACAGTGACGACACGTCGGCGTCCGGGCTTTCTACATCTGCAAGCAGAGAGTAAGGCCGAAAGTCTATAACTAGCTTCAGGTTTCAGCCACGAATTGACCTTGCATCGTCAGCTGAAGATGCATCCGTTCTGCTCAGCTCATCCTCGCGCCCCACCCGACTTGGTCTTTTTTCCTGTGTGCTTTTCGTGTTTACTCATGCCTGTCTCAGTGCATGCTACTAACAAGGAGTTCTACTAACAAGCGGCCCGAGCGAATTCTTGTGCACTTTTGCTTGCTTGTCTACGCATAATACATTGCTTGTCATTAAACCTTGGAGCTTCTCAAAGAGCAAGCGGTAAAGCGCATGGACATATACTTGGTTCTCTTAGAGCGCTGCACAAAAGAATTATTACTTTAACATTATTACAATTATTATTGCCTCTGTGACTGCACTACCGCTTCAGTCATGCTTCCCCTTTGGCTTTGATGCATATGCATGCGCTCACGGCCACTAACTGCACACTGAAAGCTGCTGGGGTGTAAGTGACTAACGATCTCGCATAGCACCAGAAACTCTCGTGTACATCATCGCTAGGTATGGCATCAAGAAAAGCCGTCGAACTTATGTTGCATTGCATCGAAGCAGCAGCCTTCCACAAGATATACACAAAAAGTTGAGTTGCAGGTAAATCAATCAAACGGCAAACGCAGAATGGCTCACAAGCTTAAGCTCAGTGCATGTCACAGCCAGTCACATCAGGCAGTGTTCGGTGTCCAAGAAAACTGACCTTGCCAGCCTATCATGCATAACCAAAAGAAAACGAACGCAAGTCCCAAGTAATGCAATGCACCTCCGCCTGTAACTCCACAAAGCCACACGGACTAGGTGGGTGCTTTCTATACGCACTCAAAGCCTAAGTGGCCGTCAGTGTGGACACGGTAGCGATCAGGCTCCGTCTCGTGCAACAAAGATGACGAGAGAAGAACAGCTAGAGTCATACGCACAGTGTCACGTGCACGATGTCAAAGGTCTATGCAATAACTCTTCTCATGCCAGACTCTCTGTTTTTGTCTACACACCAGGGGTGCCACACTCCACTTAGCAAGTGGCTTCCCAGCGACACGAGGCAGAAGTAGCTGTGCAAACAGTCCTGTCTGCATTTCGAATACCCAGTTGCTTGAGAACGACTAGTCTGGGATGCTTAAAAGAGGAAGACAAGCTCGTGCAAGATTTACCACATGGAAAGCTGCAGCAGGACCAGTGAGGCTTTTATGTGCCGATGTGAGCACCGGCGGTTCCTGATACTAATGCAAACCGCGGGTATGCCAAAAATGCCATTCTTTGCCAAGGAAAGGTTGATGTCAAGAGCGGCAACCGGAGGTATGTGAAATTGCGCAAGCAGCAGCAAGGCAGACTGTGAGGGCATACTGTAATGGACAAAAGGAGCTACTGCTAGCTGATTCATCAGCCTGTTTTGTATAGAAGAGCCTTTACGGCTATCATCACCACTTGCAGTGGCAATAAAGGATCGTCCACCGCAGGATTCGAAGCCACGACCCTGGGACCGAGGTCGTGAAAAGCAACCACCTTACCTAGTGTGCCATCACGGCTCGGCAACCAAGTCAGGACTACGGCCCCGCGATAGTTTGCCACTGCTGCGACCTGGTTTCCTGCCGGCATAGCCCATGGCAAAATTGAGCAGCAAAAAAGAACTTACTTGTGTCAGTATACTCCGACAGGAACACGACAAAAAATGGAGTGACGAGATCATTGATTCCTTGCACGTATCCACTTGCTGGACGCCGAATCGCCCAAATGAAAAGTATGCGTTCGAATATCTGCAACGACAAGAGTGCAGAGTGCAGAAGGCCACACCCATGGAAGCTTCCAGTTGCAACCAGCAATTTGAGAACCGGAAGCCCCAGCCACACCGAACAATGATGCTGCACCGAACGACGAGGGATGGAGCCGGTGGCTAAACAGCACAGGCACGGAACCCAGCATGCAAGGCTAGCAATTTTCAGTTCTGGCATCACTTAATCCACGCAACATCTCAAGGCTTGCCTCACGAACTAACTAATATCTTGCTTTGGCGTACAACAGCATGACTAAATCCGATGGATAAAAACTTCCCTGTTTTAGGGTCAGATGCAGAATGATTGAAAATAATACTGGGCGCTGATCAAGCTGGCAGACCTATCAAATGCAGGGAATACCGCAGTACCCACAGGGCAAATCGTCGGGGAGAGAGAGAGGGAAAAAGAGAGAGAGAGGGAGAGAGAGAGAGAGAAAGAGAGAGAAAGAGAGCAAGGAGAGGGAGAGAGAGAGAGAGAGAGAGAGAGAGAGAGAGAGAGAGAGAGAGAGAGAGAGAGAGAAAGAGACAGAAAGAGAGTAAATAGAGGGAGGGAGAGAGAGAGAGAGAGGGGGGGAGAACGAGAGAGGGGAGAGAGAGAGAGAGAGAAGAGGGAGAGAGAGAGAGAGAAAGAGAGCAAAGAGAGGGAGGGAGAGAGAGAGAGAGAAAGAGAGAGAAAGAGAGCAAAGAGAGGGATGGAGAGAGAGAGAGGGGGAGAACGAGAGAGAGGGGGGAGAACGAGAGAGAGGGGGGAGAACGAGAGAGGGGAGAGAGAAAGAGAGAAAGAGGGGAGAGGAGAAAGAAGAAGCAGTTAATTTACAGTAAATCCACATCTGGAGCAATATGAAACAAATGGCATTACACCTTGGTGTAGGGGTAAGTTACATTACACTTCATGATCATGATCGGTAGAGTGGGTTTTGTTTGTTTGGTTTCGTGGATCCTGCAAAAGGCAATTGATTCTTCACTTTCCACAGCAAGTGGTAGTGATAGCCACTACAGGTCTTCTGCCATTATATGAATGAGGCTATTGAATCAGCTAACCTTTATTTCTTTGTTGATAAACATGGGAGTCGGCGCACATGAGCTCAGCGTACTTGCATCATGGTACACACCGGCAGAAAACCCATTGTTTACGGACAGCAAAGGATATTTTATAAAAACAAAAACAAAAAACGAATGACACCTTATTTCCCTCCCGAATTTGCAGCTTCACAGCTACCTGCACAGAAAAACAACGTGAAATTAAGTATGAAACTTCAGACCCACAAGTTTAGCACGAGTATCAATGACTAGAATGGCAATTTTTTGTATGTACAGGTTTGTATGTATGTCCAGCTTTAACTCGACAAAGCCACGGCGAGAGAGTGAGGGCTATGCTGGCGAGTTTTTCCATAGCGCACTCAAAGCCTCAGCGCATTTCGGCTAAGCATCATCTTGCAACCAGCAGACTTCACCTCACGAAACAAAGAGAAGCATAGCTGAGTCTGGAGGACAACAGAAGAACCAAGTAGCATGAAAGTATAAGTGTAGGGCGGCTGGAAAAGATGTGTCAGAGTTGGCAGCAGCACAGACGATGTTGTTGAATCAGATTTGAGAGAGTGAGTTCCACAGTCTAGGACCTCCAGAACAAGCTTCTGTCACCTACGTTCTAGGAGTGAAAGAATGGAACAGCTAATTTATTGTCCCTACAGGACCCGTGAATATGTAGAGGCTGAAACTGGTTCAGCAGTTCAATACGTTTGACTATTGAATCAGCAGGCAAAGTTCAGGGCCAGCAAGTCCTAATAAGGCAAGGTTTTAAACACTAACCGTACATTATGTAAGTTGATGTAGTCCAATAATCACAATTGTTAATAATAATAGTAATAATAATAATACATTTGTATAGAACCCTCAAAGAACTGAATCTCTTTCTAGGCACTTTACAGATGCTGTATAAAAAGCATGACCAAATGATTGGTGGTAAAATCCGAAAGCAACAGGCATAGTGTAAGCAGGCATATGCACACTAAGGACGAACCATAAAGACCCACTACATGCCATATTACACAGGTACGTTTAAAGCTCCCTTTTATATGTTGCCATATCAGGCGACCTTGCGACGTGCGTTGGAAGTGAGTTCCAGGCCTTGGGAGCATACGAACTAAAGGCACGGGTCTGTAAAGGTTTTGAGGTTTGCATGAGCTATGGCTGTATGATTCTAGTCAGAGCAGCGGATTGTACGATTCTTGGCCTGGTGGGTGACTAGTTCCAATAGGTAGGCTGGAGCCAGAGAATGGAAGGACCTAAAAGTAGTTCCACTTAGACTAGGTTGAATGCATAGAAAAAGCAGCAAGTTCCCGTGGAAGGCACAAACTTCCACCAGCCGGGATCGGAACGAACAATGGCCCGACAGTGCAAAAAACAAAGCATGCATGTAATATAAGGGCTGCCGAAGGAGTACAACGAGGGAGGGGAGGGCTAGATCCCTCGATGCCGGCAGCCGTCTAGTGTGTGTAGACTGGGCTCGGCCGGCGTAGCTTGAAATAAAGGTTTTGGTGTTGAAGCCAGCAGATTTGTTGCTCGGTCGTGCTACCCAGTCCAACGACAGGTCGTGCGGAGGGCTGTCACAGACCCCCAACCATAAAATTGTATGCAAAATGTGGAAATGCATGTTTTCCGATGGTCTTAGGTGACCCCAGTGAAAGGGTCGTTCGACCTCCAAAGGGACCACGACCCACAGGTTGAGAAACGCTGGTCTAAAGGCTTTCTCAGCGATTGTGCAAAAGCATTCTAATTGGTTGTGTCGTCATTAAACCTACTATTCAACCAACAGTCAAAAAGGACGGTGGCAACAGACCGACGGCAAAGCTGCTGCCACACGAATTATATAGAGGGCAATTCGAAGAACCACCGACTGTCAAACATGGTAACAGAAAAAGGCAGATCGGTGAAACGAAAAGACGACACGAGCACGAATCGAACCGAGGTTCACTTGGCAGAACGACAGAGGAAGAGGCAAAGAGTCATGCATTTTTCAGGTACAAAAACCTCACGCGACACGAAGGTTTTCCGAAAAGATTTTTAATGCAATGAAATTTGCTCCCTTTGTCCAGACCTGTCCTGCTAGGGCCACCGTGCCCTAACCGTGCACGAAACTCGATCAAATTCGAGACTGCCCAGTATCCTAAGATACTGCTTGCCAGCAATGCTCGAGCGATTGGCAGACCAGTCTACTTCACTACATACACCATGCCGTCACAGTCGGCATCCAGACTTTCAGGCCTCACTGCAGAGTAAGCCATTCCATAGCTGCAACTAGAGCACACAGGCTGGCCGCAGAGCCAGCAGGTCTACTTGTACGACTCTAGCAGGCCTTCAAAGCTGGGCACTGATGAGCTGACAGCTAAGTCTCAAGAGCTCGATCCTAGGTTAATGCACCGTCGAGAAACCCTCTGATGATGCTCTCTGTCACGTATATCGGCTATAGACCCTTCAGCTTGTCCCCCCAAAGAGGGCATAAGCATTAGAATTCCAGTATTCTTATTTATGCAGCCCCTTGCCAAATGTATCGTGCAGCCAACATTATTCAAATTTTACCTAAAAAAATTCAATAACCCGAACTTGCATTTAAGCAAAAGAAAGTGGAATCGATCACGGGGAGCTTGCCTCGGCATGCCAAAGTCTATGAGCCATCGTTCTCTATAGCACGGCATCAGTAATTCATTTTTTGTAAGACTCGTGTCTGTCGGACAGCTTCGATGGCATAGATCATTCATCTCGTCTCGCCAGACCATCGCTGGCATAGCTCTTCAGTGGTTTAGAACTGATCTCAGTGTTGGATCTCAGACCAAAGATAATGTCAACTGCCACCAACCATCCAGGGGAGCGATGTGTTAGCACAGTCTACTACCATCTACTACAAATCAGCTGCACGGTGAGTTTCTCGAGAGCACTGACCTAGTCATGCACAAGTACATGGAGTCCAGTTAGGTGACAGTGCATGTGAGTGCCTTGAAAATGCAGTATAAAAATTCTAAAAACGCTGCTTCGCCCCATTCCATCGCAATTTGAGCTTCCTGCAACCGAATTTTTATGTATCGCAGGACCTGCCACTCAAGCCGTAGTAATCCATTTGCGTTGGTACACAGTTTATTTTACCTCTTTCTAGAGAACGCACGTGCTGAAATACCATGAAATTTGAGAGAAAAAAAAATTTTTCGACACAGTTCTCTGCAATTTGCAATCGTTAAGTGAAAGTTTCACACAGCCGATTGTAGTAGAAAAGCATATGGTATATCTCGGTAATGGGTCAATGCAGTCATGTGATTTGCCTGTGACCTATGAGTGACCCATGGGAACTGCTCTAGGCCCCTTTCGTTTCAATAGCTATGCTTTCCCTTTTGCCGATGCCATCGTCAGGCACAATTTTAGCATTCATTTCTATGCTGACACTCAGCTCTATTCCCGCTTTGATCGTTCCCTGCATTCCAGTACCTTAAAACTCTCTCAATTTCCTTATTTCGGATTGAGATGACAGCCTACTAAAACTGGCTTCACTGGGTCAAGAAAACTCCCACTCCAAACTTTTTCTAGTTTTGGAAGAGGCCCTGGCAAAGCCACAAGTGTCAATACGATTCATTGGAAGCATTTGGAGCACGGAGGCATTTATTGAAGAGTCCCCAAATGCAAGCAGTTAATAAACTTAAGACGAAAATGCAATGAGCACGTCAACATTCCCATTTTATAGCTGATAACATAAACCGAATTGAAGGGCCGCCGGTGAAGTTCCTCAATTATAATGACAAGAACTCGATCAAGTCATAATCTGGGGTTAGGCAAGGGTCAGTGGGGGCTCGGCTTAAAGGTCCTGCAACTCACTGTTATGCCCCTTCATTCTCTTGCTCCGACTTACCTATTCGAACTAATTAACCACGAGACCTTCCCTCGAAGCACCACACGGTCCCCTGACTAACTCTGATCGTGTAGCTGTGCCACCAACTAGCCAAAATCCTAGAGAGACGATGTCATCACCTCATAATGTGCATCTCATAGCCTCTGCTTCGAGCAAGTGAATTGTCCTTGTGTGTTACAAAACTGTGCAAGTCGTGTCTGAGGCATAAGCGATATGCTTTGTGCACCCTAGTGAACTTGTCTTTTGTTTTCTGAGTGCTTCGGATGTTACCTAGGTGTGACTCTAACAACGGATTGTAAAAACCACTGGTAGTGAGTGTCTTCTTGTGAGCTTTTGCATGCTTGTCTGCACATGGCACTTAGGTGCTTCTGCATGGTTGCCCAAGCACAATAACTTGTTTATCATTACCTCTTGTTTATTATTTATCAAGCAGCAAGTTTTAAAGAGCCTGAATAGAGGTTCTGTTCTCGTGGGTTAGAATGCAATAGACATTATTGTTATTATTCTGATTATTATTATTATTCGTATTTGCCCAAGCCCAGAACTCTCTTCAGATTAATATCATGAGATCCTCGGATTTGCTTACATCAATGCGCTTATGAGCGATACAGTGGTGCATTTGATCACAAACCGGTTGAAATGTTTGCTTTTTGGCCTATGCGAAGTGCCTAGACAGAGATTGAGCTCTCAAAGAGCACCATAAAATGCTATATTATTATCATATTGTTATTAGTGCTATTATATATTATACTATCATATTGTTATTAGAATTATATTAGAGTGCCGTAAACAACGTGGATGCCTGATGGCTATTTTACAGCTCGGCAGCTGCCCATTTGACCTATGCAACTGCCATTCGACCCGACCCATTTGACTAGCATCTGCACAAGGCAAGTCATCCTGATCGCTTCTCCCAACAGCAGCACCCTGTTGGCCCCGATGGCTTACTGGTACAACACAATACGTTGCTCATAGCACGAGCATGCACGCCCACACACATGGAGCACTAAAGATGAGCTATGGCTATGCACGCAGAGCAGTCGCACCACACGACAATTGCATCGGCCAAGCTGTTGGTGCGCTCACCTGCTGTACGGTTCTGTTCTGAAAGAGTGCAATCAAGGGGTTCATGCGGGGCACGTCAATTTGTATCTGCAAAATTGAGAGGGAGAGAGCACACGTGTGAGCCAAGCCACCACACGTTTTCCCAACGACAAAAAGTAGACGGGGGAAGGGTACCAGGCAGGATGGTGGAAACGAGGGCACGACAGCAGACGACGGAACATCGAGCCACGGCAAGTTAAAATGCTACAGAATCCGGCTGGGCTAGACGGCTAGCGGTCGGCCTATTATGTGTAACCTCTTGTGCAACCAAATACAGCCGCACTGTGGTGACACAAGACCAATCAACAGCAAACAAGCACTCACAACTTACAGAAACAGTGGCAGGCGGTTGAACACACACACTAACGCAAACACGTGTACACACAGTACAAATAACTTGAACAAAAGACTAAGGCGATAGGAATTGCTCAACAAGAGCAAAACACAAGGAAGTTGGCAGGTGCACGAGACTATGAATGACCTGTTCGTGGGAGCAAAAGCAAAAGAACAAAACTGCTTGCTCCGTAAGGCCAAATAACAGCTCATTTCACGGATTTGTACAATGCGATAATTTTCTTGAGCCATTCAAAAGACAACCATGCTGGAAATGCAATGCAGTTTTGATGATTGACATATGTAGTTTGATGATTTGCATATGCAGTTTTGATGATTGACCGAAATGGGGTTTAAGCCATGTTTAGCACCGAATCGATTTCAAGAGATATATATATATTTATATTTATATATAATTCAAGATCTTTGACTAGGCTAACAGGGTCACTACACTCACTAGCACCAGACTAGCTATCCGACTTCCTTTCTCCTCCAGTTTGCTTTTGCACACCTGTTCCTCAGAATCACGTCTCTTGCTAATCCTTTGCACCAGATTAAAATTTCTTGGTGACCTTTGGTGGTTCGTATGCCTCGAAATATGCAACTCGCATCCGGGTAAGGTCACTACCTGCGATGGCCTTATATCTTTTAAGTCTCATCTCAATAAGCATCTGATCCGGTCAGCTTCCCTTAGCCACAGTAGACTTGTCCTTTTTTGTATTCTGAGCTATGCACTCGGAGTTGCTCTGCATTCGTAACTATGCGTGATTCAGGGCATTTTATTAACCCTAGATCATACTAACCGGTGGCCATGAGTTTATTCACGTTTGCTTTTGCATGCATGATACCGTGCATCTTTTTAGCCTGATGGGTATTCATTCTATTGCAGCTCGTTGTAAAGTGTGTGGATAGAGACCAAGATCTATTCGGGCGGTATACAGACGACATATTATTGTTATTATTAGTAGCATCAAAGCAATTGTTACATCCAACAATAATTATTGCTGTCTTTGTTGCTTTCGCAAGTTTTCATATAAATATTTCCACCAGTTCTCGTTATGCGACTGATTGTTTAGTGTACTAGGGATTTATCCCGTGTTTGAGGAGACAATTCCAGCCTCGACTATTCAGTTGTAAGTAAAGAAAGCACAGCCGTTGCTGGCCATGTGACAACAGTTCAATGGTAGTGAGTGTGGCCTGTGCTAGCCCACAAGCGCACGCCTATGACGGACAGGCAGATGAGAGAGAGAGAGAGACAGAGAGGGAGGGAGAGAGAGAGAGAGAGAGAGAGAGAGAGAGAGAGAGAGAGAGAGAGAGAGAGAGAGAGAGAGAGAGAGACAGACAGACAGACAGAGACAGACAGAGAGAGAGAGAGAGAGAGAGAGAGAGAGAGAGAGAGAGAGAGAGAGAGAGAGAGAGAGAGAGAGACAGAGACAGAGACAGAGAGAGAGAGACAGAGAGAGAGAGAGAGACAGAGAGACAGAGACAGAGAGACAGAAAGAGTCCCGCCACGGAGGTGCAGAGGTTCACGAGTGACTGGTTTTTACGAGACAGAAGCTAACACTAGCAGAGTACGCGGTAAGGATCAGCTACTCACTTGTCGGTATGTGTCCTGGTGCTGGTCTCTGTACTTAGTGTTAAAGTACTGCTCAATAAAGCCGAAGTACTCTGCCCGCTTTCGCTCCAGCGTGAGCTGCCGCCTATCGCTGACAGCCGGCAAATAACCCTACAACACATGTATATGTGTGGGGAACACGATCTCTGCTCAAGCCTTGCAAAGTGCAGAAATCCCGCAGGGTCACCAAGCCTAACTTAAATTGTTCCACTCAAAGTAAAACAGTTGCAAACACTTCAAACAATGCGTACCAATCGATAGATAAATTGTTAAAAATACTAATAATTATAATAGTAATACATTGCATAGTACCATCAGAGAACTAAACCTCTCCTAGACACTTTACATATGCAATAAATGAAGCATGCCAATATGATAAGTGATAACATGCACACTGTTAGTATGCGTAAGTAAACACAGGAAAATTCCCAACGCAGAGACAAGCAGACAGAAATAGCACGACTAATGAGCCCTATGCAAGGCAGGTCTAAGTTGCTACATATAGTTTGATCTGTAGTGGTCCTGAGATCTTGATCAGGTTTATATGGCTGCAGCAACTCGGTCAATTTAGTCAAACAGCTCTGCACCTGAGAAAACAGAAAATGAGAGAGGGAGAAAGAGTAAGAGAGAGAGAGAGAGAGAGAGAGAGAGAGAGAGAGAGAGAGAGAGAGAGAGAGAGAGAGAGAGAGAGAGAGAGAGAGAGAGAGTAGGAGAGAGAGAGTAGGAGAGAGAGAAAAGAGAGAGAGAGAGAGACCTGCAGGTGAATTGGCACCCCACCCGGCCGGTAATTGCATGATGCAGATCACACTGCATGGATCTTACTCTGCTCATGGAGAAAATGGAGAAGACAGACGGGACAGTATTGAAGCAGTCAACAGAAACTAGTGTAACTCAGTACCAATGAGCTAGAGATATTTACTTAATTGTTCGATGCAACAAACACACGAAAATGGCAATCTTCGTAACAAACTTATTTGTACAACTCGATTTCTCGCATTTGGATTCACATGACAATGGCAAGAAATGTGACCATCGAATAAGATGTTCGCGTCAGCTTGTTCACTAGAGCGACTTTAACATTGCCACACTAGAAAAACGTGTACATGAAGTGAAATTTTGAGCACTGCACCATCAAGCCGGGACAACACTGGCCTCAAAGCTGAGCACTGCACCCAGAACTAATTGACCATATCCCATACATACTAGCGTGCACACGTGCGGCAATCGACGATACACAACAAAATTCCTTGATAATTTTGGATTGCCGCGTTTTAAGGCCCAATTTACCCAGTAGCTCTTTCTATGAAGAGGTCAAATACTCTCGGTTCACTTTAGTAGTTCTAGCATCAGAGGTAGCCATTGATTGCTATGTGTACACTAAACAGAGCCGCCGTACAGTTAGCTCTGTGAAGATTCGGGGACTGGCCAATGCCGAGGCTCACGTAAATGCTCACGTGACTGCACATGCAGCTACGGGCTCACTCGAATGACATCCATATGAGCACTCAACAGAATTGACGTCAACCAGATTGCGAGTGTTACAGCCGACTATGTCAAGAGCAGCATTCCAGCATCTGCTTTGGCTGCCACGGCGACAAAAAAGTGGACACGTACCGACAGAATTTTCCACACGATCGGCCGCATTTTCCTGGGGATGCCAGACCAACTGAGCTGTCTCAATTCACCTGCAAGTAAACGATGCCATTATGCGGAGCGATAGATAGCTCAGCCCACAGTGCTGAACGCACAACGAGGTACTGTATGTCATCACTTCATTTGAACCACTTAACCAGTGCCACGGCTATTGGCCAGCCTGTTTAATTCAGCCTGCTAAATGTCTGCTCACTAAAAACCAAGGGGCCACTTATCCGAGATTAGGCTGTCCAGGAGAAGCTGTAAGCGGAGGAATGGAACAGCTAAGTCCGTATAGGACCTGACGGCACGAGGAGGCTGAAACTGGAGTAGTGGGTAGCTCCCTGTCTAGTGGATGTGTATCCGAGACAATTCATGTGTCAGTACATGCGGTCTGACCAGGTGGGTGGCGGTGTTGCTTTTGTTGTTCGCGAATCGCTGGGCTATATATAAGACGTGCGCTTTTTTCGCATGGGCCATCGATTGAATCTGTTGCAATCGGGCCTCATGAAAGATTACGCCTCTCATTGTTGTGATCTACCGACCTCCTTCTGGCTGTCTAAACTTGTTTGTGGAGGAGTCTTCAAAGTTCCTCATTACGATATTTGTGTGCAACAGGACATTACTGATTGCAGGAGACTTCAACATTCACGTTGACAACCCTAGCAACAGCCTGCTAATTTCTTGACTGGAGAACTTTGGTTCGGTCCAACACATTAATGACACCACTCACGTCGGTGGCCATATCCTAGATCTCGTTATCACTAAGGATGTCTGCCCCCACTGACTCTGTTGCATGCCATGATCATCTCGATCATTTCTCTGTCTCCAGGTAGTATGCTGTTGAACTAACTTCCACAATTCCCTATAATAATAATAATAATAATTCACTTGATAAAGCGCCCTCAGAGAACTTAATCTCTCTCTAGGCGCTTTACATTTGCTGTAAAGTGAAATGCAGTTGAAAGGTAAGTAAAATCATGCTTGAAAAAACAAACGAAATGAATAATATGGTTAGGGGTGACATGCACAGGGTCAGCATGCAAATGTGGTTAGTGGCAGCATGCACAGTGTCAGCACGCATAAGCACATGAAGGACGAATCACAGGGACCCACTGAATGCTGTCCTAAGCAATGACATCAGCTCTCCTGCTGCCGACTATGGCACATCCTCTCCAGCTGTCCTGAGCTGCAACTGCCATGCTGCTCAATTCCTCAACTGCTCTCCTGACTTAGCTATGATTCCAAATTTTTCCTTTTAGCGTGAGATAAAGTCTGTTGGCTACCGAATGCGTAGCGGAAGCCGCCTGGGCTTTGAGTACGCAATAACAAACTCTCCTGTGTAACACCCCCACAGAGTGTTAGTGGCTTTGTGGACTTACAGCCAGAGATACATGATCTTACACTACGCTGCCATCCCGCTGTGATACCGTTGCTGGAATACTTCACATCACGGATAGTTAACAAATACAAAAGCAAGGAAAACTCTTCACCGCCGGTTTCCTTCGGAAGCGCTCGGGACCTCAGCGGCCACACCCTTCCACAGCGATCGGCAAACGACGAATCGAATGTGTGCAAAACTAGAGGGTGTCGACTTTCTTCCAAGGACGTCTCTGCGCCCTCTGCTGCTGCACCACCCCCTCCTGCCTAGACGGTCGCTCGGCGGGCGCTTTCGGCTCTCGCTGTGCTCCATTCCTGCTTCTCAACGATCCTTGCCGTAGCAGGCGCGCTTCGTACTCAGATCGGTTGCTGGTCCGTAGACGACCTGCTCAAAGCGAGCCGCCCTGCCTTGGTCACGCTGCTCCGCCTCGGCAGGCTTGGCCAGGTTGCTGCCTCCGATGCTGCCGTTCGACACCTTTGCGGAAGCTGAACCTGCCGAGATCGGGCGAGGCCAGGCGCACATTTAGTCTCGCAGGAAGTTGCTGAGGATGAGAGGCACACCAAAATGCGAGCCAGCTGCCGGCGAAGAAGTTACCCAGCACACTACGCACGAACGGTGCATGGGGGAGGAATGGGAGGAAAAGGGCGGCGGTCTCGCTCACCAACAGTCGTCACAGCCATCTGGCTGCCCCTCGCTTCGCTGGACGGTGATGATGCTGCAGCCGAAACCTGCGCCGGCAGCCTGCTCGATGACAACGAAGGCGACGACGACTGCGGCTGCCCTGAGAGGTTGCTGCCGGCTCCCGACTGCGAGCGCTGACGCTGATTGGCTGCTGCTGGACTCAGCGGACTCGCCGGAGTCGAAGCGCCGGCCTGTCGCTGGCGGGTGTGGTTCTGCAACACCTGCTCGGCGGTCGTTCGCACGACGGTCGGGTCGATGCGCACGACGGCGGCGGCAGCCGCGGCACGCTGATGCGGCGGCACGCCGGCACCGTCCTCGTCCACATCCCAGGCGTCTTGTGTGCTCCGCTCGTACTCGTAGAAAGCGTCCTGCACCTTGCCCTGCTTCTTAGGCGTAGCCGGCATGCTGCAAATGAGCCCAGCCGCGAGGCTTATAGGAGAGCCAGTGAGATGCGAGCGCCTGGCTGATTTACGGCTCAGCTTTGTCCAGTACACTCTGCCGTGAGGCAACAGGTTGGTGATCGGTTCAGCTCGACGATTTTCGGAACTGGAACCATGCCATGACGCTGCAGCGTCTGGTCGAACTAACAAAGCAGCTTAGCTTGTAGCTGGTGTGGAAAGGAAACAGAACGTAATAGACAGAAACACAACATAGCATCCAAGTATGTACAACCACCTGTATAGGTGAGTGTGCGCAGCGTGTGCATAGGCACACACACACACACATACACACACACACACACACACACACACACACACACACACACACACGTGCATGCACGCACACACGCGAACACACATACATGCACAAACACATGCTTCTTCTCAAAAGTATTGTTCAACCATAACAAATCACAAATTGTTAAAACAGAGGCAGAGATCCTATTGCAGCCACAAGAACCACTACTGATAGTAACAATAATATCAGTACATTCGTATAGCGCCCTCGGGGAACTTAATCTCTTTCCATGCACTTTAAATATGCTGCAAAAGAAGCACGATCAAATGGTTAGTGGTATAGCATACTCTATGTCAACAACCATAAATGGTTAGATATGACATGCACAAGGTCAGCATGTAAACATCCCCTCAACCTAGTTTCCACTGAGGACCAGGAGCAACCAGGTAAGTAAAGGATCTCTTTTTCCCGCTCTCTTTGCATGCCTATCTGAGCAAGATTCACTGCAATTATGAGCCGGTGGACCATTTCAACCAAGTACACCAATGCTCTGGAGTTTCCGACTGAGATAGGATCTAAACTACAGCAGTGCAGAGCCAGTGATAGACTTAATAACAGCATGTGCAGTATCAGCATGCATAAGAAAACGAAGGACGAATCATGAGGACCCACTTGCTTGACTAGGAGCCAGTGCAGGTCGGCTAGTAAGCGGCCAGATTTGGTAACTTCGATGCTCACGACAGACAAGCCTAGCTGCAGGGTTTTGCACCAGCTGTAAGTGCCTGATTGCACAGGCCGGTAGACCAGCAAGCGGTGAGTTACAGAAATCGAGATGGGATGTCACAAATACATGGACCAATTTAGATGTGGTATCCCCATCTAAGCTAGCCAAAATTTTAGCAACGTTAAGTTGCCGGAAGTAGGCAGACTTGACTTCGGAGCTAATGTGGTTGTCCGGTGAAAGGTCACTTTAGAACAGGACACCTAGATTTTGTACAGATGCAACAGGAGATATGCTGGCAGAGTTGATTTTGAGAGCTGCGCTATCAAATTTCCGAGTCATGCTTGGTTTGCCCATAACTAGTAAGTTGGTTTTGTCATTTAATTTGAGAAAGTTTGCTGCCATCAATGTGCAGAGGTCAGCAATAAACGCAGCAAGGAAGTTACGAGAATTTGACGTGCTGGAGGGCTGAAAAGGATCAAAGCAAAGGTTCAGCTCTGTGTCCTCATCACAGATGTGAAAGCTTAGGTTGTCCCTGGCAATCATATCGGCAAGAGGGAGAGTTTAAACTACAAAAAAGCTAAACCGAGCAAAGAGCCATGAGGTACCCTGTACTTCTATGATTCCCCGGATGATGTTTTGTCTTTCACATCAATAATCTGGAGCCTCCCACTGCAGATAGGACTTAAACCATTGCAGTGCAGTGCCAGTGATGCCCAGGCAAGACGAGAGGCGCTCCAGAAGAATAGGTGGTCAATAGTGTCAAACACTGCCGAAAGATCAAGCAAAACAAACGGTGTGACTTTACCAAAATCTGCATTCCTCATAAGGTTGTTATACACCCGAAGTAATGCTGACTTTAAGGAGTGATTAGCTCTACAACCAGACTCGAACTTACTTGATAGGTATGACGTGTCAATATCTGAGTTCAGCTGGTCTGCCACAACTCGCTCCAGTGTCTTTGATCAGAACGGTAGTAAAGAGACTGGGCGAAAGCTGCTAAAGTTTGCATGGTCCAGTGTTGCTTTCTTAATTAGTGGCCTATCTAGAGCCTCTTGAAAGGTGCAGGGACATGACCTGAGGTTAACATATTTATTATAATAATTAATGCATGGCAGCAGCAGATCTATGCATCGCAGGAGTAAAATCGGGAATGCAGCAGTAAAATTGGAATAGCTGTCACTTGCAGTTCATGCACTGTGTGCCAAAACAGAAGAAAACCGTGCGGTAACAATAATTAATAATAATCCTTAAACACAGTGTCTCTAATTACTGACATGTTTGCATTTGTTTAGTATTTGCTCCGTACCCAGTTCTTGTACGTCTGTCCTGTTGCTGTGGGCATGAAGGTTTTTCCTTCCCACCGACGCAGGGCCGGCTTCTTCCGGCCCGTTTTGCAGCCTAGTCCATCACAGCTAAAAGGTCACTGCTAGACAGCACCATGTCACGCACTAGTCATGCTAGCATGACAACCACGAAAGTATGACTGTGGGCCTTGCATGGAATGGGCCTAAGCAACCGATAAGTAGCCCGGACCCTTAAAATCAGCTACTGAGCGTGAGACATGGGAGTGAGTGTCTCAGATGGGCCTGGGACCATGCCCACTATAGTGGCAGACGACTGCGGTCGAGCTGTATGGACCATCGTCAAAATTCATGGTTTTCACTAACAGCAAACAAAGAATATTGGTAAGTCGGCACAAAGATGAGATGTTCCACTTGACTGTTTCCAGTCAACAGTGAAATTTGATGGCAGACGTGTCATGGCTTAGCATTGCTTTTGCTCCTCAGTTTTGGAATTCTGTACCGTATTAACAGAGTTATTAACAGAGCCAGCATATGCACATCGGTCTGCTGAAAGTTCTGCGATTCCAAGTGGTAGAACTCTTCTGAGGAGCGATTACATTTGGAAGCGGGTCACATGACCTGAAGCACACAGCAAAAGATGAAATTGCTGCCAGAATCATGAGTTGGCCAGCCTATCACCTGGCCGACCCGACCCGTAAGTACCTTTGGGTTAGGTTGGGGCACTGTCCTAGGTCCAATTCTGTGCTTGCTACAACTCCGAAAGAGCTGTTTAGCTGAATACAGTACAACTCAGATAATATTACCTCAAACTCTTGTAAGAGATTAACGGACTCAATGCCACGTATAAGAGGTTAATAAAAACCGTAGTGGCCCGACTTCCTACAAAATAATTTGTGCTGTAAATAATACTTTTAATTACATATTACATATGTTAAGCATGCATTCCGTACATAGTGAACAGAAAAGGATAATGTTTTCTTCTGTATGCTAAATCGAAAGATGTAAACCATGTGAGCAGCACATACCGGGTGGAACAAGGCTTTGGAGAAGGAGTGAATGCTTGCATACAAGCTTGCATACACACATATACACGCGCGAGTGCACATAATACTAGCTAGACATCATTGGCATTGCCAACCCAGTGAGATTTTGGTAAACCAGGTCACTGAAACAGCCTTTGCATGAAGAACATGTGCCAAGACATATTCCAAAACCTGGTGTTTATTTACTTTGAAGGTACTTACAGCCACATCAGCACAAAAGTCCGGAAAAGTGTATCTATTCAAGCAGAGGGCAGCTGAACTGCAACCGGTGGTAGCAGCACCAGCACATGAGTAAGTTACCTGGGTGGCTGCTCTACTAGCAAGCAAGTAGCCTACACAAAGGGAACTTACTAGATGCACGTTCATCCCGTGAGTCATCAGGGAAGCACAGCAAAAGCTCGGCTGCTTGATTAGAAGAGAGCTTACTCTAAGCTGCCAGGACTAAGAAGCAACATGACAACTCATTCATTCATAGGGATGTGCCGATGGTGCTGCTGGTTGATGGGATTAAAGTCCTGCCCCAATCCAAAGTGTCTTGGACAGGCAGCTTGCACCATGACAGATCCCCTTGGGCTAGCTCCATAGAACTACCGCAGAACATCGTCAACTCGGCAATGGCGATCGTGTGAACAAGAGCATGGGTAGCATCACTGGCAATGTGACACAGCTAGCAGAGCACCCCACACAGCGAGCCCAGCCTTGCAGTAGAGAAAAGCAAGTTAGCAAAAGCGAGTAGGAACAACCCACCTTAATGCATGGCGCTTTGACACGGCCTGCTCTAGTGTGGAAGGCTCCTCTGCTGCAAGCAATTTTGCACTAAAAAAAAAGAGAGCGAGTCAAACCAGTGTACAGGCATGGCAGCACAAAATCAAGCTAGGCACGATGGGGTGCTCATGCAGATGACGTCTGTCCATGTGCGCATCACAACTCCTACCTGTCAATGAGCAGCAGGCCGGGAATGCAAGCTTCTGCATCAACAGCACCCGCTTTTCGGAATCTACATGCTACCACTAACCAATCACTCGATCGCGCTTCCTTTGCAGCAATTGTAAAGCGCCCAGAAAGAGATTGAGTTCTCTGAGGGTGCTCTATCAAATGTATTATTATCATTATTATTAAAAGCATGTGGCTCAAAGTGGCCTGAAATAAAACTGCCTTTAGGCCCCGATTCTTGCAACTCGTTCCCAGGGCTCCCACGAAGCATCTCGTGACATCGAACAAAAAGGACAGGTGCAGCATAATGCTAGCCACACTTCTAAATCGCACCAAGGCAGAAACAGGGGGTATCTTTTAGGGGGGGTACAAGCTGAGCTGCCTGATCTAAGCAGCAATGCTACCACAGCTTAGCTAATTACTAATTGCTCACTGAATCGCTATATCAGTATAACAGCCTCCCCATGCTTCTGCTTCTCCCTGAGCGATGCTTCAGCCATTTGATTCTTTTATCTACAGGTTCAAGGCAGCACATGCCTGTGCTCTTGTTCTGGGAGAACCAGGCTGTGAAGTTCATTTACATAATTCCTCGGCAACAAGGCTGATACTCTACTGGCACCGATTGTGGCACTGCACTCCATCAGGACTCTCTTTCTTCCACATCCCTACGTCAATGAAAACTGGTGGTGGGGCAGCCATTGTCACTCGCTCCTCTCGCAGTGTCAAGCTGTTTGCCGACCATTCGAAGCAAGTCCTTCAAAATCTCTTACATTGAGTGTCTTCGAATAGCCTTCTGTATGCAGTTCAACTCCCGCGATTACCTGATTCTGCACATCGGGGGGGGGAAGGCATCTGCAGATCTCATTCTCTCTGTGGTATGTCTCTACTTCGCTATCAGAATTGGTTATGCACTGTGAAAACCTATTACCCTCAACATTGATGCTGCCTGCAAAAAGCAATCTTCCTTGCCCTTCTGCTCAATCTTCCATCTGACCTTTTTTACAAGAGGAATGCTACAACACTAAGAGATGCCGGTATTATAAGTGCCCACCCTCACCCAGGTGGCCTTGTTTTACAGCAAGCATTAACCAAGGCTGGACTGCAAAGTACAAGCTTGAAAAAGCAAGTGAAAGATCAGGCCCGACTGTCCATCAACTGTCATGCGAGGATTACTTCACGTCTTATCAATCTATCTAAGTTAAAGCAAGGTCTAGCTTTTATAAGAACATAGTCGATCGAATCAAAGATCTAAAATCTAAAAAATGCTCATGTCGACCATGAACTTCCTTAACTACTACCAAGGCAACATCGTACCTGGCGATCCTTGCAGTGATCAAGCACATCGTTTCCTAGCTTATTTGCAAGCAGGATAGACACGATCAGAGAGACCTTGTAATATCCTGACTCCATAACCTTGTCCCAAGTCTCTCTCAGTGTCCATCTTCAGGCCCTTCTCCTACTGACCTCATTCGAAGTTAATCTCCCAGTTTAAGAAGACTATTAGCTCTTTAAATCCCATACCTGCTATTGCTCTCCCGAGATGCCTAGATTTGCCCCTACCGTGCATAACTAACATATTAAATGTCCTAGCTTTTTGCCCCTGCCGTGCATAACGAACATATTAAATATGTCCTTAGCCACTGGTTTTGTCCCTGCATTCTTCAAAGCGGCTGCTACCAGGCCACTCATTAGTAAGTTAAAAAAAACAAAACTAAGAACTTCTGCTCACTCTCCATCTGATGTTCCTATCAAGAGTACTTGCATGAGTACTGGCAGACCAGCTAAGCTCTAATATTAACACACTCCACAGAGACTGCTGCGAGTGTATAACGACATCTAAGAGATGCCGACTTAGCATCTCTGATAATACTGTTGGATCCCTCGGCAGTGTTTAGTTTTATCGCCTAGTCTTTCTTGATTCTCTGTCATCATGCCCAGGGGTAAAGGTGCTCACCTTCAACACCTGATGTCAACGTGATCACCTTTAAGACCGAGGTCGCGGGCTCGAACCCTGCAGCATATGTGCAGTGCCTGGGTAGAGATCCAGTTGTCTTAGGGCGCTACACAAATGAATTATATTTTTATATTTATATATGTGCCTGGGCATACTAGCATTGCACTGTATTGATTTAGGTCCTATGACAGCCGGAGATTTCAGAAAATAGATGTCAACGGTCAAACTGAGAGCCATTAATGTACTCGGTTTCCCAGGTATCCCTAAGTCTTACTTGTTCCCCTCTTCTTGCCCTCTGGCCGAAATAATCACCGGATGAAACTAGACTTTCATTTCTATTTAAGACACAGCAGTAGCCTTGCCAGTACACTGCCTTCCAGCTCCTCAAACTATCAGCTCCCTTGCAGCTTATATTACTGATATACTCGTACTTAGATGGCTCCAAACTTCCTCAAACTGAATGACGACAAAACCAATTTAATTTTGATGGACAAATGTAGCAAGTCCTCAAACGGGCTGGGACAAAACACAGTTGTGTATTTATGTGATTCCACCAAGATCTCTGTATTCTAAACTCATCACTTGCAGGTCTATTTGCTAGTGTAATAAGAAGCTTTTTCGCCAGAACTTAGGAACCACTAAAACACATCTGGAGTGAGAACTGGTGCAAATACCACACCGCTGGACCACCTTATGGATGCACAAGTAACCAGGTTCCGATGGTGCTATTATTGTGAGTTTTTGCACTCGAATTTATGTCAGCTATTTCTGTAACCATCCTACGTATATCGGTTTACTTCAGCTCAGAGACTCTCGTAATTTGTTTCAATGAACCGGTCTTGTGGTATGACAGGCATGCCTACACTCAGCCAGAGACTACCTTCATCAAATGCAGACTCGGCTACTGTCGTCTGGGTTTTAATATAGCCATCCCAAACCGAATCAGTAGGTGGGGAGTCTCTGCCTTTTTTGTTTATGACATACCAGAGATAAACTGCAATTTCTCTATTGATTTAGATTTTAAAAACGTTCAAATGGTCCAAATGTACAAGTTGCTCCAGTTATCTACTCTACTGAGTACTGTGACTGTATCTTCCACATTCTTGATGGCTGCTGAGTAAAGACTGCCTCTACACAGCTTGTAGTAGCACACAGTGAAAAGAATGGTCAGATAAATTTCGGCCAAGATTCAAGCGACGCCACTGAAACTGCTCTCATTCGTGTAACCAACGACAGACATACAAATCGTATTTATTCGATCGTGTTCAATACGTGTCCTGTGGCGGTCAAGTCTCATCCACTAGAACAGCCACGTGTGGAGTCCCATAAGAGTGCATCCTCGGTCCTTTGCTGTTCTCTATGTACCTTTAGAGACCGTGCCTTTAGTTCATGTGCTCCTAAAGCCCAGAACTTACTCTCTCGACTACCGTCACGACATCCCCTGACATGACATTCAAAAAAAAAGAAACTCCATCCGAAACTAGACCTATTCGTAATTGTACAAAAATTACTTACGTTTAATATGCCGTTTGTTCATTTAACAGGTAACCCTGAGGTGAATACATTCCTTTAATTTAAGCAGTCCCAGTTGAATGAATCGCATGAAAATAATAAAAGCCTTATACTAGGTCATTTAAACCCTACGAAGCCACATATGCTTGAGCCATCCAAGAGCACTGCACACGTGTCAATACATGCGGATAAATTTGAATCCAACAGGACTTGATCGATGGTGGCATTCATCAACAGTGCAGCAGCTAGAAAAAGGTCAAACACGGGCAACAGTTCTCAGTCAAGTAATGAAGCTATAGCAAGTGTAAAAACAGAATCTTATTTTGCCAGTGGCTGGAAGCAAAATAAAGAAATAAGGATTTGACCTCCCTGGTGATATAATATGATCCTATGCAAAGGTCAGCCACCAACACCACCCCTCCCATCAAAAGGTGCTACTTGAAAGCCGCAGGGCAACGCCTGGCAGGCAAAAGCAACTCGCCTGACAAGAAATTGACTCACAATCAACATAAGTCGAGTAATGAGCATACAAAACGGCAAAAGGAGACCAGCCGGTGAGGCAGCAAGAGAGAGCGTCGTTCGGTAGTCCAATGCACGGCTAGCCACCCAGGCTTGCCACAGTAGCGACGAAACGTCAAGCACTGCTGGACAACTTCCTTGACAACCATGACTCCCCTTCCCAGTGGCACCGCTGCATTGGCCAGGAGAAAGCCGGCAATTACGTAAATGAGTGGAACAGAATCCAGATGACATGAGTACCGACAGTGGCTGCAGACATTGTCTAGTTGGGCAGACAGGAAATCCGCTTTCCACAGTGAGCTTGAAATAAGCGATCAGCCAGCAGACAAACAGCATTCATCGCGCATATTGAAGTTCCGCGGTATTAGAAGTTCTATGTGCTTATCACGTTTGAATCGATCGCCCTGCAAGGTCGTATACACCGACAGGGGGGCCTAGTAATTTGATAGCAATGATTTAAGAGCGAAGACCGGATTTGAAGAGGCACCGGAAAGCAGCCGGATAGCGAGGCGGCCGTTAAAAAGTCATGCGAAATCAGGCAGAGAATCTGCTGTCTGCAAAGCTATCGCGCAGCGACTAGTCGCGCGCATGGAGGGGGGCATACGAGCGACACTCACAGAACGGCCTGCAACTGTTACCAGGGGATTCACCAAGACTGACAGACATAATGAAAACTTCACAAGCAATAGACACGCGTCGAGGCCTTCCTCGCTAAGACGGCGCAATGAGCCATCGGTAGCAGATAAGGGACTACGTTGCGTGCAAAGCGAACAAAGTACCGACTGTTAGCCAGCGAGAGCCGCACCGGATTTACCTCCCGGGAAACGGACCGCTCTCTTTTTTCCAAAACTTGGCAGACTTCTCGCTTTTATCTTTGTCCGTTCCAGCGCCTGACATATCGCTTAAGCAGCGCCGCCGGTTCAGAAAACCTCATTTGCACATTCCGACGTGAACCGTCGCCTACCCAAAGTGACCGGCTAACCGACCGTAGCCGAGAACCTGGCCAACACAACCAACACTTCCGGTGTCGAGTCCCAGGATCCCGACGGCCGCCACCATTTCTAGTCGCAGGGCATACTAGTACGAACTCTTCGGAAGTTAAACATTTTTTGCGTTTTCTAAATTTTAAATAAATAAAATATTTTGTATTACGCCCTTGCTGTCTTCGAAAGAAAATATTAGCTTTCCCCTTTCGTTACGGAGTAATGTCTCGCAATCGAGCGGCCGCAGAAAGCGGTATGCCCCATAGATATGCGTACACGCGTACAGCCGTCCCCCAGAACTTCGCGCTTCGACTTTCGCGGCTTCAATCTATCGCGGCTTTTTAAATATGTTCATTACAAAGCTGATCGAGATAGTGAACATGATTCAGCCGAGCGCTCGGTTGTCTGAGTCAATTATGCACCCCTGTATTCAAATTCAAATTACTGAACGTATGGACTGTAGGCCTGTGTATTCGAGAGCTACCTCGAATCTTTAAACGCCAAGTGCAGCCGCTCGACCTTTCCTTGAGCGTTGGCTAGAACTTTTTTCCAAAAAATCGGGTGTGGCGAAACCAAGCCAATCAGAACGTGCTGTTAACTGATTGGCTATCCTATCCTCGCCCCATCCTGGACACTGATTGGCTCACTGTTTCGCAGTTGGTTTCTCACCTGCGAGCTTCAACATCGCTACGCTCTATTAACGACTCTCCTACTGAAGTCGTATCTTCAGAGAAGCAGCAACCTTGCTCTTTTTTGCTGTGCAGTACATCTCTTCGTCTTCATCGCTTCATCATCGAACAAGTACACTATTTTTGTGGGTTAGCGGTTGAGCCTAAGAACTGCACGTGTGTGCGTAATTATATGTACAATAGTAAGAATATAATGTTTGTATCGTCTAACATGTCATATTGTCTCTTATTTTGTTTAATATATTGGGTAGCACGAGTGCAATGGTGACTTGGGGGTGTTATTCCATATCCAGAGGGCTCTAATAATATTAAAAACCGAATTTAGAGGGTCGTGAATAGGTTTTCTATGCTCGAACTACATTAATATCCGGCTTATAAATAAAGAATCCTACCAGAAGCAGCGGCTTCGACGCGGAAGCCTCTTTTCTCAAGTTTCCGGCCGGGCACAGGTCGGGGACAGAGCGTCGAGCCGCCCATAAAAATGGCGGTCCGCGACGCTAACAGCCCGATGGCCGTCGAGGCGAGCGAGTGGCCTCCCCGCGACGACCGGCTCTGCCCACGCTGCGACCGGTGTGGCGAGTATGCTCTGGTGGGGCTCTCTAAGCGCACCCAAGCCACTCACAATTATCGCGATAGAGTCCGGAACTGATTGACCGCGCTAAACGAAGGAGACTTTATCTGCATGCATTAAATCACTGTCCGTTACTCTAGATTATGTTTCCTGCCAGCAGAGTTTGTTTGCATTTCGTGAATAATTGAAATTAGAAGTCGCGAGAGTGATTGCTTGATGCACTCGCAATTGCGCCACTGTAATAAATGTGGGCATCTAAAATTGTGGTTGGCTGTAAGACTAACCTCGCAGCTAATATATATATATATATATATATATATATATATATATGTGTGTGTGTGTGTGTGTGTGTGTGTGTGTGTGTGTGTGTGTGTGTGTGTGTGTGTGTGTGTGTGTGTGTGTGTGTGTGTGTGTGTGTGTGTGTGTGTGTGTGTGTGTATACTTCATTTGTATAGCGACTTAACCTTCGGAGCTCGTAGTTGGGATGGACCCGCTCCGTAAGCATTAGCATTGTTGTCACTAAGCTGCTTTGAAAAATATTAGTCCATGTCTGCGTGCCTACATGATTTTGCAACTACTATCTTTCGCTAGCTTCGAGCCGCTTATTTGTCACAGAGCAGCTAGTTAAAGTATAGGTTCATTACTGAAAAGGCGGCGCCACCTAAACCAGCTGGATTTTGGCAGATATTTATTATTTGCTAACATGGGATAGTATATTGCCGAGGCCATTTAAAATTCTGGCGCCCTGAGATAGTTGGGCAGTCAAGATTCGAGACATTGACATTCGAGACATTGGGGCTAATTTGGGGCTAATTTGGGGCTAATTTGAGCTCTAGGCCACATAGTTATTGATGCACGTCATGACAGCTGTTGAATGGCTGTAACTGCCCACTGCTGACAAATAGACTTGTCAAAGTTGTGGATACGGACTTGATATGTTAAGGTACAAGCGCCCTTCGTCACTGCCGTGTTTCTGCTACTGTCGGCATGCCTATGTGTGTGGTGCAGCAGCTACAAGTAGTGCAGCAGCTACAAGTACATGCAGAGGTGCAGCAGCTACAAGTAGCTAGCCACGCTACAAGGTTCAGTCGTAACCAGTATTCATCACTTGTCGGTCGAGACTAGCAACGTCACGAACGCTGCGTCTTCGGCCTATTTCTGACCAGACGTGGAAGCCGCACATCAAGTTTGTAACAAAGAACATCCTTTGGACCATCATGTAGTTAATCGGAGATCTAGCAATTCAATGCTGGCCTTTCTTAGACTGGAGAGGGCACCGTCATTCATTCATGAATAACTGCCTGTGAGGCACTGTTTTGCCCTTTATCCCTTCTGTCGCTGCCGATCTGTACCAATGCACCATATCCAACATACCTCTACCGGTGAGCAAATGCCCTTGATAGTCCGATGCAAGCATTCGACTATGCTGTTGCCGTTTGGTCGACAAGCACACCGCTAGATGATCTCAAAGCCCCAGCATTCGTAGAAACTACGAACAGCCTTCGAACGGATTGAGGCACTGCTATCCACCAAGAGTTGAACGGGTTAGCCTTTCTCTCTCTCTCTCTCTCTCTCTCTCTCTCTCTCTCTCTCTCTCTCTCTCTCTCTCGGAATGATTTGCTCCAACACTAACTTATAAGATGAAACTTTTTGCTAGGACAATGTCTCCGTAGCGGAAATCTGCTAAGACAGCAGTCCACCAACCATTAAATATTTGTTGTTGTGGTAGTGTGTAACCTTGATTGCAAGACGAGATCAGTGTTCAGACTGCCTCATTGCCACGAAATCGGCGATAGATCTTCTGACCTGCACCACGAACAATAATAGACGATGCTTTCCACGTCTGTTCTGCGAATTTCCGCACTAGGGTGATAAAGCCTCGCCAATTATAGCGTCCTGTCTGCAGTTTAATGATCTCCCACCTGCACGTACGCGACAACACGCAGAACACCGAAGCGAGCTCACAGAGACGTGTATTCTGGTGGGCACCTACAGCGCTTCTAGACACAGCGGTCGTTATGAACACCACCAGCCCACGAACTAATAGAAAAGCAATAAACTAGCTACGTTCTCCATCGATCTCAAGATCACACAGGTGCATCGTCCGAGTACCGGTGGGCCTCTCAATCACATGCCCACATGATCTCAAGATCATTCACATGCAACGGAAACTAAGACACGCAGCACTGGTGAGTTATCCGGTCAAGAAAGAGACATTGTAACGCGAAGAATTGTCATAGAGCACGGACTGTGCCGCGGCCTTGGTTCAGTTCTGTCGACTTCAGGTGCAGGGGGTGCCTCTTCTTACCCCAAAACGAGGTGCACGTCGGACAAGTAGCGACGCACACTGTCGGCCTCAATTCCTCATAGGAAAACAGCCTCCTGTTGGGTATCAATTCCTCATCCACCCCTTCTGTTGGCGTGAGGTTGTACCAATACACCATCGTCAAGACGTCCCTACCGGTACGAGCAGCCATTCCTTTGATGTTCCTATGATTTCGCTCAGCGATGCCGTTTCCGAAGGGCTTATAAGCGAAACGGTGGCTCAGCTTCACGCCCCAATTGTCGCCAAGACCGCGCAGAGCTGTTAAGCGAAAACTTGCGCTGTTGTCTGTGAGTAACTGCAGTGGAGGGCCTCACTCCATAAAAATGTTGTCAAGATTCCGCACCAAAGAGTTTTCTCCCTCTTCAGGTATTCGCCTCCGAATTGCGTACCGGCTGGGTTCACAATCTACAACGGTCAGAAATTTTGGTACACGAAATGCGTCTCAGGTCGCAGGCCAGCGTTTGCCAGTTCTCAGATACATTGAGAAAGCCTGGGCTTCATGTGACTGGTGCAGCATCGATCGACTTGCAACGAGAGCAAACCTTCTTGACGGCTTCGATATCCTTTCGCTGGAAAATAGCTTCTGGGCGACACATTCTGGAAGGATAGAGTGTTATGTCTACCTCAAAGTGGTGAATGCTGTGAAAATGATAACGGCAGGTGAAGACGTTTGCTCTGGGAGAGCGAGAAAGCTTACATTTGCCCTAATCCACTTCTGAGCCACTCGGGTCAGGTTCGCGGCTTTTTTATAGGATGGTCGCTCCAGGACTACCGAAGTCTGCAGTCTGCAAACCGCGTCGGCAATGAATGCTTGCCTGCGTCTGATGAGCGCCTACCCCAAGCTGTGGACTCATACAGCAACTCGTACTACTCGTGTCCCGAATCAGCAGCGATTGTAGCCATCCAAGGATTGCTGCTGAATCTGTCCGATTCTCTACCTGCGAAAGGACCAAGCAATTGCCGGATTGAGATTCATGACGACGGCCTCCAGCTCAGCAAGGTTAATGTGGGCTACTTCGTCAGCTTTTCGTAGCCAGGAGACATACTCTACTATCCTTCCTCCTATATACAGGCATGCCCTGATAGCAAGGATACTGGCGTCACACCAGATGATGCCACCATCTAGATTCGGTGCAGTCCAACTGCCTGAAGCTGGATCATCAGCATCCCGGCCGCTGCAGCAACTCACTCGCTGTGACTATGAAATTTGCTCCAGTGATTGTCCCAACCGACATCACCAGCAGCAGCTCTCTTCAAGTAACTGCAGGCCGGATGGAGCGAGCCAGCCACTGGGAAATGTCCTATCAGTTGACCACACCATGAAAATAGCTGCCGTTGCGATACAGCAGCAGGCAATGCGATCGCCCCGTTATCGCGGTGCCAACGAAGCTCCTCACCTCCTTCGGCCTGCATACGTGAAGGCCATGAACCCTCCCACCAACGAGGATTTCCGGCGGCTGGACCTCCAAACCAAGTGTTTGCGGAAATTCGATGACCTCAGTATGTAAGATGATACTGTTGTGGACGACAACATTGTCAAAAACAAGTCAGTGCCAGCGCGAACTCTTTCGTTCATGGACAGTACCTTTGTAAGGATCGAGGTCATTATTTTGTGGCGACATTAAATCCAAAACCTAGTTGTGTGAGGCAGTATCGACGACCCTTGGGCTCCACGACCTAATATTTCTAGAGAGCTGGCTCGACATTCACCTGCAAATATACCTTTCGCAGGTATATTAAGCGCACGCTCTCTCCTAGCCGTTTCTACGCTCTGAGCTTAGTGCTACTCACATCACCGCCAGCCGCGTGACTGGAGACAAACTTATTCAATCCTCGGTATTCCATCACGGGAATCACCTTTTCTTTGCTTGCCTGTACGACGACCACCAGAGCGATCAGGCCACCACAATCACCGGTGAATGGTTGTTGGCAACCTTCCATGATCCACTATTCCACTTCCTTTTCGTAATCGGCATGAATGTGACATCTACTCTCCAACTGCCGACTATGGCACATCTTTTTCAGCGGTCCTGAACTGCTACTTCTATGTTACTCACTACCTCAACTGCTCTCCTAACTCTGCTATGCTTCCCACTTTCTCTTTGTTGCGTGAGACGAAGTCTGTTGGCTACCGAATGCGTACCGAAAGCCGCTTAGGCTGTGAGTGCGCTATACAAAACACTCCTGCGTAACACCCACATGGTCTTTATGACTTTGTGGAGTTACTGACGGAGATAAATGACATGACAATGTCGTCTGCCAAAAGGTACGAATTGTTATGATTCGTAGATTTGGACGCAGCAGAAAAATTTATAAGCCCCCACTTGAATGACCAGCGTCCATGATTGAACACAGCACAAAAGTCCTTGTCTTCAATAAGCAAATAAGCAGTCGATTAGGCTACAGCCCGTTTGGCACAGGAAGACGCCACCTGTGCTTCATCGGCTGCACTGGCTTTCGAACACCTCTATGGCCCATGAACTCAACTAGGGCCAGCAGAGGGACCGATAACCACGCAGCTCAATGGTTCAATGACGTCAATACCAGAGTAGCAGCTCGAAACCAGGAATTAAATCGCATACAAGTTAGTCCAGCATAATTGTTGGTCCGCATTGGGCTACCATCTCGACCCACGTGGACTTGCAGGCAGAAGTGGCCCAGTTCATCGTCACGACCGGTTTGCACGCTGGCCTCACCCATGCAAAGTCTGAAAGTGCAGCCGAAATCATGGACCTCAAGCCCCCAGTGTCCACTAGCGGAGACATCTTGGATTTTTTCATGGGGAGACGTAAGGCGCTCCAAAAAGGAGGGGAAAGCACCGGTGTAGTAATGCACGCGGTCCTCTACTCGTTTTTGGCCAGTTCGGTACGAAGGCCCGACCACAGCAATTTGGAGCGAGATGTTGCTCGCACAGAAGTAAGATTACTTCCCGTGGCCACGGCGGGCTGCTTTAGAATAATAATAATAATAATAATATTGCACTTGATAAAGCGCCCTCAGAGAACTTAATCTCTTTCTAGGCGCTTTACAATTGCTGCAAAGTGATACGCAATAGAATAGTAAGTAAAATCATGCTTGAAAAACAAACAAAATGAATAACATGGTTAGGGGTTACATGCACTGGGTCAGCATGCAAATGTGGTTAGTGGCAGCATGAACAGTGTCAGCACGCATAAGCACATCGAGGACGAATCACAAGGACCCACTAAATGCTGTCCTAAATAGGTATGTTTTTAAGTTTCTTTTAAATGTGGTCAGGTCAGGGGATGTTCTGATGCAGGTCGGGAGGGAGTTCCAGGCTGTGGGAGCATACGAGCTAAATGCACGGTCTCCAAAGGATTTAAGGTTTGTACGAGGTATTTCTAGACTGTTGGATTCCGAAAAGCGAGTGGTACGATGCTTAGCCTGATGGGGTAGTATATCTGAAAGATAGGCTGGAGCCATAGAATGAAGAGACCTAAAAGTGAGCGACAAAACCTTGAAGTCAATCCGTTGCTTGACTGGTAACCAGTGCAGGGCAGTCACGACTCGTGCGCCCGACAGACTTGCACAGGAAACACACAGCATCCCAGTGAGCCGGGGCCACGGGTAAGCCATTCCGTAAGAGCAACGGACGCGAATCAGCTATCTGCCGAATTCCGATTGCCGCTCCACTTTATTATGACGCTAGCCTTCTAAAAAACCATATGCATCAGTATTTCAGCCAGATTGCACGAGGCTTGTAGCTACCTCATTGCGGCCTCCACGGGTCCAGGCATTCATTCAACTGAATTGCCAGAAACCAGACAAGGCAACCAATTCAAGTCTGAGCAAAAATCATCAATTTTTCCGCCTTCCGCAAAGCGGCATGAGGCGAATTCCTCGTGTATGTGGGCTGTAGGCGCGCACTCTGGATGCTTCGCTGTTTTGTGTTCGTTGCAACCCCATCTGATGCGTGTGATCTTCAGATCACTGGGCTTTTAAACGATTGGCCGCCCGGCTATCAGCTGGTGGTGTATATGATAATAATATTGATAATAGATTTGATATAGCGCCCTTAGAGAACTCGATGTCTTAATAGACACTTTACATTTGCTGCAAATGAAGCACAATCAAATATGGTTAGATATGGTTGGATATGGTTAGTGAAAGCATGCTCAATAAACAACGAAAATAACATGGTTAGAGGTGATATACACAGGGTCAGTATGCAAGCATTTTTAGTGACCGCAAGTTCAGTGTCGGCACGCATTAGCACATTAATGACGATTCACAGTGACCCACTATGTTTTCACAACAAGGTGGGTTTTTAGATTCTTTTTAAATGTGGTCAACTCAGGAGATGTTGTTACGCAAGTCGGGAGGGAATGCTAGGCTTCTGGAGTGTGCAAACTACCGGCGCGATCTCCAAGGTTCAAGATTTGTACGGGAATGGGTAAACAGTAAGATTCCGAAAAGCGGGTGGTACGATGCATAGCTAGATGGGGCAGTAGATTTGATAAGTAGGCTGGAGCTAAATAATGAGCCGGTCTGAAAGTGAGGGACAAAACCTTGAAGTTGGTGAATTTCTTGACTGGGAGCCAGTGCATGTGGGAGAGAAGTGGTGTGATGTGGCAACTGCAACGCTCTCGACAAACGATTCTAGCTGCAGAGTTTCGCACTACCTGTAAGTGCTGTTGTGTTACAGTGTCTCTGGCAGCGGCTGTTCTTGTGGAGTCTCGCGGAGATACGAGCGGAAGAACGCGAGCGGTTAACGAGACTCTGTCTTTATTCCCTCAGCAGGTACATATACGAGCTGGCTGACTTAACCAATAAGGGAGTGGCCCACCACATCTGTGGTGGGCCACATGCTTAAATAAAAGGCCGGGCGCTGCACCGAGTCAATTGCAGAGCCACCTGCTGTAGGTGGGGCATACATTAGTGGCCGAGGCTGCGGTGCTAATTACAATAGCAGGCCATACAACAACACCCGAGTGCACTTGCAGGTAGACCAGCTAGCAGTGAGTTGTACAAGTCAAGACGGGATGTCGAAAATGCCTGTACCAATTAAGATGTAGTATCGCTGTCTAAACAAGCCCGACTTTTAGCTGTGTTGTGTAGCTAAAAGTTGGCAGACTTGCCTGTGGAGCTGATATGGTCGTCTAATAAAAAGTCTCTTTGATACATGACACCGAGGTTTCGTGCAGATTCAATAGGGCGTATGCTGGTACAGCCGATTTGGAACGTTATTCTTCCTAATTTCTGAATCGCACTTGGTGTTCTTATATAATTGGTAAGTTGGTTTTATCATCATTCAATTTAAGAAAGTTTGCTGCTATCAATGTGCTGATGTCAATCAATACATGCCCCAAGGAGTTGAGAGAATTTGACTTGCATGAGGGCTGGGGGGGGGGTTAAAGCAAAGGTACAACTGAGTGTCATCCGCATAGAAGTGAAAGATTACATCGTGCTTAACAATTACATCGACATGAAGGAGGCTCTAAACCGTGAAAATAATGAGACCGAGCACACATTCCTGAGGTACCTCATATTTCAGAAGTTTCTCAAAGATCTTTATCCATTCACATCAATACTCTGGAGTCTCCCACTGAGATAGGACCTGTACCATTGCAATGCAGTGCCAGCGATGCCATGGCGAGATGAGAGGCGCTCAAGAAGGACTTGGTGATCGATAGTATCCAAAGCTGCCGAAACATTGAACAGAACAAGTCGAGATACTCTACCTAAGTCTGAATTCTTAAGTAGGTCGTTACATACCCGAGGCATTACTGATTCTGTGGAGTGATTGGCTCTACAACTAGACTGGAACTTACTAGAAATGTTTGAAGTTTCAATATATGAGTTCAGCTGGTCTGCCACGAGTCGCTCCAGGATGGACTAGTTATTCCTTCCACGGCCAGTTAATGGCGCAGTGAAGCATTATGGCCCTGCTTCGGGTTTATGGACCTTCTCCATTTTATGGGAATAATTTATGAGGGTGAGTCACAGCTGGAAGATGCACAGGGAGTCGAAACCAGGACTTGTGGTAGGGCAATGGCGTGTTGGCCCGCTGCGAGCGTAAGTGTGAAAACACACAATTGCTAAAGCCCCCTCGGTGGTTCCGTGTTGTCACTTTTGTGTTGTCAGAGCTTCAAACTACACCTCGTAGGTATCGAGGCAAATCAGAGACGACGCAGCCAGCAGTGCTTTCTTTACCTTGGCATGGTCTCTCTTAGGGATGCTTTCGTATACGGTTAATGCCCCACGCTTAAGAATTAGCGGCAGAACATTTTCCATGTCATCAACTCATTCCATCCTGGCCAGTGACTCGAGCCAATTCAACCATTAAGCGAAGCCTTCGTTGCTGTCAAATTAAGCGATTGCTTTCCTCAGCTCTACGTTCAAACTCTTCATAAAATGCCAAATTAGCTTGCTGTTGCATGCCCCTTTGCAGCAAATGTAATGCGCCTAGAAAGAGATTGAGTTCTCTGAGGGCGCTTTATCCAGTGCATTATTATTATTATTATTATTATTATGCTCCCCGAGCAGCACGTACGCGATAACACGCTGGACACCGATGCGGGTTCACAAGGACATGCATTCTCTCGGGCGCCTACAGCGCTCCCGAACATAGCCGCCCTCCCCTCCGCCGGCCTGCGAACTGCCCGACCTCAGCAGGCCGTGACTCACCCTAATACAGAATTTCCTTATAAACCGGCATGGCACACTGGCCTCAGCAGGAATACCACGGCCATTATCCTGCGCATATGCTAATGGAAAGGCAATAAATTAGCCTCATTCCCCTTTATCTCAAGATCGTACAGGGTGCACAATCCTAGTGCCAGTGGGCCTATCAACTACACTGCCTACGCCCTCGTGGTGCCAGTTTGTATCACTGGCTACACGTTTGAGGTAAATACACGCGTTGCCATCACCAAAATGAAATGAAGGGAAATGAAAGACGAGCTGCCCCCACCAAAAAAACAGTTATCGCCGCGTTATCGCTGGCTGTACAGAGCCTATGACGTTATCTTTATGACATACGAGATCCCAGCGTTAACTGTTGACACTGAGGCTTAGGATTCCACCACCCTCTAACTTATCTGGCAGTTTTGCTTCGAGTCCGTACTAACGTAGATGCTCAAGCACTCGGTCATTCGAGACAGTATAATTGTGCGCCAAAATATTGTCGAAATACAAATGAGCGCCGGATCTGACTTGTTGGTCGGAGAATTCACTTTATTTAGAATATCGATCTTTATGTTCGGAGTAATGCTAAGGCTATAACCCAGGCTAGTAACGCAGTACCGGCGGCCATAATACTTAACCACCTGACCCTTCGGCAATGACAAATCTATGCGAATCTGCAAATAGGCGTTGTGAGTCCCTGCGTACAACGTTGTTCACTGCATACGTGCCCGTCTGCCGCGTTGCTCGACACAAACTGGTTGAGCTACCGATAATTGATAACCGGAGTCGCTTATAATTTACTGCTTTGGACAACGGCCATTAGGGGAGTCAGTCATCTGCACTTCCGTGAAATGATTGAAGCCAATCACACCTTATCCGTTCATCCACATCTACCTCCCGTACTCTGCTTCTACCTCAGTCAGAATAAGATAATCGGGAATGTGATTCTGCAGCAGGGGTGCCTATGTACCCTCTATTCATTTCCATCGCGCATGGCACGCCCCATTACGGCAGTAAAGTCTTCGTGTTTGAGACTATGAGCTCACTCGGATCTCCAACTTTAGCAACAAGCGAGACATCGGTGGCCAGAAGAACGCGAAGATAATTTCCGCCGGGTTCTTTTCCACGGGTGCCTCGTTACTGAATTCAACTCGACCTTCGCCAGAGCCGACGCGGAATCCGCATGGTGCTCTTATGATTTCCATCCTAAGGACGACGTCCCAGCCCTCAACTATATCAGTCGCCAAGCAATTGACCTCTAGCGTTCCTCCTATAATTAGTTAACCGACCTTACATATAAACGTACACAGAGCGTGGTCTCCTATCATCATCAAAATACCACAATTCGCGGACTGCACTTCGCACTAGTGGGTCAGCGCTGGTACGGGGCAATGTGCGGGAGTCAACAAGTGCGGTTGCACGCTTGCTATTCAGTATCATGCCAATCAAGGGTGGCCGTGCCAAATTAAGGGACCAAGATGATGGTGGTGTAGGTTATTCTTCTTGGTTGTCTTTTCTATCGTCCCGCTTGCTGAACTTGACGGCATACGCTGCAGCCAGGTCATTGGGACCACCGAAGATCCAGCAAAGCCGTTTCTTTGGCCTGCTTTTAAAGTGTCGGTCGAGGTACCGCCTTTGCGCATCCAGTTTAGACTGCGACACGTCGCCTCGGATCTCGGCACGTTAATTCTCAAAGGAGCCAACCGGTGAAAGCATCTACCGGTGAAATAAAGTTCCTTGTCATCTCCACCAGCACGGGCATCTCCGCTTTGGTAAGCAAGCGAACTGCCTGCAGATGCCGCTTTACATCATCGGTTTGGCCTGCCACAAACGCACATTTCAGCAAAGATTATAAGGAATTCCTACTTGTGGCTCGGCAGTGAAGACAGTGAATGCCAGCGAACGAAGTCGGCCAAGTAGACTTCCGGCGACTCACCTTCGCAAAGTCTTCTACGTGATAACTCGAAATATGCGTGGGAGCAATCGGGCAAAAACGCAGCGCTTAGCTAGCGTTTCACCTTCATGCATTCACTTTATGACAGCCCGCCAGCCCTGCGTAGACTGCAAAAGCTCCGCCAATCAAATGCAATGATATGAAGCCGGCGAGAGCATCATCTTGAACCTTGTGCAGCTCTGCCACGGCATCCAGCCCACCCAAATCCGTTTTATCGTCGTAGGGTGCGACTTTGGCGAGTATCAAAATCGACACAATTCCAAGTGACAACTTCCTGCCGAAATAGCTTGAAGTTAGACGCTCTGACATTACACAAGCGACGCGCGAAAACACCAACGGGGGCCTTAAACAAACGTGTATTCAGCTGACGCTAGCAGTGCAACAGCACATGGCCGTTCTCCCCTCATTTACCGTTACCACTGCCCTTGTTGGTGCGTTCGCCCTGGCCTCCCGTCCACAAGCGGGCTACACCGCGTCAATGTCGAGCCAGCGTGCTTCGACCGATTACCGGATGACCACGAGGCCACAGTATATCTAATTATTAAACTATGTTGTGACATTTGTGTATAGCACCCTAGGAGAACTAAATTTCTTCTTATTCAAAGCATGTCAATTGGCTAATAATAAAATGCCCACTGTCAGCACGCATAAGCTTACACGGAACAATTCTGAAATACCCAGCGAACGCTGCGAAGAAAAGATGAGTTTTAGCTTACTTTTGAATGTCGTCACGTCAGTGGATGTTGCGACGTCAGTCTTCAGTGAGCTCCCGGCTTTCGCGATACGAACGAAGACGAGCTTCTATGTTGAGGCTCGTGTGAAGGTCGAGTCGGCACGTCCAATTAAGCAGAAGAAATAGGATGGAATTGGATGGAATTCTAACAGCGCTGTAGAAAGGCACTGAGTTTGGTGCAAGCGACGCCAAGGGTCACATGACCAGCTCTATTATCAAGCCAACCCAAGCTACCGGGAGCATGCTGAGACCCAGGTGTGCAGGGTGGGTACCTGCACCTTCAGAGTATTAACGCTCTCAGAAGCAGAACATCTGGAGCTGCTTTCGGCTGCTGAGCTGCCAGTACTGCTTAGTGAACTCTTAGCAATGAGCATTGATTCTGGATTAACGTACGCTCAGTTCGATGCAGTTCTTTAAGAGTCTAAATATTGGTTTACCTACGCTCCACAATTCGTTTAATTGCGTCGCACAATGAGTATTTTGAATTCCAAGTTTTGGCAGATCATGCGGCTACTTAAGCTTTCAAGTATTCGTTGCAGCCTTAATCCAGCCATTAACGAGAGCCATGTTTTCTCGTACAATGTATACCAAGATGATCACAGGATATTAGGCAAGCATAAGACCTCTAACATGTTGTGCTTGTTGACATTAAACATGTCACCAATAACCATTTGATCGTAAAAATTTAGCTGATTTAAAAGCCTCGTGTGTATAGCGACAGAAGAGCTTTAACGGCTATCACCGATGCTTGCAGTTGGAAATACAAAATCGCTCATAGTAAGATACGAACCCACGACCTCGACCCCGATGAGCGTGCACCTCACCTCCTGGGTTCTCATGGCATGCTTCTTTTACAGCATATCTAAAGTGCCTAGAAAGAGAATTAGTTCTCTGAGGGTGCTAGACGAATGCATTAATAATAATAATAGGTTTGTAGAGAGCCCTAAGAGAACCGAATCTCTTTCTATACACTTTACAGATCCTATATAGAAAGCATTACCAAATGATCGGTGGTAACATCCGCAAGCAGCAGGCGCAGTTTAAGCAGGCATATGCACACGAAGGACGTCACAAAGACCCACCAAACGCTGTAATAAACCGGTGCGTCTTGAGCTTTTTCTTAAATGTCGTCATGTCAGGGGACGCTGTAACATGCATCGGTAGTGAGTCCCTAGCCTTGGAAGCATAAGAACCAAAGGCATGATCTCCAAAGGTTTTGAGGTTCGTACGAGGTATGGCTAAACGATTCGAGTCAGAACAGCGGGCTGTACGATTCTTGGCCTGGTGAGTTAGTAGCTCTGATAAGTAGATATATATTATTACTGTTACAACTGAAGATCCAGAGATACAATCCTCGTTTAATATTAGTAGATAAAATTACGAGCGCGTGAAGTTAAGAAAATAAAGAGGAGCGCCTGTCCAGACCAGACAGCGGGAAAGAATTAAGAGGTTAGGGAACCTGCGGTCAATCGATCAGCCAGACGAAGCTCGAAGTGGCACAGCTGATAATGGTCGGCCTAATAGGACTAGTGCAAGTGATAATAATCACTCGCGTTAGCTCAGCTGGCTGGCTGATGGATTGGCAGCCAGTGCATTCGGCTGAGAGAGCTGCAGTGCTGGCCGTAGCTTCGACTGCCTACAGTAACTCATCGTTCATTTGAAAGTGGCCAGTGGCTTCTACGTCACACTTGTACACTTGGGCATGTACAATTGGCTAGTACAGAATTCTCATGGCATCGGCGGTCATTGGTGGACCAATCGGCCCGCGATGGTTTAGCCCAGGGATATCAAGGCGCTCGCATCGACCGGGTCTGGCCGAGGTCGTGGGCTCGAGGAAGACGACACCGCAACTGGATGTAGTTGGTCAAGGAGGATAAGGTGGCCAAGCCCATATTGGGTAAAGAATTTATAACATGAGAGATTTTTCCATAACTAGTAAGCTGGCTTCATCGCTAGATATGACGAAGCTAAGCCGGGGATAAACCTTACGGGTGCATGCGAACTAAAGGCATGGCCTACAAACTGGGTATATGCTGAATTTCTTTCATTTAAGTGCCATTCGTTAATATCACTGGATCGATTGGTCATATGACATGGCTTCAGCTTGTCAGAACGACATCGTACATCAAGGAAGGACAGGGTCGAGTCACTGTCGATCGATGCTCGGGGCTGGCGGTAGCTGAACATCGCCAGAATGCTGCTTCAGATCTTCTTATTCCCTCGTAATTCCGTGTAATTAGCTGTGGGTAAATCAAGGTACACGGAGAGCAACTCCGTGTACAACAGCCGAAAAAACCCAGGCAGTTTGTTTGGTTCCCCTTAGTCGGGGCTTCCAATCGTAGCGGCACGAGTGCAACGTGTAATGACCTTGAGCTTGAGCAATTAGCGGTAGCGAAGCATTCCTCGATATCCTACAGGCAGGCGCTAAGCTAACGTCAATACCGTATTCGGAAAAGCACACAGAATCGCCTTAGATTACGCTTGACGGGCAGCTCACTGGCCCCCACCAGACTCGTGTAAAGCCTACAGCAGCTTGCGCTCAGCGGTGTGACTCGCTTGCTCACTTTTAGACTGCCACTCCAAGAGAGTGACTGTGGTCAGGCCATACATAGTGTCCAGGTCGTAAGACGTACAATAATCTCGCTCGCGCACAGTCATAAATTGCGAGTGTTAAGTTTTCGCGAGCAGTCTCGCGCAGCAAAAGACGGTTCCAACAGATGCCGTTTATTAAGGAAACGATTAACCGAGCGCTAGCTTAGGAGTATCTGAGAAATCTGTGACTTCCTTCTGATCTCCTCTCGGCGGCTTCGGAGATGGCCACGGAGAAGTACGCTGTCGCGGTACAGCAGACCTAACTGCGATGTTCTTAAGCCTGGGCTTTCATAATCGTTGTTACAAACGTGGTGTGCGGCTTCCGCATCCGGTTTAAACTAGATTGAAAACGCAGGGCGGACAGGAGACGAATACCGGCAAGGCCTGAACCTTGTAGCTCGGCTAGTTACTTGTAGGTGCTTCACCAATGCACTCAGGTATGCTGACAGTAGGAGAAACACTATAGAGATGAAGAGTGCTCACACCTTAACATGCCAAGTCCGTATTCATGATGCAGACAAGTCTATTTAACAGCAGCGGACGCTTACAGGCGTTCAAAAGCGGCCATTACTTACACCAACGGCTATGTGACCTAGAGGTTTAATCGGCTCCTATGCCAATGCCTCGAGTCTCGAATCCGGACTCTCCGCCTATCTCAGGGCGCCGACCTTATATTTGGCCTTGAAAAAGCTACAGCATAATCGCATAATCGCCAATGATAACTAACCGCCACAATTCGGCCGGTTTAGCAGATGCTGCCGTTACATCGTGGCTATTTATTTCATAAGCGGCCCCCATTTCAAATTCAGGGCCAAGCTGCTAGGTCATATTCGAGGTTCAGCGGTCAAACTCATAGTTTATAATGGGGGAACGTTGCATCATCCATTCGTGATTAACATGTATGTCTAAATCTGCAACTAATCGTAGACGTAAGGGAGGCTGTCGCGGCGTGTTTCCCGGGCAAAATAGAACCACTCTTCCCTATCAGTTGCTCTCGGTGCGTAGGCTTACTGCACAGCAGCATTGAACACACTTTCTTATGGCATACAGTCTAGACGCGGAACTGCAGATTTAGCAGACAAGCACCTGCGTACATCAAAGCTGCTCTCCCAATGGTTGGACACGTAGCCAATCGGTTGAGGGTACGTTACGTAGATAGTAGGTTGAGGGCGTGTCCTGTATTTACTGTGTTTGCTCGTCTGTGCCCGTTAACAAAAGTAAACTGGCGAGTATGCCCGTGAAAAATCAAGGTGAAACTTAGTGCTGCTTTATAATGCCTCCATGACTAGCCATCAGGCCCGATCTCTATCTAAAATTAGGGACTTAACCAAACGGTGGCTCGAAAAATAGTTAACCAGCTCCCTGGTTACGTCTAGGCTAGATTATTGCTATTCCATTTTGGCTGGGCTACCGCAAAAAGCCGTTAGGCCACTGCAGGTGGCGAAGAATGTGGCTGCAAGGTTAGTTTACAAATCCCAGAGGTACAGCAGTGTGTCTCCTTTGCTGAAACAGCTTCGATGGCGTCCCGTTGATCAATGGATTCAGAGTACAGCTCTTAAGATGACACACGCTTGGCTCGTTCATACCTAGCTGAACTACTGCAACCGTTTTAGTCTCCTTATGCCCTCAGGTCCTGTATGGATAATAAATTAGCTGTTCTATTCTTCCAATTAAAGGCCGTAGGCGACAAAAACGTTTGCTCTGCAAGTCCTAACTGGCTTCCACAATTCGTATGCAACAGCATCTTCTCTTCGGCTGGCGACTATGGCACATCCTGCCCAGCCGTTCCAAGCTGCTACTTTCTTGTTATTCACTACCTTAACTGCCTTCCTGCCTTAGCTATGCCTCTCGCTTTCGCCTTGTTGCGCGAGATGAAAAAATCTGTGGGCTACCGAATGCGTACCGAAAGCCGCTTAGGCTGTGAGTGCACTATAGATATGTAACGCCGAAGGCTCGGCGGAGTAGGCTTGACCTGCCGCTCACCTAGCGGCGTAGCCTAGCGCCTAATGCCATTCGGTGCGCGCCTACGCGCAATAAGCTGGCCGCCACGAAACGAGCGTTTCTGGCGCTAACCTGCTTATCGTTACTAAAGGGGGTCGTGAGTCCGCGGCGTGAATTGGAAAGGGAGACACACAGATTGAGGATTTTACTGAACTTTATTCCCACTTCCCCTCTGTTGCGTGAGATGAAGTCTGTTGGCTACTGAATGCGTACCGAAAGCCGCTAAGGCTGTGAGTTCGCTATACAAAACTCTCCTGCGTAACACCCACATGGTCTTTATGACTTTGTGGAGTTACTGACGGAGATTCATTACATTACATTCGCAAGCGCACAAAGTCGCTGCGCGTCTAGCTCAGTTTTATGTCCACACTCCTCGCACGTTCTCAACAGCACTAACACTTTTGTGAAGGAAATACTTCACACTGAGCGCGAACCGGAGCCTAAACCCTAACCAGAGAACTAGGACTCCGTTTCCACCTGTGCAGAAGGAATACGCCACACAAACCACCTCAAGCACTCTTGCGGAGAAAACACGTCTCCACACTGAAGCTACTTACGTCTATAGTGGGGAACGACCCAAATAGACGGACCCCGAACCAGAGCCTAAACCCTAACCGGAGAACTAGGACTCGGTTTCCACCAGTGCGGCAGGAATACTCCACACACGCCACCTCAAGCACTCTTGCGGAGGAAACACGTCTCCACACTTACGCTGCTTACATCTATATTGGGGAATGCCCCAAATAGACAGAGCTCAAACTGGAGCCTAAACCCTAACCGGAGAACTAGGACTCCACACACGCCAACTACGCCTAGCTCGCACCGGAAAATCCCTATGCCGAGATCACGTGCTAGCGCGCACACACAAAACACGAAATAAACACAAAATGCCAGCTCGGGCGCGATACGACCGTATTCGGCGGAGTCCACCGAATTCTCCTAGTGCTGTCTTGTCCTGTTCCGTCCATCGTCGGCGGACAGCCCGCCCTCCTCCCTCGCTTTCAGAGAAACGAGTCTGACGGCGTCGAAGCTCGGAGCCGGACAAAAGACACAAGACTAGAAAGACCAAGAGCGAGCGTCGCTCGACTCTTAAATACCTAGCTGAGACAATGGGGCAAGAGCTTAGTGGTATAGGGCCCGACACCCCGGCCCATTACGGCAAGGAATTAATACCGTCAGTAGGCCACTGGAAGGGCACTCCTGTCCAGCTTGAATCGTGAATGTGTTTCAGACGATTCTTTCTTGGAAAGAGTGAAGGCGGAGGTTGACAGGCCAGCCAACATCAATTAGCAGCTTCCGCGGGTATCGGCCCAATGCTAAAGGCCGAATCGCCACCACTGGTCTCAGAGCTTCCTGGCTTGCTCTTAAGCTCTTGCTCTCTAACCGCACTGACGCTCCTCTCTGGCTCACTGCTCCAGGACAAAGGAGCTCTAGCCAGCCGCCGAACAGCTCTTGTTCGCGCTAAAATTCAGCCAAGGCCAGCAGGGTGCTACAGATAACTCTCTGGCGTAACACCCACTGAGTCTTTGTGGAGTTACAGACGGAGATAAATTACGTTACATCATATTGCAATGCGAGGCTGCGTGTCCGCTGACCGTGTCGTACCCATGTAAGCGCAGCCTAGCTGGGGAGCCTAGCCTACTTTAGCGCGAAAGGACTCCACACCATGACCTAGGTCGTCGAGCACTCGAATCTGACCTCCAATCTCTTGCTGTTTCGACGTTCTCATAAGCGAGACGCGCGAACGAGCTTTGACAGTTCGTTCCCGCGCTTCCGGTCTCTTCGTGAAGTAGAGCGCAAGCGCGTCGACCGTGTCGTGCATGCGACCTTTCTTTCGAATACCACTCAGCGTGGCACTATGTGGCTTCCTTTGTTGCTTGCTATTCTTGCTGTTGTCCACAACAGGCACATACTAGTCTATTCTCTTTGCTCCTCTTTATGCCCAATATGCATTCATTAATATGAAAACTCGCCGATGTCCAATGGCCGACGGACACCGCGGGTCTGTGTGGAAATTAGCCTGCACCCATGAAATATTCATTCCGGAAAACTTCGATTTTGCTTTGGAAGGCTGGCTGACGAGTGTACGCTGACAGCCTGACGCTGGTGGGCTGACACTGAGCCCCACTTATTGCCAAGTGTAGAGCTTTCAGTTAGTGCAGCAAAATCTGTATAAGAGCAAAAATCAAACTTACTTATTTCAAAATTATATTTTACAACTTTCTCAGAGCCAATCTAAAAAATCATACGTCAGTGTCAGTTAGAGAGCTAGCATTTAGTTTCGTGAATGTAACGTAAATATGTGCTGACCTTCTTTAAATTGATTTAAACTATTAAATAAGCCCATGTACCTTTGCTTTGATCCCTCCCAGCCTTCGAGCACCTCAAATTCTCTAAACTCACTAGCTGCATGCATTGATGACATCCGCACATGGATGGCAGCAAATTTTCTAAAACTTAACGATGATAAAATTAACTTACTAGTCATGGGCAAACCCAGTGTGATCCAGAGATTGGAAAGGCTGACTCTCAAAATTGGCTCTGCCAGCATATCTCCAGTTGAATCAGCTCGAAATCTAGGTGTCATATTCCAAAGCGACCTCTCGTTAGACGACCATATCAGCTCCACAGTCAAATCCGCCTATTTTCAGCTTCATAACATTGCTAAAATTCGGGCTTGTTTAGATAAAGATACCACGTCCAAGTTGGTCCATGCATTCGTGACATCTTGTCTCGACTTCTGCAACTCACTGCTTACTGGCCTACCAGCATGTGCGATCAGGCGATTGCAGCTGGTGCAAAACTCTGCAGCTAGGCTCGTCTGTCGTGAGCGTCGCACTTGCCACATTACTCCACTTTTCGCCGACCTGCACTGGCTACCAGTCAAGCAACGGATTGACTTCAAGGTTTTGTCGCTCACTTTTAGGTCCCTTCATTCTATGGCTCCAGCATATCTGTCAGATATACTACCCCATCAGGCCAAGCATCGTACAACCAGCTTTTCGGAATCCAACAGTCTAGAAATACCTCATACAAACCTTAAATCCTTTGGAGACCGTGCATTTAGTTCATATGCTCCCAAAGCCTGGAACTCCCTCCCAACCTGCGTCAGAACATTCCCTGACCTGACCACATTTAAAAGGAACCTAAAAACACACCTATTTAGGACAGCATTTAGTGGGTCCCTGTGATTCATCCTTGATGTGCTCATGCGTGCTGACACTGTGCATGCTGCCACTAACCACATTTGCATGCTGACCCTGTGCATGTCACCCCTAACCATATTATTCATTTCGTTTGTTTTTCAAGCATGATTTTACTTACCATTCCATTGCATTTCACTTTACAGCAAATGTAAAGCGCCTAGAGAGAGAGATTAAGTTCTCTGAGGGCGCTTTATCAAGTGAATTATTATTATTATTATTAAGTAAAGGATTATGAGAAGATTATATGTATGCAGGTCGATAGCTTGCCAGAGACAGGCTCAAGAAGGCATGTTCAATTTCAACAACGAGAGTGCATGTTGCAGCTATAAAACAGTATGCAAGTTAGCAAGCTACCTCAATCTGCCCCTTTTTGACATAACTTGTAATATGTTTTATAAATTTCACAGCATCTAAAATGTAAGCGCGATGTCGGTGGATGTGACGGACTCACTAGCCAACCAGCCAACTAGCTAACCAAGCTTTTTACAGGGGATGAGAGATCCTCTTTTTGCATATCGCCTCAATAGAATCACTGATCACTATCAGGGTGCTTTTCATATGCTACATGGCTCTAGCTCACGACCCTGGTCATTTGAAGGCCAACACCCTACACCTGGGGAAAAACTGAGCTGCAATGTTTGTGGCATAAACCCTCGATTATTGCTTCCATTGAAGTGAGTTGTAAGACGTCTCCGTAGAGACTACGTAAAGCTGCTATGTTTACTATCATTCATTCGTTCATGGTTGCTCTAGCAAGCGAACTTCACGAGTGCTCAATGAGCCTTTAGCCTCCGCCGAAAGTCCTGCAGAGGGCAATCCGACTGAAAGCCAATTAAGATAACCTGTCCTCGAGCCTCAAGTCGACTGCGCACGTACTACTCGGCGATTATTTCTCCAGCTTCAGGGGCAGCCAATGTTTTCAATCGGGTTAAAGGGCCGCCAGAACTGCGTCGCGTTCACTGTGCTCTTTCTATGCTCGGCGCTCAGGTGATCAATAATTTATTTTACCTTTAGACAGGTCTAAATGGAGCGGCAGCGCCAAGCTACGTGGGGCCGCCGCTCCAGATAGATTCACAAAAAGGGCGATATAAGCCATTTTTAGTATATTGAAAGGGGCTTTTAGGCTGCTCCTTGAGCGCTGTGATCCAGGCAGCATAGTTTAATAACATCATTGAGTCATTTGTACGGCACCCCCTCAGAGATCGAAATCGCTCTCTTTTCATTTGCTGTAAGAAAGAAGCGTGCTTAGAATATGCTTAGCGGTAACGTGCGTAGCGTCGGCGGGTGTAAGCATGCAATAATAATAGTAGTACATTCGTATAGCACCCTCAGAGATCCCAGTCTCTTTCTAGGCACTTTACATATGCTGTTAAGGAAGCGTGATCGAGTGGTTAGTGGTAGCACGCTCGATGCAAACAAGAAAAATATGGTGAGAGGTGACATGCACAGGGGCAACATGCAGATATGGTGAGTGGCAGCATGCACAGTGTCAGCACGCATAAGCACACGCAGGACGAACCAGAAGAATCCACTAAATGCTGTGACGACAAGCAACAATTCGCACTTACCCAGAAATTGCTGTGAGCAGCAGTGCGTTTCTAACTTGTTTTTGAATGTCCTAAAGTCAGGATATGTCTCGACGTCAGTCGGCAGGGGGCGGGGGGGGAGGGAGGGGTGAGCTCCAGGCTTTGGGAGCATATGAACTAAAGGCATTGTCTCCATAGGATTGGAGGTTGGTCGAGACGCAGCGAAAAGTCTGGAGTCAAAAGAGTGGCTGATACGGTGTCTGTCCTGATTGAGAAGTAGTTTGGATAGGCAGTCTTGAGCCAGAGAATGACGTTACCTCAAAGTTAGTGGAAAAAACCTTGAGAAGTCGATCGGCTGCTCGATGGGTAGCCAGTGCAGACTGGTAAGAAGGGGCGTAACGTACAACGACACGTGAGCTCACGACGGGAAAGCCTAGCTGACGAGTGTTGCACCAGCTGCAGGTGCCTTATTGCACACGATGTAAGACATTCTAGATGTGAGTGACAGAAATCGAGACGGGATGTCGCAGATGATGGACCAATTAAGAGTTATTCGAGCAACCCAGTAGAGTGAACAGGTACAGTTACGTTAAGATTTTAAACAGCTCGTTGCCATTGAAGACGTCTCCGAATGATTTGAAGTGGAGGCCCAATTGCTTAGCCCCCCCCCCCGCGCCAACATCTTTCTGACAGATTAATTCCAACACAAAAATTTTCTAAACAGCAAAATGCTACGGCGCGGGCACTCGTAGCTTACATCTATCGAACGAAAGTTTGGAGATGTTATGCTAGGCTCTGTCGTGGAAGGGCGTGTCTCACGCGTTCCCCACCACGCATTTTCCGTGTTCCTAGGATTGGCAGTAGACGGAGTTTAAGCTGGTCTTGAGCAAATTTAAGGTTGGCCCGCATGGCTTAATCCTGGCTAAGCCCCTGCCCGAATTTCGTGCGCCTACGGAGCTGCTCGTCCAGGGTCCAAAAATATGGCCTAACTTTTCTCGAGAAAGATTAGAAACAGGGAGCAGTGCCAAGGCGGTCCTGCTGTACAATGCTACATAATCGCCGTCGCCGGGCGGTGCGACGTGTCCAAGCTGGAGAATACGCCAATGAGAACCTTAGAGAATTCATTACGTAACGACGGAAGTAGGGCACAACATCCGGTTCGAGAATGGCTACTAGAGAACTGCTGTGCTAACGCCTGAGGGGGAATGGCTGCAACGGAACAGGACACCGCACGCCCGTGTGGCGGCATCCTATTGTCGGGAACGCTTCACGTGCACGGAAAGCCGCGGTTTGTGACTCTAAGTGAGACGGTGTTTTCTTGGGAATCGCTTCCATCGGATGGCGTGCGCCGTTCAGCGGAGCACTCCCTGGGATGCTGTACGTACGCTTTGGCGGAGCTTGTGGGGGAGGGGCGACGATCTATGTTCGTTGCCGTTCCCTCGATCGCGCGCATCTCGCGGGTGTGCGGAAGTGCGTTCTACGGCTGTGTGCTCGGCTGCGTCGCCGCTCTAAAGAGTTCGTCGAACGAGCGTGCGCACGGAGCGCCACCTGCCCGCCCTCGGCTGCTGGTCCGGTTTGCACGGGATGCGCCGCCCTTCTCGAGTTGCTCCTCACGGTGGGACCGTGGCCTACTGCCTAGCGGTGCGACGTCCATTGATAGGCAAAAGAAACATGCCGGTGGGGGAAATCGTCACCGCAAGGCACGTGGAAAACAGCTCGGAGCACCGAAAGCCATCGGAGACCCAGGAGATCGAGATGATAACGCTCACTCCGACGTCGTTTGAACTGTGCTTCATGAAAAGAGGCAGCGGCTGTAGATGGCGACTTGAGTCGCTCAAGTTCACGTGCCCTAGCAGCAGCGACTGCGCCCTCTGGGTGGACACGATTCAGAGTCTGCTCGAAAACAGTAAGCAGGACCTCGCTCGTCGGCCATCGCTGTGTATCTACCTTGCTGACTGAGCTGGCGCGACTGTGCTCCGTCGGGTGGCGGTGTTTTGGCGTCGTTCGGGTTGGCGAAAGGTGGAGGTGGCTTCTTTTTCTTTACCTTGGGATCCCCTCTTTTTTTTTTTTAATGAGTGCACCCGATCGGGACACAGCGGCTGCTGGTATTGGCACGTCGTTCCAATTTTTTAGGCATTTGCCTGTCGTGGCTGTGTCAGCTATGGGACCTTTGCAGCTTATACAGCTTTTCCAGCAAGCACGATTTCATGCTTCTGAGTCCTTTCTGCTCTCGTAGAACACCTCGTGAATGTCGTTTGTTTAGGTGCTCGCCCTGACCTCGGTCTCGGTGAATGTATTTAATGGCCGAGGTCGTGGGCTCGAGCCCCGTGGCACATACAAAGTGCCTGAATGGAGATTGAGTTCTCTTAGGGTGCTATACACGTGAATTATATATATATTTTTTTCCATTGCCAAGACCGCCCTTACAGCTAGTTCAGCACTTGTGCCGTTGATTTGTGATTGATTTATGTTGTCCGTTATTCCTTACCTGCAAAATTCTAGCTCAGCAGCTGTAGATAACTTTGATACCTATTTGTGAGCTTGTTGCTTATCTATTTAATGGATTGGCGCTTGCAGCTGTCCTTCTCACATGAGCACGACAGCTATAGCACTGCCTGTTAATTGGTGACATCTACAGTCATATCCTTCAGAAGTCTTCTTCGTGTGGATCCTGTTATATCCCTAACGGCCCCAACGTCAGCTCAAGTTTTCCTTAGCCAGCTCTGAACTCCTCTCTAGTAAATCTGAGTCTTGAGCTCGCGACTCTCACTAGCTCAGCTGGAGAATGATCAGTTGGGGACGATCTGCTGTTGCCGCATCATTAAAGCCAAGGCTATAAGCCCCGAAGCGTGTGAGCAGGAGAGCACAGTCCAATCAGGAGAGGCATCGGCGTGGCAAGCCAGACAGAGCTTCTCGGACCAGAGCTCCCGCTGGAGACGTAATTATGCAGCCCCTTGGTCGGTGTGCATTTTCAAATTACCACAAAGAATCAATGGGACAGAGAGGGGATTGATGTTAATTGGTATTTGTGTGGTGGACATAGTTTGTGGAACTATGTAACAAGTAGGGAAAGAAATGAGTGCTTTGCCGGCACTGTAAAGCTTGCAGACTTTGCTGCCGTTGGATTACTCTTTGGCTCGGACCATTAGAAGCACCTTTGACAAGGGAGGCCTATTTTTTGAGCAAGCTAATATCGTAGTACGACCAGAACTTCCTCTTAGTGTCATGTTTGAGTACACAGGGTTTTGGATTCTAACTAATAATAGCTCTACTCCCAGACAGTCCTTTCCCAAGAAAAAGCTGTGTGGTGGGTCCTACAGCTGTAGTAGCCTCACGTAAGTTTGTCTGGTTACCTGGCCATTGAAGAATCATGTTCACATTTTCTTTATTTCAACCAGATACGAAACACTGCGGAGCAGAAAGTTTGTTTTTGGTTCTACATCAATGACTAGCACCTCCATATGGCCAAGTGAATGGTGGCACTATTATGTAATTAGATTTCTGTGTGGTGTCAGGAAATTTTGCTGGTCAGGTGGTACTGTAACATGATCAGGTGTGGATGTACCCGTAGATGGCTACCGTCAACAGTAATCCGGTGTACCTTTGAAGTATGGGCGTGCACCAGAGATCTGTTTCCAGGTCACTCTTTTCAGAATCTACATTCTTCCACTTGCCGATGTCTTCACCGAGCACAATTCTGGCTGCCATTTCTATGCTGACTCCACTCAGATCAGAGAGTGCTCTTATCCTTACTTGTTGTTTAACGCCTCAGACCATCTAAACTTTTTTTGCCGGCATGCGCACTTATATGGCAGCTAACTTTGTTAAAATTCTATGCCAATGAAACCAATCAAATATAGTTTATAGGGTAAATCTAGTGATATTGAGAAGCTGGTCGCTCCCCAGGCTCAGAAGCGGAAGCTCAGCCAGCCAGTGTGTCTTCTGTGACCACGTGAATGGAATACTATTCCAAAATGACTACTGCAAATAAGTTCCACAGTCAAGTCTGCACACACTAGGTTAAGCACGTTGGAAAATTCGGGCATATTTAGATAAGGTTACCACATCAAAAGAAAAACATGCTTCTATGGAATTCCATTTCGGCTCCAGTAACTCTTCTTTAAATATTTTCATGCAAGTAGAGTAAGAGGCCTACAGCTGCTGCACGATTCCACCGCTAGATTTGTTTATCGTGATGCTGTAGCACTGCCATATTGCAGTGCTTTTCTTCTGACCTGCACCGCTGCCAATCAAGCATTGCATCAACTTCAAGTTTCTGTCATTCCCATTTAAGTCAAATCATTATCTTGATCCTGCCTATCTATGTATCTAAAGCTTTGCTTCAATCGCTGGCGGTTGTGATGCTGGCGATTATGGGCGCAGTCTGGGAGCCATGGAAAAAGGGAATGCCAACAATCTAGAAGCGATTATATATATATATAAAGCCGAGTACCAGTTTGGGTTCTAGGAGCTAGACAACAGCTTGCTCAGACCCCACCCCTGATGTTATTGCTATGTCATGTTAAGGCATTGCTTGTCCCGGCAACACCAGGCTGAGTGCTTCCAATGGCTTTACAAAGGGCAGTTCAAAGTAAAGACTGGCCGGCAGTGTGCTCGAGTATGTCTACCTGCAATGTCTCTCCCTCCCTCTCTCCCTCTCTCTCTCTCCGATCTGTCATCATTGGTAGATAGCTTCAACACGACACTAGCTGACACGCTCGACGAGTTTGCCCCTCTGACAAAGCGCACTGTGCACCCCCGCCCAGATGGCCTATGGTTTACCGCAGACATTAAACTAGCCAAGTCTACTAAACGAAAGCTTGAAAAAGCATACAAAAGATCCGGACTAACTGTCCATCGACAGGCATATGAAGACTACTGTAGGTCGTACCAATCGATCCTAGCAAAGGCTAAGTCTGGTTTTTATAAAAACATTGTTGAATCACAGATGCACAACCCAAAAATGCTGATGTCGACAATAAACCATCTCCTCAACTGTTCCCAGATTAGCTCATTACCTGATGATCCTAATGATGATCTAGCCGATCGCTTCTCTCGATTCTTTGTGCAGAAGATAGACAAGATCAGGGAATCCATCCCTGCGATGATAACCTCCCCACTAGAATGCTGTTCCTCGATTCCTGGCAGCACCTCAATGTCTGCATTTAAGCAGGTCACTAGTGATCTAGTCCTAAAGTTCGTATCTCAATCAAAGAAGACAACAAGTCCTCTGGACCCTATTCCCACTGTCCTGCTCCTACGTTGCATTGATCTGCTGCTGCCATGCATAACTAACATAATATGTCATTAGCCTCAGGTCATGTCCCAGCACCTTTCAAAAAAGCTGTACTCATGCCACTTCTCAAGAAAGCTACACTTGACCAAGAGAACTTGAGCAACTACCGCCCAGTTTCCCTTCTACCGTTCCTATCAAAGACACTCGAACGGGTCGTGGCGGACCAGCTGAACTCGTATATCGAAACCTCACACCTTGCTAGTAAGTTCCAGTCTGGCTTTAGAGCTAATCACTCCACAGAGTCAGCATTGCTTCGGGTATACAACGACCTACTTAGGAATGCAGACATGGGTAGAGTGTCTCTGCTTGTTTTGCTTGATCTTTCGGCAGCTTTTGATACCATCGATCACAAAGTTCTTCTAGAGCGCCTCTCATCTCGCCTGGGCATCACTGGCACTGCTCTGCAGTGGTTCAGGTCCTATCTCAGTGGGAGACTCCAGAGTATTGACGTGAATGGACAAAGATCATCTGAAGTACCTCTGAAATATGTAGTACCTCAGGGCTCAGTGCTAGGTCCGGTTCTTTTCACGGTTTATACTCTGCCTCTTGCTGATGTGATTGCCAAGCACAATCTAGGCTTTCACTTCTATGCGGATGACACTCAGTTGTACCTTTGCTTTGATCCCTCCGAGCCTTCGAGCACCTCAAATTCTCTAAACTCACTAGCTGAATGCATTGATGACATCCGCACATGGATGGCAGCAAATTTTCTAAAACTTAACGATGATAAAATTAACTTACTAGTCATGGGCAAACCCAGTGTGATTCAGAGGTTGGAAAGGCTGACTCTCAAAATTGGCTCTGCCAGCATATCTCCAGTTGAATCAGCTCGAAATCTAGGTGTCATATTCCAAAGCGACCTCTCGTTAGACGACCACATCAGCTCCACAGTCAAATCCGCCTATTTTCAGCTTCATAACATTGCTAAATTTCGGGCTTGTTTAGATAAAGATACCACGTCCAAGTTGGTCCATGCATTCGTGACATCTCGTCTCGACTTCTGCAACTCACTGCTTACTGGCCTACCAGCATGTGCGATCAGGCGATTGCAGCTGGTGCAAAACTCGGCAGCTAGACTTGTCTGCCGTGAGCGGCGCAGTTGCCACATTACTCCTCTTCTCGCCGACCTGCACTGGCTACCAGTCAAGCAACGGATTGACTTCAAGGTTTTGTCCCTCACTTTTAGGTCCCTTCATTCTATGGCTCCAGCCTATCTGTCAGATATACTACCCCATCAGGCCAAGCATCGTACCACCTGCTTTTTGGAGTCCAACAGCTTACCAATACCCTGTTCAAACCTCAAATCCTTTGGAGACCGTGCATTTAGTTCGTATGCTCCCAAAGCCTGAAACTCCCTCCCGACTTTCGTCAGAACATCCCCTGACCTGACCACATTTAAAAGGAACTTAAAAACACACCTATTTAGGACAGCATTTAGTGGGTCCCTGTGATTCGTCCTTGATGTGCTTATGCGTGCTGACACTGTGCAGGCTGTATCTGTAAGCACATTTGCATGCTGACCCTGTGCATGTCACCCCTAACCATATTATTCATTTCGTTTGTTTTTCAAGCATGATTTTACTTACCATTTAATTGCATTTCACTTTACAGCAAATGTAAAGCGCCTAGAGAGAGATTAAGTTCTCTGAGGGCGCTTTATCAAGTGAATTATTATATTATTATTATTATCCTCTCTTTCTCTCTCTCTCTCTCTCTCTCTCTCTCTCTCTCTCTCTCTCTCTCTCTCTCTCTCTCTTCTCTCTCTCTCTCTCTCTCTCTCTCTCTCTCTCTCTCTCTCTCTCTCTCTCTCTCTCTCTCTCTCTCTCTCTCTCTCTCTCTCTCTCTCTCTCTCTCTCTCTCTCTCTCTCTCTCTCTCTCCCCCTCTCTCTTTCTCTCTCTCTCTCTCTCTCTCTATTTCTCTCTTCAGTTGTACAAGATGACAAATGGGCAATGATGTGAACGAGGGCAGACTTTTAGTTTGACCATCGTCCAAAATCGTTGAATGGGTTGGTGCTTTCAAACCTAGAGCAGCTGAAGGATATGTTTGATCGGTTGGTCGGCCAAGCTGGCGGCCATGGCAGAGATGCCATTGCAGCTCGTATGCAGCTGTGGCCTGTGATCGTCGAGCAGGCCTGTGTGACACTGTAGAGTGTCAATGTGTGCAGGCCAAAATGGCTCCATTTTGACCGCAGCCTCCACACTAGATGGCGCATTAATTTAGCCTATGTTTATGCAGATTTCACACTTGCCTGCACCTTTGCTGGCAAGATGCAGCAGACCTTTACTGTGACCCGGTGTGATGCCTTTGCCGGGGTCGTGCGGGCTTGGGTTCGGCGACGTTGGGGGCTTGCACCGTGCTTTGTTTCTCGCGCTGCTATTTATTACCCGATTTAACAGCGTCATTTTTATAGTGGCAGAAAAGCCTTAACGGCTATCACCACCACTGGCAGTGGGAAATTGAGGTTCGCCCAACTGCAGAATTCTAACCCACGACCTAGGTCGTGAAGAGCGAGCACCTTACCTCCTGGCGCAATGATGTGCTGATCTGGGTCGGCTCTCATCCGGTCTGCCGTGATTTGCGTAGGAGGTAAGGTTGTACTGCTCCATAAAAAGGTTAGCATATTTAGCAGCCTCATGTACGTAGCAGCAGCAGAAGAGCCCCAAGGGCTATCACCACCATGTGCAGGGGGCAATCAGATATTGACCCCCCTGCAGGACTCGAAATTTCGTCTTGAGTCGTGTAGCAAGCCCCATCGCCTTACCATTTGCTTAAGAGCCTGGGGGGGTGGGGTACCACTTTATCAATTGAGGTCCTGCTCCTCCGTGCATCCGTCAGGGGCACCCGTGTAGCACCAGTCACTTGAAGGAGGCATTTGAATTGGCAGCTTATCGGTATGCTTCCCGAATGCAAATGTGTTTTTTTGATCAAGCAACTGAATGCCTCAATCGAAAGTTATGCACAATGGACGCAGGTTTCCTGCCACAGCCGGTGCCACTTGGCTAGGAGCCCAGCAAATCACGCAGCCAAAGAGCTGCTGCTGCTGCTGCTGTGCTAGTCGCCTCTCTCACCTGAGTGCTTTCGCCTTGGTACTTGTTTTGAAAATGCTTCGGCGTTCCGGCCGTGAAAGTGCTCCATAAACGTCTCTGGGGGAGGGGGGCTGGTGGTAATGGAAAGGCTTGCCGGCACCAGCGCTGCGTTACCTTCAGACCGTCGTCAACGTCGTCCACGTCTCCGTTGCAGGTTCGTGCAGGCCCCGCAGTCTGCTGGTGTTTGTAAATCCCTTTGGTGGAAACAGGAAAGCGCCGAAGATCTACGAAGAGAAAGTGGCACCTGTTTTTGCCCTCGCTGGAATAAACACGCACGTCATAGGCAAGCGGATCCGTTTGCTGCCACAGCATGCACCCTCCCGACTAGCAGCAGCAGCAGCACCCTTGCCGAGTGCTGCGCGCCTTGCGTCTGCTGTGCAGCTAGCTCCCGCGTGCCTGCAAGCTCATGGCGCCGCGCAGCCCGCGTGGTTGCTATGCGAGGCAGTCCCTGGTGCAGCCCTCGACGTCCTTCTGTGCTGCAGACTGTGTGGCACGCTGCTTCGGGGCAGGACCAGCGATGCAGCGGAGCACGTGGGACCAGCGGCGCTCACCTGCTCTGCTGCGTCTGCAGCTTCAGTCTGCTGCCAGCACGGCTCTTCGTGGCATGAATGCCTCTAGCTGCTGTGCGCTGGAGGTGGCCTGCCACGCTCCGCTCTGCGTGAGCCTTTTTCTTTCTAGTGGTTGGTTCCCTCGGTGCCCAGCCCATGCCCCGAGCTTAATTTGCACAGGCTTTTGTTGTGTGTGTGTGAGTGTGTGTGTGTGTGTGCGCGTGTGCGCGCGTGCGTGTGTGCGCCTGCGTGTGTGTGTGTGTGTGTGTGTGTGTGTACATGCGTGTGCGTGCGTGTGTGTGTGTGTGTGTGTGTGTGTGCGTGCGTGCGTGCGTGCACGTGCGTGCGTGCTGTATATGTGTGCTGCATGTGCATGCAGTGTGTGAGCTGGAATTGAAGCAGTTTGAGTGAGATGGGACGAGTCACACCCCCGAGTATTAGCCCCAGGGGTAAGTGCTCGCTCTTCACGATCCAGCTGTCGTGGGTTCGAATCCTGCACTGTGCAATTCTGTATTGCCCACTGAAAGCGGTGGTGATAGCCCTTAGGGCTCTTCTATGCCACTATACAAATGTTAAATCAGCTAGCCTTTTTTAAGGTGCATTCGCGCACCGAAAAAGGTTTTGTCCCCGAGTTTGGTTCGTTCAGTTGGTCTGTGCCTCTCCTCTCTCCCCCACCATTTGGCCTTGGGGGTGGAGCTGATGGAGAGCTGGGCAGGAACCCGGCAGGAGTTCACCTACCAATCAAACGGCCTTGAGAGACGCTCCATCGAGCACTGTAGACCCTCTACCACTGCATTCGTTTTTCCACGTCTCTCTGGAAAGAGCCGCCCTTTCAAGGATAGCAGCAGCTTTTTCTACTGACCAGGTCGACGACCTCCAAGCTGTATGTACCCGTCTTTAATCTGCAGTGTTTGTATAGTAGACTGGCTGCTCTGGGAAGCCGGTGCTGCCGATAGCCCACAGTGATGCGCCACTGTGTGTTTGGCAGTGGTGGCTGTGACTGAAGCAAGGCAGGACGTGCAATTTCTTAGAACTGCACAGCTCTTACTGTTTGTCGAGGCGGGAGGCCAGCATGCTGCTTGCCAGCAGTTGTCTCGAGCAGGAAGTAATCTAGCAGAGATAGTAGCTGATTTAACAGCCTCATTTGTATAGCAGTAGAAAAGCCTTAACGGCTATCACCACCACTGGCAGTAGGCAATAAAGTATCGCCGAGCTGCAGGACTCGAACCAACGACCCATGTCGTGACGAGCAAGTACCTTAGCTCCTGTGCTGTCACGGCGAGCTGTGCTAGCAATGTTAATAGCATCTGCCCCTATCTGGCCACGAGACGTCTTAATTTCTTTTGACAGCCGCCGCACTGTGGCAGTGCTCGGAGCTCTCACTGTTTCGTCTAGCTAGACTCTTGTGGGTTGTGCATGCGAGGCGATCTGCTCGGTCGTCGTGCTTTACAATTGTGTTTCTTTTTACTTTAGTCACACAGTTCAAGAATCAAGCATATGATTTCCTGCTTGCACAACCGCTTCATCGCTATGACGGGTAAGCACTACAACTGATCCGCTGCTAAGAGGCTGCACATTCATTTTTGTTTCAAGATTGCAGTCTCGATAAATGCACTATATATTCAGGGTATCTATGTACAAGTATTTCTGTCAGGGAACTCACACCGCTAAACGCCAAGTAGTTGTTATGCTAAATGGTTTTCTGTTACCCAGTTTATACCCGAACGGCTTTTGTTGTAACCAAAAGACTTGATCTCATACGGGAAGCTTTGATGAGTCGGAGGATAGTAAGCAAGATATGATGCACGTGCATTTGTGTGCATGCGAGTGCTTGTGTGTCAGTATGCTCGTGTGTGAATGTAAGTATGTGCGCGCGTTGTGTTAGTGCAGATTTCATTTGGTAGGTCTGATTTTGGTAGCCTAGGGGATCAGCCATTGAGATAAGGTGTGTGCTACCTCTTTGACAATACATAGCTGATGTCAGATGTGGATGCCTCTGCTGTATCTCTAAGCTGTAAATTAGTAACGTCCTTGACTAGTTCAAGTTGGGCTGCTAGAGACTAAACTTCCTGCGAGCTTGGCATTTGTAGCTAATTCCAGTGCATTAATAAGCTGATTTATGCTGCCTGAGAATGTGATTAACTGGAGTCAATGCTAACCTTTGGAATTGCCCTTGTGGGATTGCGCAAGTCCATGTGGTGCACACACGCGCGCGCACACACACACACACACGCACGCACACACACACACGTATGACGTATGTGCATTCATGGCGTACGAATTGTTGGCGTTAGAATGGCTTTCCTACAGTCTACTGATGGCCAGGCGTTTTGCAGTTCATTATTAACTCTCACACCGTAAGCGAGCTACCTCCGAAAGCAAGGCAGTCGCCTTGGCAGCTCTGCGTCGAGGCAGGCGATTCGCCAGTGCTATTTCCCTGTTGACAATCGGACCACACGATTGCGCAGGCTGTGTAGTTAGCATCGAGCGGCGGCGCCTTGTGGCTATTGCAGCATTGTTGCCGTGGGTGGCGATGGCATGTACGCCGAAGTTCTCCAAGGTCTGCTTCTGCGCCACAACCGCGACAGTGGAGTAGACGTCCATGATGCCAAGCAGCGACTGCTTCAGCCGCCACTACGCATTGGCATAGTGCCTGCCGGTGAGGGCGCATTCTCACAGCGGCTTTTTTTCTGTTGGTTGATGGTTATGTTTATCGGCTTTTCCTGCAATGACTATGAGCCTGCACTGTCTGGTGAAAGGGTCGGTGCTAGTTGAGGGACTATAGATTAGATTCAGACATCGGGCAGCAATCACATCTGGTCCAAGCACTCACTTCTTGTAAGTGCTGCCTGCTCATTTATCTTTCGGGGAAATGGTTTCGCCCTTGTTTATTCAGTGCGATCTTGGTAAAGAGTCTCCTGCGATGCTTTATGGTGCATAGCCCAGTTTATCTTCGTTTTGAAAAAATAACTACTGAAACTATGCTATGGATGAAGTTAAATGTACGAACTAGCTGCCTAAAATTGACCCAGCAGATCTGATCCTCGTACGGGCTCGAAGCTCTGGCTCGTTCTGCTGGATTTCTGCGCAGTCTTAATTTGTTACCACTGACTAACAAGTTTTTCTTGAGCTTTCCTATCATCTTGGCATCACTGGTTCTGCAGTGCATTGCCTTAGGTCCTATCCCAGTGGTAGATTTCTTAGCATCATTGGTGTCAATGGGCAAAAGTCATTCGAGGAGCCTTTAAAGTGGAGGAGGTGTACTATAAAGATCTGTGCTTGGTCAGCTTCCTTTCACAATTTATACTCTCCCTCTGGCCGATTTAATTGCCACGTACGATCTGGGCTTTCATTTTTGTGCTGATTACAGCTAAAATAATAGTAATAATACTAATAGGCTTTTTTGTATAGTAATCTATGAGAGCTCAATCTTTATCTAGGTGCTTTACAATTTGTTACAAGTGGATTAACCCAAGGATTGATGGCGTGACTGGTATCAGGCATGCAAAAACTAACTAGTGTCAAGCTTTGGCCTGCTTGCTACGGCAAACATGAAGATCCTTAGGAACGCCGGTTTGTATTACCTCTGGGTAGTAACGTGTACTGATCTGTGTGCACAGATAAGCATGCAAAGTACAAGCGAGCAAGGAAGGGCAGGCTTGCTGGGGCGGCTAAGAGAAAGCTGTACGCAACAGATTCATCTTTCGCCTATTCTAAAAAGATTTAAGGTCATTGCAGTTAGTGACCGTAAACGGAAGCAAGTTCCAGACTTTTGGTACATATAAGCTAGAAACTAGGCGAGCTGTAGCTGAGTTTTTCATTAGTCACTGACTTAGCTCTCCTTATCTTAATCGGTGGCAAATTGTTCCGAAAGACCCAATTTGAAGTGCAGTGGTGTCCTAATAATAATAAATAATAATAATAATAATAATAATAATAATAACAATACACTTGATAAAGCACCTTCAGAGAACTCAATCCTGTTCTAGGCACTTTACATTTGCTGCAAAGGAAACGCGATTGATTTGTGAGTGGTATCATGCTTGATAAACAACATGAATAACACGGTTAGGGGTGACATGCACAGGGTCAGCATGCAAGTGTGGTTAGTGGCAGCATGCAACAGTGTCAGCACGCATAAGCACGTAAAGGGCGAGTCACAGGGACCCACTAAATGCTGTCATAAATAGATGTGTTTTAAGTAATTTTTAAATGTGGTGATGTCGTGACGCAAGTCAGGAATGAGTTCCAGGCTTTGGGAGCATACGAACTAAATGCACGGTCTCCAAAGGATTTGAGGTTTGTACGAGGTATTGGTAAACAGTTAGATTCCGAAAAGCAGGTGTTACGATGCTTGGCCTGGTGTGGGAGTAGATCTGATAGGTAGGCTGGAGCCAAAGAATGAAGAGACCTAAAAGTGAGCGACAAAACCTTGAAGTCAATCCGTTGCTTGACTGGTAGCCAGTGCAGGTCTGCAAGAAGTGGTGTGACGTGGCAACTGCACAGCTCACGACAGACAAGCCTAGCTGCAGAGTTTTGCACCGTCTGTAATCGCGTGATTGCACATGCTGGTAGGCCAGCAAGCAGTGAGTTACAGAAGTCAAGAGAGAACGCCACAAAAGCACGGACCAATATAGATGTGATATCCTCTTCTAATCAAGCCCGAATTTTAGCAATGTTACGTAGCTGAAAGGCAGCAGCTTGACTGTGGAGCTGGTGTGGTCGTCTAAGGGAAGGTCACTTTGGAACATGACACCTAGATCTCGTGCAGATTCAACACGAGATATGCTGTCAGAGCAGCTTCCTGAGCTTTCCTATTTTTTGGGGGAAGGGACCCTCCAGTGGACTTTCCCAGTAAAAATTGTTACTTCCTTTATGTAGTTTGGTTATGTAGTTTGCTGTGGCCTAAAGTATCTCTGCCTGTAACTCCACAAAGCCTTAAAGACTATGTGGGTGTTACGAAGGAGACTTTTGTATAGCACACTCACAGCCTAAGTGGCTTTCGGTAGCCAAATGACTTCATCTCACGAAACAAAGAGAAAGTGGGAAACATAACAGAGTCAGGAGAGCAGTTAGGGTAGTCAGTCGCATGGAAGTAGCAGCTCAGGACCGCTGACAAGGATGTGCTATAGTCGGCAGCAGGAGAGTAGTTGTTGTTGCGTAAGAATTGTGGAAGCAAGTTCCACAGTCTAGGACCTGCAGAGCTAAAGCTTTAAGCGGAAGAATGGAACAGCTAATTGATTGTCCATACAGGACCTGAGGGCATGAGTAGGCTGAAACTGGTGCAGCAGTTCAGCTAGGTACGGAGACACCAAGCCATGGCGGGCATTGTGGGTCAGCGTAAGAACTTTGATCTGTACCCGTTGATCAACTGGCATCCATCCTAGCTCTTTTAGCAAAGGAGACACGTGCTCAAACCTCTGGGACTTGAAAACTAGCCTTGCAGCCATATTTATAGCCAGCTGCAGTGGCCTAGTTGCTTTCTTTGGTAGCCCAGCCAAAAGGGAATTACAATAATCAAGCCGAGACAGAACTAAGGAGCTAGTTAAATTTTTTGTAAGCCGCGGTGAAAGGCAGCTCCTAATCTTAGATAGGGATAGAACGTGATGGCTAGCTGTAGAAGCAGTCTGCTGAATGAAGCTTTTAAAATTTAGACAGCTGCCGAAAACGACACCTAAATTTCGAGCATGTGGTGTGGAATGGATCGATTCGAGAAGTTTTCTTACATCCAGGATCGAATGTCGGCCGGGCAAGTATTCAGTTTCTCAGTCGCTGCAGCAGATTCCGACGGTTTAAATGACAAATACAGCTGAGTATCGTCAGCATAAAAGTGATGCCCGATTCCATGGGCTTTAATCACTTTTCCCAGAGGTTGAGTATAAATGGAGAACAGCAAGGGACCGAGGACGGACCCTTGAGGGACTCCACAGGTCACCCGTCTCGTGTGTGAGACCTGACCCCACACGACACGGATTGAACACGATCAGACAAGTATGATTTAAACCACGCCAATGCCTCGTCTGCCAGACCGATCGTTGTTCTCAATCGTTTGAATAGGACAGCATGAAAATGGTGTCGAAGGCAGCTGATAGATCTAGCAGAGCTAGGGCAGTGACATTCCGTCATCGTTGCCACATAGAATGTCGTTGTTAACACGGAAGAGAGCAGTTTCAGTGGAGTGCTGCCTCTTGAACCCCTACTGAAATGTTTCTGACATGTATTTTTTGAATATGTGCAACCAGCTGCTTAGCGACAAGTTTTTCAAGAATCTTTGACAAGTAAAGAAGAACGGAAACTGCAATAGTTTGCAAGGACCTCTGTATCTAATACAGACTTTTTAAGTATGGGTCTAATGATTGCCGATTTGAAGGACTTGGGGACGACCCCTTTTTTCAAAGAAGCATTACAATCTCGGTAATGGCAGGGCTATGTTGGTCTGCTAGTGAAGACCACAGAGATGATGGCATAGGGTCTTCAGGAGACGAGCTCTTTCTGCTAGACCTTAATAACTTAGCCACAGCACATGCAGAAACCTCTGAAGTGGTTGGTAAGTAACTTTCCGCCAAATTCTCGGGATAGCACATTTCATGGCTTGTTTTCCCCTTTCTATCATCTTGCACAAGGACAAAGTAAAGTTGTAATAATGAATTCATAAAATTATTTAACATATGGTTTTATTTATTTAAGTCAGAACTCAAAGTGTTATAATTAACAATTTCGAGCAAAAACCTTCAGAGCTTTCTTGCAGTTCTCGCTGGTGAAATGACGTGCCAAGTGTTGGTTCTGATCCCTGACAGGCATGCCAAAATATGCCCTGTACATCTCATTTATCTTGGCAGCTGCTTCCAAGGGCAATTTTTAGCCTCTGTCTTGATTTAAATTGATTGCAGCAATAACGAAATGCACCTGCCTGATGCTTGCAGCCCTTTGATGCTATCTCTGGGCAATGCAGCTTTGCAGTAGATTGTGCAGTTTAAGTAGTGGATTGGCCAAGCTAATCGCTGGACGCAAATCACGTGGAGCATCTATGGAATGACATGAACCGACGATTGAGAACCATTTAGTGCCATTCTGCCTTCCTCTGCATACGATCCTTTTGGCTGCGATTGCATTACTGAGTTGATCGTGCTTCCTTTGCAGCAATTGTAAAGTGCCTAGAAAGAGATTGAGTTCTCTGAGGGCACTTTATCAAATGTATTATTATTATTATTATTATTATTGATCACACCGTGGTCTTCCCACCAGCAGCTTTCCTGCAGCGGCTGGTCCATCGATTTTCAGCCGAGTGCAGGCTGTTATAAAAATTTGAGGAATATGCACGTCCTGCCAATGAGGCAGTGCAGTATAGCAGTGCTGTGTGCTGTTTTTCTAGTTGAGTAGATTGATTTTGTGGGAGTACAACGTGCCATCTTGTGGTCTAGGTACAGGGAAATATTCGAGTGAAGCAGTGCACAGCCAAGGCGATCATATTGGCAGCCTACATGAGCACTGCTGCCTTGCAGTGTGCCACTTGTATGCCCATGGTATACTGCACGTGGTATATCACGTGGTTGCTGCTGCTGGCCATGCTGATAACGTGGCTCCCGAATTCCACGTTGCTCGAACGCTGGTTTGTCCCAGCGGCTCCCAGGTGCTCGCTGCCCCGACTAAGGTCTGGCCAAGGTCGTGGGTACTAGCCCCGTGGCATATGTGAAGCACCTGAATGGAGATTAAGTTTTCTTAGGGAGCTATACAAATTAATTGTATATCTATATCTATGCTCAGCAACCCGAAGTCCGACAGAGCTAGAGGCTAGAGGAAAAGCCAGGTTCGTTCACGAGGTTGGCCGAGAGAGAGGAAGCAGTAGCAAATCGAAAGCTTGTAGCTGCATCAGTCGTAAGTGAGGCACATGCATGCATTTGCTCCAGGTTTGTGTGTGCCCTGGTCAGACTGGATGGGTTTGTTTTTTCTAATTATCTTGTTAAGTGGCTGCAAGTTAACCGGCTGAAATGCATGCACACTAACTGAACTTGGGTGCTCGTCATCTCGGTCTGCTAGTCGGCCGTTTTAGCGCATTGGATAGAGACGTCGTTTGCCGCCTCCACTCTTCCCTAGAGCCGCTCGGTAGACTTGTGGTGAATACCAGTAAGAGCGGCACCAAAGCTCCGTGGTCCACGTATCTGACAGCGAGAAGTCGTGCCGTGCGCGAGCATTGCCACCTCACACGTCTTCTCTGTAGCAGATTCCTAGTCACCACGGTCACAGCGAGAGGCGTTTTACTTCGCGCATTTTACTCTGTGCCTCTCGCCGTGCTTTTTGCAAAGAGTGCGCTTGACGAGCACTAAATGGCCGAGAGGCTGCCATCGATGGCTTCGTGCTGCTGCTCGAGTCGCCGAGGTCTCACCGTCGGATCGGATTGCTGCTGCAGTGGAGTGGGGACATTTTTATGATATCTCGCCCTGGGGCCTCTTGGTGGTGGCAGCAGGCCGGCAAGACTAGGGAAGAAAGGGTTGTGCTCTTGTAAATGCTCGACACTCGACGAATTGGATATTCGGCTATTTATTTTCTGCTCGTTTTTAATGCCGATAGGTTTTTCTCTGCAGGTTCAACCGACGCTGTTGTATATTGTACAGTCGGCACTAATGATGTTATGACGGCTGCACTCCACATTGTATTAGGTAAGCAGCTGCATCGTAGGTGGCCATTTCATCTAACGGCTTGGCCATTGTGAGTCAGATGTGAGAGGCTGACAGTGGCTGACCAGCTACCTTCGTCCTTAATATATTTTTTGTAATCACCTAGAATACAGGCCCGAAGAATCAAGACGAAACCTCAAAAATGGTCATCAATGCAGAAAAACTCTTATCAGAATATAAGATTCGCACAAGGAGCAATATTTGTAGCAAATAATACTCCCTTGGTTTTCCTACTGAATGTGACAAACGTATGAAGTGGTTTTAATTGGGTTGGGAAATAGTTGCAGCTTTTAAAGAACGGGATTTGGTAGATCAGTCATTACACGGTAAGATTTAGTGGCTGTACCAAGTATCATACTCTCAAAAAAATGCATCTGGGTGTCGTGCACTTCTTCAACACTGGTCAAGACTTGAGACGTCCAGTTTAGCGCAAGCCCAGACCCAGGCCAGATTTGTTTGAGACAATCGATGGTACAATTATGAATAAAAAACCACCCAGCTACGCTTCCTAGTCAACAGAGAACTGCTGAACCGTACCAAATTGTTATGTCTTTTTTTACGTTTGAAGTCTTTGGCAGACATCCAAGATACCAAAATAGTTGTGACCCAAAAGAATGAAAAGTATGTGAGGTGAAATTAAGAGACTAGAGTTTAATTTAGAACAAATATTTGATACGCCTAGCGAGTCAAGACGTAGGAATCAGTTTTAAAAGATTCTATAATTCCTTGATTATCTAGAAATGCCGTTGAAAGAATTGTCTTTTTACTGCTCCATCAATTTGTTACTCCGCTTAGACCAAATGTCGGCAAACTCAGGCCTTTGGGCCAGATTTGGCCTAGCTAGTACTCCAGTCCGACTTAACGCCCCTAGTTATTTATTTTTGGATCCGGCCAAATTGAATTGTCAGGGTTTTGTTCCCCTTCATTACTGCTGGTTGCAGCTCAAGCTGTGGCCCGTGTTTATTTTCTAGAGCTCATGTCTGGTGCTTTTATGAAACAAAAATGCCTGACCAGGAAGGGAAGAGGAAATATCTACCCCTATAATAGCCATGCACGTCTGTGAGTCTGTTGCAACTTCGGCCCGGTGGAGTTGGTTTGTGTAGTTTCTTTTGGCTTAATGTGCCTTTTTGATCTTCTGGAATGACCCGGTAGTCCAAAAAGTTTGCCGACCCCTGCCATAAACCCAAAATTAGCCTATTTATTTGTTATTAGCTGAGTCTGCAAAATGGGTGCGGATCTTGAAAATCTTGCTTGGCAGTGTTTTTTGAGTGTCCTAAGGAAGTTTTCTGTGATAATGACTGCTATGTCGAAAGCCGGGAACAGCATCAGAAACTGTTGAACAGGCTCGGTCCACGTGTGATACTCCACATCCGGTAAGCAAATTAGCATAATAATAATAATAATAATTCACTTGATAAAGCGCCCTCAGAGAACTTAATCTCTCTCTAGGCGCTTTACATTTGCTGTAAAGTGAAATGCAATTGAATGGTAAGTAAAATCATGCTTGAAAAAAACAAACGAAATGAATAATATGGTTAGGGGTGACATGCACAGGGTCAGCATGCAAATGTGCTTACAGATACAGCATGCACAGTGTCAGCACGCATAAGCACATCAAGGACGAATCACTGGGACCCACTAAATGCTGTCCTAAATAGGTGTGTTTTTAGGTTCCTTTTAAATGTGGTCAGGTCGGGGGATGTTCTGACGCAGGTCGGGAGGGAGTTCCAGTCTTTGGGAGCATACGAGCTAAATGCACGGTCTCCAAAGGATTTGAGGTTTGTATGAGGTATTTCTAGACTGTTGGATTCCGAAAAGTGGGTGGTACGATGCTTAGCCTGATGGGGTAGTATATCTGACAGATAGGCTGGAGCCATAGAATGAAGGGACCTAAAAGTGAGGGACAAAACCTTGAAGTCAATCCGTTGCTTGACTGGTAGCCAGTGCAGGTCGGCGAGAAGTGAGAGTAATGTGGCAAGTGCGACGCTCACGACAGACAAGCCTAGCTGCCGAGTTTTGCACCAGCTGCAATCGCCTGATAGCACATGCTGGTAGGCCAGTGAGCAGTGAGTTGCAGAAGTCGAGACGAGATGTCACGAATGCATGGACCAACTTGGACGTGGTATTTTTATCTAAACAGGCCCGAATTTTAGCAATGTTATGAAGCTGAAAATAGGCGGATTTGACTGTGGAGCTGATGTGGTCGTCTAACGAGAGGTCGCTTTGGAATATGACACCTAGATTTCGAGCTGATTCAACTGGAGATATGCTGGCAGAGCCAATTTTGAGAGTCAGCCTTTCCAACCTCTGGATCACACTGGGTTTGCCCATGACTAGTAAGTTAGTTTTATCATCGTTAAGTTTTAGAAAATTTGCTGCCATCCATGTGCGGATGTCATCAATGCATTCAGCTAGTGAGTTTAGAGAATTTGAGGTGCTCGAAGGCTCGGAGGGATCAAAGCAAAGGTACAACTGAGTTGTCATCTGCATAGAAGTGAAAGCCTAGAGTGTGCTTGGCAATCACATCAGCAAGAGGCAGAGTATAAACCGTGAAAAGAACCGGACCTAGCACTGAGCCCTGAGGTACTCCATATTTCAGAGGTACTTCAGATGATCTTTGTCCATTCACGTCAATACTCTGGAGTCTCCCACTGAGATAGGACCTGAACCACTGCAGAGCAGTGCCAGTGATGCCCAGGCGAGATGAGAGGCGCTCTAGAAGAACTTGGTGATCGATGGTATCAAAAGCTGCCGAAAGATCAAGCAAAACAAGCAGAGACACTCTACCCATGTCTGCATTCCTAAGTAGGTCGTTGTATACCCGAAGCAATGCTGACTCTGTGGAGTGATTAGCTCTAAAGCCAGACTGGAACTTACTATCAAGGTGTGAGGTTTCGATATACGAGTTCAGCTGGTCCGCCACGACCCGTTCGAGTGTCTTTGATAGGAACGGTAGAAGGGAAACTGGGCGGTAGTTGCTCAAGTTCTCTTGGTCAAGTGTAGCTTTCTTGAGAAGTGGCCTGACTACAGCTTTTTTGAAAGGTCCTGGGACATGATCTGAGGCTAATGACATATTAATTATGTTAGTTATGCATGGCAGCAGCAGATCAATGCAATGTAGGAGCAGGACAGTGGGAATAGGGTCCAGAGGACTTGTTGTCTTCTTTGATTGAGATACGAACTTTAGGACTAGATCACTAGTGACCTGCTTAAATGCAGACATTGAGGTGCAGCCAGGAATCGAGGAACAGCATTCTAGTGTGGAGGTTGTCATCGCAGGGATGGATTCCCTGATCTTGTCTATCTTCTGCACAAAGAATCGAGAGAAGCGATCGGCTAGATCATCATTAGGATCATCAGGTAATGAGCTAATCTGGGAACGGTTGAGGAGATGGTTTATTGTCGACATCAGCATTTTTGGGTTGTGCATCTGTGATTCAACAATGTTTTTATAAAAACCAGACTTAGCCTTTGCTAGGATCGATTGGTACGACCTACAGTAGTCTTCATATGCCTGTCGATGGGCAGTTAGTCCGGATATTTTGTATGCTTTTTCAAGCTTTCGTTTAGTAGACTTGGCTAGTTTAATGTCTGCGGTAAACCATAGGCCATCTGGGCGGGGGCGCACAGTGCGCTTTGTCAGAGGGGCAAACTCGTCGAGCGTGTCAGCTAGTGTCGTGTTGAAGCTATCTACCAATGATGACAGATCGGAGGGAGGATTGAGCAGCAGAGGTGAAACAGATATTCTTGCACGGACAGCATCGGTGTCAAGGGTCTTGAGGTTTCGCGATTCTCAGGTTATTTTAGAGGAGGATGTGGGCACACACTGTAGATTGAATGAGATCTGCATGTGGTCAGATAAGCATGATTTGGTAATAATTGGTGATGACAACGTGCAGTTATATGAGAAAATCTGGTCGAGTGTGTGACCCTTGATGTGGGTAGGGCCATGCACATGAGCCACAAGAGACGAGTCAGTCAATGCACGAAATTCGGTGCTGAAAGTGTCAGATAAGTTATCAAAGTGAACGTTGAAATCACCCATTACGAGGAAGGATCGATTTCTTGCACACAGAATAGAAATGAGATCGGAGAAATCTGAGATAAAGGAGGATTTGGTACCTGGTGGGCGATAGACTACTGCCACTATCGGTAGCTTGTTTTCGGGTGAGACCAAGAAAATTGATTCAAAAGACTGCTTCGAGGGTACCGCAAATGGCTTGAAGTTGAATTTCGAGCGCACGACAATAGCAACTCCACCTCCGGTTTTGATTGATCTAGGGGTGTGAAAGAACGAGAAACCAGATGAAGTTTCGTCTTTAATTGTCGGACAGTTTATCGATTTTAGCCAAGTTTCAGTTAGGGCGAGCAGGTCGATACCATTTTCAGAAATAAGGTCGCTTATTACTAGAGGTTTATTGCAAATTGAGCGAGGATTCCAAAGGCAAGCGTTAAGTCTGGCCGATGGGGTTACAACAGGCTTGATGACCACTAAGTTTGAGGAATTTACAGTGACGCATGTGGGGGAGCGTGCTGAGCGGTTCGAGACAATGCTAGGAATACCGAACGAGCTGGTACTCAGCTTGCAGGTTCCGCCCAACGAGCGGCGTCTGAGCTGGCGGTTCCGGCCACCGCGGCGGCTACGGGGCGCTTTTCTTTTGTTAATGCATAGTTCATGAATCTTAGAAACAACATTAATATCTAGGAATGCATTTGATATGCGATGACGAAGCGATAAAAGCTGCTGACGATCATAACTAACAAGTAGGTTACTAGCCGCCGGCAAAGCTAAGGTAGCCGCCGGCGTGGGAGACCCAGCAGCCCGAAGCGATAAGCGTTTAGATGTCCATAGTCACGTAATTTCTTAAGCGCTACGGTCTAATAACAATCAGAATAACTTTAAACAGGTCTTATCTGTATCGTTTCCGTATACGATGTTCGCAAGAACTTCGGTTTTCGGAAGAATTCTGCAACGCACAAGAACGCACGTTAGAGCGCTCTATGTCAGGAGGCGAGAATGCATGCACCATTTGTCACCAATATTGCTAAGTAACTAATCATATGTTTGGTGAAGTTCTGCTGGCCGGAGTTCATAAAGTCGGAAATATTTGAGGTTATATGTCTTGATGATACCCTGGTGCCTGAATTTTTCCACCAGCTCAGTTCATCGTCAGCTGCTACTGTTAGAGGTCATCAAGTAGGCTTTCGATTGTAGCATTACCGTGTCCTGTGCTCAGAGAGCAAACAGCTCGAGCGTGGATTTCGTCTGAGGGAGTGCTGACTCCAGCTGTTCTGCCTGCCGATGCAGTCAGTACATTGTACTAGACGACTGAAGGCTGCCACGTCCTGTACACTGGAGCAGGCGTGGCATGGCAGCAGGCCTCTGTGCACCCACCAATCGTGCAGATAATCATTGGCCTTTGAGAGAGCGAGTTTGGCTTATGGCGGCCCTTAGCCGAGAGACAGAGCAGTTTAATGCCGAATGTCTTGTCACTGCATTGCAGCATAAGCAAGGATTGCAAATGACCAACGCTGCACTCGTCGTACAACGTTGGCTCTGCGTCTCAGCCAGCCATCTGGCTGCTCTCCCGAACGCAGGGCACCGGTATTGTCTTGCTTCACTTTGTAGGGGACGATCTTGCAGTTGATGTCACCTCTGTCCGTCAGGCAGCAACCGGCAAGCTGTTGGGTTGTTCTGTGTGCTTCCTTGGCTACGGTTTCTACGGTGATGTAATAAAGGACAGTGAGGAATTTCGCTGGATGGGCCCTAAGCGGTATGACTGGAGCGGTAAGACAAGGAGCAAATTGGATCATTATTATTGGATCATTATTGTTGAGCATATAAATATTGATGGATTGTCATGTTTGCATGCATAAATCCGGATAGCTCTGCCGTCTTAAAAATCTATCATTGTCTTCTCTGACTTCATTAATCGTGTTCCGTCTTCTAGCAAACAGTGATAAATAATGAGTACCGATCGTCTGCTTTTATCTGGCACTCATTGGAGCCTCAGACTTGATCTGTGCAATTGTACTTTCCCTGCACGAGCACTTCAGCTCTCACGTGACGATGACGATGACGATGACGTGAGAATGATGAGTGGGGAGTCAAAAAGAGGACACAATATCTATTTTCCTTGGGTTTAAAGTGTTGGCTCTTGGCACGGTGTGAAGCCAGAAACAACTGCCAGAGCTCGAAGTGTGCTGTGTGTATTTTTTAAATGTGTAGGCTGGGTGAGGCAAGTATATTAAGAGTTTCATATATATTTGGTTTTCTCAGGAGAGAAAAATTATTAAGAGCTTCGACGTGGAATCGGTGCACTGCATGATTTAGTTTTGCTTGAAGAAGCACCAGCAAGGGCTTTAACTGCTTGTGGGCAACCAACAGTTCGAGTCAACCCATTTAATTGTGAATGCAAGTACATGAGTCCATGTATCCTCTACACATCAGTCACTGACTTCACTCTTTCATCGTGCCCTTTGTGATCGCTGTAGTACTACTACTACTACGACGGTAAAGCTATATGAGGGTTATTGCAAAAATATCAGGATAGATAATTTAAAAATTTGCATATTTACCTGCAGCATGAACTACTGGTTAAAGTTAAATATTGAAATGTGCATCCAGTTTTGAAATAGTGATGAGCAGGCTTGAGATCGTAAGCACCTTAGGTTTTAGAATTGATTTTTCCACGATTTTTCGTGGGTACATGCTAGTCAATAAATGGCTACAACTGCCTATGTAGTATATCCACCTGTTTATCCATAAGTAACATTATCCCGGATAACTTCCGAAGGCTGCTAACTTTAGATTATTAGCTTACTGCATAATCCATGTGCAGGTGGGGTGTGGATCTTGTAAGGACCATTCACTGTTACTCGTGTCAAGTAAGCTATGGGTTTATTTTCATCTTGAAAGGTCTATAACGGCTTTTATTTAATATGGCTTGTTATGTTGATGCTTACCTAAGCATTTTTCTGGCTTCCTGGGGTTCTCACCAGGATAGAGTACTTACCGTAACTCGTGTTGGCAGGGCTGTCAGAGAAGCCATTAAGCTTCTACAGTCAGTGGTAAATTCGGATGTTAGTTAGTTTTAGATCCGAGAAATACAGTCACTTGTTCTTGCTGCTTTAAGAAGCTACGTTGGCTTCCGGTGGACAAGTAGGTGTAAGTTCTTATTTTGAATCGCAAGGCCTGCTAGGGCAAGGAATTTCCCCGCGTCTAGCTGAGCGGCTATACAGTTTTCCCTGCTCCAGCCGTTCCGTGCTGCTACTTCTATGCTAAGTAATTGCCTCCCACTGCCTGCCCTCCTAACTCAGCAACGCCTGCTTCTCATCCGGTTTTCTTTACATACAATTAAGTCTATACCACAGGCTCATCGAATGCTGCTGAGACTTTGACACGTGTGCCCTACAGGAAGTAGCTCTCCAGCGTCTCGCTAGCTTAGTCTTCACTGCTGAGTGGAGCTAAGTAATGCATAACTTTCTAACATTGCATAAGTCCAACTTTCTATCATAGCATAACTTTCTAACATTACATAAGTCTTTCTAAGAATGTATAAGATTGCAAGATTGAAGATTGTATATAAGATTGTATAAGTGTACATAACTTTCTCACGGTGCAGGGGAGGTTTTGTTGGTGATGTGTGTCACTTAATATCACGACTAGTCAGTGGACCATTTAAAGGTGGTTGAATTTAGGTTTCATCTGTGTATGCTTGGTTTGACATTCAAAAAAGGACACGACCATGAACTTGAAAGGAAATTTGGAGAAGGGAAGAGAAAGGATAGTAGGAAGGATTAGAGTAGTATACAGGCAGGTAGGTGGCCGCAGTGACAGCCAGAGAGTATAGGTTGGCCTTAAGTTGGTTTTAAAAAAGACCTGGCAGCGACTTGGTTCGTAGAGGAGCAGACGATGGTGCCGTGGTCACGTGGGCAGATAAGTGAGTTTGGGAAGGGAAAGTCGACGAATTATGTGGAGTTTAGAATTTGCACAAACAATTGCTTTAGTAGGTTATTCATTTGTAATACAAGTCAGCCACAGCAATGTATGCCTGTGATTATCTTTCACACCACTTCCGTACGCTTTTCGAACGTCATAGCGGCCTACCGGCATGTGCAATCAGGCGATTACAGCTGGTGCAAAACTCCACAGCTAGGCTTATCTGTCGTGAACGTCACAGTTGCCACATCACACCACTTCTCGCCGACCTTCACTGGCTCCCAGTCAAGCAACAGATCAATTTCAAGGTTCTGTCGCTCACTTTTCATTCTATGGCTCCAGCTATCTCTCAGATCTACTCCCCCACCAGGCCAAGCATCGTACCACCTGCTTTTCGGAATCCAACAGTTTACCAATACCTCGTACAAACCTCAAATCCTTTGGAGACCGTGCATTTAGCTCGTATGCTCCCAAAGCCTGGAACTCACTCCCGACTTTCGTCAGAGCGTCCCCTGACTTGACCACATTTAAAAAGAACTTCAAAACACATCTATGTATGACAGCATTTAGTGGGTTCCTGTGATTCGTCCTTGATGTGCTTATGAGTGCTGACACTGGGCATGCAGCCACTAACCACATTTGCATGCTGACCCTGTGCATGTCACCCCCAACCATGTTATTCATGTTGTTTATAATAATAATAATAATGCACTTGATAAAGCGCCCTCAGAGAACTCAATCTCTCTCTAGGCGCTTTACATTTGCTGCAAAGGGAAATGCTATTTAATGGTGAGTAACATCATGCTTGATAAACGAACAAAATGAATAACATGGTTAGGGGTGACATGCACAGGGTCAGCATGCAAATGTGGTTAGTGGCAGCATGCACAGTGTCAGCATGCATAAGCACATGAAGGACGAATCATAGGGACCCACTAAATGCTGTCCTAAAAAGGTGTTTTTTTGTAAGTTCTTTTTAAATGTGGTCAGGTCAGAGGCAACCAAGCATGATATTACTCACCATTCAATTGTGTTTCCCTTTGCAGCAAATGTAAAGCACCTAGAAAGAGATCGAGTTATCCGAGGGCGCTTTATCAAGTGCATTATTATTATTATTAATTAAACAGTAAAAACTGACCTGTAGCCAGGAAATAAAACTAGGTATGCCAGACTGACCGTCGGTGGCTCTCACGGTGTACATCCCTCTGGGCAGTGTTTGTGTGTCTGTCGTACGGTCTGTCCTTAGGAAGATGTTTTTACTATCGTTGCCGGAAAGCAAGTTTTTTTTTATTTAAACGAGTTGAACGGTGCCGTTTTGGTAACCCGGACCATGACAAGGTCGCCTCGCGAGTGCCCTCCCCCATCCGTGCTCCGTCCACGCGTGTGCGCTGTCATCGCATATGTACGCGTTCTCAGGCTTCAAGAAGGTTCTGAAAATGAAGAGCTACCATGCCACCGTGCAGTACCTGCCCGCTCCGCCCATCGTGGAAGGACACCACCCTCTAAACTTCAGATCACGCTGCTATTCGGGGTGAGCATCTTGTCTGCAGCAGCTGAGCTCTCGCTTAACCCGGCGCGACGCTGTCGGTCTGCCGTGTGGCACCTTTTGTTGCGTAGCACGCGCATGACGTGCTGCTGCCTCCGAGGCTGCCCACTCGTTGCTGTGATGATGTCACTCGCCGTCGCCATCTTGCGTGGCAGGTGCAGCATATGCCACTCGGTATCACTCGCCGAGCTGGCGTCGGCCGCAGGCTCGCTGGGCCTGAGAGATGACGACAAGAGTCAGGCGTCCGAGTCGGGCGGTCAGTGCCGCTGCTGCCTCAGTGCTGCTGCTGCTGCTGCTGCTCTCCTGGGCACCGCTGCAGCAGTGGGCAGTGGGATGGGGCCGGCAGCACGGCTTTGGCAGTAGCTCGAGCGGCGGGCACCGGCAGCAGGCAGCCAGCAGCAGTGGCGCAAGCGACGAGGCGCCAATGGCGGCTCTCGCCTTCCGTTCCAGACACGTTCACGCTGGACTCGGTGTCGCAGGGCTCGCTGAGCTACCGCTACCGCCGCGAGAGCGAATGGCGGTCGGTCGAGGGCAACTTTGTGTGCATCAACGCCGCCACGAAGAGCTGCCGCTGCGAGAAGACACCCGAGGGCGTGTCGCCGACGGGTCACCTGAGCGACGGCTGCACCGACCTGATCCTCGTGCGCAGCAGCTCGCGCTTCGACTACGTCCGACACATGTATCGCTACACGACGAGCAAGTACGATCAGGTGTGTTCCTGCGCGCCACCGCTTCCGCCGCGACCAGCGCCGCCTCTCCTAGTACCTCTTGGGTGCCTTCGCCTGCCGTTGCCGCCGGCGCTGCTGCGTCGTCGACCCTCGCGCAAGGCGCGGCGGACACGTGTCGCCGCCCAGCTTCGGAGGACGTGTGTCGCGCCCAGTTGTGGCATGCGGCCCGTCATGTCGCGTCTGTTACAGTTCGACTTTGACTTCGTCGAGGTCCATCGAGTGCGCGAGCTCCGCGTCAGGGTTCCGCCGCCAGAAGTGTCCACCGACACCGCCGAGGTGGAGGCCAATGGTGGCGGCGGCGGCAGCAGCGTGGCATTCCAGCGGCTGCGGTCGCAGACCAGAGCGGTCAGCGGCTGGAACTGCGATGGCGAGTTCATTTCGGAGCCCAACGTAGACATTAAGTACTGACCTGGCGTTTTTGCGCTTGCTTTGGCTGCCGCTGAGCAGCAGAGACATGCGTCGGGACCGCTGCGCTGCTGCATCGGGATCACTGTGTCTGCTGCGTCGGGATCGCTGCGTCTGCTGCTGCGTCGGGATCGCTGCGTCTGCTGCTGCGTCGGGATCGCTGCGTCTGCTGCTGCGTCGGGATCGCTGCGTCTGCTGCTGCGTCGGGATCGCTGCGTCTGCTGCTGCGTCGGGATCGCTGCGTCTGCACGGGGGTGGGGGTGGAGGGAGGTGCGCAGCCTCTTTGTCGGTACTGATGCTTGTCTGTCGCGGGCCGCCTCCAAGGCTGCTGGGAAGCTGCACGGGCGCTTTGCTTTCGCTGCTGCAGCTGCTGGTTGGTCATCGCTTTGCTACCCTCTGCGATGGCATGGCAGAGGCACGCTAGCGGCTAGGGCTACACCGAGGTCACAGCGACGAGGGATGGGAGGGGGAGCTGCTGTTGCTTTGGAGACGAAGCCGACCGTGGGGACGCTTTGCAAATCTCTATCGAGGTACCCAGTCAATGTCTGGGGCATCGAATCTTGGTGAAGCTTTCATAGGCTCATAAGACGAGAAGTTTCCAAAGGGAAAAAACGAGGGAGATCGAAACACTCGCCTTGCAAGCCAGCAGTCCGCTAGGAGAGGGAGAATGCTGGCCGCCGCCTCCAAACTCCGGAAGCAGAAGCAGCATTCTCTGCGGACTGGATTGCAGATCGAGTCCTTGCGGTCCAAGGTCGCGTCACCTAGTGCATCTTGATTCCATCCATTGTGCCCAAGTCCTACGGGGACGTCCTTCAGCAACGAAGGTATAATGGCAAGTAATTACGAGAGGAGGGGCGCGACATTCAAATCGCTCATTAAGCAGAGATCGTCGCCAGTCAGCCATCGGCTTGGGACGACTGCTAGCCACCGGATTGCTGCTGCAAGAATGCGCAAATGGATTGCAAGGACCCTAGCATCGAATTCGCTGATTAAAAAGAAATGGGAAAAGCAAAATATAAGATAAAGCCGAAGCAATGGAATGGACGGCCTGCTTGACGGAATGAATTGCAATGGATGGCCTGCTTGTCCGCTGCAGATGTGCTAGACTGCGATCGTGCAAGGCCCTGTTGGACCTCTAACCGGTGGAGGAGCGTCTTACCCGCAGTGGCGTAGCCCATTTTCTGCCACTCGGTCGTCAGACCAGCAGCAACCAGCTGTGCACGACCTTTGGAGATGTGGTGATGGTTGTCAGAAGGTTTTTCTCGAGGAAGCAAGGAAGAGAGTAGCAGTAGTGTAGCCACACGTCGTTCGTTGCCAGGTCAAGGCCGTCAGGTCAAGGACTTGTGCTCAATCGCAGGCGATTCCGGGCAGCCTTGTATCTATCTGGACAATGCTACTGTTGGGCACTCGTAGCCCAGGTCCATGTTGCTCTCTGCTGAATAATGGATGGGGCGATTTGCCATTTGCCCATCTACTCAAATACCAGTTGCACTAGCGATACCTGCTGTTGGCTAGCTCGGATTTGCGGACACAACTTGTTAGTGCAGCACTGCCGATTGAGGTTAGGCATCGCGAGAAGCAAGCCAAATAGTGAGGCATTTCTTAGATATTTCATAGTTCTTGCATGGAACATCGGTCGCTGCCTGCACTTTCTAATTGCAAGCTTTCGATGTTCGTATTCGCTAGAGCTAGCAAACATTAGTTTTAATAATTTAATAATTTAGCATTAGTTTGGAATTCGTTGCTAATCATCAAGCTATCATCTATGATTAGCAACGAATCAAGCTATGATTGTATTGCATCGTGTCAGTTTCAATCGCTGCTGGTTGATTTTGGGTCCTTATAGGCTTTCCTAAGCGATTTAGGCTAGCTTATCTGAACACTGAATTGGGTCCTGCAGATGACTTCCATGTCATAAGGGGTAAGAAATTCAAGGTTCCGTTAGGGAAAGCTGTGTAAAATAAGCAGGTTTTGAATTTACTTCAGTAATAATAATAATAATACATTTGATACGGCCCTCAGAGAAGTCAATCCCTTTCTAGGCACTTACATTTGCTGCAAAGGAAGCACGATCGAATGGTTAGTGGTAGCATGCTCGATAAGCAACAAGAATAGCATGGTTAGGGGTGACATGCTTGAGGTCAGCATGCAAGTATTGTTAGTGGTAGCATTCAGTGTCAGCACGCATAAGCACATAAAGGACGAATCACATGAACCCACTAAATGCTGTGATAAATATATGCATTTTTAGTTTCTTTTTAAATGTGGTCGAGTCAGGAGATGTCGTGACACAAGTCGGGATCGAGTTCCAGGCTTTGGGAGCACACGAACTAAAGGCACGGTCTCCAAAGGATTTTGGGTTTGCGCGAGGTATAGGTAAACAGCTTGATTCGGAGAAGCGGGCGGTACGATGCTTAGCCTGTTGGCGGAGTAGATCTGATAGGTTGGCTGGAGCTAAAAAATGAAGGGACCTAAAAGTGAGGGAGTAAACCTTGAAGTCGATGCGTTACTTGACTGGGAGCCAGTGCAGGTCAGCTAGAAGCACTGAGACGTGCAACAGAATGGACGACGAAGCCGTGGCGGGCCTTGTGGCCAGAGTAGGAACTTTTGCTCTGCGTTCCTAGCAATGAATGCATCCCAAGTACAACCTGGAGCCATACCAGCTCCTCGAGGGAAGGAGGTCGTGCGACTGTATTGATTTAAAAACCGCAGACGTGCAGGAGGCCACGCGCAAGCTTTCTAATGCAGTTGACTGCCTTTCGATCAGAGACATGATGGCAGGTTCTACTTGCAGGGTGAACTGCCAGCTGATCAAGATGTTTGTACGTGGGATCGAGCCCACGGAGATGTACCGCCACAGCGTCGGCACCAACTGCATTTCGTGTGTCGCATCAGCCGCTTCCTAATCTACATTCCCCAGTCTCTGGACTGGACGTCGGCGCATCCACGTCTCTGCCGTTCGCTTGTCCTTCCAGCGTTGGACAGCGATCGCTCGATGCTACGTGATCGCTGTTGGAAAGAGCAGCGAAAGAGCAGCGGCAGTCGCAGGCCAACCAGCCAGCCAATCGTTCGAATCCTGTCCAGCTCGAACCCGATGCAGGTTGCAGGCAGAGGCGCTGCTCGCGCTCGATCTCTCGTTCGTGCTTCTCGTCGCTAGAATCGATGCTGCCCATCAATCAACCCAGTGCCATAACCTTGGAGCCGAAATTCCGCCTGGGTGACCACTAGCCAGGCCTAGAGCTAGCCGTCGACGCACCCTCCGTCGGTGGGATCGCAAGATAGCACACCAAAAGTGCCAGTGGTGTCACCAGCGCACACCTGCCCACTCGCCTGCCTGCCCAGTGGCCGAGCGACGCCGCCCGCTCGCCCCATCGCCGCGATCGCTGCGGCCACCTAGTCAGAAACACTGCCGCCGCTCGCGCCCGGGTGGCGCCGGGGGGGGGGGGTGGCGCTAACTTCCTCGGGCGATTTCCTCGGGCGATTCCTGTAGATTGCTGTTGAATGATTTTGTTGTCGGCATTGTAACGTGGCCTACAATTTTCATATTTTGGAGCAAGGCGAATTCTCTGCGCACCGCACCCGCTCGCTGTTGAGCACAGATTATTATTTATGGCTTCGTTCAATAAAAGACTGACTACTGCTGCTGCCGCTGCTTGAGTCGACGTCGACTGCGGCTCGATCCGTGTTTGCGGCACGCACGATATTTTGACACGCTGCCACAAGCCATTTGGGAACTTCCCAGAACTGCCTGTCGTCTTGCCGCCTGAGTGGCCTTTGAGTGGTTGATGGCAGCATGGGTCACGTGGCCCCGTCCACGTGACCCCTGCTGCCATCAACTGCTCAAACCGATGCACTCGATAGCCGGACTTATGCAGTCGGTTACTTTTCGATCCTGCATTGGTCTTGCTTCTGTCTTTAGTGTTCTGTAACTCACTGCTTGCTGGTCTACCGACTTGTGCAATCATGCGTTTACAGTTGGTGGGAAACACTGCATCTAGATTTGCCTGTTGTGAGCATCGCAGTTGCCATATCACACATCTTTTCACCGACCTGCACTGGCTCCCAGTCTAGCAACACTTTGACTTCAAGGTTTTGTCGCTCACTTTTAGGCCCCTTCATTTTTTGGTTTCAGCCTACTTATCTAATCTACTTCCCACCAGGCTAAGCATCGTACCACCTGCTTCTCCAAATCAAACTGTTTACATATACCTCGTACAAACCTCAAATCCTTTGGTGATCGTGCCCTTAGTTCGTGTGCTCCGGGAATCCACTTCCGACTCAAAGCCTGGAACTTACTCCCGACTTGCGTCACGGCATCAGACGTAACCACATTTAAAAATAAACTAAAAACAGCATTTGGTCCATATGCCTATGCATGCTGACACTGTGTATACTGCCACTAACCATGCTGACCCTGTGCATGTCACCTCTTACGGCGTTAATGCTTGTTGTTCATTGAACATGCTACCTCGAACCATTTCGATCGTGCTTCCTTTACAGCAAAATGCAAAGTGCCTGGAAAGAGATTTGAGTTCTCTGAGAGCACTATAGCAAATGGTTATTAAATTATTATGAGTGCATAAGTTATCAGAAAGCTGTCGAAGACGGATGTAAGCCGTCTGTAACTGAGTCTAGTTGCACCTCTTGGCCAAGAAGTTTGATTGACAGGCCTCAAAGTGCAAGCAACCAATCCCGAGTGCCATCAAGGGCACGCCTTCGTTGCTTTGAAAGGAACGCCAGATAACGCGAGTGGCAAAGTCATTAATGCAAAACCGTCAATGCAGAAGAGAGGGACTGAGGGGCACAGACTGACTGCTACGATGCCGATGACCTCACTTGACCGGCTTCGCTAGCCGGTGCTCGAGAGAGTGCTCGAGGCGTTTCCGAGACGTTTCGGGGTCGATCTCGGTCATTTCTCGGTGGCTCGTGGACGGACGGTCGTTCGAAATAGTTTGAAAAAGGAGGAAAAGCCGTGCCACTGTGTCACGTGTCACTGGTCGACATCGGTTGAGCAGTGCTTGCAGGTTTGCTAATAATCCTGATAAGAATGAGACGTCTGTACAGTGCTGCTGGAATAGTCACTTTCTGGGCACTTAACGTATGCTGCAGCTTCCTTGCCACGGAACCTGTGCTGGCCAATCAACAACTCTCTGGTTGTCGCTTTTTCGCAAGCTGGCAAGTCACACTTCTGGCCAAGCTGATTGAGCCTTGTTAAGATAACTGACTGTGTGGGATGTTTATTACGTCACGAAGCATGTCAGCTGGTTACCGAGAACGTGCAGTGTCAGCACTTGTAAGTATTTAAAGCACAATTCGCACGGACCCTCGCAAATGATGCTGTGAACTGGCAGTTTATTAGCCTCTTTTTAAATGTTGCCATGTGAGGGGGTTTTGGGGCGTCAGTGACTTTTAGCCTTCGAGAGCACATGACCTGAAGGCACAGACTCCCAAGGATTTGAGGTTGGCGTTACAGGCACAGCTAAACGACTTGAGTCAGAAGAGCAGGCGGCACAAATCGAAGCCCGGTTGGGAAGTATTTCCGATGGGTAGGCCGGCGCGCGAGAATGAAGAGACCAAAAAGTGAGTGACAAAAACTTGCAGTCGATACGCTGGTTGATGGAAAGCCGGTGCTGAGGCACCTCGGCTGACAGACTACACTCTTGTGTCGGCACGGCTGTGCGAAGCAAACAGGAAATTCGAAGTCAGCTGGTATTATGCCCTTGCATACTGCGTGTATAACGTGGCAGCCCTTGCACTTTGCCATAATTTGCTGCTACCCACGACCTGACGGCAGTGAAGGTCTATCTAGCCGCTTAGCCAAGAGTCGCCTGTCAAGCGGTTATGATAGGCTGGGAGCAGCTTGTCAAAGACTTGTCTGTGTGTAGCGCAGTGTGCTGCCAGAGCCAGGGAGCACACGCACAATCGGTCCCGATGACGCATCGACTGCCGAGCACTGAAAGCGGCAGCCTGCGGCTGCTGGTGTGCCTCTTTACTGTTTCTGTACTAGCACTGACCTGCTAGCGTCATCGCCACTTCTGGCTAGCGTCATCGCCACGGCCTTACCTAGTGTGCCATCGGCCTTACCTAGTGTTCCATCGCTGCTCTAAATGCCTCCTGCAGGCATGAGTGACAGGCCGCAAAGGCGCTTCTACCGAAATAGCTGACCTTGGCTACTTTTGTTTTTTACTTGGCACAAACGATTGACCAATGGCTTTTTGATCAATGAGTTTCCGGCAAGTAACGTGTCAGCCTTTGGAATTGTGTAGCAAATAGGGGTCACTTTTTTCCTTTTTATTCGACCCGAAGTTAGCACGAACTTGCAAGATCCCAGGGCCAGCTCGGACAATAAAAACGGCTGTACCTCAACGGACAGTTCGACTTATGCGATTGCAGGACCACTCTTGGAAGTATGTAAAATACTTATTTTCTCTCAGCTCTCACCTTCAGGCCTTTGGATCCTGCCTTTACAATAGCTATACTATACTTTACTGGGCCTTTCCCGGAGCTTCTCGGTTGTTTTAAAGAAGAGCAACCGGCCTACTGCTGGGGCACGGGAGACTGGGGATTCCGTGCAACGCCCGTTGAAGGTCTGCTCACGGTGAATTTGCGCGGCGCGGCGAGGCAGCCTACTGCTGAAATAACTTCCTGCCATAATTGAAAAGATTCCGTGGCTGCACCCTTGCAAGATTTGAACAGATATAGAGCTGACTGATACAAACCGAGTAGCGAGACTGCTTGCTTGCTGCGAGAAAGCTCCCGATGAGTACGCAGGAGTGACGGCGTTCGTTTTTAATTTCGATTCGAAATATTTAGCATTCAAGCAAAAACAGCCGGCGGCCCTTCAACCATGCTCAGCAGTACTGTGTGTGTGCAGCATCGTCGGTTTTCGCTGGAGAGCCGCCGCACTCTGGCGGCTACTGCTGCTGCTGCTGCTGCTGCTGCTGCTGCTGCTGCTGCGGAGGCCAGAGCGTGTGCGCTTGCTCGCGTGTCAGCCAATCGGCACTGGCCACTTTTATCAGGCGAAGCACGCGACCGAAGCATGCTTCGCCAATCAGGAGCGGACAACGGCGGGTGCTGCACAGCAGAGCGTTTTCACTCGCTGGCGCACGTATTGCACAGCCACAGACTAGACGCCTACTGGGAATCGATCGGTCGATCGTCAGAGTGGCATTCATAGGAGTTCATAGGCCTTCATAGGAGCGATCGCGCTCCCGCCGCCCACTTGTGTGAGTGCGTGCGTTCGAGCCGGACTACGTGGCTACGTGGCTACGGCTGCCTTTTGTTCGGTGACTGTGCAGGGGGCGGCGGCTCGCGCTCGGTCGGGCGGCCACCGAAGTTCGTCCACTGAGTGATGGCAGCCGGTGAGTACCGTGCCAAAGTAGTGGGCCCATCCGATCGCTGGTCTGTCACTGCGAGCCAAAACGGGCCATGCGTGGGCCAAAACGGGCCACGCAGCCGTGGCTTGGGGCGAGCGCTGACGTCGTGTGAGCGTAGTAGCCTGTGCAGCATCGGCATGGCCGACGGGGTGCCGAGGGTGGGGGCGTAACGGCGGCTCCTCCGAACGTCAGGAAAGGGCGTCGCCGCTGACTCGCTGCATCGGCAGCAATGCCGGACAGCAAGCACCGGCATGCAGGCATACAGGTAGCAGTCATCGGCAGGGGGCTCGGGCTGGTGGAAGGGAGGTGGCAGCCCTCTCATATGGCACTGGCAGGCAGTCTGTCAAGCACCTCTCCGGTGGCACCGCCGCCATTGCTGCTGCTGGTGCTACCAGTTCGCTGCACAGACGCGTGGGGCGAAGCAGTCGAGGCGGCGGCCTGCAGCAGACTGCCTCGGCGGCCGCTCGTCGTCGGCCTGCTGAGAGTCGGGTTCTCAGGGCAGCCGCTGCTCTGCAGCGTTGCCACGCACTCGGGCGACTTGGCGTCCTTGGCGAACCGCAGCGCAGTGCGACCCAGGTGGTCGACCCGTCGCACGTCGGCCCCGTACTGCAAGCAGAGGAGACATCGCAGAGCCTCGTGAGCAAGTGCTCAAGACCGGAAACCGAGCGACCGAAAGCAGTGAGCGCCGGAGAGGCTCTCGCATTGCGGCGATGGGAATGTATCATCAAAATTGTAGCAGCGGCGACAGCAGCCTCTGGCTTCTGAAGAGCCACCGGCGCCCGCTGCTCTGCTCTCGGCAACTTTTTCCCTCGGCAACTGAGAGCGAGGGGCGACGCCGAGCAGAACAGAGCCTCTGCAGCTGCATCAATTTCAGCCTGTTCGCACCCTCAGGTCCTGTGTGGACAATAAATTAGCTGTCCCATTCCTCCGCTTAAAGACAGTTGGCGACAGAAGCTTTAGCTCTGCAGGTCCTAGACTGTGGAACTCGCTTCCACAATTCTTACGCAACGACATCTACTCTCCAACTGCCGACTATGGCATATCTTTTTCAGCGGTCCTGAACTGCTACTTCTATGCTACTCACTACCTCAACTGCTCTCCTAACTCTGCTATGCTTCCCACTTTCTCTTTGTTGCGTGAGACAAAGTCTGTTGGCTACCGAATGCGTACCGAAAGCCGCTTAGGCTGTGAGTGCACTACACAAAACTCTCCTGCGTAACACCCACATGGTCTTTATGACTTTGTGGAGTTACTGACGGAGATACATGACATGACATAACGCTGCTGCATACACATCCCTCAGTCCAGGGGGGGGGGCACGTTCTTACAGGAGCTGCAGCCACGTGGGTGGCTCCTGGAGCTGCTGCAGCCGCCTGGGCCGCCACTCTTAATCTCATCTTCAAGGTTCGCCATCGTTTTGGCTTGCTCACTCGTCAAAAACGCGAGCCATCTCGGGTAGAAGCAGGTGCGAGCTAGGGGGCGTGGCCGGGTCGGTGTAGGGGCGTGGCCGGGTCGGTGTAGGGGCGTGGCCGGGGCTGGGAAGCTAGGCAGCTAGCTTCAAGCACTCGCTCACCCAGAGCAGCAGCTGAACGAACACGACGCTCGCCTGCTGCGCTGCGACGTGCAGCGGGGTGCGCGTGTCGGTGCTACCGCACGGCTGAGAGACTTCGTCAGGCTGTGAGTGGGCGAGCAGCAGGATCACCTGCGTGACGTCGTGCCGCTGCATGGCATCCCGCAGGAGCTGCAAACGCACGTGCAGCGATTCTTACTCGAGCGATCGCATCGGCTTCGGTACGCACAGCTACACGTGAAGTGATCGCCCTCACGCTGCTGCCGCTACTGTCCCGTAATCGCTCATGCGCGAACGCACGTGCGTCTACACGTGCGCACATGCACAATGAGCAACGCTCGCACAGACGACCAGGCGCCCACGCACGAGAGCAGACTGAGCCCTAAAGCCCATTGGGAGCCCAGCTGGCTGGGGCTGTACCGCCGCATGGTAAGCGCCACCAGCAAGCAGCAGCCGGCCTGCACAACACGAGCATCTGCGGCAAATGCACAAACTCTGCGCCGTCGGTGGCGGACAAGAGAGGCGGCAGAGGAGGAGGCACCTGTGCTATGGAGATCTCCAAGTGCGAACGCCTTGGCAAGAACTCCTTCTGCTCATATTTGGCACGTATCCAGCTTTCTCGGTCTTCCCTGCGATGACAAAACACGCAGACGAGATTAATGGGAGGCCATGCAACTGACGATCGGAGCTGGGGCGCAGTGTCACTGCCACTATGTCGGATCTGCGGCATCGGTGCATCACTTGACTTGTAGTGAGCTCGGGCAGCAACGCCTCGGGCTGGAGCGCACTGGCAGTGCACGCCACGTGGGTGGGTGAGTGGGTGGGTGGGGAGCTCTCGGCACAGCTCACCGTGACGAGCCAGGGTTGGGCTTGCGTTGCTTGTGTGCTGTCGCTTCCCACACACTGTTGGCTCGGTGGTTGCCTATTGCCAGCATGACGGCAGTGATGTCGGACCTGCAACGGTCACATTCATGCTACTAAGCAGGCTGTGATGGAACTAAGAAAAACCGGTGACACGCTCAGAGCAACGGCCACCAATATCGTCTGCTCATAATGGAGCACGCAGCAACCTGACCAACCATTGATACAAACCCGGAGCAACAGAGAGGCAACATGCTTTGACATTCGGTGCAAGAAATAATCCTTTATAGCACAAGTCAAGTGATTTAGTTCTCTTAGGATGTTATGCTAGTGTCTTATTACCATTTTTATTATCACAATAACGCGAACTGCTTCTGCCCTAGATCTTAGCCCCTTAGGGGTAGCTAGCAAGCTGCTGCTTGCTCTTCGGGGCTCGAGGGCTCGAGCGAGTCCTGCGAGTGGTATAAGTGGCTGCTAAGACTCTCCTGCCGTTCTCAATACAGAAGCGACAGTCGAAGCCCTTTAGTTTTTTTTTCTTCCGCTGCTGCTGCACACGCAGCGCGGAGCGACAAAAGCGCGAGAAGTCTCAACCACTCGAGCCATCGAGCAGCATGCCGCCTTTCCATCGCGAAGCACTTACGGCCATTCGTCGAGGTCGAGCGACCGCACTCGCGACACGTGCGTGCCGAGATTGCGGTGTATGCCCGAGCACTCGATGCAGATGAGGGTGCCGAGGTTGAGGCTTGCCCACGACGGTCCTAGAATGGGTGGAGCGGCGCCGAATGAATGAGGGAGCACTGCCAGGTGCCGAGAGCGAGCGCCGTTTAGCCAACGTTTTGCTCTCGAGACCCGAGCCCGTAGCGATCGCACACGTAAAGCATTCAACCGTCACGTCCGAGATGCAGACGTTGCCGCCAACGCTGACGGTTGCGTGCAACTGCAGCTTGGCAAGTGTTGCATTCCCCGACGTGACGTCCGTCGCGACACACGAGCCCTGGCATTCCAGCTGCGCAGAACTTTACCGCCGTCACCGAGACTAAGCAGTCTCTAAATCAATGCTGGGAACAGGTCGACAGGCGACAAGAGTGTAGCAGTCCAACACCGACGAGATAAATGCCTATCATGTCTGCAGGAGCCCGTAAAGAGTCCGAGTTGCCGGGAAACGGGTGACAGTAAAGATGGCAAATTGCGAAGAGGCTGCGAGGGGACGAAAGCTGCTGCGAGCGTTCGACCGACACGCACACGCTCTGACTGAGTCCAACCGACTAAGTCTAAGCTGATATGAATTAGATGCTGTCTTTAAAAAAAACGCAGGATAATCTAGATCTATCAAGAATAAAAGATAGGCCCTCCCTTCTTTGCAGTGACTCAACCCCCCCCCCAGATCAAACACATATGCAAACACATGCTTGTTCACGCTCTCACGAACTTACACGAGCGGCGTGCACAGTTTGTGTAGCTGCTGGCAGGTCCCTGCGGCCGGTGAATGGCCCTCGTAAAGACACGCCGCCGAGCGTTGTGCAAACCAGCAGCGCAGACGGAGCCGTAGAGACGAAAACAGAGTGGAGGATAAATCGGTATCGGTAAAGCACTTGACAGAATCGTACGAAGCCCCGAGGCCCACTGTTAGGCGCCTGAATAGAGATCGTGTTCTCTCGGGGCTCTATACAAATGAATCCTATGTTTAACTACATAAGCAGAAAGGTCTGCATCCGAAGGCTCTAGCTGCGAACCGCATGGACGAACGACCGGGAGCAAGCTGAGAGCATGGTGCCAATGCACTCAGAGAATCGTGCCTTCGGAATGTTGCGCATACAAAACTGCTACTACGCGTCCACCGATGTTCACGGTATTGACCAGTGAGTGGCGGCCAAAGTGTTTCTTTCTGGCAGCCTACTCTTCTTACCTGGTGTGCCGCAGTCACAGCATTGGCCGTTGCCTGGAATATTCTTTATCGCCTGCACAGTGCTAGGATCGGCCCAGGACGACTGCAATGCAAAGAGCAGGAGAGTTTCTGAAAGTGACACGTCATCACTACCTAGTACTGCAGGCACGAAGCACTGATTTTAATAGCAATAACAAAAACGCTAGCACTCTTTAGTAAATCTAAAACTGCGTCTTAGCACTTTACATGGATGGAGAGGAAGCAGGCGTCAATTGGTCAGTGGTAGCATGCACAATTTTGAGCTTGCGTAGGCGTAAGAAGGAAAACTCATAAGGAAACGCTGCGAGTAATGGGAGGCAGGCTTTGTCGCTTCTTTTTAAATGTCATCAAGTCATGGGATGTCGTGATGTCCGTCGGTGGCGAGTTCTAGGCTTTCGGAGCTTATAAGCTGAAGCAAATGTCTTAAGAGGATTTATTAGAGAGGCACAGCTAAACGACTGGAGTCAAAGGAGCAGGCGGTAAGATGCTAAGCCTGATTAGAAAGATTAGGATTAGGAAGCTATTTGAGATAGGCTTGGCAGAAGCAAGAGAACGAAGGACCTACAAGTGTGTCGCAGAACCAAGAAGCTCGATTGGGGAGCCAGTGTGGGTCAGTGAGAAATGGTGCAATATGGCAACTGCCACGTTCACAAAAGGTAGCAGCAACAGCAGCAGCAAAATCTAGTAGCTGTCCCGACAATGCTATTTTCGACCAACCGCTGTAACTGCAAATTATGTGTCTGAAAAAGAACAGCAGTTTTATAATGCATCTCGGTGGTATATTGTAGACCGGAGAGTAAAGAAATGTCCTGCCGGCCTCGAGACGTCGCCCAATATATATCGAGACCGCAAGATCTTATTTGCACGAAAAAACCCAAGACCCCTTCACCCACCCCTCAGACAAACCCCGACCCTTTCCTGAGCTATGTCAAGAGTGAATGAAGCTCACGCTTAGGAAAGATAACTTCAGCAGGCTGAAGATTGCTCCGACTGCAGACTACACGGGGGGGGGGGAGGAGGGGGCAGTCCATCAGTTGAGGACCGACCAGTTGAAAGCATGCGACAGACGATGCCTCTGCAGGTGCACCCATATTACCTTGGCCTTTAGGCTGTCGTTGCCTTGCAAGCTCACAAGGATCTGCTGCTCAATGGCATTAATCCAGTCGGTGCGCTCCTGCAAAACCACGCCGGGAGCTCTCAGCAGGGCCAACGGCACACACAGCAAGGCAGGGGCGAGTGCCGGCAGAGCAGCAACCGTGCGGCTTATCAAGCAGCTTTCAAGCACTCTCTGTCTGTCTGTCTCTTCGTCTCTGTCTCTATCTCCCTCTCCCTCTCTCCCTCTCCCTCTCTGTCTCTCCGTCTCTCTCTCTCTCTCTCTCTCTCTCTCTCTCTCTCTCTCTCTCTCTCTCTCTCTCTCTCTCTCTCTCTCTCTCTCTCTGCTCTCTCTCTCTCTGCTCTCTCTCTCTCTCTCTCTCGAGCTCAATGAAGCCGGAGAGAAAGTACACGGAAATACACTTATCAATTGGCTGGTTAAGACATGCACGTCAAATGTCAGCATGCATAAGTAAGTGTATTTAGGTCAATTCACATGGGCAGAGGAAATGGTGAGGAACAAGAGATGTTAGCAGCTTCTTTTGCCCCTGGATCTTAGTCCAGAGGTTAGGTGATCGCTCTTCACGACCCAGGTAGTTGGCTTGAGCCCTTCACTGGACGATCCTTATCTGTTCCCCACTGCAAGCGGGGGTGATAGCCTTTAAGTCTCTGCCGAGCCGGTTTGGTCCAGTGGTTAAGGTGCTCACCCCGACCAAGGTCAGGCTGAGGTCGTGGGCTCGAGCCCCGAGGCATGAGTGAAGTGCCTGAATAGAGATTAAGTTCTTTAAAGGTGCTATACAAATGAATTTAATTTATTTCAGCTGCTATACAAATCTTGCTGTCGAATGAGCTATTTATTGATTATTTTGTAATGCCTTGAAATCAGGTATGTCAGAGCGAATTGTCCTTTTATTCGGTTGTGCGTTATGAAACTGTGCACATCATGACTAAGCCCAACTGCAATATGCTTTTGTACAGCACCCCAGTAGACCTGCTTTTTTCCAAAGTGATTTCTACCCTGTTCACAACGAAGTAAGTTTTACTCACCATGGCCCTACTAACCAAAGGCCGTAAGTCTTCTGTGAACTTTTGCATGCTTGCCTCAGCAGGATACCTTGCTTGCTATTAACTATTGGTTATTACTTCTCCCGGATCGAGTTGTAAAGCACCTGAATAAATTCAGTGACTGTGCATCTGTGACTCCACTATATTCTTATAGAAGCCAGACCTAGCCTTAAGCAGGTAAGATGAGGGATTGAGCAGATGGGACAATACTGATTTTTGCAGACAGTATTAATGTCATGTGTCTGGGGGTTTGCGATTTGCGAACGATTTTTCATATCACATGGGATACAAATAAGCAGAGAGAGAGAGAGAGAGAGAGAGAGAGAGAGAGAGAGAGAGAGAGAGAGAGAGAGAGAGAGAGAGCTAGATATGCATGTTTTATCAAATGTACCGGATTTGGTACTAATAGGAGTTGATTGAAAGCATGGGCGAATATCCGATCGAGGGTATGCTCTTTGACGTAAGAGTGTCGTGCACATGAACCATGAGAGAAACTGAATCAGCCAATCAGTAAAACGTGGCTCAAATAGGGGCTTCCTAGGGGTTACCGAAATAAATGCTAAACTCGTCAAGCATTTTGAAGGGACGATTCCTGGAACACTTAATTGAAATGAGATCGGAAAAATCTTAAATTAAGCTCGTTTTGCTCTTTGTAGGACAACAGATTACTACCACCATTGGCAGCTTGCTGAAGGGCAGATTCAATGCAAGAGATTCGAAAGACTTCGTCGAGGGGACATCGAACAGCTTGAAACTGGGAGAGGGAAGAGCAACTATGGCTGCCCAGCCACCAGTTTCACTGGCATTGGAAAATGGTAGGATGAGAAGCCTGTTAGGTTTGCATCGATAATAGTCAAACTGTTAGTCGCCTTCAGCCTCCAGGTCTTTCTTGTCACGGCCACAGCAAACTGGTCAAGGGAATCGTTAAGAATCCCGGCACCCGTTATTAGGGGTAAATTCCATATTAGACATGCATTCAGTCGACACATTTTAAGAGTAGCAGCAGGGTTATAGCTGGACTGATGACCACTAGGACAATACTTGAGGTGCACCCCTCACCCAATCGGTGCTTCCAGTGAAGGGTAACCAATTCACAAACACTGGAAGAGGAAACAGTATCCAAGGATGCATTTAAACGACAAAAGTTAAAAGATAATAAGCATACACAATCTCATACCGAATAGTGCGGTCACTAGGATCCGGCAAAACTACAGTGGCAGATAGCTCAAGTGTTCATGGCTGTGACAGTATCCATACTTGTATGCCAAGTAAAACTAGCAGAAAGTTCTGCTTTAAGTTATTAGTTATTGGTTATTAGTTTTTACTTATTATAACATATCAATGAGTATGGTAGATAACTATGGCAACGATTTACTCTTACTAGGACCAGCACAAAGCATCGCAAGCTTCAGTGCTGGCTGCTGCTGCTGCCTACCAGAGGATCCTTACATAATGCCTGAGCTTACTTCAGCAGGTAAACTGGGCAGCTTCGGCAGGAATTGATTCGTATGAGCCATGCCCACACCATCACAATCTCTACTGCGATGATAGACTCGGTTCTCTAGACTGTCAAACTCGCGGCCGGTCAACACGGCACAGGTAGTAGCCTCACCTCATCACACGGGCCACCTCAACCTATTCTAAACAGTGAATGTTAGGGATGAAGCTTTCTTGTTAGGCACGAGCCATTCAAAAACCACAGTAGCAGCTACACTGAGAGGTAGTGAAACAAAGCGCTTTCATTGAGCGTGGCATATAGCTCATGAGCCCCTTTGCTATCGCTTCAATCAACTGCCCCCCACTGTATTTCACACCATACATACACGTATATGCACCTGGAACTTCCTCCGGGCTGGAGGCTAGTGAAATACAGGCAGGCGACCTAACAAGTGTTGGTTCTTGCCTTCATACTGAGGCAGTTCCATTACCGAATATACCTGCCCATGGCATATTATCACAACATACGAGCAAAAAAAAAGTATCTGTGCCCCCTTGTTTATTTACGATGAATAGTAGTAGACATTTGACCGTTAAATAACTTATTTCTCATTCCCTAACCTTGTGCCATCATCAATGGGCATGTCTAAATCAGCTATTTGACTGCCTTTAGGCTAAATGATGAGCATTGCACCAAATGAGACTTGGAAACGTTACAATCGCTTGCGAATTACAAATGTGTGAAACAACATGGCAGTACAACGTGATAAAGATGGCTACGATCGGTAACATGGATGACAAAAAGAGACCAGGCCGTCAACGCCTACTCCCCCCCCCCCCCTGCGAGGTCTGCCGGGTAAAGAGTCAAGCTTGAAGGCACCTTTTTGCTCATGGGTTTATGCTGAAAGCCTGCAGGCTGCTGTTGTGAAGCTAATTGGTAGAGATGCAATTAGGCAGCAACTAGATGAACAAAGAGTATGTCTACTCGAATTGCAAACAAAAAGCTGCTTCTATCGTCAAGCACACAGTGGCTCGTCTGCAGTGGGCTAGGGCATGAGCATGTGGACCCCCCAAGAGTGGAGCAAAATCGAATGGAAGGCACTCGAATCGAAGGCATTCATAAATTCACACTATTTTGGTGCATGCCAATGTACGAAGTATGCGTTTCGTTGCCCTAATGAAGCTTTATATAATAGCGAACTTCAGAAAACAAGGCTACAAAGGGGGCGTGCTCTAGAGATATTTCAGTAGCAATGCATTAGGCATCCTGCATGGAATAGCCAGCATTACGGTGCAAGGCTTTAAGTTAGAACTGCTTCAGACCATTGCAGTACTTAGAGCAATGAGTCTGGAGCAATTGAGGTGGTGATAACTAATTTATAATCTAGATAATGACCTTAAGCTCACGGCTAAGCACGAGCAATATTTTTACCAAAATACTGTTGAGTTTGGGTAGGGTCCATTACACTAATGGAGTGGCCTAGTCAATCATCGACCTGAATCCCATTGAGCATCTCTCTGATGAAGTGGATAGAAGACTCATACCGAAGGCAGGTGATACCACATCCGAAGACTTTCTTTTCAAGCTTACCAGACATTTGGAGAACGATAATGTCAGATGGCGAGTAAAGGTCATAGCTATTCGTGGAGGTGTGCAGCTTTGTTTTGCCCAAAAAATTAATAAATGTATACTAAAACTTTGCTTACAGTGTTTTGTAGGCTTATTTTTTTTACACCGTGCGTGATTACAGCAAGTTGCAGAAACGCTTGTATCCCACTTTAAGAAATCATAGGTTCAGGCATGCATTTTGGGTGGCCTCACCGATACTTGGCGAACAAGGACTGTTTTAAACCCCCAGATTTGAATCCGAGCATACACAACAGCGAAGCGAGGAGCTGACGGCCTCTGCCGCCTTCCAGGAGTGGAACCTGATGCAACTGCCGGCAACCGGTGGGGTAGTTGGGTACACCTGGCGTGGTGCGTAGCCGTTGCGGCCCTATTACTTTAATCCACAGTCAACCGTCTACCAAGTGTGTTCATTCTAGCCTACATAATGCGTCGGCTCCACCAGCATGCATACCTGCCCACGGCACACAAGCACAACAGTCTAACAAAGGCTGTGGGTACATATCTGCTTTTATATATCCTATATATATATATATATATATATATATATATATATATATATATATATATATATATATATATATATATATATATATATATATATATATATCTGCTTGTAGTTCCACGGAGCCAGGAAGACGTCGGTTTTTTCTATAGCACACTCGCTGCCTACGCGGTCTTCGGTGCGCACACAGTGGCCTACAGACTTTGTCACTCGGAAAAAAGTAAAAGCAGCGAGAAGCATGGCTGAAATGCAGCGCAGAAGCCAGGAGGCATAGGACGGCCGGAAAACGAAACGAAACGGCTAATTGTCGGCAGCAGGAGAGAAGACAAAGTCGTCGCTGCCACAGCCCGGGAATAGCGACGGGGGGGGGGGAACTCCAGGACCAGCAGAGTACAAGGATGCTGCCGCCTCGAACCTCTCAGGGCCAGTGGCCACACCCTGACGGTGGCGACCTTTTCGCGACGTGCAGAATAAATTTATGTAAAATGAGACAGCACTCGTCGCCCGGCAAACGGCCTGAAAGGCGCCCGATAGCAGTACATAGTACCCTGTAATTATATATATATATATATATATATATATATATATATATATATATATATATATATATATATACACACACATAATAAGTATAATTACTTAGTACCAAGCGTAGTAGGTGGGCGGCGGGCGGAGCACACGGTCTGGCTGCTGCATGCTGCCGACCTACCTCAATGCTGGTGGCTTCAAACTGCCACTGCTTATTTTCAAGGGAGACGATGTGGAACTCGTAGCCATCTGAATCTGCTGCCAAAGCGAGAAAAATTCGGCACAACATTGACAGCTCCGACCGATAAATGGGCAGGCGCTGAGGGCCCAAAGCGAAACGGCGTGGCTCGACGACAAACGAGCCGCCGGTAAGCCTAGGCCGGGTGCCCGACACCACGTGCCCAGAACGACCGACCGACGATTGGTGGCAAGTCATCGGAGCAGCCAGCTGCTGCGACCGACCGACGGAGCAGACGGCACCAACCTCGAGGCTTCGACCCGGGTCACTCGCACGAAAACGGCGCTGCCTAGAGCGGCAGGCAAGCGAAGCGTGACAAGCAGCAGAGAGGCAGCACACGCACCGTCAGCGCCAGCCGTCGGCAGCGACGCGTCGGCAGCGGTCGCCTTGGAGCTGCTGCTCTTGGCTCGCCGATGCTGTCGCTTCTTAACGTTAGGCGTCGTCGAGTCGAGCCGAGCCTGCACGCCGACGACCGGCACCCCGGACGAGGACGACTCCTGGCCTGTGCGAGCCCGGCGGGGCGGAGCGGAAGTAGAGGAGGAAAGTACGCCGCGTGAGCTCGTGGAGTGTGCGCATCGAGGCCGGACCGCCGGACGGCGGCGAGCGAAAAGCCGAAACACCAAAAAGCAGAATGCACAATCGCGAGGTTTCAACGAAAAAGAAAAGAGGTGCTCAAGTTCTGCACGAGCTACTGCTGGCTACCCAGGCTGACAAGCCTCCGCCCCGCCCCCTTATTCCCCTGCCACCTCCAAGTCCCTGTCGATGCCCACCGACGATAAATGTTAGCTGATTCAACAGCCTCTTTTGTGTACCGACAGAACAGTCTTTATGGCTGTCACCATCGCTTGCATCGGCAATAAAGAATCTCCCACCGCAGGATTCGAACCCACGACCTCGGGACCGATGTCGCAAAAAGCAACTGCCTTTACTAAGTGTGCCATCGCGGCTCACCGATGATTGGATGGGGAAGAGGTGAGCGCGCACGTCACGGAGCGGTCGCGCACACCCTTGAGAGCTATGCCGCACCGACCATGACTCCTGAGAGCTCATGTGGCATTCGAGCGCACAAACACAAAGTGTGCACGTGCGCAAGCATGGACAAACGAGAAATGCTTAGTACCAGGAAGCTGCCAGCAGCATCGGACCCGTTAGCACCCTGCGTGTTAACACGTTGCGTGGACTGACCAACATCTGACCTTGCGTGCTTGCTTGCACTGATGCTCTTGCAGAGCCATGCACCTTTCGAGTAGCAGGGCAAAAACACTTTCAAGATCTTTTTATGCATTCAAAAAGAAACTAAATACTCATACCAGCTCCTCAATGCATATTCTTTGACCGTGTGAATTGTCTTTTGGGAGCTAATGGGTGCAGAAACTGTGCATTGTGGTATCACTAATCAATCGACATGCTTCCTATCACGCACGCATAAGCAAAAGTGCCTAGAGACAAATTTGGTTCTCTTAGGCTCCCTGTCTAAGATAAGGAGCTGTCGTCTACGGTGGCTTGCAAACAATTTAACTAGCTCCCTGGTTCTGTCTCGGCTAGATTATAGCAAGTCCATTTTGGCTGGGCTACCAAAAACAGCAACTAGGCCACTGCAGCTGCCTATGAATTTGGCTGCAAGGCTAGTTTTCAAGTCCCAGAGGTTTGACCACGTGTCTCCGCTAAAAGAGCTTGGATGGCTGCCAGATGATCAACCTATAGAGAGTAAAGTTCTTGTGCTGACCCACAAGGCCTGCCACGGCTTGGCTCCTTCATGTCAGCCTCCTTGTACCCTCAGGTTCTGTATGGACAATACATTAGCTGTTTCACTCCTATGCTTAAAGACCACTGGTGGACAATACATTAGCTGTTTCACTCCTATGCTTAAAGACCACTGGTGAGATGAAGTCTGTTGGCTATCGAATGCATACCAAAAGCCACTAGGCTTTTGAGTGTGCTATATGCAATTCTCCTTCGTAACACCCACACAGTCTTTATGGCTTTGTGGAGTTACAGATACAGTTTACAGTTTTACAGTTTACAGATACAGATTAGTTACAGAGACAAGTCACACGGAGGTCAACCTCAGACGATGAAATTTCTAGGGTGCTGTACCAGTGCCTTACTGAATAGCATCCCCTCCCCCCAAAGAAAGGGGCATTAGCAAGAAGCCAGCTGCTCAGGTTAACGACTCTGTACTTGCAACATATGCTGCCCGATCTATAAACAAAAACAAACGGAGGGACGGCTGTACGGGTGGCTAGGCGGCATAGGTGCCTTGAAGAATCCAGCACTTGACATTCACTTCCCCTAGACCCACATCTTGATCCAGTGTGGCAAGAAAGGGAGGCAGCACGACCACGACGGACGGATGGGCAGACCACAACGACCGCACGACAGACTGAGAATTACCAGGACTGGGCAAGATGCCAGATCCCATCGAGCCATCGCCCGGCTTCAGCAGGAGCAGGCCGAAATCGCCCCGCGAAGAAGTGTCGTTCTCCTTTCCGCGACCTGTTGCGAGCGAGCGAAGGAAACTCGACGTGGCCGGCCGTCATCGACGGCAGTCGGCGATCCCCACCCCAGCGAGCAAAGGCAGGTTCGGACGTCGAACTCCGAATGCAGCGTGAAAGAGGCGCACGCGAGGCGTGGACGAGCAGGCGCATGCCATGACTTGCCAGCTTCTCCGCGGGCCATCACGGCTCCGTTGGTGAGCGGAGTCGTCCTGGGCTTTGGCTGACCGGGTATCTTGACGGTGGAGTGCATCAGCCTGATCTCCTTTCCGTGTACATCGTCCATGTAATCCTGGATAATCGAGCAGACAGCAATAGCGTCACGTCTGGCCATCGCCCACCACGGCAGAGCACACAGATAGAGTCAGGCGTAAGATTGGCCGACGCCCGTGACTCTCGTCGCTCGATGACCGCAACAGCAGAGTTTAAGCAATCGGTACAACCAAACCTGACCGAACGTGCGAACAAACTGTCAGCCTAGTGGGCAGGGGTCCAACACTGCCTCAGCCGCAAGCTCAGAATCCATTCAACACTAGGCGTAGCCAAACAGAAAAATGGATTACAGAGCAAGGGTTCGGCAACAAGGAAGTGCTGGAGGAAGCAACAATTAGGAATTCCTACATCCGCTATCGCTATTCCTAAATCCATTATCGCCGGATGCTGGATAACTACAGAGCATGGCCAAACGTGAGAGGTGTCTAGCTTGGCCGCCTGGCACGCTCTGGTCACTGTGAGTTCTAATGGGAAATTACTTGGAGGGCCAGCAATAATTGTTGGAGCTGAATTGCTGAGTCGGCTGGCATTCGGATGAAGTGGTGGGATGTGCTGGAGAGGGGACAGAGAGTTAGAAATACATCTAGGATGAACACCAAATTATGCAATCGGGGTAATAGAATCAGATTTAGTGACCAGTAACATAACACCAAGACGGGAAAAGCACACCATACTGAGTAGAAGTAACAAAACCTCTGTGAAGGCATATCCAACAGGTCGTTTGCAAAGGATCAAGAGGGTAGCCAATGCAGACTTAATCCTTTAGGAACACACGTCTCCGACTCAGTCAGCGATCGCCTAGACCAGCATACTCTAGCTCTTCTGGAAAGACATGGGCAATAGGCCACTCTCCAAAATGCAGCGTCGAATCAGAAGGTCACCAGGGGAACCCAATATCTAATAACAATGCTTTACACCCACCAGAGCGATTCCTAAGCAATCAGCACTGCATGTCCGGTGGTGGTCGGTTTCTCAAACCACCACATCGGTAGGTCAATTGCTGAAGCAAACATCTAATAACAAGGCTAACACTCCCTCACCCAGCAAAGCGATTTGCAAGCGATCGGCACTGCAAGACAGCCGGCCAGTAACCGGGTTAAACAAGCAGGAAACACTCTGGACAAGGCAGATGATTCTTGATCTGGACAAGGCAGATGACTCAGATCGCTTCTGCTACTTCCTGCCTCTGCACTGCAGCTCTGCACTGCTCCATTACAGCAATGACATGATGGCTCCAACCGGAGTTAGCCGGCTTTCCGACTTCGCCGGGGAGAGAATCGAATAGAACAGCCCCAAAGTAACCAGCTCACTACAAGGTTTGCACGACTTCAGGCAAGCGCATGGGTGAGTGAAGAGTGACGCCAAGCTGAATAGGTACTCCTAGCGATTTGTGAGTTCCGATTTTCAGACGGCATACCGCACAGGGCAGAACCAGTACAACCACAAAATGCCAGCGAAAAGTGAAGAGCAAGGAGGCATGCCAGAGAGAGGGAGTAAATATTGAACATTAGAGCAGGCATTGGATGCACCGCACTCAGGAGCCGGTAGCAGCCATCGCGAGCAGCAGGCAGCGGCCAGCATCAGGGTGGCCCGCCAGGCTCACTCACGTGCAGGTTCGGATGGTAGACCAGTTTGCCGTCGTCGGTCAGTGTGACGTATTTCTTCTTCCAGTCCTTGCTCAAGCCCTTGCTGCCTTTTTTGTAGAGATAACCCTGGACAGGCAAAACACGTGTCAGCAGCCGCGGTCGTCATCGGCGCCCGGAATGCTGATGTCGGATCGTCATATGCAGAGCACACGCAATGCAAACTGGCACGCGGTTCCTAAGGCCAGAGCAACCGTGCGGAAGTACCCTAATGGACACACACCCACACATGCACACACACACCCACACATGCACACACACACACACACACACACACACACACACACACACACACACACACAACACACACACACACACACACACACACACACACACACACACACACACACACACACACACACACACACACACACACACACACACATGCACGGGCACACTTGCATCTGCACATATAGGTCGAGGCAGAGAGACAGTGTCTGCTCCAGATCAGCACCGAGGGCAACCTTCTGCGCAGCTCTAGAGCAGCAGAGCAGGTGCCAGAGCCATTAGAGGCCTATTGCTTAAGTCCTGCTTTGGTCTCAACTCCAATCAACACGGGCAGGCTCCAGCTCTGATCGGTACCTCATTTCCGCCATCGGGGGGGGGGGGGGCTGCCAGGTTCGACATAGAGCATGCTTAACTGGAACGGGTCGGCACAATAAACTTGCCTTATTCCTCCAACCAGCTTCCCTGTTGCTTGAATTAGCCTCATTTAAAAAGCGCCACATGCAGTGTTTACCTTATCAGCCTCACTTTTGCAAAACTCGATAAAAATGCCTCATTAAGCGGAAGTTGCGGGCCAGCCATCCCACACTCGTTCTTGCTCTCGGATGTGCAGCCGTTGGAGCTCACAGACCGATCCCTGGCAACGGTGTCAGAGTTCTACCGGAAGACGAGAGTGGCTCGCCCGAATCGGCCTCAGCTAAGCCAACTACAAGGCTGTCGACATTGAGTAGCTACAGGGGTTTACATGAGATAGATACATGACAGTTACGGTGATGCCACAATGACTTCTACTTAGCTTTGACACTAAAGCACGACCGAAGGCCGTCCCACGTGGAACTAATAATAATGTTTGCATGAGTTGAGGGAGTGAGCTGAGCAGCAGTCTGAGCTTCAACAGGCGATAGTGCTCTATCTATTGAGCTACCAAGTTGCTCTCTTTCTCCAACTTCAACACAGGGCTAAAAACCCAAGACTTCAAATGGCCACAGTCATACCCGAGCAGAGTCCCGGTGTACTACCTGAATGCATGCGCTTGTACTTTCTAAATGCAACCAGGTGTTGACCAGAGACCGAATCTTCTGCTTGTCTTAAGCCATGTTCTCACTGTCGGCTTTCCTCCTTGCCAACGCCGACCCCGTCCTAGTAATGGCATTTACACTACTGATTCCAGAAACGCTAATAGCCTACTTAGTCCTACCAGCAGCGCCCTTCTCTAATGCAGGAGGCTGGTATGAAACCGAGTTCCAAAAAAGACGCCAAGCCAGCTAACACAAAAGTTGAGTTTACCGATGGTGTAGAGCATCAGGTGTAGAGTAGTATGAGAATAATGTACAGAAAAAATTAATAATAATAATAATGCACTTGATAAAGTGCCCTCAGAGAACTCAAAAGAAACTAGAAAAAGCTTTTTCTAGGCGCTTTACATTTGCTACAAATGGAAATGCAATTGAATGGTGAGTGAGTATCATGTTTGATAAACAACATGAATAACATGGTTAGGGGTGACATGCGCAGGGTCAGCATGCAAGTGTGGTTAGTGGCAGCATGCACAGTCAACACGCATAAGCACATGAAGGACGAATCAAAGGGACCCACTAAATGCTGTTCTAAATAGGTGTTTTTAAGTTTATTTTAAATGTAAGAAAATAAGCATATAAGAGAGCTTTTTCGGGAAAGTGCATATAGCTCATATAATGTGCATCATTACAGGAAGGTGTACAGTGCTTAGTAATGTACGCAGCCTCGGCTACAGAGCATAAATATCCCATTTTCAAATACTGGCTCTGAACGCCCTGCTTACCGATGGAAAACAGGTTAATAGTCGGTGAGCCGTGACGGCACACTAGCTAGGTAAGGCTGTTGCTTTTCACGACCTCGCTTTCGAGGTCGTGGGTTCGATTCCTGCGGTGGGCGATTCTTTATTGCCACTGCAAGAGGTAGTGATAGCCGTAAAGGCTCTTCTGTTGCTATACAAAAAGAGGCTGTTTAATCAGCTACAATTTTTTTTTAAATTCTGGGGCAGTACGGCATCTGTACTCTAGTGGCATGGCTAGACACACGGTTCAAGGCAGCTCGGACGCTAGGGTAGGTGATGCAATCCTAACGTCGGAAGCAAGGCAGATGCAACTATGTCCTCTCACAAGCACACGAGTAGCGACGTCGTAGCCGAGTCGTTCCAGAGCGAGTGCAAGCAGCAGCAGGTTGGCCCACGGTGCAAGTAGGCAGCGCCGCTTCGCTGCTGTCGCTTAACCTAAACACAGCTTGACGAGCACTCCTGGCAGCCTTTGGCTGAAGGCCAGGGAGGTGAAGAGGGCGCACCAGCTGCTGGCGGCACGAGCAGTGGCAGCAGCTGCTGCTGGCCGCCAGGGCGCCTGGCTCCACTGTACCTGCTTGATGGGAATGGCGCGGCCGCTGCCCAGCTCATCGCTTTTCCGGTCTTCGTCCTTCTTCGAAGGCTGCAACCATTTGCCAGCCTCGATGCCGTGCCGCGGTCGACGGGCACAGGCGCGCGCCAAAATCAAGCACCGCTCGAGCAGACAGCAACGAGACAGCGACAAGAGCACGCGCCCGAGGCGGAATTGCAAGCGACTTGCTAGGAGCCCAGTATAAAGCCGTGCAAGCTTCTGCGACCAATCCAAAGCAGTTTGAGTCGCCATGCTGAGCAAGCGTGCTATCGGTTCGCTCGCGCGAGGCGAGGCACACACCAAGCAAGCTGCCGCGTGCACGCACGCGCTCGGCAAGTTCGCAGGTTGGGGGTGGACGCAGTGGCGTTACAAAGCGGCAGGACCCACTTCGAGCGGCGGCGGCAGACAGGAGTTGCGAGTGGCAAGCGTGGCTGGCAAGCCGCTGCTATCGCCTCTACAGCTGCCGGGCGTGCGCACCTCTGCTCCTCGACCGTCCGAAGGGACGCTTACACTTGTTGCTATGTGCAAGCTGGCCAGCCGCGCAGGGACAAGTCAACCGGCGGAGGCTACCGGACTGGCTGGCACCCGGCGGCCAAATCACTGGCGGGGGGGGGGGGGGGGGGGGGGGCAGGCCGGGCCCTTACATAATTAGTAAGGCCACGGAAGGTCGGCTGGAGGAAAGATGGCGACACGGGAGGCTGGCGACTCGGTCACACAAGCGCAGGCAGCATGAGGGGGTGGGGTGCGTGTGTGGGGCCGGCGGCTAGAGAGATGCTAGGGCATGCCGTGTGGTCCGAGCTCGAACGCAAACAGCTGTCAGAAGCGACGAACAACAACGAACGACGACGACTAAGCTTCGGCGAGGAGCCGATGCCGAGGAGACGACGACAAAGGCGCGGCACTAACGGCCACGGGTAATGATGCCATGCCGGCCCCCTCCTCCTTCGGTGGTTGCAGCGGCAGCCTCGCGAACTGTCAGCACCTTTTCGGCTAGCCGCTGCAACCGAAGCTGCATCGATTCGGGTCGACACTCGAGCACATTTCCCCACATTTCGCCACGACACTGACACGTGCACGTGCACTTACACTCACGTTGAACAAATTGGAGCGTCTTCGCGACTGAGTCTTTCGATTCGCGGTCGGCGTCGAGCCGGGCGTGAGCATGTCCAGCGATTCTCGGTCAACGCTGGTGCTCTGCAAATGACACGTCTGCCCGTGGAGGCGACCTGCACTGCAGCGCAGTGTCCCTGCACTGGCCGGCCAACCGACCGACCGTATCGACAGGGCAGCAACATCCGACGCCGATCCTGATGCCTCTCCACCTCGCTGGCGGACGGACACAGGTGGTGGACACAGACTTGACTGTCGCAGCTGTCCTGCCAGCCCGCTACACCTGCTGCAGCTGCAGCACCGACTGATAACGACCCATATATTGATAAACGCCCGGCCTCCACAAGCCGGGACCATTGTCAACTGTCAGACCTGCGGTATAGACCGGCAGCTTAAAGATGGCGGCTGGCCTACTCTCGAACCTAAGCGGCAGCTGCACACTAGTAGAATGCTCTCTTATCTTTCAAGGGGCTCAGGAGACGTTTCGAATGCACCTGCACGTTTATACTGGTTGCCATGGGTGGGGGAGGCAGAGGCAGCCTCAGCACAAGGCCATAAAAAAAGCCACGGACAACTCCTATCGGGCCAAGAGGCCCTCACAAGACTGGGGCGATTTGTTAGGCCATCGAGGTCCACGAACCCTACTTGCTGCTCGTGTCGTTGCGTTTACACTTTTAAACGTTGATCGCACCCCCTGAACGGGCCGGCAGCCTGCTACTGGCAGCGTACTACCGGCGCAGAGGCACTACCGGTGCAAAGCAAGCATACTTGGAAGCAGTAGCAAGCCAGGATTGCAGGCTGCAAGGTGCTTGGGATGCGGACTTGGGTGGCCACACTCTATAACTCTAGAAGCATGCGACCACGAGGACAGATCTCCAGAGCGGCACTCTAAGCAAAGCAACGAAACACTTGTCGTGCAGGTATGAGTAGAAGACAGACATTCCGGCGGCGCTGTGAGAGGCCAACGAGTGGGCTGGCCCAGATGGAAGCGGCGGCGGCCTGGCCACAAAATCGTGCCACGAGGCCCCGCTGCCGCTACTGCCGGTGGCACCAGCAGCAGCGGCGGCCGGCGGGAGACTTACAGCCGACACGGCATGACTACCGGGCTTCTTAGGAGTGCCCTTCCGGCCTAGGACTGGCGTGCTAGTGGGAGTCGTGCTGCTCGACTGCCGCCTCTTTTCGAGCATGCCCTGCAAAGCATGGCCGACGACTGCACGTGTGTGCGCATGCGCACACAAAAAAAGCATCGTCCAACCTCAGTTGCTATTGCCTCGGCTACGCAGCCGAGGGCGAGGCCCCCCCCCCCGCACGCACACACTTCGGCACAGCACACCTACCTACCAGTAAGCGTGGCATGCAGCAGTAAGAGACACCAATAGCTATCGATGAACAAAACACGACAAGGACAGGCACTTGTGCAGGAACCACTGAGCCATGTCGGAAGGTCGCCAGAGCGATCTAAATCAGCAAGCAGTGAAGGCGTGGCCGCCGGGAGGGGGCAAGCCACCAGGGGGCGCTAGCTGCCTTCAGACGAGCAAGACGAGGCAGACAGGCATCGAAAGACAAGGGCAGTGGAGCCTTCATCGAAAAACATGCTGAATGCTGCAAAGTGCCAATGTATTTACTGTATCCCTGTATTTACTGTATCCCTGTATTTACTGCTGCTTCTGTGGCAGCTGCTGCAGACATAGTCATGCTGTCAAACAGCCAATTCACTCACGCACTAGAAAGAGCAAGCTGCATCAACCTCTTTTTTTACGTTCAATAGATGTGAGTGCGTGCATCCATGGCGTAACAGGAAGTTGCCGCTGATTCGCTAGCCGGCACTGGCCAATGGGAAGAGAGCCTAAGCAGTTTGCAAATACAAATACAAATGACAAAAATGCACCCTCACAATACAATAAAACGAATTGCCCTATAAGTTTAAATTTGCAAGTTTTGCTTTGATAAGGTACCTCGTGCAGGGCCATTAGTTGCAAATCAGAAGTGCATTGAAACATAGCTCGATGTGCAGGGAAGTGAAAAAAAAGTTTTAAAAAGAGCCCTAAGAAAACAAAGTAAAAGGCACCAAGTTGAATTAAGGTAAAAATGTAATGCTCTCGTTTCCGAGTAGTAATACAAGGAGAATTAACAATACAAGCATGCATTTTCGAACAACAATTCTCAGTTTTGAAAGGAATGGATTTCACTAAACAAAAGGAGCTCCATGGGTGCCGAAAATATGCACAAACTATTGCAGACAACAATCTGGGTGACACAAAAAGAAGGAAACCAAGCTTTTACAAAGTGACCGAAATTCAAACTTTCGTCAAATGCAGCAAAAAACACGTGACAGGAGAGGAAGCTAGGGAGAAGATAGCAAAACTGTTGGCCTTGCAACTACGATATCCCAGCATGCAGCAGATGAGCCCTGGTGGCAATAGTCCCACTTGGATTGGGCAATAAAGGGTTGTCCCTAGCTGCAAGACTCGACCCTACTACCCTGGGGTCGAGTAGGGTCACGAACCTGGGGTCGTGAAGTGTGAGCACAGTACCCCTAGGCTGAGATGCTGGCCCTCAAATGCTGAACAGAACAGCCGAATCGACGAATGGCCACCTAATGCACAGCAACGTCACGATTTAACTCACGAGAGGCCAACAGGCACCACTTTCGGTGTCCCTAGGGGAAGGGGCTCGCAGCTGACGGCTCGGCTACATATTATTCATTTTATTTTAGTTAGTACACTTGTTCACGAGTGCTGTTTGCCTAGACGGCTGCAATTCGGGATGCTCTGCAGAATTTAGTCAATTACCTGGCCTGACAAAGCAAAGGCCAAACAAGACAACCCATTCGAGATCAGGTCACTTCGTCGGTCAGACAGCAACCACAAAGAAGTGAGGTTTCGACGGTGGCCTGCATTGCAGCACACCCGCACGATGGCAGGATCAACGATCGCACTGGCTATTATCAACGCAATTACGCAGCTAACTGAAAACTGCCTCTGGAAGCATCCGTCCATCGACACCAGCCGGGCAGCGGGTAACAAACATATGATGACGACAAATGCATGCAAGCACTGCAAGCGCCAGCGCGTCTCCTCCGTGACCGACGTGAGTGCGAACGACGACTTCAGCTTCACTCGCACGCGGCTCCGAACTCGGAGCTCGGCTACAGCCCGAGAGGGATACAGCGTGACCAGCCATTGGGGAGCCATTAGGCCAGCCAGCCAGGCAGCCAGCTCTGCCCATAAGTGCAGCCCTGACAGCAGCTGCCTGGCAGCGATCGGGCAGCTGCTCGTGCAGCCAAGTTCTGCATTTGCTTGTATATCCAATCAGCAACAGTCTCTGCGGCCATAATAGGTGGCTTTAGGGCAGTCGCCCCAATCCACAAAGACAGCTGACAGGAAGAAAAAGCTGGAGGCAAAACAAAGGTACACTAGCAGCAAATAATGTCCCCCCCCACGCATGACAGAAGTGTGGCTAGCTAGGCAGGGGGTTGTGGGCTCAAGGCACCGATCCAAACAGGCAGCCACCTCCTTATCACCAACGCTTGCAGTGGTCAATTAATAATAATAATAATAATAATATTGCACTTGATAAAGCGCCCTCAGAGAACTTAATCTCTTTCTAGGCGCTTTACATTTGCTGCAAAGTGATACGCAATAGAATAGTAAGTAAAATCATGCTTGAAAAACAAACAAAATGAATAACATGGTTAGGGGTTACATGCACTGGGTCAGCATGCAAATGTGGTTAGTGGCAGCATGAACAGTGTCAGCACGCATAAGCACATCGAGGACGAATCACAAGGAATTAAGAATTGCCCACTGAAGGTCTCGAACCCACGACCTGGGTCGCAATGAACGAGCAACTTACCCCTGGGCTAAGGCCCATCGGCTACGTCTATCTATCTATTCTTAGCAATGTGAATCTTACATAAGGCCACTACGCTCATAGAAAGAAAAAACTACAATCCTATGATTTTGTTGGCATACCTGCATCACAAAAAAAACGAGTCCATATTAATTACGAACACGGTTTGGAGATACTTTTAGGATTTAAGGTTTAGCATTTAGGGTTTTCAGGGTTCACGGTTTTTAGGGCTTGCTGCCACTGGCTGCCATGCTGGACTCGTGCCCACGGGCACTGTGTCCATAGGAGAAAACAGCTTGTCAACGATATACATCGGTGCATTAGCTAAGCAGCTAGCACCCATAGCGTGGCAGCAAGTCATGCAGCAGCAGCCAACGGAAAACGTCGAAGCACAAAAGATAGAAAAGCAGCAGCAGCCACAAGAGCTCTTGCCATGCAGTACAGCAGCAACGCAACAGGTGGCGGCTCGTGCAGCAGCGTACAGAGCAGACGACTCGACCCGGGATCAAAGCAGGCCCGCGTGCCTGCCGCGCAGCAGCACATATGGCATCCGAATGCCGGGCAGGAGGCACGACGCCGATGAAAATTTGGGGGCAGAGAATCGCTGGTCTTCTGTCGAACTTGCGATATCGTCTTGCTGCAGCGCTCTCCGGGCCGTTACTAGCGAGGCTGCCTCATATGCACTCGCTCGGCCATCGTTCACGGCCCCAGTGCATCGAGCCGAGGGGCAGGCGTGGTTGGGTGGGGGACTGGACGGCCGCTTATCCACGACGACTTACATGAAACGAGTGCGACTTCTTAACGGCCACAGACGAAGCGAGTTTTTTGTTTCTACGCTTGGACATGGGGGTCATATCGGGTGGCGTAGTCGACAGCTGATCCGAGGCCAGGTCCTACAATGTGGCACACGACATGCAAGGGTGCGCCCGTCGCGAGCAAAGCAGCGCATGCAGGAAGCGTGAGCCAGCCATGCTGCGTGTCGGTCGCGATGGTGAGGTGCACGATCGGGTGCACGGGCCGGCAGCGGCCTCGTGGGGCCGCCGATGACGGCTTCGCTGACCTGAAGAAGCGACAGTCAGGAGCGGCAGCCCGGCATCGGTGGTCGGAGCACAGCTGCAGCGTGCATGGGGGGTGGCGAAGCGTGAACAGAATTCCGTGCAGAGGAAGCAGCCGCGGTAGAGGCAGACGCTGCTGCCAGGTAGTCGCTGATGCCACACTGCCGCGCCTCGAGGTCGCTCCGGCTGATTGATGACTGCACAGGAGAGTCACGGGGGAGGAGGAAAAGGCACGTGGCCGCTATCAAGAGCGAAAGCGCGTACGGCTACCGATCTAGGGCCGGTACAGGCAGGGATGATGCCAGAATGACGTTGCCAACGAAAAGTCCACGAGCCCACGGGAACGAGCTCGGCTACACGCCCGAAGCTGCGCAACGATTGCCGACGCTTAGGACAGCGCTCACGGCCGACTAGGATAGCGCTGACTGCGATAACGTCAAGCTGCCTCGAGACCTCCCTCCAGCCCCGAGCTCAGGCTTGCAGCCAATGCAAAAAGATTTGACCGTTGCATTCGTCCAGACAGGATGCGCCGAAGGGAATTTCGGTAACGTGTCAAAGCATTGTTCGGTGACTTGGCAAGGCCTGCTCGGGTCGTTTCCCTCCGACTCCCGTCCACATCGATTGTCAGCTGACAATCGAGAAAGCCAGTACTGAAGGCAGTTCAGACAATAGAATCGGTCACGAGATACGAGGCAGCACTTGTACATGGAGTTTTGCCAGGCCAAGACAGGTCAGCCAAAGGCGGAAGGAGGTGGAGAAGGATAAGGAGATGAGAGCATGGAGGCGAGAGATGGCGGCTTAAAAATATACAGCCAGCAGCAGCAGAAATACTCGCTCGGAAGCCTCAAGCAGACGCCGACACTGGTGCAACTGGAGAGAATGCAACACGCAAGGAGAAAGCAGCGGCAACATGCAAAGGGACGTATGAAAGTGAAATTCTACCTGCACCGCCGGCGCAACTACAGCCCGAAAGCTCGACGAGAGGGTCATCGACGAGGTCCACTCGCCACCCAACCTCCCCACTCCCCCGGCGATGACAAGTCACAACTGCGCGCTCACTGTGACTTGAGAAACACGCCGCCGCCGACGGTCGCGCGGCTAGAAACCACCCACTGTTACCAGTAAGCAGTCATCACGGCCGACACGGAAAGACAGACGGCAAAGGTCTCTTTCTGTCAGACGAACGGCAACGTTTGCCATTTCAAAAATCCAAGACGCCTCGACACTCACCTCGGACTGGCTGTGAGCAGCGTCGTTGTACGACATCTGCCGATCGATTGTGGCAACGTGGATCGGCTGCGTGGCGGCGCGCTCGGGCAGCGGATTGCTAATGGAGTGTGCGTAAGACTTCTGCGGCTGCTGCGGCTGCTGCGGCTGCTGCAGCTGCGCTGCGCCTGACCCCATGGGGGCAAGCAGCAGCTGCTGCTGCTGCTGCTGCTGAACAACGCTCGGTGGCATCTGGACGGTGGGGCCCACAGCAGGTGAGGCGGCCGACTGCGATGGGATGAGCTGAGCCGCTGACGACAGCTGCTGAGGGGACGGCATTGCTGCACGATGCTGACGTTCGATATCGGCCTGCTGCAGCAGCAGTTGCTGCTGCTGCAGCAGCAACTGCTGCTGGTGAGCAAATGGAAGAACGTCCCGCAGGCCACGCAGAGCTGCCGCCTGCTGCTGCTGCTGCTGCGAGTGGGAGTGAAACGATGCCGAAGCAGCAACCTGATGAGAAGACAGCTGCCCGCCGACGTGCTGCTGCTGCATGTGCTGCTGCTGCAGCGTCGGTTGAGCAGATCGCTTGTCGTAGCGCTGACTGCTGCCTGCAGCAAGTTCTCTTACCTGTGCGGAAAAGCAAGAGGTGAGGCCAGACGGAGTGGAGGGAGGCAGAGCATGCAAAGCCCGGCAGCACACGCGTGGGATTCCCACGACCATCGATCGTTCTTACCTTCCCAAGTACTGATTTATCTAAGGAATATAGGTGTGTGGCTATAATAACACAGCTAATGCACAAACGAGCTGTCCTATGTGCATCTGGCTAGCTTGTGGAGACGTGGGGTGTGCAACTGCAGCTGCAGACACCATTGTGACCTCACAGCATTGTTATCACTATCGAAGTGCAGCTCGCTGACCATGACTACCCACCCTCGTCTGATCTTCGGAGTGACAGCGCACTTCGGAGTGACAGTGCCTTGAGCCGCCATGGGTATTTGGTGCTTCAGAAAATGTGATTTCGTTAAGGGAGATGTCAAGAAAATGTTTATCAAATTTTTCCGACAATCGTATATTTGTTTAGGGTGCCTTTGAAAAGACAAATATGTTAGAAATGGGATCGGATGCTCTGACGACTTCTGCATAACAGAAAAAATTATTATGCAAACAATGTCTAATTCAGATGTAAGCCGGAGGCAGCATACCTAGAAAAAAAAAATTACGAATCCCTGCATCCTATGCGACTTGTATGCCAACTTGTCTAGCCTTGGTAGATCGAGGTACATGCGTGAAGCTTGCTGTGGTGCATTCTTGCGCCTTTCATAAAGCTTCATTTCATGTGTGTGCCCTTTAAAATCCACGGCTCGGCTATTACTTCACGCATAGGAGTGAAACTTGAAATGCGAGTTCAGCTCTGCTTGTTTTACACGACTCTGGAAAAACGTCTGATTTCGGTTGCATACATTGTTTGCTGTTCACGTCCATGATTAAGGAAAATAAAGCTCCAGGACGTTTGATGACTGCAAATGTATACAGCAACATGTATCCAACCGAGATCTGCACGCCGCCAATGATCGGCTCGCTGCTGTTCACTTACGACAGTCACAGCGGCCGGTTCACCCTGCTATTACTTCTTCGTAGCTGCAACCCAAACCCGATGCATTCGAGTGAAAGTTCCCAGCAAGACAAGGCATCGGATGATCAGCGCCGTGCTCTCACTCCCTACGAACCGAAGCGCATCTGCGGCCTGCCCAGTGCAGCACCAACTAAACATCGAGGAGATATCGGAGGCCTGGGTCTTAGCCCAGGGGCAATGTGCTCCCTCTTGCCGACCCAGAGGTCGTGGTTTTTCGAGTCCTGCAGTGGGCGATCCTGTATTGTCCACTGCAAGCTCAGGTGACAGACGGCAAGACTAGGCTGCCTGGAATTAAACGAGCTGGTGTTTGGCTTTTAACGACACCGAAATATCGGCCACGGAGCGATGGCACACGACAACCGGCAAAGAGCAATGGGAGCTGCATTGTGAACAAGGTGGCTGCTCAACCGCCGGGTGCAGCTGAGCGCAGCAGGTACCACAGCAGCACAATCACAAGCACAATGCACAATGCACCAAATGTGCTCGGTTTTCTAGCACCTTCGAAGCATGCGACTGGCGCTCTCTGGCTCTACGGCGAAGGTGCTGCTTCTAAGATGCTCACTACCTCAACTGCTCTCCTGACTCTGCTATGCTTCCCAATTTCTCTTTGCTGCGTGAGACAAAGTCTATTGGCTACCGAATGCCTACCGAAAGCCACTTAGGCTGTGAGTGCGCTAAACAAAACTCTCCTGCGTAACACCTACATAGTCTTTATGACTTTGTGGAGTTACAGAGATACATTACATGATATATGCTAGCTCTTCGGTGCTCGCTAGCTCTACGTGCGACGAGAAAGAGCAGCTGCCGGCGCTTGGCCGAGCGCTTGGCACTTGGCCGAGCACTGCAGCAAAGAGATTCAGCCAATTATCATTGCCCTTCGAGACTCCAAGGGCCAGCAAGCACAGTCTCGATGACATCCGGCCGGCCGGCCGGCCTGCCGGCTCCTGTCACGCCCCCAATGCAGCCGCCACAAGCGCTCAGACAGCCGATCTCTTTGGCAGTATTGGCAGCATTGGCATCCGACAAAGAGCCTTAGCCGCAGGCCGGTGGCGACCAATTCTGACTGCAAGCAAAACCAGCAAAGCCAGTCACAAAAGTCGAGCCTTTCCAGGCGGTTTGGTGCCGACCGAGGACAGAATAGACAAGAGACAAAGGCCGAATGCAACAAAGGCAGAAGACGACAAAAGCCGATGGCGACTAAGGCCAACGGCTTGCGAATACGAGATGGAAAAAAAGACTAAATTTCAGGCTGACAGAGAGAGATAGACCGAGACAGAGAAAGACAGGCTCAGAGAGAAAGAGACAGAGAGAGAGAGAGAGAGAGAGAGAGAGAGAGAGAGAGAGAGAGAGAGAGAGAGAGAGAGAGAGAGAGAGTCTATGGGGCACCCTTCGGGTTGTCGGTCGAAATGGCCGGGTTTTATCCAATGCATCCGTTTTCGGAGGCAGTGGATTCAACTCCCGAGGACGATACGATATTTTTTCCACATAAAGTATAGTAAAATTAAAGGTCGGCTGCTTCAATGGCCTCGAGTACATTGATGCATTCAAAGCATACGTTGAGACAGTAGGGTCCCAGCGGCTACTACTCCCACTTGCAGCAGTGGGCAAGCAGTGGGCAATAAAGAATTTCCCACTGCTAAGGGGAGCGAGCCCACGACGTTGATGATTTTGAGTTCAAGTGCCTTACCGCTGAGCTCAAGCTGGAACTGCACGAGCGTGTACGTACGTAGCGAGACACCAGCTAACTTGGGGCTGGTCGTTGATTGTTTGCCGGCAAGGCACGGGCGCCCTCCCCTAAATGTTAAACGACTGGAAGGATCAGGATCTCTTAGGCCGGATTCGAGGAATTGGCAATCAACTTCTGGGAAGCAGATCGGAGGCTTCTGAGGCAGCACACTAATCAGAAACAGATCAGATCCTAAAAGCAACACGGATGTTACCTTCATCGTTGGGGTGCATAAGAAGACTAACCAGTCCATAATAATAATAATAATAATAATGCACTTGATGGGAGAGCTAGATGTATGAATTCATTGCTAAGGAAAGCTGTCTTACAGCATACTGCAGATTCAAACTGGAATAACTTCTATTTTACCTTTTCAATTGCAAAATACCATTTGTTTGCTTTCTTATGCTTCCTTCTCGCCTTGCACATTATTATTGCATCGGCCAGTGGCACTTCCTTTCGCATAGGGGCAGGACACTTGACACTGCCCTCCAAAAGTTTCTGTGTACCCCTAGCAGCACACTATTTTACTCAAAACACAAGATTTACATAGGATCTAACTCTGTAGCAGCTTTTATGATGCAGAAAAGCTAAGAAATATATCATTACATGTAACTTATTGGGTGCAATCAATAACTTGTCAAGGTATCATGACTTTCAATAACTTTAACCAATGGTCTCTGCATTGACTCCATCAACTTCCAGTACGCTTCTAGAGGAATTGACGCCAACCAATCCTTGAAAGCCTCAAAGAACTCATCGGGTTTCATGTGCCGAAGAACTCGGAACCGTTGAGTGCGGTTGACTTAGTCCCACAGATGTTTTATTGGGTTCAAGTACGGGCTTTGTCTTGGCCAGTGAATGAACTTTAATTGGCTCGTAGCCCTAGTCGAGGGGGAGAGGGGTTCGTGAAAAACTCTACTGCCGAAGCACTGTGCTCCGGATCGTTGTCATGCTTCCAACAGAAATTGAGCCGACAGAAGAAGAATGAGTGAGTGGAGTGCAAGAAATTGGCACGCACACATTCTGCACAATGTCGAGATATACATTCTGATTCAAGATTCCTTGAATCCTTTGCAGACATCCAACACAGGAATAAGAACCATGACATATCTACCTCCGAATTTCATAGTCTTTTGCAGACAACCGTACAAAAACGCTTCATCTATTCACCGGTGAACGTATTTCATCCTTTTGTCGAAGCCAAAGAGATTGAATTTGGACTCACCAGCCCGCAGCATTCTGCTCCACTGTGCCGCTGTCCCGTGCTGGCATCGGCAAGCAAAATCCAGCCCTGCTTTTTTGTGCTGCACAGTCAACAGTGGCCTGCATTTGGCCACACGTGTGTTCAGTCCTTGTTCGTTAAGCCGTCTACTCACGGTATTTTGGCTTACGGCTGTTCCAGTAGCTTTGCAGAGACTGGCAGTGCATTTTAGCAGTAGCAAACCTGTTCTTCAGACCCATGCTACTGAGAAGCCGGCCATCCCTCGGAGAAGTTAACGGAGGGCCATCCGAGCGAGGCAGTGCCTCAGTGCTATCGTAGTCCAGATGCTTCCTCATAATGTTCCTAACAGTGCCCTCAGCACATCATCTTCAGCTCATCTTTCAGCTCATCATTCATCATCATTCAGCTCATCTTCAGCTGCCTTGAAATTTCTTAACTTGAATGGCCATCTCCATGAAGCGACATCAAAATTGCTCTTGCATCTTCAGAAAGCTGTGCAACTGTGGCGGCATGTTCTGGTCGCATACCAAGTATCAGTGTGGCACGGGCTGGTCAAACAGGTCAAAGAGACATCCGGGTACCTTAGCCCATCATTGGCGTCGCTCGAGGACTAATCGGGCCAAAAATAGGTTCTGCTGGATGGCCTCCAAAGAAGATTGGGATGGTCGTGTGGCCACAGCGTGCCCATCTGTTTACACGGGAGTTGTTGACTCGGTTGCCGGCAAATGCAGTTACTCACTAAGCCAAACTGCTACTAAGGTAAAATTGTATTGACAGTTCAATTTAATAATTAGTGTCGTATAATGAGCTACTCGAATTCGGGCATCAGCAACAACCGAAATCAGATGAATGGACCAGGTGTGTAGAAACTTGTGTAGGGCAGTGTACATGTTCGTGGATGGCAACTGCACCATTTCTATTTCCGTCAATCAAAAAACTTTACGGCCTCCACACTACCAAAATCTCTCATTGCCAGGTGATGGTGGGTGCACCAGCTGCAGCCTGACAACATGGCTAGTTCCGACTACAAACAACTGGGACAGTTAAGACATGGCTGGTTCGACCCTAGTTTCCACTCGAGACAAGTTCACGTCATACTTCCTTTGTATAGTATTATATGATAACTTAATCTCTATCGAGGCACTATAGATGTACTGTAGGGCTGGAATCCACTAGCCCGGTCGTTAAAGGCAAGCACATTACACCTGGGCCAAACCCACTTCACGGGTGTCTTGCTGACTCTGAACGTTCTCCAGCATAAAATACGGCACTTCAGTGTCCCAATAAAATATGGTACTTCAACACTTCCCCAAACCCCCTTTCTTGTAATAATCGCTACGAGCAGCTCACCGTGGACTCGCTTTGCTGAGTCGCTAGTAATCGCTCCGTTATTGAAAGACAACCCTGCACCTCCTTGCCACTTGGCAAAGTGCATTATCTTGCCGCTTGACAGAAGTGTGCCATCTTGCAGCGTGACTTTCTTGCTTTTATAAGTAGAGATACAAAACCGGCTGACAAGACGTTACGGTGTGACTGTGACGTCACAGAGCTGTGATGTCACTTACTTGGTCACGTACACGCGTACTTGGTGCATACATAAGGTACAAGCTATTTTGCGGGCTAAACATGAACCTTAATGTTAAATTGACGGAGGTCATCTCGAAATTCGACGGCAGTGGTGATTTTGCTGAGTGGCTGGTTAGATTCGGGAGGGTGGCAAAGTGGCAACGCACAAATGACCTCGCAATCTTATACCGTTGTTATTAATGTGTGGAGCATACGCCGTTACCATTATCCAGAAAAACTATTGAGTCTGAACCTAAGGCCAAGGCGCAATGCCAAACGGCCACGGCATTTCGAAGATTACGAATTCGACAGTTAGCGCACCTACACCCGTGCCTGATGTGACGATCTTTTTCTCTCGTTTGTGATCAGCAGATCTGAAAGGAATGCTTCTCGTTTGTGATCAGCAGATCAGGGGCAATGTAGTTGTGTGGTCTTTCTATGATTGTGACGTCACTGGTCTGTGACAGTATGTGCTAAGCATATGTAATGTGCTGTTAGAGCAAACATGCTCACCGTTGTCGGGCCCCTGTTGTCGGGCCCCTGTTGTCGGGCCCCTGTTGTCGGGCCCCTGTTGTCGGGCCCCTGTTGTCGGGCCCCTGTTGTCGGGCCCCTGTTGTCGGGCCCCTGTTGTCGGGCCCCTGTTGTCGGGCCCCTGTTGTTGGCCGTGCCTGTTGGTTGTACCTGGTGCAAATACTAACTACATGATGGTTCAGCTGCAAGATTATCTTTCACCTGCCATATTATGCCAATCGTCGTGGTGAGCACAGCACACACGCCTCGTTCTGGTAAGTGGCACCTGCCCCAAATCCCCCATGCCAGCCAGGATGCGAGTGCTGGGCTTTAGGCTCCGGGTCCCCCCCCCCTTGCACCACTGCTAGGGAAATATGATGACTCAAAAATTCATAAATTCGGCCCTGAGAGAGAAAGACATACCTGGACAGCTAGCACTGAAGAGACCGACAGCGCAGGAGGAGGTGAAGAGCAGACAGATCAATCACAAATGATACTTTGCATGCTACACAGCACCACAGACGAGACTGCATTCACCCTTAAGCAAAACGGAAGCAAAAGCATTCGCTCAGTTCCCCTTTCGGCCAGGCCGAGAGAGTCGGTTGAACTTACAGCTGGCTTGCAAAGATCGCCCGACTACCGCCAGACCCTTTACGGCTGCCTACCGACCGACCAATCTGACCTCTGCACCGACACGGTTTTTGCAACGAGGGCGCAACAGCGCACGCTGCACTGCTCCTGCTGCTGCTTAGCCTCCGCCACTCACCAGCGAGCCGTGCTGTGACTCGGGCGGGGTCAGCGACCGAAGCGAAACGGGTGTCGTCGAGTCGGACGCCGACGTGGAGCGGCTGACGACGGTCGCCGAGTCGGAGCGTGGAGCCAGGCCCGGCCCCGGCGCAGCCGCCTGCGCCACGAAGCCCGCGGCGCCGACCGACATGCCGCCGCCGCCTCCTCCTCCTCCTCCTGCCGCTCCTCTAGGCGTGCCATAGCCCAGCCCGCTTCCGCCTCCAGCCCCAACGGCGCCGAAGCTTCGGCTGCTGCCGTTGATGATGGTCGAAGTGGCCACGCCGCTCTGCTGCTGACGCTGCATGACGATCTTCTGACAGGCTGCAAACGGGCGAGCGCAGGGAGGCTGCCGGCTGCTTTTCTTTTTTCCTTTTTATCAGTCGACTCGGCGACTACGCCGACCGACGGAATCGAGAAGGACAAAGCCGAGTGGCAGAATGTGCAAAAAAATAGGGGCAGGGGCAGGCGTCACGCTGGCTGTGGGCCTGTTAGCCGCATGGGGCGCCCACCGCCGCCCCCGCCAGCCACCCCGTAGTGTCCGGCGGCCAGCCACGATCACGTGCGACTAACGACTGACGCCGGTGCCGGGCTCACCATCGTGGAAGACTCGCTCCACGTTGAGACCGTACATGGCGCACGTCTCGTAGTAGGTGGCACGGTTGAGGTCGGCGGCGAGCTTTCGCGCGCGAGCGTCGTCGATCACGCGTGGGCTGCTCTCACTGATCGCGTCCTGCGTGCCCACCAGTATGGTCGGCACCTCATTGATGTTTCGGTAGTGGCTCATGCGCGAGTAGTAGCTGTAGACCGTGTTGAAACTCATCTCGTTCTCCAGGCTGAACACCAAGATGACGGCGTCTACCCACTGGGCAAACTGGTCGGTGCGACGAAAAAGAAAGAGAGAGAGCAAGCGCCGGTCAGCGCTCGCGGACGGCCGGTCAGCGCTCGCGGACGGCCGATCGGCGCCGCTGGGCATGAGGCAGCGGATCAGATCTCGGGGAGCCATAAACTGCCAGAACGCTGCGCGCTGCCACCATCGTCAGCTGCAATGATGGCACGTGAATAGCCGGTCCGGGCAATGAAGCGATCGAGCCCAGAGGCCCAGAGCTAGGCTTTCAGCAAAGGGTGGGTGGGGCCCATCATCAGGAGACCAGAGCAACTATCGAAGCTCTAATTGGACGATGGCTCCTCCTCCATTCGCCAGGAGCCACAGGTAGGGAAGCTGAGGAGCACTTGGTGGGTGGGGCAAGTTGATCAGCCGAAGCTGCCTCTGGGCTAGCAATCAAGACCTCGAACCTACTGCCTGCACCCCAGATTACGACGTTCAGGCAGCAGGCACCGAGTGGGGTGCCTGCCACAGCCACAGCTAGGAGGCACGACATGAAGATTGGCTTGGCAGAGCCGCTAATCTATCTGCTGCTGGCTGGAGGAGAGTGCCGATTGGCAAAAGAAAAGTCCTGCTGGCAAACAACGGTTGCATTCGGCTCCACACAAAAACTTGGCGCCTTAAAGATCAACTCGCCATGAGCACCTATCTCTGCAGCCAGATTTGAGATCACTGCCCTATGAGATTTGAGCATTCGCAAGACTGATCGCCAAGAATCGAAGGCAGGGTCCACATTGCACACAACTCGTTGTTGCCAAACAATGAGCATCGTGCATCATGCATGTCAGCTTTGCAAGTCTCTTTTGCTCGCATCCTTATTTTTCGTAAGGGAATAAACACATGGGCAAATGCCCCTTAAAAAGTCACTAAGCTCTGAGATCACTTGTATGTGAACAAACCAGCCTTAGTAAAAATTAAAGAAAACGATGAACCGCCGACCATAAATACAAACTAACTTACAGCAACTAGCTTGCAAAGTCTAATCCACTTGAGCTTGATGCGAGGAATCCTCCAAAGGAAGGGATCACAAACATTGATGGTATCATCAAACCTGGTTAAAATCATCAAGCTTTTGAGGCATATATGCACTGGCCGTCGTGACAAGCCACAGCAAGTAGCCTCACAATCTGCTATGGATTGCAGATATAATCTGTGTGAGCATCAACATGTTCTGGAGTCCTGCCCAACTCGAAGCCATGCTGGAGCTGTCAGCCACAACCGTGCCGAGCGTGAATGCAAGTGCAGCTTCTACCCAGAGAGCTACGATCTGAAACCATTGTTCACTTACCTTCAACTGATCTACTCCAGGCAGCAGCAACTACAGGTAGAAGCAGCATCAGCAAGTACATCAGCTGCAATAACGGTGACCTGCTCAAAAAATCCAGGCCAGCTTCTCGACTGGCAGAAGGCACAAAATCGGTAGCTACTGACTAGGCACTAGGGCCCCAGTTTGTCTTGGCCCCACCCCATCACAAGCAAAGCCATATCCGGGCTTGGAGGCATCTGCATTCCGGCAATCATAGTGGCACTAAAGGCCCTGCCAATTGCTTGACGAGCTCATAACCGATACCAAAGCAAAATGCTGGGTGAAGCATGAGATAATGACTCTCTCAGCATTATGCCCTTCTCTGCCCTCACCAGCTAGCCGGACAAACCCTCAGGTACCCCTGACATCGGCACTGCCATGACAGCATTGCTTAGCAGGCTTAGGAGGCATAATGTACCGTAGCAGTCGTGACCCTATCAAACAAAAGGTTGCACTCAGTGTCGGCGAGATTCCAAACAGACGATACGATGGAGGCGCCGGCCGCACGAGGTACTCGACACGCAGCTGGGCGATTAGCCTGGTACATCAGTGACGTATCAGCCTCACCTGCGGTTCTGGTGCCCCACCTTCGTCTCGAATTAGTAGCAGATAGCTCTGGCCATCGATGTCTACTTCTTTCTTGAACCTTCCACCTGCAGCAAGCAGAATCCGCGATTGATGACTGTCAAAAGTTCTGCTCTCAATCAACTGGCTGTGAGTGAGAAGAAGGTGGCCAACTATATAGCGTATCTCTTAGTAATCATTCAGATCAAGTTATCTGACAGGCCGATGCTATAGTCGCAGGCCTAGAAGCAGTTCGCATACCGGCTCTGCAGACCTGGGGAAAATGGTCTGAAGAACACTAGCTAAAAAAAATACAAGCTGATTTAACAGCCTCTTTTGTACAACGACAGAAGAGCCTCTGCACCTATCACTATCGCTTGCAGCGGCAATAAAGAATCGCCCATTGCAGGATTCGAACCCATAACTTCGAGTCGGAGGTCGTGAAATGCCACCACCTTACCTAGTGTCCCATCACGGCTCATCACATGGCAACGATAGCGTGGTAACAAGCTATAGAAGGCGAATGAAGCATCGAGTCCCAAAGATTCACCTCAAATCCTCTCTATCTGCAGATCACACAAAACAAACTACTACTTACTATCTGCTTTTAATAATAATAATAATAATAATATTGCACTTGATAAAGCGCCCTCAGAGAACTTAATCTCTTTCTAGGCGCTTTACATTTGCTGCAAAGTGATACGCAATAGAATAGTAAGTAAAATCATGCTTGAAAAACAAACAAAATGAATAACATGGTTAGGGGTTACATGCACTGGGTCAGCATGCAAATGTGGTTAGTGGCAGCATGAACAGTGTCAGCACGCATAAGCACATCGAGGACGAATCACAAGGACCCACTAAATGCTGTCCTAAATAGGTATGTTTTTAAGTTTCTTTTAAATGTGGTCAGGTCAGGGGATGTTCTGATGCAGGTCGGGAGGGAGTTCCAGGCTGTGGGAGCATACGAGCTAAATGCACGGTCTCCAAAGGATTTAAGGTTTGTACGAGGTATTTCTAGACTGTTGGATTCCGAAAAGCGAGTGGTACGATGCTTTGCCTGATGGGGTAGTATCTCTGAAAGATAGGCTGGAGCCATAGAATGAAGAGACCTAAAAGTGAGCGACAAAACCTTGAAGTCAATCCGTTGCTTGACTGGTAACCAGTGCAGGTCGGCGAGAAGTGGAGTAATGTGGCAACTGCGACGCTCACGGCAGACAAGCCTAGCTGCAGAGTTTTGCACCAGCTGCAATCGCCTGATCGCACATGCTGGTAGGCCAGTAAGCAGTGAGTTGCAGAAGTCGAGACGAGATGTCACGAATGCATGGACCAACTTGGACGTGGTATCCTTATCTAAACAAGCCCTAATTTTAGCAATGTTATGAAGCTGAAAATAGGCTGATTTGACTGTGGAGCTGATGTGGTCGTCTAACGAGAGGTCGCTTTGGAATATGACACCTAGATTTCGAGCTGATGCAACTGGAGATATGCTGGCAGAGCCAATTTTGAGAGTCAGCCTTTCCAATTTCTGAATAACACTAGGTTTGCCCATAACTAGTAAGTTAGTTTTATCATCGTTTAGTTTTAGAAAATTTGCTGCCATCCATGATCGGATGTCATCAATGCATGCAGCAAGTGAGTTGAGAGAATTTGAGGTGCTCGAAGGCTGGGAGGGATCAAAGCAAAGGTACAACTGAGTGTCATCCGCATAGAAGTGCAAGCCTAGATTGTGCTTGGCAATCACATCAGCGAGAGGGAGAGTATAGACGGTGAAAAGGACCGGACCTAGCACAGAGCCCTGAGGTACTCCATATTTTAGAGGTACTTCAGATGATCTTTGTCCATTCACATCAACACTCTGGAGTCTCCCACTGAGATAGGACCTGAACCACTGCAGAGCAGTGCCAGTGATGCCCAGGCGAGATGAGAGGCGCTCTAGAAGTACTTTGTGATCGATGGTATCAAAAGCTGCCGAAAGATCGAGCAAAACAAGAAGAGACACTCTACCCATGTCTGCATTCCTAAGTAGGTCGTTGTATACCCGAAGCAATGCTGACTCTGTGGAGTGATTAGCTCTAAAGCCAGACTGGAACTTACTAGCAAGGTGTGAGGTTTCGATATACGAGTTCAGCTGGTCTGCCGCGACCCGTTCCAGTGTCTTTGATAGGAATGGTAGAAGGGAGACTGGGCGGTAGTTGTTAGCAGGACAGTGGGAATAGGGTCCAGTGGACTTGTTGTCTTCTTTGATTGAGATACGAGCTTTAGGACTATGTCACTGGTGACCTGTTTAAATGCAGACATTGAGGCGCAGCCAGGAACCGAGGAACAGCATTCTAGTGGGAAGGTTGTCATCGCAGGGATGGATTCCCTGATTTTGTCTATCTTCTGCACAAAGAATCGAGAGAAGCGATCGGCTAGATCATCACAAGGATCATCAGGTAAGGAGCTAACCTGGGAACGGTTGAGGAGATGGTTTATTGTCGACATCAGCATTTTTGGATTGTGCATCTGTGATTCAACAATGTTTCTATAGAAGCTAGACTTAGCCTTTGCTAGGATCGATTGGTACGACCTACAGTAGTCTTCATATGCCTGTCGATGGACAGTTAGTCCGGATCTTTTGTATGCCTTTTCAAGCTTTCGTTTAGTAGACTTGGCTAGTTTAATGTCTGTGGTAAACCATAGGCCGTCTGGGCGGGGGCGCACAGTGCGCTTTGTCAAAGGTGCAAACTCGTCGAGCGTGTCAGCTAGTGTCGTGTTGTAGCAATCTACCAGTGATGACAGATCGGAGGGAGGACTGAGCAGCAAAGGTGAAGCAGATATGCTCGCACGGACAGCATCGATGTCAAGGGTCTTGAGGTTTCGCGATTCACAGGTTATTTTAGAGGAGAATGTGGGCACACACTGTAGATTGAATGAGATCTGCACGTGGTCAGATAAGCAGGATTTGGTGATAACTGGTGATGACAAAGTGCAGTCATATGAGAAAATTTGGTCGAGTGTGTGACCCTTGATGTGGGTAGGGCCATGCACATGAGCCACAAGAGATAATGAGTCTGTCAATGTACGAAATTCGGTGCTGAAAGCGTCAGATAAGTTATCAAAGTGAACGTTGAAATCACCCATAACGAGGAAGGATCGATTTCTTGCACACAGAATCGAAATGAGATCGGAGAAATCTGAGATAAAGGAGGATTTGATACCTGGTGGGCGATAGACTACTGCCACTATCGGTAGCTTGTTTTCGGGTGAGACCAGGACAATTGATTCAAAAGACTGCTTCGAGGGTACCGCAAATGGCTTGAAGTTGAATTTCGAGCGCACGATCATAGCAACTCCACCTCCAGTTTTGATTGATCTAGGGGTGTGAAAGAACGTGAAACCAGGTGGAGTAGCGTCTTTAATTGTCGGGCAGTTTATCGATTTCAGCCAAGTTTCAGTTAGGGCGAGCAGGTCGATACCATTTTCAGAAATAAGGTCGTTTATTACTAGAGGTTTATTGCACATTGAGCGAGGATTCCAAAGGCAAGCGTTAAGTCTGGCCGATTGGGTTACAACAGGCCTGATGACCACTAAGTTTGAGAGATTTACAGTGACGCATGCGGGGGGGGGGGAGCGTGCTAAGCGGTTCGAGACAATGCTAGGAATACCAAACGAGCAGCGTCTAAGCTGGCGGTTCCGGCCACCGCGGCGGCTACGGGGTGCTTTCCTTTTGTTAATGCATAGTTCATGAATCTTAGCAACCACATTAATATCTAGGAATGCATTTGATATACGATGACGAAGCGATAGCAGCTGCTGACGACCATAACTAACAAGTATGTTACTAGCCGCCGGCGTAGCTAATGCAGCCGCCGGCGTGGGAGACCCAGCAGCCCGAAGCGAAAAGCGTTTAGATGTCCATAGGCACGTAATTTCTTACGCGCTACGGTCAAAAAACAATCAGAATAACTTTCTGGGGGATACATTGCTAGAACAAGGAACTCGGGGCTTCCAAGAGTAATGCCGATTCAGCTTCGACAGCATGCACCATACATACGTGCTAGCAGCGCAGCTAGCACAGAACAGCAAACCACAGCAGAACGATAGAAGAGATTGTGCTATGGCTGGTGCAGATAACCCTGAGGAGCTACGTGCGCATGCCCTCCCCCCAAATGGTCACAAAAACACGAGATTCAGTACTAAGCCGGGTCAATGGTAATATGCTCACAATTCGGAATACCCGTGTGGCGAGCTAGGCCGAAGACAATTCTTCATTGCCCACAGCGAGCAGGGTGGAAGCCGAAAACTCTGCTACTGCTACATAAAACGATGCTGTCATCAATTAGCCTTTCAGTTTTTAGTTCACGAGTGCCACCCCAGCGCCCGGAGTCCAGTTAACAAGCCCGCAAGCAGCTGTATGCATGTCTCCGTGGACAGGCAGAGGTGGAAGTGGAGTGTAGAATCACCAACGGCCTAGCATTTCGCATGTGAATCTGATCGCAATGCCAGTACGGGGGAGGCGAACTTGTGGCTGCATCAGTTTCAGCCTGTTCGCACCCTCAGGTCCTGTGTGGACAATAAATTAGCTGTCCCATTCCTCCGCTTAAAGACAGTTGGCGACAGAAGCTTTAGCTCTGCAGGTCCTAGACTGTGGAACTCGCTTCCACAATTCTTACGCAACGACATCTACTCTCCAACTGCCGACTATGGCACATCTTTTTCAGCGGTCCTGAGCTGCTACTTCTATGCTACTCACTACCTCAACTGCTCTCCTAACTCTGCTATGCTTCCCACTTTCTCTTTGTTGCGTGAGACGAAGTCTGTTGGCTACCGAATGCGTACCGAAAGTCGCTTAGGCTGTGAGTGCGCTATACAAAACTCTCCTGCGTAACACCCACATGGTCTTTATGACTTTGTAGAGTTACTGACGGAGATACATAACATAACGTGGCTGAAAGTGAACTGGCTCGTCGTGAAACTGCCCTTGTGTTTGTGCACAAGAAATAGAAATAAGAGTCTGCCATGCAGACGTTGTAGAAAAATTGATGCACGTCGTCACGCTACTATTAAGTATTGCTTCCTTGCAACAGAATAGGCCGGGGTTCAAAGACCGCTTTGGCTATTGAAATGCTGGTCGAGGAAAATAGGCACAGTAGAAAAACAAGTACAGCATCGAGCCTAGGAAGGTCCTACCTTCTTCCTATTTTCTTCCTATCTTTTTCTGGTTTTAAGAGCTTGTACTAGCGGCAGTGTGGTGGGGTGGGTGGAGGTGAAGGTGGAAGAAGCTGCTGCATGCCTTCTTCTCACGAGCCCTGGGAGCAGAGGTAGCGAGGGAAGTGAGCTATAAGGAAATGGCAGGCATGGCAAACGATAGCGATGCAATTTGGCTTCGGCAATCTTTATTCTGCTCAAAGCTATGCCATGCACCGTCAGTCGGCCTTCCAAGTATCTCACAAACGTGGGGTGTCACGGTATGCCTCTATCAACTCTGCTACTGGCATGCCATCTATCCTTTTTTTTTTTAATGAAGCCCAGACCCTCACTATAGTTCTGATTAGTCGTTGGCCATCACGACAGTTCTGACTGGTCGTTGGCTATCACGATAGTTCTGACTGGTCGTTGGCTATCACTTCCTTAAATCTCGGAGAGAAAAGATGACACATGCTCTGCTGCATCCTCGAATAGGAAGAAAATACAAACGACAAAACGTTCTCACGACTGAACAGTTTAATAGTAGGGCTTCGGGAGTCAAGCGGCTGTATGTGAGTGTGTGCGTGTGAGTGTGCACTGGTGGGTTCGCTCGGGTGTGTGTGCGCTCGCACACAGTGAGTACTCTTATAACATGCTTCCATTACAGCATGTGTATTTAGCCTAGAAAGAAATTTAATTTTCTTCGCATGTTATATAAGCATCTTACAACACCGGTCAACATTGAAATCGTTACTGACTTAGAAAGGCTCTAATCTGTAGCATCTAGGTGTGCTGAACATGAATAAAACCATACTATTTTGCATTGGCTCTTGTTTTGAAGATATTTCATATAGTTCATTCTCTATGTTGCACCGTGTAAATTTATCCAGCAGGACTGCGACAACATCTTAAGTAAGCCTAGACTGATGTAATATTGCATCGCATCGCATAATACCGTCATGTGCAAATCATCCAGACTTGATTGCATCATTTTCCGATGCAATGCAATACCACTGCCAGGCGGCTGCTGCAGTAAGCTGACGTAGTAAAGCCCAGTCGGAAAGGTTGAGCATTTAAAATATTTCAGGCTTTGTGCAAGACAGCTGCAAGGCTACTGCTACATTAAACTGTTATTGTTGTATCCATTGAGGTACAGCATTATAACATTAAGAAAGCCTCGAAAGTGCATTAATGCCGTGGACAAGCTTTGCTATATTTGTGAGGAGGTGACATTTACCAACCAGAAGAACAGTATCACTTCTCAAGTCAAGAAGGCGTGTCATCTTCACTTCGGATGCAAGGTTGGTGACCAAGATCGGCCTTGGGCCCCTGCATATATGCTGTGCTTCATGTACAAACAGCTTTCACAGTGGTTGAATGGCAAACGACCATCCATCCCGTATACAGTCCCCATGGTGTGGAAAGAGCCAAGCAACCACATAAATGACGGTTACTTCCGCTTGGTTCCTCCACTTTCCGGAGGAATAACGAAGCAAGAAGTCGAGAACAGTCTACTGCAACATTCCGTCTGCATTGAGACTAGTTCCACACGGTGAGGAACTTCCTATTCCAGAACCTACAGCAGACTATTCTCTTGATTCATCTGATGAGGACAAGGGTGAGCCAACCTGCTCTTCTCTTGGTACGTCAGCAGGCAGTGATCCCGATTTCCAATGTGGTACATCATCAACCCCACACTGAATAACACAGGGAGAACTAAATGACCTGGTTCTGATTTGGACATATCCAAAAGATCAAGGCAGAGTTTCAAGGATCAAGACTACAGCGATGGAATCTTCTCAAAGAAGTCACAATTACTTTATATCGAAAGCACCACCAGCACTTTAAGCATTTCTTCAGAAAGGAAAGTAATCTGGTATTCTGTTCTGATATTGAGGGCCTCATGAACGCCTTTAAACCAATACAGAGCAAAGTTCTTATGCAGATCCACAAGGCCAGTCACGGCTTGGAACCTCCAGACCTAGCTGAACTGCTGCACCAGTTTCAGCCTCCTCGTGCCCTAAGCACCTGTATGGACAATAAATTAGCTGTTACATTCCTCTGCTTAAATAAAGACCGCTTGCGACGGCTTTTGCTCTGCAGGTCCTCGACTGTGGAACTTGCCTCCACGATTCTTACATAACGACAACTAGTCTCCTGCTGCCGACTATGGCACATCCTTTCCAGCGGCCCTGGGCTGCTACTTCCATGTTACTCAGTACCTCAACCACTGTTTCGTAAGATGAAGTCTGTTGGCCACCGAATTCATACCGAAAGCCGCTTAGTCTGTGAGTGCTCTGTACAAAACTCTCCTGCGTTACATCCAAATAGTCTTTGTGGCTTTGTGGAGTTACACACAGATACCTACAAATCACTCATGACCCATAAGAATGGAGACTATTTGTAGACTCTTTCGAAACTGAGCCTTAAGGCTGTGCTTTTTAACGATGGAACGTTTTCCATCTATTCCATGGCACATGCTGTCCATACGAAAGAGACATACGATAACTTAAAGCAGCTACTGAATTCCAATGAGTACATCAAGTACAGCTAGCACCTCTGCTGTGAGTTGAAGGTAGTGCCCTTTTAATGGGACTGCAGCAAAGGTGCACAAAATACATGTGTTTCTTATGTGAGTGGGATGGCCGAGCAAGGAAAAATTGCACTACTTGCAGAAGGAATAAACTTGCAGACAAATGTAGCAGTTGGAGAGAAGAATGTTCAGCACCTAGCTCTAGTCGAGGCTCACAAAATCCTGCTACCACCCTTCACATCAAACCGAGTTTGATGAAGAACTTCGTGAAAGCCATGGATCGAACTTAGCTAGCTTTCTGACACCAGCATGAAAAATTCCTTCGATTCAGTGGAGCAAAGATTAAAGAGGAAGTTTTGTGGGTCCTCAAATTCTAGAGGTCTTCAAAGTTGACCGATTCGACAACTTGCTGCAGGGCGATGCAAAAAAAGCATAGAATGCTTTTCGCCTAGTGTCTCCAAACTTTCTCGGGTACTTTAGGGCAGAAAACTACAAGGAACAAGAAGAAGACAAGCTGGTGCAGTATCCGAAACTTGGCTGCCATATGTCTCTAACGACAATAATAATAATAACAATACACTTTAACTTGATAAAGCACCCTCTGAGAACTCAATCTCTTTCTAGGTGCTTTACATTTGCTGCACAGGAAACACCAACGAATAGTGAGTGGAAATACCATGTTTGATGAACAACATGAATAACATGGTTAGGGGTGACATGCACAGGGTCAGCACGCAAGTGTGGTTAGTAGAAGCAAGCACCAGTGTCAGCACACATAAGCACATGAAGGATGAATCACAAGGACCCACTAAATGCTGTCATAAATAGATGCGTTTTTAAGTTCCTTTTAAATGTGGTCGAGTCAGGGGATGTCGTGACCCAAGTCGGGAGTGAGTTCCAGGCTTTGGGAGCATACGAACTAAATGCACGGTCTTCAAATGATTTGAGGTTTGTACGAGGTATAGGTAAACAGTTAGATTCCAAAAAGCGGGTGGTACGATGCTGAGCCTGGTGGTGGAGTAGATCTGACAGACAGGTTGGAGCAAAAGAATGAAGGGACCTAAAATAAGTGACAAAACCTTGAAGTCAATCCGTTGCTTGACTGGTAACCAGTGCATGTCAGCAAGAAGTGGTGTGATGTGGCAAACGTGCAGCTCACGACAGACAGGCCTAGCTGCAGAGTTTTGCACCGTCTGTAATCGCCTGATTGCACATGCTGGTAGGCCAGCAAGCAGTGAGTTACAGAAGTCACGACGGGATGTCACAAATGCATGGACCAACTTAGACGGGGTAGCCTTATCTAAACAAGCTCGAATTTTAGCAATGTTATGTAGCTGAAAGTAGGCAGACTTGATTGTGGACCTGATGTCGTCGTCTAACGAAAGGTCACTTTGGAACATGACACCTACATTCGTGCAGACTCGACTGGCAGAGCCGATTTTGAGCGTCAGCCTTTCCAGTTTCTGAATCACATTTGGTTTGCCCATAACTAGTAAGTTAGTTTACCATCCTTTAATTTAAGAAAATTTGCTGCCATCCATGTGTGGATGTCATTAATACATGCAGCAAGGAAGTTGTGAGGATTCGAGGTTCTCGAGGGCTGGGAGGGATCAAAGCAAAGGTACAACTGAGTGTCATCCGCAGATAATTGAAAGCCTAGATTGTGCTTGGCAATCATATCGGTAAGAAGGAGAGTATAAACCGTGAAAAGAACCAGACCTAGCACGGAGCCCTGAGGTACCCCATATTTCAGAGGTACCTCGGATGATCTTTGTTCATTCACATCAATACTCTGGAGTCTCTCACTGAGATAGGACCTGAGCCATTGAAGAGCAGTGCCAGTGATGCCCAGGCGAAATGAGAGGCGCTCTAGAAAAACTTGGTGGTCGGTAGTATCAAAAGCTGCCGAAAGATCAAGCAAAACAAGCAGAGACACTCTACCCATGTCTGCATTCCTAAGTAGGTCATTGTACACACGAAGCAATGCTGACTCTGGAGTGATTAGCTCTAAAGACAGACTGGAACTTTAGGAAGGTTAGAAGTTTCAATATTTGAGTTCAGCTGGTCAGCCACGACTCGTTCCAGTGTCTTTGATAGGAATGGTAGAAGGGAGACTGGGCGGTAGTTGCTCAAGTTCACTTGGTCTAGTGTAGCTTTCTTGAGCGGTGGCCTGACTACAGCTTTTTTGAAAAGTGCTGGGACATGGCCTGAGGCTAATGACATAAACTTCAGGACGAGATCACTAGTGACCTTCTTAAATGTAGACATTGAGGTGCTGCAAGGAATGAGGGACAGCATTCTAGGGGGGGTGCTGCCATCGCAGGGATGGACTCCCTGACCTTGTCTATCTTCTGGACAAAGAAGCTACAGAAGCAATCAGCTACATCATCACAGGGATCATCCGATAAGGAGCTAACCTGGGAGCGGTTGAGGAGATGGTTGATCGCTGACATCGGCATTTTTGAATTGTGCATCTGTGATTGAACAAGATCCACTTCCTTCACTCCATTTGGATTTCTTCCCTCACAGCTGTGGTGTAGTTTAGTGATAAGCATGTTGAAAGTTTGCATACAGATATCGCAACAATGGAATAAAGATACCAGGGAAACTGGTCCACTGCAATGTAGGCTAACTACTACTGGACACCCCAGAGATGCTCCCAGACAGCTGCACAAGAGACAGGCAAAGAAATATAAAAAGTAATCGATGACTTCATTTTTTACAGGTATTAATCGTATGCCTATTACCATTGGCATGCATTTTGCATTGTAAACATTAATTAATTGCAGATTACAAAAAAGTGCAGCTAATTTTGAAATCTGTCATTTTCATTTTGAGCATATAAAAATTAAAAATTGATAAGAAATGACTAATTTTATAATAGTGACGTGACTTTTGTAAAAAAAAAAATTGGTTGACCAATGTTATTATTTGCTATTATTATTACAAATAAAGCAATAACAGGGCTCCCTGGATAGTTCATCCTGGATAGTTAACTCGTGTATGTTGTGCACATGCGGGTGGGTGTGTGCGTGCGCGTGTGTGCTCGCCTGTGTGTGTGCGTGCAGGCGTGTGTGCGTGTATGTGTGTGTACACATAATTGACAATATATGTTGCATCCCTATGTGTACCGATTGTGCATACGTGAATAAGTAATTGCCCGATTCCCCAAGAGCAGGAATCGTGATTTAGATTTACAAAGCACTAAATATCCAACACAGATGTCGTAGCAATGAAAAAGAAAATGAAGACGAGATGTCATATCACTATCTCGAATTGAACCCATAGCTCTTAAATTAACATCCAATAATCATACTGCTTCACTAATTTCGATAGACAAGGTGAGCCAAACGTGAGAAGACATTGTGCACAATCAGTCAGCATTCTATGGATTCAGGAAATGGTAAGGAGTACTGACATATTTATCGAACGTTGCTTAACTGGTATGTTAGCGGTAGCTATGGCCGTGCCACTATATCACCGTGTTGCTGGACAATATTGTCTAGCCAATTGATTAGTGCTTTTTGGTGAACAGCATTCGGAACCACAATTGCCTACTTCCCTGTGCGACCATGTCACTCATCTTTGCACATAATATATATATATATATATATATATATATATATATATATATATACATATACATATATATATATATATATATACCTGTATGTAAATGATTGGCCTGTCCCTGCTGGTGCAATGATGCTTAGGTGCTGGGTAAAAGTCATTTGCATACGGATCACACAAGTTGGGATAAAACTGCCCAAGCTCCAAGGGAAGACAGATGGTGCAGCCCAGTAAATAGCCTTAACAAAACCTCGGCTTAATTGATTTGAAGGCAATGCTGCCTGGTCGTGGCCAGTTATCTGCAGTCACGTGGCCTGGGAAGTGTGGAAACATCAAACGCAAGGGGAGCCCAGTGAGCAAGAAAAAACACCTGCACAAACTCCATACACTTGACCACTTTTGGTTGTTCCCACTTGTAAAGTAGAGGGCCCACAGACAAAATTGGCAATGGCAGTTAAGGCCTTGCCAAAGCCTTGCCAAGCCTGGCAGCTGCTGACGACTCTCTACAACCCGATCCCGACCCCATAAAAATAGGCTGATCCCACAAAAATATGCCGACCTCACGATGCATGCATGGCTCCAATTGCCAATCCGGGAGGAGGGGGCTGCTGTCCAGAACACTTCGAATGGACCGTAGCTTGAGCAGTCACGAGAGCAGCAGGAAAGTGGAACAGATTTTGATCATTAAAAGCAGCCCAGGCAGCCTCACGGGAGTGCACTCAAGTGCAGCATTGGCTCGCTGGCAGTTCTCTGAGCCAACTCGGTCCCTTCAGGTCCTCGATGGACAATAAATTGGCCGCTCCATTCCTATGCTTAAAAGACCGTTGGCAAAAGAAGGTTTTGCTCTGCAAGTCAAAGACTGTGTAGCTCACTTCTACAATTCTTACGCAATAACATTTATTAATCTACTGCTGAATGTGGCTCATCCTTCCCAGCCGTCCTCAGCTACTACTTCCATGTCACTCACTCCAAGTTACAGGTGGTGGTACAGTTAGAGAAGAAGACACATCACAGTGCACCATCTCGACGGAGAAGAGGATTTCAGTGGGCTTGGGCAAGTGCGTGCAGCTTCAGCCCGTGGCCCCGATGAGGTCATGGAGCCAGGGCACGGAGAAGTGGCACACACTGCCACCACTCTGCTGCCGGGAACGATGCGGGCAGCAGCCAGCAATGGACGCGGATAGCGGTGCTCATAAGGCACTGACCTTCGGGCGACTCATCCTGCATGTAGGAGCTGGTGAGGTATCTGTGCACCAGAGCCGACTTGCCACTCTGCACAAAGCCGAGGACGCCCTGCAATGACGAGGAGCATGGGTCCGGCGGGTCGCTGCACGAGAGAGAGAGAGAGAGGTAGAGACACAGAGAGACACAGAGAGACACAGAGAGACACAGAGACAGAGACACAGAGACAGAGACAGAGACAGAGAGGGAGGGAGAGGGAGGGGGAGAGAGAGCAGCTGCACTTATTAGGCAATTCGAAGGCGTGGCATCACACGCACAACTGAAACCCAAGAAGAGAGGGGCAACAGTAGGGATGTGTTTCCGGCTGTTCTATGCCATTCCTTGGAAGATCGCCGGTTTATGGTGAATGTCAACAGGCTAGAGAAAATTGTATGGCCAGCACGAATAGAACCCGGGATATTGTGGTCCAGATTCCGTGACTGAATCACCGTGGGCTCACGGGACGACTCTCCTAGGTAGTGACATCCCAACGATCAGAGTGCTCATCTATCATGTCAATGAGACAGCGACCGTAACACTCACTCAAATGCAACACGGGCACACAGCATGCACGCTATGCAGCACAAGCACGTGGTCGTGCACACGAGCCCACTTACAATACCCACACAGGTAAGCCCACACTAGCACGTGCACATAGCTGCAGTGGCTCTCAGGCACTGGCGCTGCCGAGCATGGGCCGGGAGGGCCAGCACGCTGCTGGTGCCCTTTAATGCACTACAGTTTCCAACAGGGCTCCCTGCTAAGCATGTGGCCACAGCCACACTCTGACGGCTCACGGGTAATTATAGGTCCCTATTTAGCCCCCCCCCCTGCTTAGCTGTCGTTCTTGGCAGTTGGCGTCCCACTAGTAGTGCAGCAGCGAATGGTCCATGTGGGAAACAGCCAGAGTATTATGCGTGCACTGACTGCCGGTGCATCAATTCCTGCATCCTAAGCCCATGCAGCAACGAGTGAGGTGCAACGCCGTAACCTGTCGGTGATGACAGCATGACACAGGCCCATTGGACGCTTGACCAGCCACTTAGCGAGGATGAGACTGCATCGATTAACCACCCTTTCCAATGAACCAATCAAAGCCTTAAAAGCTTTTTGGCTTAATTGAGAAGCTTGTACTGACTAGGGAATAGTAGCCTAAGCAGCTTAGAAGGAACGAACCAAGGACAGCAAAAACTGCCGAGAAGTTCATAACCACTCCTGTAGCATCCCCATTTCACTTTCAAAGCAAAGTCCCTCATTCGATCTAATTGCTTTCGCCTTTACGATGGTTATAGCAGCACATGAATAAACCTCCTGGGTGATTTTTATCTCGACTAAAAGTGTACTGGGTCAATTTTTCATCGATTCACGTTCAGTAAGTGTGCAAGGCTAGCAATTGCAAATCATTAGCCCTTTAGGCTGCTTCCCTGGCTCTTCGCTCCGAGACACCGGCCAGTTTTCAATGAGAAAACTCCGTAAAATGAACTCTGTAGAGTCACTGGGCTTGCAGCCACTTAATCAGAACAGTATCCGACATTCTCCCTGGGATTCCTGCTAGAACACACCGAGCCAGGGCCGCCAGATTTCACGTCACGTGAACACGCCTCCCCGTGCTATGGCAGTCGCAGCATACTTTCGAGTGTGGACAGCCAACCACCATCTCACCCCAAACCCTCCTGCCAGAACCCCGAGCAATGTGGAGGCTCTCCAGTGTGAGAAGAAACAGACACTTTCTCCTATTTTTAGCACAGGATTTGAGCCAGATAACTAAAAGAAAAATAAACTCGATGTTTGATGGGTGCCACAAAGCCGCTGGATGCATTAGGGAAATGCTTAGCCATTGCAGCGCCTCGTCTCTGCGGCATCAGTTTCAGCGATATTTGCGATGCAGTTAGCGTGCATTTCCATCAGCTATTTATTCCACTCCACGACACCAGTATAAACTCTAGGCCGAACATGACTAGCACAGAGCTTGTTTATCGGACCTCCTGGGGTTGCAATACCTAACGACCATTGGGTGGGAGAAGGCGGCCACGAGGGAGTAGCTAGAGCAGATTCATTTGCATTGCCACGCCATCCGTTCTGGTAGATCGCCCATCACGCACAAAAACACCAGCGTGACCATCAGAGCTGACAATAACCACTCACACACCCAAACAAGAACTTTTTCCCATTCAGTCATACTTGTGAATTAACTGCTTCCCTGGACCTTGCAGCTCAGCAGGGCTACTTCGACGAGCTGGTTCCCAGCCAGTCAAACACTCTCTGGTGAACTCTGTTCAGCTTAGATCTTGCTACAACCGTTAGCATTAAACAATTGCACAAAGAGACACACAAACACACACGCACACACACACACTCACACTCACACTCACACTCACAACACACACACACACACACACACACACACACACACACACACACACACACACACACACCTGCCCACTCACGCACACATGCACATATACATGTATGCATGCATGCAGTCTTCACCAACAAAAGGACAGTCTTATCTCAGAATGAGTGGGAAAGCCTACTCATTTCTCTCCCAGTCATTCGTTCCTGCCCACTCCAAGCAAGCGGTTTGCCGGAGCAAAAACTGCACACAAAGCAGCCGACCGAGGGGCCGTTCCACGTCCAGCCTGTCACTTTCGATTGCTGTCCTCCCTCCCACCACCTATCAGGGCACCTGCCTAAAAAGGCAGCTGCTGCTGCCTTTTTTTCTTAGCTCTTCAACTAGTAACTAGTGCAAAAGGGGAGCGTGCTGCAAGAACACCTTTGGCTCACTAAGTGAAGGCAGCTGCCTGCAGCAGCAGCTGCTGCAGAGCCTTACGGTCGAGGCTTGTCGTGCATGCTTGCACCAGCACGAGTCTGTTAAAAAAAGACAAGGCTAACGTTATTCAGTAATCCCAAGTGAATGAGTATTGAAAATGCCACGATCAACGCATGCATTACTCAACGGGAATCGTGTCTCTGGAAGAAATGGCCACCAAATTATTGAGCCAAGGCCACGTCTCGAGCTCATCCTATAGGCTGCTCGCTTATAACGTGTAGGAGAGCACCCCGACGCTTGGCAAAATGCCTGCACCATTTATATAGACAAATCATTTCTGCGGCTGCGGCACCCATCTGCTCTTGAAGCCGATGCTTGAGGATGACATCGGAGCTTCGGACAAGCCAGTGGCCCAGTACAGTGCCATATCCTAGTGCTTTTCTGCCTCTCTCTCCCTCCCCCTCACTCTCTATCTCCTCTCTCTATCTCCACTCTCTCTCTCTCTCTCTACTCTCTCTCTCTCTATATATATATATATATATATATATTATATATATATATATAATATATATATATATCCTCTCTCTCCCCGAACTCGGTGCTAGCAGCCTTGCTAGGAAACATGCAGGCGAGGTACGTGGCCGGTGCTGGCAGTGCACAGCACGAACTCCTCAATCCTACGCTCTGGTGCACACATGCCTGCTTTGTGCACAAGTGAGGTGCACTGATCGCACTGAGGCCACAGAGCAGCGACCACCGGCGAAGGAGGAGGCAGCAGCAGGTGCTCAGCACTGCTCATGGACAGCAGACGCGCTGCAGTCCGCATGAGTGCACACAGGTAGCTTGTCTTACCAGCTTTAGATCCACCACCGAGCGGCTGAGAGTCCATTCTTGACTGTTGACAAACGAGTCTGCAAAAGCAATATCCCGAATAGGGTCAGAAAGATCAAAGCAGTTCACCACACGGACAGAAACAGAAACGTGCGCTCGCGAAACAGTGCGGTCAACAACCATTTCACACTTGTTTACTTGCCATAAACTTGGCTGATACTTCTGCTCCAGAGGCATTGTATACATACATACATACATACATTTACATACATTGTAAACTGCACTTGTGATACAGCAGGAGCTCGCGTCAGTGTACCACCAATACCAAGACAAACATAAGGGTACACAGACTTACCTAGAAGGCCAACAATGCATGCGCACTCGCAAACCCATAGGCACATGAAAGACCGTGTGCACAGGCGCATGCGCACACAACATCAACACGCTGACGAGGCTTCACGCGGGTGTACCATGGTAAAACAGTCTCAATCAGTTGGGCTCATGTGACGATAAGAAAAAACACGTTTTGTTTCTGAATAACGCATATTTGACGAAGACATAATAGGACTTGAGCTTCGCCACAGTAACTTCTGCACCGCCTACAGCCGTCATTCACCACTGCCTGCAATTCTAGCCTATAACAAATTCCTGTTCTCTTAGCCATGTAGCAGAACTCTCTAGCTTAACATCAAGTCCCCTGTGACTACGTGGAGTCAGGGTGATTTATCACATTAAAAGATGACCCGAGACACTGAGCTCGACAGGTCTAGAAGCGTGGTGTACGCACACACCCAAACCTGTCTACCTGCCCCGGTAGCAAGCGATGCGGCCAAACACGGCTCTTGTGAAACGGTGGCCCTTGCACGATGGTTCTACACAACCAGTGAGCATAAGCAATTTCGTGTCTGTGAGTCAATTGTGGTCAGGGGGCTAATTCAGAGCTAGTGGCAGCCCCATGTGGGCCAGCAAAGTGATAAGTATAGCAGGCTCAGCACTTGAATAGCAGCAGTGGGCACTACAGGATTGCCAGCTGCCGGACTTGAACCCGACCAGAGTCGTGTGGGGAATATTCTGACAGGCCGTCTGTCATCCGAGCCGCCCTATCGAAACTCCTGTCTGTCTGTCTGTGCATAATGCGACTACTGCTTGATCCGTCGGTCGGAGCCATGTGGGTGCCACCCAGGTGGGCAGCCCAGCTGTGCCTTGCCACCGCGAGGTGCCGAGTCTGTCGGCTTTCTTAAATGGCAAGCTGCCTTGTAATTTATTACCTCACTCAGTTGGCCAGCCAGCTGATATCTGATTGGCCGAAAAGGAGAGCTGGCCAACACCACATATTTGGAGAGGGAGGATAAGCTTTCATTTTTCCGAGGAGACGGTAGGCATTAATCACACACAAGGAGGCTAAGGAAGGGCTCTGCTAGTAAGAAACAAAGAGTCTAGTGGGACACTCGGAGCCAGCTGAATCGGGGAGGGGGAGGGTGGCCGCGGTTTTAGATGCAGCTGCGGGCATGTAAAGCCGAGCTGGGCCGACCCGGCGAGCTCAACCGCAGAGCTCAACCGTGGAGGACAGCAAGCCTGGCTGCCAGCAGGCACGTGACAGACTTAACTTCTGCACGACAGACAGCTAGCAGGCTGGCAACCACCGCAGACCAGCAGTTTGTTTAGCAGCCAGTGGAGGTCACAGTGGTGTCACTGTGAAAGCCTGCAGGTCATACCCACTTGGCAACCCACTGGGTTGCCAAGTGGGTGTGACCAGCAGCAGCAGCAGCCGAGCAGAAGGCATCGCTTGCTGATTTGCATCATCCGCCGAGCTTGCAAGCCTTCGAAGCTGCATTCGTATTGATAAAAGATGCATCCCCCAGCGACAGGAGGATGCCGCTGCAGTGGATAGGTCACAGCTGCAGGGCACCACCTCTGCTCTGGCTCACAGCACGGTCAGTCCTCTCCCTTGCCACTCCCCTCGCCCTCTCCTGTCCTTGCCACCCTCTCCCCAGGAGCTCTCGGCCCTTCACTGCCAGTACAGAGTGGAGGACGGTGGAAAAGGGCGGAGAGTGGAGCAAGGTCTGGCACGTGGCTCGCATGGCTGCAATCTCGGAAGAGGAGGCGCCAGACGCAGCTGTGGCTGCACTGGACGGCAGAACTGTGTTTTTTCTTCTTTGAAAGCAGGTCCCGACCAAGTTCGATGGGGAAAGTACAAACAGGCGTAGCTGGTGCAATTACAGCAGCAGCAGCAGGGCCGACGATCTGCTCTCCCGACGTTTACACTCGCTGTATGTTTACACTTTTAGCATACTTGGCCAAACAAGCCTCCACTTGGCATACGCACCACTGGGGCCTACGCAGAAGACGACGCAAAAATCTTCAAGAGCTGCAAGTTAGTGGCTGAACGAGCAGCTGCACTTCTGCATTAGGACCACTGCAGTGTCCCACTAAGGGAAGTCAGGTACACCTCCAGCCCAGGCGATGGAGCATCTGATTGGCTATCCACGAACATCCGGTAGGAGGGCATCGGAGTCACATCTTCGTAAAATGAATACAGGATTAATAAAAAATGCGCGCTCCCGTATGAAGAGCCTGTGCAGCCCTGCTTCCGGCCATAGCTGCAGCTCTGAGGGTTTTCTCCTAATCTCTCGGGCAGCGGCACAGAGCCCCGATTGATACATAAAGACTAAGGGCTAAGTACCAGTGGGGGGGTGCTGGCAAGAAATAAAAATGAATGTTTGCGGTTTCTGGATGTTGAACCTGTAGCTATCAGCTAATATCAAGACCGACTAGGTTGGCCAACAGCACAGACTGGGAGCCTCTGCGCACAGCCACCCGCGCTCAGCAAACCGACGACCTTCTGCTCGAGGTGCCGATCGCGTATGCAACCGATCCATGGCAACGAGGCTCCACATCCATAATGCGACCGGCTTGACACTCGCCGGCTGCAGCAACGGCTACCTATGGCTCACATCAGCTGAGTGGCATGAGCCGTGACATAAGGAAGAGGAACTGCCGGCGCAGTCGGCTGCCACCAACTTGCTCCCAGCACTGCCCGGTGGAGAGATGAACGACGCACTGCCCTATGTGAGATGGATGGATGGATGGATGGCTCTCGCGAAATGAAACAGCCCCCTTGCCAATTGAGGAGCGCTACAGACGTCTGACCTGGAGGCAACCGATGAGTCACGGACACGTGCTACAGCTTCATCCAGGATTGGTGACCAATGAATGACACGCGACAACAGAGCTGCCCCGTGACACAGCAAGAAAAAAAGATGGTAAAGAGAGCCTGGCTGCCACCACTACTGGAGTGCTGCTGCCGAGCGTGGGTGCGTGCAGCTTCTGTGCGAGCGCAACAAAAACTCGCCGAAAAACTAGATGACGGAATGCCCCAAAGCCACGATGCTGCTGCTGCTGCCGAACTGCATCCAGGAAGAAGCTCAGACGAGGCAGCAGCAGCACGGGCGGCCATGATGCCAGCTGCCTTCCATCAGGGGCGGCCATGATGCCTTCCCTTTGAGCTAGCCCCTCAAGCAGATTAAAACCTGCTCGGACAGTCCACATGCCCTTTTCGCAAGGCAGCTAGGACTGCTGACCCGGGGCACTTTTAAGTGGCAGCCGCTCTGTAACCTAACGCATGCATCGCTCGGCCTGTGAAATGGCTGCACTGGCGCCTGGTGCATCGCCACGCCCACCACATGGGGGCAGCACCGGCAACAAGAGTTGAAGGGAGGAGGAGGCCTGTCAGAGCAGCAGTCTCCTGGGAAGCGCCGCTGCACCCACAGCAGCATACAGCCATGGCATGCATGCATGGCCGGCACTTCCCTGCGTTCTTGACTGAGATAGACATCCGTGACTAAAAGGGGGCCCTCCCCGTGGTGGCGTGTGCGGGCTCTTGACACCGGAGCCGGGGCTTTGCTGAATGAGGCCAATCGCGTGCTCGCCACTGGTCAAAACTCGGCCAGCCGAAGGATCGGTGGCAGTGGCCAGCTCGGCCGGCCGGCCCTTCAGCCTCTCGAGGTCCATCGATACTGCCACGGCTGCCACTTGAGCGTGGCCGGGGCTCTGACAAAAAACACGTCCGTTGTTCAGTGGTACATAAACTGAGGGGTGCTTGCTCAGGGCAGCGCCGGCTCATCTCCCTCATTGTTCCTAAACAGAATGCCGGAGCACGACTAATTGAAGCACAATGCGACAGCCGTGTTGAGCGACAAAGGCAGTAGCAGCCTTCTGCCGGTCCAGAGGCATGGCAGCGCATTCTGCAGCAGCTCGACCTCGAGGGCTGGCCAGGCAGCCAGTGTCCGGCTCAGGCAGCCTCTCCGCAGGCAGTACACGTGTCCGGCTCATTCTTGGCATGCAAAACGAACTTTCCAGCCACACGGGTCAGTCCACTCTGCCGGCACTGCCTGTTTAGCCGAGTTTTTGCTCCAGACACAGAGCACTCAGCATCCAGGCTTCACGGGCAGTGACACTGGCAGGGGAAAAGTGGCAGTCCTATGGGATGACCGCCTCTATGAGGCACACCCTGCGGCTGGCAACCCTTTGGGGAAGTCGGAAGGGACGGACCCGAGTTAGGCCCCTTCGCATGCACAATCCCGGCTGGGGAGGGGGCACAGCCTCCCCACCCCCCCCCCCGAGTCATTTTAACTAATGTATCTCCATCAGTAACTCCACAAAAGTCATAAAGACCATGTGGGTGTTACGCAGGAGAGTTTTGTATAGCGCACTCACAGCCTAAGCGGCTTTCGGTACGCATTCGGTAGCCAACAGACTTCGTCTCACGCAACAAAGAGAAAGTGGGAAGCATAGCCGAGTCGGGAGAGCAGTTGAGGTAGTGATGCAGTCATTTCATGCCATAATCCCAGTTACAGCTTGTGGCGACTGATGCCGCAGGGCTGCCTCCCTGCGCAGGGCAGACCAGCATCTGGCCACCAGGGAGCCAGTGCCGGCTAGCTGGATGGGCAGCAGCAGCAGGCCCGCAGTCAGCGCAGCCTGTTTCCGTCACACACTGCAGCAGCTTCTGGCTCACCGGCAGCTTTGCCATACGAAGGTTCCCATGCGAAGGCTCTCCGCCAGCACCCGCAGCAGAGAGAGAGCAGGGCCGCGGGTGAGCTACCCAGAAAAAACATATACCCTCGCACTCGGATTGCCTTGGCAGCCGTTGGCGACGTTCACACGACTCAGTGCTCAGCATCGGCGCGCGCATCCGAGCGCCGAGTCGGCGCTGTGAGCGAGCTCTGCCGACGGCAGACGACGGCAGCGACGACAAAGGCAGCATCTACGGGGCAGCGGCAGGGGGAGAGAGAGAGAGGACTTGACCTTGACCAACGATCCCTGCAGTGCACATTCGGGACGCTGGTCGCTATGTACCAGCTAAGCCATGCTCACGACCATGATCAGCAGATGCTAGACGGACATAAGGACTGAATCGGTGGCAGGGTGGCTGGGGGGGTTGAACCCATCGACATTAAGATCATTACCTGCATCACTGGATAGCTGAAACAAAACCAGCTCTCCAGGCTTGAGCATATTCGCTGCTGTTGCGTTGCTGGTTGAGGCTGGCGCCGAGCACGCCGAGCATGCGACGGACTGAGGCGATGGGACCCCCGAGGGACGACCGACCGACCAGTGTGCCGATGAGCCAGTGAGGGCAGAGACAAACCCAGTAGCCAGTGCAGCAGCAGCAGCAGCAACTCAGTCGGTCAGCTCAAAGTAACAAGCAGCACGCGACCACAATACATCCGGCTGGACGCAGGTGGGCAGAGTTGATGGGCTGGTATCACCTCACTTGGGACAATGTACCACAAGATATGAGGCCAGCCAATAGGCTAGCAGGTGCCAGGAGCCAGGTGTTTTCAGGCCAAGAGCAGCAGGAGGAGCAATTTGCATTCGGCCAGACGTAGGATCATCGGGTCCAGCTGCCCTGGGACAGCAGAGCGCACTTATCTTGGGTTAGGGAGGTCAGTGGAAGGAGTTTTTTGGGGCAGATGGGGTGGTGGTGGTGGTGGTGGTGGTGGTGGTGGTGGTGGTGGTGGTGAGAGGGAGGGTAAGTAATGTCCCTCACACACACTGGCCCTAGTCCTTGGGGTGGCCAGTACAATAAAGTAGAAAACAGCTTCTCACCTTGGCGACTCCTGGGCGAAACTACGACCGAACAGCAACCAGCATCGACAGTAGCACGAGCTCTGGCAGCTGCTGCTGCAGGAATACAGGTTGCTGGACGAAGTCCAGCTGGCTTCGGCCAGTGCAGCCTCTGAGGTTGCAACGCCTTTTGCTTGGCCAGCTCAGCCAGCAAAAGCTTCGGCAAACCGAATAAACTCGCAAATAGTAAAACAAATAGTAGTGAGAAACTTGCATTTAAGAGACCTAAATCTCACTGGTTATGGGCAAACCGAATATTGGCCAAACATCAAAAACCCCAACCCTCAAAATGGGCTCTCGGCCAGCATATCTCCTGTGGCATCTGCTGCACACAACCTGTGACCTCGACCTAGACGACCAAATCAGCTCCATATTCAAGCTGCCTTCTTTCAGATACCTGACATTGCAATAACATTGGAACAATTCGGGCCTGTTCCAATAGGGATACCGCATCCAAGTTGATCCATCCATTTGTGATGTCCCAGTCAATCAGCCTCGGTGACTCACTATTAGTAGGTCTTCCTGCCTGTGCAAAAAGGAGCTTGCAGTTGGTGCACAACTCTGCAGTCAGGCTTATCAGTCGTGAACAACCCAACTGCCACATTACACCATTTCTCAATGACATGGACTGGCTCCTCATCAATCAGCATGTCAACTCTTGTTTAGGTCCACTCATTCTCTTGCTTCAGCCAACCTCCGGCCCGACTCGTGAGCAGGGTAGTGTTCGATCACTGCCTGGTCTCTCCCTCCTCCTCTTCCTCTCCCTCTTCCTCTCATTCTCCGTCCTCAGCTCCCTCTCTCTCCTACCATCCCTCCCAGGCCAGGACTCCATGGCTCCACCCCCACCGAGAACTAGCAACCAGAAGATGGCAGTGCTTGCTGTTGCAGGAGCAGGAAGTCAACCTGAAAGGACTCACCACCTCCCTCTCCCACCTCACCTTCACCTCACAGGCATACAGACTACAGGCGTGCACGTCTCCAGTACCCTGGCCTAGGCTGACAAGCGATCTGACCCGAACCCTTACAACTCGATCGCTGAAGGTTGCACCTGAATGGAAGCTTAGACTAATGGGCCAAAGGGAGTCTGAGCTCTGATCCACTACCTCCCTCCTCTTGCTGCATTCAATGAACTCCATTGGGCCAAAAGAGCAGTAGGCCAGGCTGGCCTCTTCAAGGAGCTGGACTGGGCAGCAACACCAGCAGCTGCTGCTGCTACTGCTGCTGCTATTAAGTAGTACTGTAAGTAGTACTGTCCGAGCTGCACGGCCAGGTATGCAGGTTCGAGTCCTGTGCTGGGCGAGTCCTGGGAAGAAGCATTGCCCAGCTCAGGTGCTTCATTGCCCGTGCAAGCAGGCTGAAAATGACGCTAAGGCTCTGCTGCCCACTAAATGAACCAGGCCATTGAATCGGCCGACCCGGCTAGTTTACCGCACGGCACGCCCTTCGGCATCCAGAACCAGCACCAGAAGGCAACCAGCCGACCAGCCAGCAAGCGACGGTGAAAGGCCGACCGACCGAGCGCTGCACACGAGCTACCAAGCCCCTCAATCTGCAGCCACTGCAGCATTGCTCGGAGCAAGGCGTTCGAGGAGGCGTTCGAGGCAGGCAGGCGAGAGCCACCTGCCTCCCTGGTGAGTGCTGCTAGCTGCTGCCAACCGAGTGGTCAGCCGACCATCGGTCGGCCGGCAAGCACTGGCAAACCTCGGAGGGAGCAAACTCTGAGAGAGGTCGGGTGGGAGGGATAGGGGCTCGAGCCCATGACCTCGGCGCAACCTTGGCAGGGGTGAGCACCTTACCTTACCTTGCAGAGCAGCAGCCCCCACACCCCCCCCCCCCCCCCTGGTGCCCCACACCACCCACCCTGAAAGGACTGGTCGGTGCGAAGCTAGGAAGCAGAACTGATATATAGAAGAACATTCGGCCTGAGGCAGCCCTTTCCAGCCGAGCTGCCAGTCACTTGATGTGAGAGGTAAATTCACACTGCTGCGATCTGTGTAAACCGTTTGATATGCAGCCGCTTGGGCCATCGGTTGACTCTCAGCCAATTGTAAGCCGGCATACCTCGGGCAGTAGCCACTGATCACAGAACCTCGCTGGCGCCAGCTAGTCGCGACCGCCGCTACAATGCCGTCTCGATAAAGCTGCCAAAGAAATGCTTCGACAGTGCACAGTTAGCCAGGCTGCTGCTTCGCTGGTCTTCTCACCTACTACCCTAAGCGAAGCACCTGGACGGAGATTAAATTCTCTTAGAACGCTATGCCAAGTATATGTCTAAATTTTAAACGACATTCGGGTGTGAATCTCTGCCGTGGCAGGACCCTTGCGTACGAAAACGGTACGCACAAATCCGATCATCGCGTGCTCACCCTAAACCCCCTATGGTAGTGGTGGGCCGGTGAGGGGGAGATAAGGTGAGCCGCAATGGCTCACTAGGTAAGGCGGTTGCTTTTCACGACCTCGGCCCCGATGTCGTGGGTTCGAATCCTGCGGTGGGCGATCCTTTATCGCCGCTGCAAGCGGTGGTGATAGCCGTCAAGGCTCTTCTGTCGCTATACAAAAACAGCAGCAGCATCATTGGCTACTTCAAATACCCACCCAAGACTTCACCGTAAAGTGATGAATCCGGTGAGCAAGTGGCTCATTCTTTCACTGAAAAGCAATCAAGCTGACAAGAGACCTGGCGCTGGTGGCTCTTTAGTCTGCTACACTTGAATCTTACCACAGATCACGGCACTTGACGCATAACTGTCATTAGACACAGCTGCTCGTATGCGCACCAAAAGCAGCTTGGGCTTTGAGTGCCCAAATATATATAACTCTCCAGAATAGCACGACGCAGTGCGTCCTAGCGGCTTTGTGGAGTCAACAGCAGACGCAGATACATGTCAGTGTGTTACACGCTGCTTCTCGAGCTGGTTGCACAGTCGCTCTCCTGCGTCCCCTGATTATTCCCAGCAACGGATGGGCAAGGGTCTAGCAAGGTCTAGCAAGGTGCAAATGCGACGTCGAGGCCACTGAGCAGCTGAGGCTGCAACAGGCCAGCCCACAAAGGTGGGCTGGCAGGCAGGGGCTCCCACGTGGGAGGCCACGAGGGGAGGCCACGTGGGGAGGCCTTCGGAGGGGAAATGGGCGGGTGCGGCTGTCGTCACCGGACATCGATGCGACGACCAAGTTTGAAAAGTTGACACAAAAGTGCAATGCTCACTACAACACGTCTCTTCTAAGACAAAGGTCGGCAACAGCTGAATGCACACAGACTCGGGAGGCTGTCATTCGTCTCGTCGAGCACACACCAACAGTGTGACAGGCACAGGGGCAACGCGAATTGAATGAAATGTTTCACGAGTGACGAAAAGCAGCGAATGCACAAAGGCACGCCGGCCACTGTACAGAGTAGCGGCCGGACGCAGGCCCCCCCCCCTGAGCATGCCGTCCCCGAGCAGCCGGGCGAAGTGCAGCGAATCAGCAGGGGCACAATGAAGCTCAGTTGAATGGGCAATGACAGAAGGATTCTGTTGATCAGATGGCCTGCACAACAAATGGCTGTCAGTCAAGTCTGAATGTCTCAAATGCTCCTCCCGTGTGACATGGAGGCCCGGATCGAAGCCCTAGTGCAAGAATTCTCTTGCTCCTTGCTGCCTTCTTTAATCCACTCTGTGGCCATCGGCCAGCTAAAAGCCGTGTCTACGCATCAACTGTACACAACCCGTAACTGCATAGCTACTTCCTTGGCACCCCTAAGGCTTGACATAAGAACCAACTGCAAACAATGTGCACTTATGACCTGCTCTGAGACGGCACTCATAAGCAAATCTTTATAAATATCATAAATATATCATAGTCATATCATGTATATATACTGCATACAACACTGTTTATGGAGATATACATATATCAGTAAACAGTGTATACAGTATATAAACGATATATATATATATATATATATATATATATATATATATATATATATATATATATATATATATATATATATATATATATATATATATACATACATACAGCCAATAACGACGGTTGGGAGCCTCCTAGTTGAGTTACTCCTCTCAGTTGTAGAATAAGCTAGCTCTCCCCTCCCCCTTCACTGGTACCTTCTTCAGCATTCCAGCGGCTGGCCTTGGCCGGTTTTAATAATCTCACAGCCGTCAGAGCTTGGACAAGTAAGATTTATTGGATGTGCTAAGTATCCTCTCTACAGGGGCTTTTTTACTGTGTGGGCCATTGTAATGTATCTCCGTCAGTAACTCCACAAAGTCATAAAGACCATGTGGGTGTTACGCAGGAGAGTTTTGTATAGCACACTCACAGCCTAAGCGGCTTTCGGTACGCATTCGGTAGCCAACAGACTTCGTCTCACGCAACAAAGAGAAAGTGGGAAGCATAGCAGAGTTAGGAGAGCAGTTGAGGTAGTGAGTAGAGTTAGGAGAGCAGTTGAGGTAGTGAGTATTCTTCCTTCGGTGATATCAAGGGTTTGATAGAAAAACTACAAACAGCATTTTTTGATAAAGATGGAACTGTAGAATCTTGCTTAGAAGCTACCTAGGTCGGTGTTCTAAATGCATATTCTTCAAACAGGGGTGCACGGTTCTCCGTCACCTTAAACCATGCCCAAATCTAGCTCTGCTCTGCTCTGCTCTGCTCTGCTCTGCTCTCTCTCTCTCTCTCTCTCTCTCTCTCTCTCTCTCTCTCTCTCTCTCTCTCTCTCTCTCTATCTCTCTGTTTTCCCATTGGCTGGGAAATGCAGCCACTAACTAGTCAGTCGTAAAAACGAATCTAATTCCGACTCATCCACCCCACCTTTCACCATCCACTTGACCATTCACCATTCACCGCCATCAACTTGAAATGGTGGTCGTTCATTTGCACAAGCTGCCCAAAACGTTGATAAAATAAAAACCGCTAGAACCTTTCAAGTGGGAGAGCCTTGAGGCTTCGAGCCGACAGCTTCTAGCTGGCCAGCCGATCTCACTGCTTCAACTATTGGGTCAGCAGTGCAGAAGCCAAAGGGTAGCAGCGGCGACAGACAGCAGCCGCTGCAGCAGTGATCCAGCTAAGCACTGCTCAGCTCAGACCGGTCTAGCAGCCGACACAGCAGCCAGCCGGCCACTCTCTGGGCCCACGGTCACGGACTAGGTCACGGTCATTAGACGGCTCACAGTTGATGGAAGGTGGCTCTAGGGGGGGGGGGTTGGAGCTTAGGGGGTGCTTCGAAGAAGCAGCAGCAGCCACAGCAGCAGTGAGCAGACAGCGACCAGGATGCTACAGCCGACGGCGGCCGAGAACAGACTGCCCACTCTGCCGTCCGATAATCGATTGCCACCGTTCGACGCGGTAACGTTAGCAAAGCAGCGGGTGGCTTGCAGTTGGGCAGACGCCCCTGCGGCAGTGGTGGCGAGAGCCAGGAGGCCGCCGGTGGCCGCCTGCGCTCACTGCAGATGGCGCCCACCCAGCAGCCGCTGCCATAAAGCAAACACGGCCGGTGCACCAGAGAGCCGACGACGGTGCTCTGTCAAAAATCTATAGCACCAACGGCTGTCTGGCTGGCTAGTCGCCCTCTACCCCAGCAGCAGACGGTAGTGGTCACGTTGGAGCCACGGGACTGTGCCGACAATGATCGATTGCACACACAGTAGTCTCCCCACACGGGTCCCTTTCCTAAACCCCCCCCCTCAGCAGACTGTCCTCTTATCTCCTGCCCCTCCTCCCTCCCCCCCCCTTGGACATGGCTCCAGCACCTTCCACGAGCCAGCCAGTCAAACAACACGGCTGCTGCTGCCTTGCTGATGCTACAGCTGCTGACTTGGCTGCCAAGCTGCTGCCAACAGGCAGCCAGCCAGCGAGTGATCCATCATCAGTCTCCAGCCGTCAGCTGTGTAGCAGCTGGCTGCAGCTCTTGGGGTGCCTTTAAGCAGCAGCCCGTGCAGCTGCACAGCCGAGCACCGATTAGCTACCGGACCAACCCGGAGGCCAGGAGCAGCAGCCAGCAGAGGTAAGGGGCAATGCAGCTTGGTGTCTATAAACACAGTCACAGCAGCTCTAGCCGTTGGCCGTGGCAGCCAGAAGGCAGTCGACTTCGCAAGTCGCTCGCCTTTCGCACGGTTTATATATATATAACTATATATATATATATATATATATATATATATATATATATATATAGATAAATAGATATAGATAAATAGATAGATATATATATATATATATATATATATATATATATATATATATATATATATATATATATATATATATATGTGTGTGTGTGTGTGTGTGTGTGTGTGTGTGTGATTCACTTGCATAGCGCACCAAGAGAACTTAATCTCTATTCAGGCGCTTCACATATGCCTCCGGGCTCGAGCCCACGACCTCAGCCAGACCTTGGTTGGGGGCGAGCACCTTAACCGCTGGACCAAACCAGCTCGGGGAAAGGGAGGGGTATGTAGGTAGGTAGGTGGGTGGCGGGGCTCTGACCCATACGATCTACGACGGCCGACAGCTCTCGGCTCTAGAGGAGAGCTCCCCGAGCCGAGAGCTGTAGAGAGAGAGAGAGAGACCTCCAGCCAGCAGCGAGAGGTCTCCTTTGCTTGGCCTCGCAAGCAGCACCTGCCCGCTCAGACATTCTAGTATGTCCACCTGCCACCCGCTCCTCCTCGCACGTGCCCTGCCCGCAGCAGCGGATCTACACTACAGCCGGGGCTTGGCTCAGCTCAGCTGGTGAGCGGCAGCAGCTACTGCCCTACCCATATTGAGCTCGAGATTTCCCAGCAGGTTATTAGGGCGAGGCCAGCAGCCTGCCGTTGCCCTTTCAGATAAATAAACCTGAGGGCAGGTTGCAAACAGCACAGGCACGGCTTATCGACCCGACAGCTCGGGGCGGCGGCTGGCTGATGTCGGGGCGGCTGGCTGATGATGACGCCGCCGCACTGTAGAGGCTGTAGACGAGACAGGAGTGGCAGAAGCGGCAGTGCTGCCGCGAGAAAGGCACATCGCACATCGCCGACGCCACATTGCCAGCATCTCTTGCATCATTTCGACGATGCAGACCGGGAGCAGCAGCAGCAGCAGCTCCCGTCATCAGCATCCGTCATGGGCAGACAACCGCATCAAGACAGGAGCACTAAGGCTCTCGGACCGAGAAGAGGAAGAAGAAGAGTTCACTCACTATTTGAGCAGAAAGCAAGCAACAAATGACGCCGGCTTAAGGAAACCAGCCGTCTCACCACACACTCTGCATGGGCCTGCAAGGGCTGCAACCTTGATGCGGCAGCTACTGCAAAAGTGCTCGAGTGAGGGACGGAGCCAATGGCATCGATGGTTCATTGCCAAATGCTCTGCAAGCACCACTTTCTTAAGACAACCCCCCCACCAATGAAGAAGGAACCGCCCATGAGGAACCACGCACGTGCTTGTTCGTGTGCACGCGAAAGTGCATCTGCAAAAGCGTGTGTAGTGCGTGCATCTTCGTGTGTGTGCGTACACGTGCAAATGCGGAGTGCGGAAATGGGGAGTGAGCTATGGTGCGAAGATGTGCTTATTTCTCAATTTCCTCTATTTCTATGTCTCTCTCGTTTCCTTTGTCCCTCTTCCTTTTACTCTCTATCTGAGATTTCTCACTTTCCTCTATCTCTATGTCTCTCTCATTTCCTTTGTTGCTCTTTCTCTTACTCTCTATCTGAGGCTTTCTGAATTACCGGAAAGCAGCCGGCTTTCATCACACTACACACGATCCTTTACCAGTGGACTTCACTAATACGAAGAACGTTAATACTTTTACATTGTAGAACAAACTACCAGTGTCATGCCGACTTTCTTGCAGTACCCACCCAAACCATTCTTCCTACAGCAGCACGGCTAAATACAGAAAGTGCAATGCAAATATTCACACAGTGATTCAGCCAGCATTTCGATGCACATGTGAATGCCGCCACCTTGGTTTGGCCCAGAAGCTTCTAAGCTGCTCGCCTTCGAGGCTCGATGAGCGGGCTCGAGCCCCTGCGGCATATGTCAAGCGCCTGGATAGAGATTCAGCTCTCTATCGGGCTCTATACAAATGAATTATATTTTTTTAAGCTACATTTCACACACACAAATACAAACACACGCACGCCAGAACAAAAAAAAGGCAAGCACCTTACCCCTGGGTTAAAGCAAGGCGCAGAGGAGGCCTGCCGCAAGTCAGCCGACGCCGGGCAGAGTGCACAAACAGAGCTAACAAAACAGCAGAACCGGAAGCAGGTACACGGCAGGTGGCTATAGCAGTACGTCAAGTTGATCTATTCGCAGCCAAGACCTCAGCCGACAAGAATGCTGTTCTCAACTTAAGGCTTCCCATCTGGCACTCGAAAACTAGGTGAAAGGGTAACCTAAAGATTTATGCTCACAAAAGGCGGCCACTCATCTCTCAGACACCGGCCTCGGATACGACCACCTGCTATGCAGGATTGGCAACTGTTCGTCGAGATAGTAATAATAACAATAATAACAGGACATGTGGTGTACGATAGTCTAGAAGAACTAAATCTCTTTCTAAGCACTTTACATATGCTGGAGAGGAAGCATGCTAATTGATTAGTGATAGCCTGCACAGCACGTGCATACACAGCACAGAAAGGTCGATTCATGCAGATGGAGCAAATGCTGTGAGGAATGCGGTCGTTTTCAGCTTCTTTTTAAATGTCATCAAGCCAGGGCAGTGATGGCCGTCGGGAGTGAGTTCTGGCCTTTCGGAGCATATGAACTAAAGGCGCGGTCTACAGCTCTCTAAATAAATTGAGGTCGGTTAAAGGCACAGCTAAACGATGGCTACGATGCCAAACGTGAATTGCTGCTGACACCAAACATCATCGAACATTTCAAAGAAGTAGTCACAACGTACACGTGTACAATGTCGAAATAGCTCCAGAGCTTTGATCACATCAGACATGAGACCGCTAACTGGTGTCGAAGTGTGTGCGTGTGCGTGCGTGTGTGTGTGTGTGTGTGTGTGTGTGTGTGTGTGTGTGTGTGTGTGTGTGTGTGTGTGTGTGTGTGTGTACACGTTCGCGTGTAGGCAAGGGGCCGGGCATGTACACTGTAAACTGCACGCTCAACCTATCAAACCAAAAGTCAAAAGCTTTCGTGCTCCGTAAAGATTGACCTGAGCCTGCATTTCCTTGTGACAGTCCATGACCGACCCATGCTTTCCGTGTTGGCCTGATTTGACTGTTCTTCGACACGGTGCCAACAAAGGAAAATATTTAGTCTCCCAACATAGAAGGCACGGCATTGACAATTGTCGAATGGTTGCACCACCCAGCAATGGCGTAGATGCATGTTGTCACATTGGAACATTCGCCCTGCTTGGTAAACCCAAAGCTCGACGATGCCCGTGTACAAAAATAGTTCCTCTTCTGTGCCAAAATACACCAGGCACAGTTGCCGCGACGGTGTCAAAACTCCGGACAGTTCTTCAGTCGTGACCTCGTACATGCCTAAACTATAGCCTATCGACTGCCACCAAAGCCAGAAGAAACCCTGAGCCGATGAGCCTCGCACTGCCCTTTCGGCACTACGCTTACGGCATCGCCCATCATATATATTCTTCTGTCTAACATCGGGCATGAAAACCTGATTTGTGTCATAAATACGAAATCGATGTCTACATGCATTACGTACTACGTTATTTGACAATAAAAGACCGATTACTTATGTTAGTAAGGAAGCATTCAAGATGATGAGCAATGTTGCAGCCAAGAAACGCTGTGATGTCGAGAGAAGAATGCCGAGTCAAGTGGTGGGCCTTCAGTATGAGAGCGCCCTCGCCAAAGGCGGTCAACAACAATGAAGGGATGTCGGGTCGAAATCGAATGCTAAACCTGTAGCTCAGGCCACTGACTTTGCTGCCCCCTCCTAAGCCTATCGCGAAACCTACACGTACCAGGCACCATCTTTGTCCATCGCTTCTAACAGGTAACTAACGAGCGATTAAACTCATCGGCCGACTACCCGCAATGCGAATATACGTTTCGCCGGCGGAGCGAGGGGCGTTCGGTTAGAAAGCAAGAGCTACCTTTGAAGTGCGGGATGTAACACTCACCTTCAATGCAGACAACGTGTTCGCGAATTTGGTTCTGTAACTCGCTGTCGGGGATAGCCTCGATTAGATCGTAGATAGCATAAATACTGGGGTGGACGCTCTCGAACCGCTGGATTTCCTGCCTAATGGCATTAGGAACGCTGGCTGCAGAAAAAGCATGGTTCCTTTGACTCATCGTTGGTCTCCTGCAGTTCCTGGTACAGATCCACCATTCACAGCCTATCCCGGCCGCCGAAATAAACTGGCCTACTGCTCAACAGCCATAATTTTACACACCGGTAATGCACACGTTCGGGTTGGGGGGGATTGTTCCGTCCGGCTCGGCACTTCCGATCTAGCCGTCTCCTCCCCCTCGCTAACAGCTGGTTGGTCAGACGCTGTATTTCCCGCCTACTGTAGCCGGGGTCCGTGGTCGGCGAGTTAGTGAACCGCTGTGGCTTGTCCTTACGTACCTAGTGCGACAATGTGCACTTTAAAACAGTGGCCGAATGAGGTGTCATAAGCTTGGAATAATCCAACCAGGCACCTGAACCTCCTTACTGTTTAGTTCGTATCGTCGACCCAGTCAGCCGAGCTTACCTTTTCAGCCTGCAGTTCCTACGCTCATTGAAACGTAGCAAGAGGCTAACCGCAATTTTCTGGCTCAAAAATATATTTAGAGTGGCAAGACTATTTAGCTCCGATTTCAAGTTCGAGTGCATTCAAACGATGGTCGCGCGATCAGAAGCGTAGCAAAATCTAAATTGCTTAGTCCTAGCGAATTGTGCTGAGGCTTCGCTAGCACTCGAGTCGTGGGGCAATGTCAAGGGTAAAGGCTTATCCCAGCTGCATCGGGAAGTTGTAAACGGTGCGATTGGAAAAGCAGGAAGAAATCTAGGGAGTCTCACGATCACTCCTGTGGATAAACATATGTCATCGGCTACGTCAAAAGCATGCATGCACAAATGCGAAGGTTGCAGTAACTTAGAAAAGCAGTCCGTAGAGTTACACTATATCCGTATATATGCAATTACGTTCTGTAACTTCACGGAGCCCGAAGAACTTGGTGGCGATTAGATTGAGAAGTTGTATGGAGCTCGAAAGTCGAGTGCACCAACCGGGATGCGGCCGTCACGGTTGGCAATCGTGTGCAGCTTAACGACCGAAGCAAAATAGCCAACATCGGCGCAGTGAGCGAACACCTAGCGGAAATTGTACCTAATGCAGTATTTTAGGATAAAATAGGAGCACCGTACATGTTTGTTCCTCTCCCCCCCCCCAATCCTGCAATGGCGAGCGGGAAGCAGCTAGACCGAGGCACGCCCACTTCGCCCCTTCCAAAGCCTGCAAGTCGCGGGATTAGCCAGGAATTAGTTGAGAGGCTGAACATTTCAAGAAAGAGCTTATCCTCAACCATACCCAAGCCGGTCAATCACAAAAAAAGCACATCCCTTCTATGGATGTGCCGGCCGGAGTCGGACGGAGGGCAGCAGCCGGCTTGCCATCGGGATAGCCAGGATTTGTCTTGGACGGGGTCGAAATTTGACCTTGTCGGCGACCATTTCGACCAAAATAAACTCATGATCCATTAAAGAGCTTCAAGATCCAATAAGGAGACTTGAATAAGCAGAACCGTTTTTCGCATCAGTTAAGTTCCTGGGTATTGAGGATCTAACCGAATGGTTTTACCGCCGCATTGTACATAGCATTTGGTGGGTCCCTTTTGATTCGACGTTTATGTGTTTATGCGTGCTGACACTGTGCATGCTGCCACTAACCACACTTGCATGCTGACCCGGTGCATATCACCACTAACCATGTTATTCTTGTTGTTTATTGAGCATGCTACCACTAACCATTTGATCTTGCCTTCTTTGCAGCAAATGTAAAGTGCCTAGAGAGAGACTGAGTTCTCTGAGGGCGCCATGTCAATATATTTTTGTTATTGTTGTCTTCACTGCCTACACCTATTCCGTAATAGATAAATACTCATGATAATAATAATATTCCAATAATAGTGATAATATAGAAATACGGTAATACTGTAGCTTTAAACACGGCATGCCAGTATTTATTCAGTACCTCTTGCGAGTTTGTTGAGCTTTCCTCAAAAAGATACTGACAATGTTTTCACACAGAGACTTCGCTCATGCAAATCACAGTGTAAGTGGCAGTAGTAGAATGCACGATGTTAATGAGCCAGCTATTATTTGGGTTGTGTGGAGAGCCTCGTTTTCGGCGGAGAGCTGTGAGCGGTGCTCAGCTCCCGATTCTGTTTCCCCAGAGAATAATAATTATAATAATGCACTCGATATGGCGTTCTTAGCGTTTGACCTCGTTAGTGTTTAAGAGAAGGACTGGCCAACCCAGACGATAGCAAGAAAAGACTACTACTCGCCCGTAAAACTTGCTTTATAATTGATGAGTGTTAACATAATGTCTGTCAGGTCTTGCCCGGTACATTATAAATGGTTACTTGATTAAATAGCCTTCTCTCTCTCTCTCTCTCTCTCTCTCTCCTTACCTACTCGGCAGCCCAGCAATAGAACTTTAGCGGCGATCGCCACCTCTTGCAGGGAAAGAATAAGAGGATCGCTGCCCACTGCAGGATCACGTGCCCACGACCCGGGTCGTGGGCACGCGATCACCTTGGCTGAATAAGAAGTAACAACTCTAGTCAGTTCATGAGCCGCTCGTTGTACGCATTCACAACGACCGATGCAGAGCGACTCGTTCACAACGAGCGTTTATTATTGCTTTCCTAAAAAATGCGTTGGAAATAATTTGAGCATGTCCATTCGATAATTAATTATCATTTTCTCATCCGCAGCATGCCTGCAACGAAGAACTGTCGATAGAATTATCGCACTCGCTCCAAGTAAGTTGGGCGTGGTTAAAAGACATCGCGTCGACTCTTAGGTTGCTTTGCTTTGAGGATTGGTGAGCTATGATGGCTCACTGGGTAAGGCGGTTGCTTTTCACAACCTCAACCCCGAGGTCGTGGGTTTGAATCCTGTGGTGGGCGATTGCCACTGCAAGCGGCGGTGATAGCCGTAAAAGCTCTCCTGTCGCTATACAAAAGAGGTTTTAATATCAGCTAGTATTTTTTTGCTTCGCGAAGTTACGTTCCAATTCAGATATCGAATCAACATAAATTTAGCTATCCGAGGAAAATTCTGGCCAAGGGTATGGATATAAGTGCGGCCGTAAAGGGCAAAGCGAAAGAGCCCAAGTGCTGGCATAAAACCTTGTGAATAAAAGCAGTTGTATAACTCTTTGACTCGACTGAATGGAGTTGTACGCACGCGTGGCTGTATTGATATGAACCGCGTCGTAAATTGATCGTTCCTCCTCGAAGCGAAAGCAGTGTGCACTAAGTCCCGCGGAAGACGGCCTTATATTTTGAATTTATGGTATTACATATGAAGGTCACTACTGAAAGTCACACGAGCAGCAAATAAGGTCTCTAGTTGTGACCAAAGCGGACGTCGCGGTTGCTTTTCCCAATCAATTGCAATTAAAAACGTACACGTGCATTGAAGCAGCGATACAGCAAGATTCGACGGAAACTCGTGCCCAATATTGAATGCAGTTGACCGGTAGTCCTTCAGTCGGTGGATAGCTGGCCCGGAAAACAAAAGAGATTTCGGAATTGTTCCACGCTCGAAGCGAAATAATTACGACTCCTATAATTGCCGTTCGCGTCTGCGATGCATCTGTTGGTTGGCTTGGCCACGCCCACTCCGCAGGGCCGTCGTAGTGGGCGTGGTTTCTTCTGAGGCCTAGCGTGCCTTCTTCATCTCCTGAAATGGTCTACTAATCCAAATAGTTTGACCACCCCTGCTTTAGACGAAAGATGAGAATAACTCGATATCCTCCCAGAGGACCTGAGGTGTTGCAAAAGGTCAAACAAGTTGGTTTACCTTTAAGGCTCACAAACCGTAAGAAAGTTGATTTGCATTGACTACTCATAAATTGGCAACTCACCTTTCAACGTCGAGAACATGCATTGGCTGACGAAATTAATCTTAAAAATATGAGTGCGAAGGGCTGCATGCGAATCCTTGAAGTTGGAGTAGGACACAAGTTGGAGTATAGTCCAACTTGGAGATAGGGGTCCCAACATTCTCACTTGGCTGCTGAGGTATGCCATTTCAATTCTGGAAATGAAGAGAATGTGGTGACTGCATAGCAGGCACTAGCAGTAGCCTGATAACGTATACATTTAATGAAAACTTAAAATATCGTCCAGTAGATCCTTACTTACAATCACTCGATGAAAGTCTCACCACTTAAGTAAAGTGTAAAAAGCCTACCAGCATATGCCCCTTGCAATCTGCACGAAATCTAGACGACCTGTTCCAAAGTGACCTTTCATTCGACGATCACATCAGCTCCAAAATCAAGTCTGCCTATTTTCAGCAACATTAAATTGCTTTAATTCAGGCTTGTTTAGACAGGGATACCACATCTAAATTGGTCAACGCATTTGTGACATCCCATCTCGACTTCTGTGAACTTACTGCTTACTGGCCTACCGGCCTGTGCAATCAGGCTCTTACAGTTGGTGCAGAACTCGGCAGCTAGGCTTGTCTGTCGTGAACGTCCCAGTTGCCACACCACACCACTTCTAGCTGACCTGCACAGGCTCCCAGTCAAGCAACGCATCGACTTAAAGGTTCTGCCGCTCAATTTTAGTCCCTTCGTTCTTTGGCTCCAGTCTACTTATTAGATATACTCCCCCACCAGGCTAAGCGGCGTGCCACCGGCTTTTCTGAATCTAATCGTTCAGCTATACCTAATATGAACCTCAAATCCTTTGGAGACTGTGCCTTTAGTTGGTATGCTCCCAAAGCCCTGGAACTCACGTCTGAGTGGCATCGCGGCATCCCATGACTTAGCCACATTTAAAAAGAGGCTACAAACGCACTTTTTATCAAAGCATTTAGTGGGTCCATGTGATTTGTCCTTTGTGTGCTTATGGGTGCTGACACCATGTATGCTGCCACTAACCATCTCTGCATGGTGACCTGGTGCATGTCACCTCTAACCATGTTATGTTTATTGTCATTGAGCATGCTACCACTAACCACTCTATCATGCTTCCTTTACACCACATGTAGAGTGCCTAGAAAGAGATTTAAGTTCTCTGAGGACACTATAATGTAATGTAATGTATCTCCGTCAGTAACTCCACAAAGTCATAAAGACCATATGGGTGTTACACAGAAGAGTTTTGTATAGCCCACTCACAGCCTGAGCGGCTTTCGGTACGCATTCGGTAGCCAACAGACTTCGTCTCACGAAACAAAGAGAAAGTGGGAAGCATAGCAGAGTCAGGAGAGCAGTTGAGGTAGTGAGTAGCATAGAAGTAGCAGTTCAGGACCACTGAAAAAGATGTGCCATAGTCGGCAGTTGGAGAGTAGTTGTCGATGCGTAAGAATTGTGGAAGCGAGTTCCACAGTCTAGGACCTGCAGAGCTAAAGCTTCTGTCGCCAACTGTCTTTAAGCTGAGGAATGGGACAGCTAATTTATTGTCAACACAGGACCTGAGGGCGCGAACAGGCTGAAACTGATGCAGCAGTTCAGCTAGGTACGAAGGAGCTAAACCGTGGCGGGCCTTGTGGGTCAGTGTAAGAACTTTGCTCTGTATCCTTTGCTCAACCGGCAACCATCCTAGCTCTTTCAGCAAAGGTGACACGTGCTCAAACCGCTGGGACTTGAAGACCAGCCTTGCAGCCATATTCTTAGTCCGCTGTAGTGGCATAATAGCTTTCTTTGGTAGCCCAGCCAAAAGGGAATTACAATAATCAAGCCGAGACAGAACTAAAGAGCTAGTTAAATTTTTTACAAGCCACTGTGGGAGACAGCTTCTAATCTTGGATAGGGATCAGATGTGATGGCTAGCTGTAGAGGCAGTCTTCTGAATGAAGCTTTTGAAATTGAGGCAGCTGTCGAACACGACACCTAGATTACGAGCACGCGGTGAAGGTCGCACAATAGCATCACCTATTAGAACAGCAAAGCCTTTTAATCCAGCCACACGCTTAGGGTGTCCTATGAGAAGCAGTTCGGTTTTATCGTCATTTAATTTCAGGAAGTTTTTCGACATCCATGATCGAATATCGGCAAGGCAAGCATTCAGTTTCTCAGTTGCTGCAGCAGATTCCGACGGTTTAAATGACAAATACAACTGAGTATCGTCAGCATAGAAGTGATATCCTATTCCATGGGCCTTAATCACTTTTCCCAGAGGTTGTGTATAAATGGAGAACAGCAAGGGACCGAGTACAGACCCTTGAGGGACTCCACAGGTGACCCTTCTCATGTCTGAGACCTGACCCCCACACGACACGGATTGAACACGATCAGACAAGTATGATTTAAACCATGCCAGTGCTTCGTCTGCCAGACCGATCGTTGTTCTCAGTCGTTCAAGCAGAACTTCGTGATCAATGGTGTCGAAGGCAGCAGACAGATCTAGCAGAGCTAGGGCAGTGACATTCCCATCGTCGTTGCCACGTAGAATGCCATTGTTAACACGGAGGAGAGCACTTTCAGTAGAGTGCTGCCTCTTGAACCCTGATTGAAATGTTTCTGACATTCCATTATTTTCAATATGTTCAACTAGCTGCTTAGCAACAATTTTTTCAAGGATCTTTGATAAGAACGGAAGAAGGGAAACTGGGCGATAGTTTGCGAGGACCTCTGTGTCTAATCCAGGCTTTTTAAGAATAGGTCTAACGATTGCCGATTTGAAGGACTTGGGGACGACCCCTTTTCCCAAAGAATCATTAAAAATCTTGGTTATGGCAGGGCTAAGTTGGTCTGCAAGTGAAGACCACAGAGATGAAGGCATAGGGTCTTCAGGAGACGAGCTCTTTTTGCTAGACCTTATTAAGGCAGCCACATCACAGGCAGAAACATCGGAGAACCTTTTAAGAAAGGTCACAGGTTGAGGAACGGCGATTGCTTTGGTCGGAGGGGGCTTAATGGAGGCACGAATGTGCACAATTTTTTCAGTAAAGAAGGCTGAAAACTTTTCGGCTGAGCCCTTAATATCTGGGGAGTCAGACCTCACAGCATTGGCCAGTAAATGGTTTACTGTCTTATAAATCTGTTTAGTGTCCGACTGGCAGGAACTCAGTTTTCTAATGAAAAAAGAAGCCCTGGCTTTTTTAAGCTTTCGGGTGTAGACTCGAAGGAAGTCTTTAAAATAGACTAGGTCTGCCTCAGACCCCGATTTCTTGAAACGACGTTCCAGCCTGCGCTTAACACGGCGCATCTTAAGGAGTTTCTTGTAAATTGAAAGCAATCTCGACGACTTTGAACACGGATAGAGCGAACGGGAGCATGCTTGTCAAGAGCACTCCTGAGTGTCATGTTCATCGCATCAGTGAGGGTATCGAGGCTGCCGGTCGAGTCTGAATGCAGATCAAGAAGGCCTGCATCACAAACAGATTTCAAAAACTTGTCCATGTCAATGCTTTGTAAGTTACGTCGTTTGGCAAATTCGACATTGCCCTGTACGTACGAGGTAGCAGGAACAGTAAACGAGACCGAACAATGATCTGAGAGGGTCAACGGGCACACCACAAAGTCAGTGGGGAGGACATCCTTAGTGATCACGAGATCTAGAATGTGGCCACCGACGTGGGTGCTACGATTAACGTGTTGGGCCAAACCAAAATTTTCCAGACAGTCAAGAAATGAGCGGACCTGGCTGTTGCTAGGGTTGTCAACGTGAATATTGAAGTCTCCTACAATCAGTAACGGCCATTATTAAGCTCTGGCTAGACTTGTTCAGTCGATACGGGTCGTCTCGATTGGGCTTCCACAATGCCAAAGCAGCTCCATTCCCGGATTTCAATGAAAAACCAGCAGCAAGGAAAAAATAAATACTAGCTAATTTAATAGCTTCTTTTTGTATAGCAGCACAAGTGCCTTAAAGGCTATCACCACTGCTTGCAGCAACAATAACCGATCGCCTGCCGGAGAATTCAAACCCACGACCTCGGGAATGAGGCCATGAAGAGCAACCGCCTTGAGGAGTGCACAGGTTTGAGGGTCCTAGCCGAATAACTAGGCGAACTCGTACACAAGTAATCAGAGATGATCAATCAACTCATGTTTTCATTTACAACTAAAAAGCTTTATCTACCCTTGTTCCCTCATCCACGTGACCTTGCGTATCCCGAAAATAACTTTTGACGTCTATACAATTAAATGTTGGTCACCATTAAGGACTACGAGTATACCTATCTTGCTTTTGTCTAAGCATGCTACCTCGATTGCCATAAACTCTCGAGTATATGCCTCTTTTGCAGCTAGTTGTAAAGCATCTGAATTGAGATTGGTTCTGCTAGGGTGCTATACCACGACATTATTATTATTAGTTTGCATGTAATATTGGGAAGTCTTCCTTCATCCTGCGATAATCAGAAAATCCGAGAGATTGCCAGCAATTAATACAGTCTAAGGACAGGCGTGGCGTGTTCACCTTTTTCCTAAAAAATTAAATATGTAAATCTTCTAACCGCTTTGGTAATTCTCTCTCAATCATATATTTCAGTAGGCTAGATGAATACGGCGATACTACTTTCACGATCAGATTGATACGAACAGTAACTTATAGGTAGCACTCTCGTGGGTTGGTTTCGTAAATTGCAATCGCATCCCACATGGGTCTTGGGACTTTTAGTCTTGCCATAGCTAGTCAGCTACTAAGCACGAAGTTAGTGGCTCATTCCTGATCAGTTACGGTTTTGCCTCAGGAGACAACTACATCATAGCGTTGGGACCAGTAGCTGCAGCATTAAGGCTTCGGCTGAAATCACTGATGGCATAACAAATTGCTTGTTACGTCCTCCGAGCCGTGAGGTATACCAATCGACAATCAATATGCCAGACAGCTTAAGGAAATCTGCCGATGACAAACCCTCTCGATCGCCTGACGGCTATCTACATCTACTAGGGTAATTAATAAATCAGCTGCTGTGATACTCAAACAGAAAAATGACTAGACGACAACCAATATAATTACATTTTGTTATCGCCAATCGCTGGTTCGCCGGTAAAGATGGTGGTTGAGAATAAACTAAGCAGACATTGCAAGCCTTTCCCTCTTCCTACTTTGGGGGAAATGCTGGCAATTCTTGGCAAGATATGTATTCCACCACAAGCATAGGGCTAAATTATCATAATCTTTATGAGAGCATAGTATGGTATGTAGAGCATTGTATAAGTTTGCAGATCCATAACGGTCACATTAGTGATATCATGACATTTGTTGACTTGCCCAACAAATCAGCAGGTACAGATTAGGGGCACAAGCCTAACTACTTGGTTGTAATTTAGTCAAAGTGAACCTACAAACAGCAATCGATGGCAGGCTTAGTCGGCAGCTTCAAGGTGTGCCCTAATGCTGCTTGGCCAAAATCAACTTGGTCCCTGTGGACACTACCGAAGCAGCAACCCCATATTCAGGCAGTTGATTCTGTCCGAGCTCAAATAGCCACCAGACCAGACCTCTATTTTTCTGTATGTCACACAAAGAATTACAGAACAACGACGATTACATTTGATCGACTAATGGTGAAGCAACTATCAATTAAGAACCTCCACCCCAGACTAAAGCACTTGGTGATAAATTGCAAGGCCATGCATCCCTGCTGCACTAAAAACACGATACTTCAGATCAGTTGTTATGGCTGAGTCTTGGACGGGACTAGTTCAGGGGGCACGTTGCACACGTAAACTGGATTAAAATGTTAATAGTGATGGTTATGCCCTTCCTAGAGCAGTGTGACAGGCTTAAGATCACCTGTCACGGATCCGTCGTGGCATTAGTAACTGTGATGTCATACGCATTAAACGGGGGAGAGGGGATATCAGAGTAACTATAGCTTAGATAAAAAATTAAGGCTATGATTTTGAACCTAACACGGCCATATACAGGCAATCAAAATTCAATATAAAGACCGATTTTATAAACACCGGTTCCAAAGGGATTGGACAAGTCGTTGGTCTGGAATCATACACAAATGCACTGCATAGGGAGATATTGGTGACGACTACTAGAGGTCTGCCCTAAATTTACTTTTGCACTAATACAATGGGGCCCTAATGAGCTAAGAGTGCGCTAGTAAACGTAAATAGAGATGAATGCGGCTGAAAACACAGCCACATACATTCATATTACACTACCACGAGTTGGCACAGCATGTCGTGGTGCAATAAACTAGAGAAAGAAGAGGTCAAGGAAGCAGCCCAGAGCTCGGGCCGGTTAGGATGTTGGACGAGCTGCACTCTGTGGTTACTGCGGGCAAAAAACTCTGCTTGCAACCTTGACCTGCAACAAACTAGTGAATGATTAGCAGGCAGCAGCAGCCTGCCACTACACTACAAACGAACTGCTGTATGCTTTCTCTTCAGGGTGAACAAAGCAAGCAAGCGACTTCACAGGGCTATCTGGCTACACGCAAAGGTCAGCAGCGACCACTGTGGCGACTAACGAGTTATGCCGGCAAACAACAGACACAAGAGGACAAAGAGTCAGAGGCACGTTCTTGTGCAATCACATCGTCTAGCAGCATATCCAATTTCCAAGGATAAAGGTCAACTTTTGTCGCTGATCAATGGGATAAGACTTTTTTCCGAACTGCACCGGGTCTGTGAAGCATGAAACCCGAGAAGCTTCACAATGATTGGCACGTGAGGGACCTGGTTTCGGGTGCTATCAATCATTTAATGGTACATTGCATTCTGCATGAAGGTCTTTCAAATAAGCTTGGTTCACGAAACAAAGAAACAATGGCAGTCAACCAGGAATAAGTTAATTTCTTAACAAATGCTGAGCCCGACACGGGAAGCACACAGCGGACAGCACGTCAGTTCGGCGACCAGGAGCCCAGATGCGATTTCAGCGAAAGCAACGAGAGAAGCCGACGAGCACCACACGCACATCAAAGGTTGCTCCTCACCAAACGGGGACTAAACAAGCGTGCTCTATCACGGGAAGAAACATCAGCATTAGCGGCATCAGCCAGCAACAGCAGCTCTGCTGGCTAGCACTAGATTCGATACTGACTAGAATGGAAGCGGCAGCACAATCCTACAGCAGCAGCAGCAGCAGCAGCAGCAGCTACTCCGCGCCTCTGCCAAAGCCAGAGCATGGCGGCAGGCCTTCTGCCACGCTGGCCGGCGCCGAGTGCAGCAAGCAAGCAGAGCCTGGGCCCGGATACATTGGAGCACGAGCCGTCTCCGTCTCTGGGGTGATGAAGTTCACCCGTAGTCACGACAGACGCCACTGTCGAAGCACTATGAAGGTCCTGAGGCCATAAGCCAATAGGGCGGCGCTCACAAAAAACTGCAAGCAAGAAAACGAAGGTTGGTTAGGGTGCTCGTCCCTACCAAGGTCTGGCCGAGGTCGTGGGCTCGAGCCCCATGGCATATGTGAAGAGCCTGAATAGAGATTAAGTGCAGCAAATGTGAAGCACCTAGAAAGAGATTGAGTTCTGTGAGGGCGCTTTATTAAGTGCATTATTATTATTATTATTATTATTATTATTATTATTATAGGGTGCTACACAAATCAATTATATTGCTATTTTTTAAGGGACAAAAGAGACATTGCTGAATTAACACTTTCTGTTGTTTCATGGTACATCGTCGTCATCACCACTGTGGCATCGCTGATTATAATTAAATGTAAGTTTAACTTTTTCACGTAGACAGCTTGTGACCAAACTTTCTACAGGGGGGGGGAATTCTTTTAAGCCTTGCTTTTGCCATTAATGGTGAATAGAAGGAAAACATGAAGGCTTGGAGAGTTATCTCTCCTACGCCTGAGATTTTTCCTCTGATTTAATAATCACTCCTATAACGAAAACCGGAGGAGTGATGGCCGTGCCTTTGTGCCAACATTGACTATCTATTAATGTAACAATGGCTTCGATGTTGACTTTCTGACGTCCTTGGAAAGTCAGGGTCAGTATGTGGCTGAATATCCAAACACGGCAATCTAGAAAAGCATCAGGGTCACTACTATGTATAATAAAAATGCGCCAGGTCCCTCAAAATATGCAGAACACTTTGCTTAACATTTGACCAACCAAAAAATATCGAAAGATTGTAACATACAATAATAATGCATGATTGCATACTCTAAAGTTCAAGCATGCTTGAGGACATTAATAGCAATACTTATCCAACCCAAACCAGAAACTATCAGAATGTTCCACACGCAGAGCTGAGCTCACGCTTCAAATTATATGTTGATCCATCACGAATTGGACGAGTTGAAAAATATACAAGGTACACAGTTATAGTGTGAAGGGAGCTTTTTGAAAGTCACAAGCATGTACCTCAAGAAGCTATGAACCTGTACCCGAACCTTCAAGGTTCAGCAAGTAGGGACACAAGTCGCATATGATGCAGAAATAGGTAGATTTTTTATTTGTTTATATATGCTGCTTCCGGTTAACCTACCGGTTAGACGTGGCCAGCACAACCATTAGTTTTAATGCTTTCCTATAATTTTGAAATCATCAAAACTTTAAATTGCATTTTTAACAGGTATGTCTTTTGAAATGGACACTAAACAGCACTCAATTTTGGTCAAATTCTTTCACCAGTTTTCTAATATTTCACCGTTAAGAAACTCATGAACCAGCCAGATAATCAAAAGAAGAAAGTTACGACAGCCTGAAAAGGCTTCATAACATCGTGGCCATCAAAAGAAGTACATGGCCATTAGTGCAAGTTCAAGAGTGCACCAAGGCGAAATGTGACCTTGTCAATGCAGCTTTAGAGCTGTACAGCAAGGCAATCGACTAAGAGCACATAGTGCCGTGACATCACAGTAGCAGCAAGCAGGTAGTCTAGCTGGGCATGTAACATTCTGTAGGCGTGCATATAATAATAACAATAATAATAAAAATAATGCACTTGATAACGCGTCCTCAAAGAACTCAATCTCTTTCTAGGCGCTTTACATTTGCTGCAAAGGGAAACGCAATTGAATGGTGAGTAATATCATGCTTGATAAACAACATGAATAACATGGTTAGGGGTGACATGCACAGGGTCAGCATGCAAATGTGGTTAGTGGCAGCATGCACAGTGCCAGCACACATAAGCACATCAAGGACGAATCACAGGGACCCGCTAAATGCTGTCCTAAATAGGTGTGTTTTTTAAGTTCTTTTTAAATGTGGTCAAGTCAGGGGATGCTCTGACGCAAGTCGGGAGTGAGTTCCAGGCTTTGGGAGCATATGAACTAAATGCACGGTCTCCAAAGGATTTAAGGTTTGTATGAGGTATTTCTAGACTGTTGGATTCCGAAAAGCGGGTGGTACGATGCTTGGCCTAATGGGGTAGTATATCTGACAGATAGGCTGGAGCCATAGAATGAAGGGACCTAAAAGTGAGCGACAAAACCTTGAAGTCAATCCGTTGCTTGACTGGTAGCCAGTGCAGGTCGGCGAGAAATGGTGTAATATGGCAGCTGCGACGCTCATGACAGAAAAGCCTAGCTGCAGAGTTTTGCACCACCTGTAATCGCCTGATTGCACATGCAGTAGGTAGGCCAACAAGCAGTGAGTTACAGAAGTCAAGATGGGATGTCACGAATGCATGGACCAACTTAGACATAGTACAGTAGATTGTAAGTGGCCGACCACTTACTGTACATGGATATATCGTGGGCATAATTGCACAAACAAAATGTTATGCTTCTCAAAATTCAGCACAAAATTTTCAAGCAGCCAAGGGCAAGGGGGAAACTTACTATGCAAGCTTCGATATGCATAACTCCAGATACGACAAAACGACCATCCTGAAGTGTGTCGACAAAATATCGATGTGTCGCGGCATAGCTACACACCGCGACACTTATTATGAGAGCTATCGTGCATGCTATAGAGCCGACCAGATCCTAAAAAAAACAAGGTTATTGGCATTGACTGGCACCAACCAAATGACAAAGACACGAATGAAAAAATTCAGAGTACAAAACATGCAACGCTGTACACGACTTAAATGCGCAGACGAAATTGAAAGTGCAAAGGCTAATTGTCCTCAGCTACTCAGCATATCAAAACATGTCCAGAGAGAATTCAATATCAATGCTGATACGTTGACGGACCGGAATATCTCACCATCCTTGATAGCAGTCACACGCATATGCTGATTTTTTAATGAGCAAAACGTCTAACAGCAGATGTTATAAACCGACAGCCTTTTAGCTGAGCTCTTTGACAACAAACACGAAAACTCACCGAGTTGCACTGGCTCCCGGAAGCATATCGACTTTAAGGCTCTGTCACTCAATTTACTTTAAGGTCTCTCCATCTGCTAGCTCTGGCTTGCCTCCCTAAAATACTTTATTTTTAGCTTTCCCATCACAGCATCGCCTCGTTTAACTCAGGTAGTTTAGCTGTGCCTCTAACCAAACATAAAATTCTATGGATAACGTGCCTTTAGTTCCTTTGTGCTCCCAAAGCTTGGAAGTCTTGGAACTCCTGACTGTCGTCACGACGTCCCCTGAGCTTGCAACCTTTAAAAGGAAGGGCCATACTAACCTGCTCCTCAAAGAATTTGCTCCATTCGTGCGAAATGTCTTTAATGTGTAATGCATGCTGAAACAATTGTACAAACTATTAGCCTCAGTCATTTGCCGTGTTTACTTCCGAGCATATACAAAATGCATCGGAAGAGGCTAGTTATTTTAGTGTGCACCATCCAAGTCTCTTAAGCAAGCATCACTTTAGTCCCCGTGGCTCTGTTGAGTAGCAGCTGGAGATGTGCCCACACCAGTACCTACGCACGCAGTACTCACGGTGCAAGCCCAGCAGGGCCAAAGAGCCGGGTGAGCAAAAGTCCATTCCAACCGAACCCAGTCACAGCAGCTGCCAGCCAAGCAACAGCAGGCAGATGCAATACCAGAGAAAATGAACATTAGTGTGTCTGCATTGTTCACGATGCTTGCAGGATAGGATCCATAAAGGTTTTAATGGGAAAATAGCCACACTGACAGTGAAGCGCCCCGAAGGTGATCATCACTTTGGCTCTCAGTTTGCACACACACACACTCTCAAAATGTGTAAAGCATTTTAAAGTTCACTACGGTACTCATAAAGAGGCCGAGCGATGGCAGAAAGCAGGTCAGCAGAAGATGGCGGGCTGGGCAGATGCAGCTCCACGACTGGTCCACGCAGGCGCACACATCCAAGGCATCGACAAACACTCGACACTTTGCCCACTGCACACGGAGGACGGCATTGCTGTGGGTAAATTGCAAAACTCCTGACAAATATTCGCCAGTTGAAATTAAGCGAACAGATCTCTACCGGCAGGCAGTTAAAGCTGTCAAGCTTGACTGGCGATGCAAACCAGCCGACGGGCAACACAAAAAAGGCAATACAAACGACCGAACTGGCGTGACCGGTATCAATGACGACGTATTTTTTTCAAGGGACAGCAGAGCCGAACACCCACTGGAGAGAGAGAGAGAGAGAGAGAGAGAGAGAGAGAGCCGAGCTGAGGCACTGACACAGTGTGCCTGCGGTTTCAGCTCGGCTCCAAATAAGCCGGTCTCCTAAAGGTGGCTGCTGCTAAGGCTGCTCTCACACGGCCCGAGGTATGTATTGTGGTTGAGAAAACACAAATAAACACAATTTTTGTAATCAATACGACGAAAAGCAAGTTGTGCAACCAATGCAATGGAAAATGCACAAAAATGGCGCTCAGCAGCTCTGGTTGTTGCACCCGCTTTGACGCGTGTGGTCTGCCCTCCGAGCACACGCCAGCCCGGTGCTATCCATCTTACTCGTCGACTGAAATATATGAATGAACGCCTACCCAATACCATTCACCCAATCCGACCCCACTTGTAAAGTACACAGGGCCTCTGTGTCATGTACCGGACGCCAAAGTGATGTAAGGCCTTTCTGCAAAGCTGACTGGAACGCGCTCAAAAAAAACTATCCCGCGTTGAAAATCTGATCGAAAGCATATTTACGTAAGCCGATAAACCGGCTGCAATGCATGCATGGGCAATGCCTCACTGCGGCAGCGCCGGCAGCTGCTTCGAGGCATCGCATGGGTGGGGCAAGGCTTCGCAAGCGACATGCGCAGAGCAAATCAGCACATATGTCGTTTAAGAATTTTAAAGAGGCTTAAGCGTGACCTTGCCAGGCCAAAGACAAGGAAGCCAAAGATTTGACAAGCCCATTTGTACGGCGAGCCACTGCCACAGCCCCCTTATGTGGACCACAACTTCTATGGTACCTTCAATATGTCGTTTCCTGCAATCCTTCCAATTGCCAGAATGCAGACCTAGAAGAACAACTTTGCAAGCGATGCACTCCAAAGGGCAGATAGCAGGAATGCACGAAACTTCAAAAGTCCACCTATGCTGTGCAACATGGTGAATGTTGTCGGGGCATTACAAAGTGAGCAAAGTGACTGCTGCCGACGGGCTCCAGTCGATACAATAAAGAAAGGCAGAAAGCACTCGGCGGGTCTGCTTGCAAACATTTCTAGAGAGAGATATGCAAAAGACCAGCAACACACATTTGGACACGGCATACTGCATGCGACACAAGTGCAGGTTTACTAGAATGTCATTGGCATTGTCATTGGCATGTCACAGCACTGGCAAAGGTAGCCAACACGAACGGTGCCACGTGGCACCGTTCTCGACAGAGCTCAGGCTCCCCGGAAAGGTGGTGCGATCCAGACGCACCAGATCTAGAGCCTACTGATCTAGATCTGGTACTACATAGAGCCACGGGCTGTCAAGCGTCCACAGCATCTGCAGTCAGATGCTCCCCCATACACACAACAGCCAACATGTTTGCCTCCATTTCAGCACCAAACCAGGCGGTTATCAACGGACTCCTAATGTCCAGCTCGCAAGGACGGCTCCGCTTTCCAACTGGCAGTGTACCAGCGAGACGGACATGCTGCTGCTGGCCAGACCAGATGCTGAACTAGCATCTTTCAGTAAACTATGCACTCATAGCCTCAACTTTCAGTAAACTATGCACAGCTGATTTGTGGCAGACACTATCTAGGCAAAGAAGGAACGGATAGAAGATAAGGTAGGCCGAGAATGGATCGAGAGATGGTCCAAACGGCAACCGAGACAAGAGACAAGAGGCGGGAGAGAACTCAGCACATAAACCTGCAGCATCGTAAATGGACTCGCTACAAATCGACCGTGCTTGTCCAATGCCCAAGATGCACGAGCGGCAGTGCTGAGGACCAGACTTCACGCACTGCAGCCGGTGCACGGTGCCCCCTGCGCGGGCAATGCAGTGCCGCTGCAGGAATGCAGCCTGCTTTCACTGCTCCCATCTTACCACGAGCAGCTGCCGAGATGTCGAACATCTTGCCGACATGACAGGCATTTTCGATAGAAAAGAATACGCCGTGAAGAGGACGGCACCCACTGCCGTCAGCACCACCCATGCGCCGCCGGCTGCAGTTAGCCAGCGGGGATAGGATGTCGACAAAGCCAAAGCGGTCACGCAGCAGATCTACAACAAAAACAGCAGCAGCAACAACAACAAAAGGAACACGCTAAAGGGCAACTCATCATCAAGCTGGCTCTATACGACCGGCGCTGCCGTGCATTCGTTCGACGTTTTGCCGAGTGACCAGTGCAGAGGCGGCTCAGTGTCGTGCAGGCACGTGGGGTAGCCGATGTGACTGTACCACTTGCACGTAGTGAAGACAAGCCGACGAGGAGCACGCATACTCCAGCTGTGGGCTGGCGATAGCAACGACGGGAGTCTTGGATGCCTCCCGGCTCCTGTACCTCCTATCCGCCGAGCTACCGGCGTTTGCTGCCATGCCCATCTAGAATCGAGATGGATGACAAAAAAGTGCATTAAAAGCTCATCGGCCTTTCAGCTCCGACTTACATCCACTCGCTCGCTCCAAAGCTGCAATGCACATTGAAAGAACGGTACACTGAGAAATGCCAACCATTAGCCAACGGACGTCAAGTACGCGATGTTTGGCACAGGTCAAAAGTACCCTCTTGCAGTAGCGTAGCGCACATACCCCCTCCCCTCTACCTGAGGTTGCTGCCAAACTAGTGATGCACACCCTTTCCCAGTACTGGCACGGTAAGAAAACCATGCCCTCCGGCACAACGCAGCATGAAAACTGAAAGCCAGATGCTTGCGACTCAGTGCATTGATCGTAGGACTAGTAACCCTGCTACCCTCCCTAGGGGCTTCTCCATCTTACTACCAATCAACCAGTTACCAGTTAGTAGCCTGGGGCATGTAGCTGCAGCCCTTATTTATTAAGCTGCATCGAGGGGGCTCCGTGCACACAGTTACAGACACACGAGATTGTTTGATACACGTATATTGTAGTTTTAAATGCTAAGGCGTCGTTGATTATCGAATGCACTGCATTCATCTTAGTTAAGCAATAGAGCTCACTGCCTGTGAGCACTCACTTGCTTCGCTGAGTCATTGGAAGTCTATTATGTCACTCCCGGAAGTACTGGTCGCAATCTTACCGAATGACTGGGCGGGCGGACTTTCTTGCTTTAATTAGTAGGGATACCAGCCGGCCTGCCGAGGCAGCAGGAAACACTTACTGCAGCACTGTAGGCAGCAGCACAATTCGACGATGGCTGGCGACAGTGGCAGTGAACAGGTAGAACTTTCATGTGCGTTTCTGTCATCCCACGATGTTTTAAGTAACCAACTCCGCAGAAAATTTTGTAACTCAACTTCTTGCCGCATTCCCCCAGCCACCTTCTACACCAGTCTCGTTTCAACACAGTCATTGTGTTGCCCACGATTGAAATACATTTCATCCACATCCTACGTATTTGAGAGACCAGTGAATTTCAGCATATCTCTTTCAGAGCACAAGCTGATCAGTTTTCACGAACAAAATTGGCTAAAAAACTCAAGACCACACATGAATTGTTCAGTCCAGGTGGGAGCGCCAGGTCTTACAGGACGCGCACAGGTCAAGCTTACTGGGGTTCCAGAAGAAACAAAAGCATTCGTGCCGCACACGAATAAAACTGGCCAGTACCGTGCTTGTCCATAAAAGCCAGGCAACAGGCGTCCTTGGCTACAGAGTCCGGCTTGCTTTCTTGCTTTGACAAGGTCGGACGATCGCGGTCATAACCAGGCCTAGAGCTCGCTGGACTAGCTACTTCCGCTGCCATCAATTGTCTCAGACCAACAGGCCCGACCGAAATAGCGAATGGAACCTGTTTGCCGGCCTGCGAGCTGAATCCCGGCTACCAAAGGAGCTAAATGATATTGAACGCCTTTTCTTGACGAACTTTGACAGTGTGTGTCGGTAGGACCAACGGAGGGACGAGGTACGACATAGAATTTGCTACAATCTTTGACTGCGCCGGACACGAAGTGCAGACGACGGCTGATGACGATGGGAATTAAGAAGTGCGTCCTGCTGCTGCTTTGTGGAGATACACACCGAAATAAACAGTAGTACATGCAGATGCTATCCAGAACGCGCCGCTAAGACCCCTTGCGTCAGCTAAAGGAATCGGATCGCACGCGAATCGGACGGCAGTTAACTTGGTCGCTACTTTCACAGGCCGACTTACCCGATCCGTACCTCCTATTGATACTGAATTAATTGAAGACTGGCGTAAAATACAAGTCGTTTGCCTTTCGGCGACTTCCTTACTATCCGCACGAAACGTAATTCCAGCAGGTCTGCCGCCAAGAACCGGCGCACGGATGCAGACGCCGCTGAGCGCCTGCTCCGTGAGAAAATGGAAACGCTGTTACGACCTAGCCCCCTCCCGCCCCCTAGAGCTGCTTTGTCCTAAGCCAGTAGGAAGATGCCCCGGACAAGTTTCAATAAGCATTTACGCACCCCAAGCTCTAGTCAAGGCGTAACAGTCACCGCCAGCCGCAGAAGTGCATGGGTCGACACTGCTGGTGCTTGCACGTAAGAGCGTACAACACGTATCCCCCGCCAGCCACACCGCCCCGCCTGGTCTGGTCTTTCTTTACTGCGGCTTCAAATATCAGGGAAATTTGTTGCGGTAATTTACCGATCTCTTTCTTTTTAGCTTAAAAAGCAACATAAAAATTAGATTCATTCATAAGCGAGCATATGAAGAAGGGACTGACCTGACTTAGGGATGAAAATGAGCTTGCCTTCCAATGCGAAACTCAGAACCGGTAACATTTGTAGGGCGCGGGCGTCCGATGAGAAATCGCTTCGATGTTTCTGGGGCCATACGGATACATCAATAACGACGATACAAAAATGTTCTGGAAACCGGCGCAGTATAATGCAAAGGGGCTTTATTCGGCAGGAGGAACAGAATAAAAAGGTCTCAATTAAGTAACAACTAGCGTGTAGACGCGAAATATAACGGAAAGAATAAATTGAAAAATTGAGACGCTCACGATAATTTAGCGAAATTTTTTTGAAAATTTGGAAACAATTAATTGAAAAATAACAAACCATTGATTTCCATCTGCTTAAAACTGAAGTTGTTTCGCGAGAACTTTTCTCGCGGTTTTTGTGGGGAAATTCAATTTGAAATTAAATACCACATACATGAGCGTACAGCTGCGCAACGGCTCAGCCGCAAAAACTCATCGATCGGCGGACCGTCGCTATGACCGACTGTCCCTGTCAGGCTCTTCATTTTTTGTTCTACTGAGAGAATCTCTGCAGCAATTATATTCCTAAGCAAATAACGCGTTGATCAAATGCTGGCTCATCACTAATTAAAACGTAATGCAAAGTTGAATCCTCAATTTCATCTATGTGACTTTGCGCGTAAATAAATATGCAAAGTTCCAAATTACCCTCCCCGATATTTTTGACATGGCACCCATCAAAGCAGTACTTTAGTAAGCGTGACGTCAAAACGATACTTGTTTATGGACGTATAGCCTAACGAACTCGCATTCAAAATATATACGTTGACTAGCGATTACCCGCCTGGTTTGATCCAAGGGTGAGGTGCTTACTTACAACGAACGCGGGTGGGGGCTCGACCCTGCAGCTCAAGTAAAGCACCAGCATAAAGATGAAGTTCTCTTAGTGCTACTAAATTGGCATGAATATCCGCAAAAATCGCCGGCGCATGAAACTCATTTTGCTTCGCAAAAGCTCAGCCGCAATAATCACCGACGTGAAGACAGCCGTTAAGAACTCAGTCTCCCGCTCAAGCTGTTCATTTTAATCCGTTCCACGGAGAGAATCTCAGCAGGATTTAAATATCGTAAGTAATTAAATAACTATGAAATAAATGATTAAATAACGTGCCGATGAAAAGCCATTTCACTATTTCATTCTTTAATGCGCAATTTAAGGCTTAATTCAATGCGCAATTTCAACAATGAGAGTGCCGGTTGCAGCTAAACATGCAAATTACTATATTTTCTACCGTGATATTGTTGACTTAGCACGTAACACAGCAGCAAATTCACTGGAGTAATATAAATATCGCAAAGGAATAAATGTATTATGACGTCAGCTACATGTGTCTACGGACTTTCAGAATGACTCACTCGCATACAGCACGCGTAAACGCAGAGGACTGTCCATGCGGACGCGGAAACCCTGTACACACACGCGTACGCGTAGTTATGGGCAAACCCGGTGTGATTCAGAAATTGGAAAGGCTGACGCTCAAAATTGGCTCTGCCAGCATATTTCCTGTTGAATCAGCTCGAAATCTAGGTGTCATGTTTGAAAGTGACCTCTCGTTAGACGACCACATCAGCTCCACAATCAAGTCTGCCTACTTTCAGATACATAACATTACTAAAATTTGGGCTTGTTTAGATAAGGTTACCACTCTAAGTTGTTCCATGCATTTGTAGCATCCCGTCTTGACTTCTGTAACTCACTGCTTGCTGGTCTGCGGGTCTGTGCAATCAGGCATAAAACTCTGCAGCTAGGCTTGTCCGTCGTGAGCGTCGCAGTTGTCACATCATACCACTTCTCGCCGACCTGCACTGGATCCCAGTCAAGCAACGGATCGACTTCAAGGTTTTTGTCGCTCACTTTTAGGTCCCTTTATTCTTTGGCTCCAGCCTATCTCTTAGATTTACTCCCCCCCACCAGGCCAAGCATCGAACCACCTGCTTTTCGGAATCCAACCGTTTAACAATACCTCGTACAAGCCTCAAATCCTTTGGAGACCGTGCATTTAGTTCATATGCTCCCAAAGCTTGGAACTCACTCCCGACTTGCGTTATAACGTCACCTGACTTGACCACATTTAAAAAGAACTTTAAAACACCTATTTAGGAAAGCACTTTGCGAGTCCCCGTGATTCACCCTTCATGTGCTTTTTTCATGTGCTTGCGTGCTGACACTGCATGCTGCCACTAACCACACTTGCATGCTGAATCTGTGCATGCCATCCCTAACCATGTTACTCATGTTGTTTATCAAGCATGATATTACTCACAATTCAATCGCGTTTCCCTTTGTAGCAAATGTAAAGCGCCTAGAGAGAGATTGAGTTCTCTGAGGGGGGCTTCATCAAGTGCATTGTTATTATTACCTTACCTTCGGACTAAGAGCCAATTTCCCAATTCAACTGCTTAAAAATTTTTAGCTACGCCTGATACCTTTTTTTTTAAAATATGGGGGTCTTTAGCCCCCCCTCAGCAAAAACCGGCCTGAACGACTACGAAATGCCACAAGATGCTTTTTTCTGTATCTTACGACGTAAGGAGCCTGGCCGGCAGCATTCACAAGACTTTCATCTTAGCGATAAAAAATCCGCAGTAGTCGTTCGCGAATTTTCACAATGAGCTCCAGGGCCTACGGTGTTCAACATCAGCATACCCAGAACCAAATTAAAACGCATGCCTTCTAAACATCGATGGGCTAGATGTGCACCGCATTCATTATCCACACAGTGTAGCAGATATATATATAAGCCAAAGAGAATCTTTTCTTAAAAAAATGCCATAGTGATGATGTCTCGTTCACTGGCAGTCAACGCACACACAATAAGTTGCTGGGCTTAGTTGTAGCTAGCCAGCTGCTGCTGCCGTCTGGATTGCAACATGCAATGTATCAAGTAAAAAGTATTCCGACAACAGAAATGCCTACATACAGCACAGCAGAACTAAATATGGGACTCGATTGAGCTTTAATCTGAAACTCTAAACGCTCCAAACACGTATTCCAAATACTGAACAACAACACTAAAGCTTTGAACCACTCTGCAGACCTCTCGAACAAAACATTCAGACACAAAACATTCCAATATTATGTCCAGGCAAAAACGTGCCAAAAACTGGTCACACTATTCTTAATTAATCTGCGTGACCGAAAAAATTCCTGCCAACATTGGATACTACAAGAAGAGAGGTGAGATCGTGCAATGCGGTAGCATGCATGGTCGCATACAAATACAAAACCAGGCAGACTGACACGGCAGCCCTTATGAAAAACTCCTCAACATTGCCATATCTACGGTCGGTAAAGCGAACAGCCGAATACTACGGGTGGGTCCGCAGAGATCAACGATAGGTCTACATTCGTAGACCGGGCCGGCATTGATTCATATTGACCACCGAGATCGACTTTGAAGGTAAAAGAAACATCGGACGGTCGGGTGTGGGTGGTCTTAGTCGAATGAAGGCAAGGCATCAGAAACCAGTGGTTGCCTCCTAGAGCAGGCGACTGCAGAGCCACGGAGTAAGGCATCGAAAGGCTCTTCTTAGCAAGTCGCCAACTCGGCAAGCATGGCGCATTGCCATGCCGGCGTGTTAAGGGCTACTTAAGAGGTAAGGGAACCGCCGGCTATGAATGGCTACGAGCACTGAACCAAGTTCAAACCCGAGACTCATTTAGTGACTTGAAACATGATCAGTCGAAGGTTCACACTTTTCTGCGCCAAAATGCGATTGCATTCCATCGAGTCCTCGACGGGAAGCGGCAAGTACGGCGAGTCGGTCGCTTCGCTTGTGAACTCAAACCGGTAGATGGCCGGGTTGATGCGCAGGTCCGAGTGCGGTCCCTTGAGCAGCACGTAGTGGACATCAACGGAGCTGGAAGTGCGGCTCTTGAGGACGAGCGAGTAGCACAGCGAGCGCTCGGACACGAGCGTCGGGTCCTTGGCCTCTCTGTCGTTGACGCGTGCCCTCACCACCCACTGCTGCCCGAGAATGTTGACGCGGGCCGACTCAAACTGCAGCTTCGGTATGAAGTCGTCGGATCGGTACGGCTTTATCTGTACGTCTACAACCACCGCCGAGGGGCTTCCTTAGCAATGCGGGGGGGGGGGGGGGGGGACGATCGGGGGGGGGGGGCCCAATGGGAATGGAATGGAATGGAATGGAAGGCAGGCCAACCAGGCGACTGCTTCGGCAAACCAATGCCGACACCCTGGCTGCCGCCGTGACAAGTTGCAGCCGGGCTTACTTGATTGCTGAATTTTCTCGAACGATAGCAGGCTAAATATGTTCTTGTAGAGGTTCGCCTCGGCCGCCTTCTTGGAATCCATGGTGGTGAGTGCTTCCATGACTTCGAGGCCGGGTTTCTGGGGATGTGGGCAGTTCAGTTCGTGGTCCAGCAGTTTGTGAAACGGTCCCTTCCAATCGCAGCCGATTCGCTCGTACTTGCATGCAGCTTTCCTGCAACACGTGCGATCGGTGATCTTTCTAGACAGGACTCAACACTACTGCCGGAAAAGCCTGGCTGCGAATGACAGAAGCATGCTCACACTGTGCCCAACAGCTTGCGTGCTAATTAGGCACAGAGGCTATCACCTGAAACAGACACGTGAGGCAAAGGCAGCCTATGCAACAAACAGTGCCCCTCGAAAGTTCTTCCACTATTTATGGTTGCACGATATTTCTTTCGACTTCTGCTCCTGACTCAACTTTGACAAACGATTATGGCCCGGTCTTTTCTTTTTGCTATTTCAGCCGAAAGACATCTATAAATAACTATTGCAGACAAACACATTAAAATGGTTAGATTCCGGCCACATGAGAAAAAGAAAAGTGACGTGGGTAAATCACAGAGGTAGCGAGGGGTTTTCGGATGTAGCACGGTAACAGTTGCAGCGCTCCAGCAATATACGGGAAAAGGCAATTACACTTCTGAAAAGAATGCACTGGCATTGATAGATTGGAGTTACATCACCAAAGATTTAATAAAATAAAAAATATAAAATTCATTTGTATAGCACCCTAAGATAACTTAATCTCTATTCAGGCACTTCACCTATGTCTGAGGGTTCGCACCCACGACCTCGGTCGTCAAAAGCGAGCACTTTACTCCTGGAATGTAGCACTATCTCTGCTATTATAAATGTGTGTGAGGTTCGCATATGTGCTCGTGTGCAAGTACATGTTAATGCATGTGCGGATGTGTGTGGGGATAGGTATACCATGAGTGTGTGTGCAAGCGTGTGTGTGTGTGTGTGTGCGCGCGTGTGTAGATGTGTGCACGGATGTGTATATGTATGTGTTCACGTCGTGTGCATTGTGTGTGTGTGTGTGTGTGTGTGTGTGTGTGTGTGTGATACTAGTACCATTTTTAATGACAGTCAATAAGGCCAGCATAACAATAACAACAACAACAACGTGTCTTTCGTAGAGTGACCTATGAGAAAAAAATACTAGCTAATTCAACAGCCTCTTTTATATAGCGACAGATGAGCCTTTACGGCTATCACCACCTCTTGCAGCGATAATAAGGAATTGCCCACTACAGGATTCGAACCCACGACCTCGGGACCGAGTTCGTGAAAAGCAACCGCCTTACCTAGTGTGCCATCACGCCCACCAAGAATAAATATCTATCCAGGTATCATTCGCTGCAAGAGATGCAATAAACAAAGGTTTGTGATACACGCACGGTATCATACTTAAAATGATTTGCAACGCACTGCATAGTGGCCCGACTTCCCGCATGGAGATTAAAATATGCTCTACCAAAATAAGCATGCACAATAAACAAACATGATGCTTACTATGCAAGCATGCTAAAGCAAACAATTAGACATTCTAGTTATTAGGACCTTTAGCATGCCCTGAAGCATGCGCAGGTAAGCACGCAAAACACACAGGAGCAAAAAAGCTATGTTCACTGGGGCAAAAAGAAAGTTGACCAGAACAGATGCGTCTTTAGCTGAGACTTAGAAAAATGATCCAAGGCTGATGCAAGTAGTGGCCATAGCCGAAGGCGAGCACCAGACTTTTGGTGCTGAAGGCTCGATTACCAAAAGATTTCAATTTAGTGCATGGGCCAAACGGCGAGATGACTAAATGCTAAATGCTAAATGCTGAGGAGCAGGTGATACGAGAACGAGTAAAGCGAGCCGTAAGTCAGATGATCCTGAAATCGATTCGATGCTTGACAAGGAGCCAGTGAAGCCTCAGACAGTTGTGCCCAGTGGTTAAGGTGCTCGCCCCCACCAAGGTCGTGGGCTCGAGCCCCCTGGCATATTAAAGTGCCTGAATAGCGATTAAGTTCTCTTAGGGTGGGCTATACAAATGATATATATATATATATATATATATATATATATATATATATATATTCTACGGACATGGTGATATGGAAGCTTTGCTGTTGACTACAGACTAGGCTAGCTGCTTACTTTTGCACCAGTTTTGGGTAAATTAAGGGCACAAATTAAGGCCGAGTCTTAAATTAAGGGAATTAAAGCAAATCTAGGTGCAATGTCACGAAGACATGAGCCAGTTTAGCTTCTGTACTCTTATCTAAGAACGCCCTGATTTTGGCAATGTTGCTTTACTGAACCTGAAAGTATTGTGTTTAGTGATAACGATCAGAATAGATAGAGAGAATAGATAGTGAAAAGAAGGGGCCTAAGGCTTAAGACCCTGAGGTGTCCCATACTTTAAGGGATGCTTCCCAGCTATTTGCATCCTCTACTTGCATCCTCGTCATACAGCTTAGCAATGCGCCAGCGATACCTAAGCATGTGGAAAGGTGCTCCACAAGGATCTGGTGGTCAATAGAGCCAAATACTAATAATAGATTTAGTGGGTCCTTGTGATTCGTCCTCGATGTGCTTATGCGTGCTGACACTGTTCATGCTGCCACTAACCACATTTGCATGCTGACCCAGTGCATGTAACCCCTAACCATGTTATTCATTTTGTTTGTTTTTCAAGCATGATTTTACTTACTATTCTATTGCGTATCACTTTGCAGCAAATGTAAAGCGCCTAGAAAGAGATTAAGTTCTCTGAGGGCGCTTTATCAAGTGCAATATTATTATTATTATTAGATCTAGGAGAACCAGATGAGAGGCCCTACAATGATCAGAATTGTTCTTAAGGCCGTTGCAAACCCGAAGCAAAGCAGTGTCTGTGGAATGGTTAGCTCTAGAACCCGATTGGTACTTGCCAGCCAGATCTGTTGAATTGATGTAACTATTTAGTTACTTGGTCACCACCATTCCAGTGTCTTGGATAAGAATCAAATTCTCACGATCAAGATTGGGCTTCTAAATGAGTAGCCTGACAATCACTGTTCTCAGTGGGGGGAAGGGTAAGCAGAGATTTACAATATTTTTTGTGGTGGGCAGCAATAAGTCTATCCACCTCTGAAGGAGAACTGTTCGGACAGGTTCATGAGTACTCACGGATCTTGTGGCCGGAGAGACAAATTTAGTGCAGACTTTGATAGAGACAGGTGTGACTGAGGAGAGAGAGAGAGAGAGAGAGAGAGAGAGAGAGAGAGAGAGAGAGAGAGAGAGAGAGAAGATGAGCAGAGAGATGGGCAGTGGAAGTTCGGCACGGACGGTAGGGAGGCGCCGATGTCCATAATCTGTTACCTGGGAAGAATTTGGGTAACACCATGCTAAGTCGTCACAGGAAATCACTGGGCAGCATGATTGCTTGGCAGCAGCTAAGAAGATGGTAGATAGAGAGATTCAACATTTTTGGATTATTCATCCTTGATTCTACTTCTCTCTGTATACAATATGGTCTTTCTTAGCCACAGCTAAAATGGATTGACAAGATGATCTTCAAATGCCAAGCGCTAGACAGCGACAGTCTCGACATTTTGGTTTCGGCTTTATGTTTAGTGTTCCTTGCTGTCTTTATGTGTAGACATCTATTCCGGCACTTAAAAGTATGCACATGCATCAGTAGCAATGACATTATGCACGAACGCATGCCTACAGTCCAACCATGTAGACTGAGTGAAGTTTGGAGGGGCAAGCAGGCACATATTCCATACAAATCCATCGAGGTAGACAAACCTAAAGCCGACGACGGTCGTATCGGTGCAGAAAGCAGAGCACACGCGAGCAACTCGGGTAGGGCACTATACTCTCTCGACGGCCAACGCAGCCTGGTTAATGACAGGGATAAGACTAAGACTAATCAGCAAGAGAGGGGGGGTCGAGCAGCCAATCTCAGGTCCGATCTACAGGCTGGGCCTAAGACGGTGTTGACAATTCTACGAGTTGCACCGTTCTTCTAGCTGCCATTATATATTTCACAATAGTGTCCGCATTGTCCGGGCACACAAGCCAGGTTCAGCCCATTGCTCAAGCACGGACTCTTGCTACAGCCTACAGCTCTGTCACCCTGCTGCTGTACGTACTAGTAACCTGATTCTCCATATCGCAATGCACTTCCGGTAATCTTTTAATTGTTCGGCCATGAAACATTTACAGGTATGCTGCCAGCAACACACTAGCACACTCAGCATGCTCCAAAGCAGTAGGATCCATACCATTTAAAAATAAGCTAAAAACGCATCTATTTTATCACAGCATTTAGTGGGTTAGTGGGTGCTTTGTCTGCCTACGTGTGCTGACACTTTTTATGCTACCACTAACCATATTTGCATGCTGACCCTGTGCATGCCACATCTAACCATATTATGCTTGTTGTCATTGAGCATACTGCTACTAATCAAATTGCTAAATAATATAAATACACATATATGTATTTATATTACTTAAAAAGTTTAATTTCATATAGCAATAATCGGCCTTCAAAAGGGCGATGTGATTTTGAGCACTTAAGGAGAGGCATTTGCAGCTTGTTGAGAAGATATTGGGAATTGTGCCCCCTGATCAAGCTTCCTTTACAGCATATGTAAAGTGCCTAGAAAGAGATTAAGTTCTCTGAGGGCGCTATAGAAATACATTATTATTATATCCTGAGCCCACATGACCACAGCAGAGCCTATAGTAGCTTTACTGCAACTACATTACAAGCACAGATTTAAGCAAGACGACATTATGAGAGCAGAAGGAGGTTGCTGTTTTAGCAGCCAGAGTCTACTGGTAACTATCTACATGCAGCTATGCAGGCTGTTAAAACATGTTTCCTGCAGTGCTGTAGGTCAGCGTACATGTGGATGAGAGCGAGAACATGTTTGCGTGTGCCTGCGTGTGCATGCCTTTGTGTTCACGGCTCTGTGCACATCAAGCTCGCACACTATTGCCCATATAGCTCAGCATCAGAAAAATAGGGGTCCGACATACTTTACACCACAGATTGAGCCGTAGCTGTGTCGGTGAATCTACTACCATGTCATTTCTGCCATCATTGTACACACACTAGACCCTATCCATCGTGTGAACATTCCCCATCGGGCATACGATTTCGGAGGATACATTTTCCAGGATCATGTCCAATCGTTTGCCTCACACCACCAACCGTTCATCCACCGCATACGCGGTGGATGCTGCCATGGCGACACCGGCTGCTCAACACTGAGCACTGGGTTTGCTGAATTTCCGTTCCACAGCCCGTGGACTAGCCAAGCCACAAACAGCTACCGGGCAGTGCACGAACGGCAGCAAGCGGCTGCCAAGCCTGCGAGGGGGTTTAGGAGGAGTGTCTCGGGCGAGGAGCTGCCAGGCCACACACCTGTCCTTGCACAGCTCGGTCTGATGGCGGTCAACGGCATGCCGAGGAAACTTCCGGCAGCAGTACAGGCAGTCAGTGGGCAGCTCGCCCAGCGTCTTCTCCACGGCCAGGTTTCGCACGCACTTCTCCAACTCACATCGGCAGTTGGGACACGAAGGCGTCTCGTCGCGCAGGCGGCTGTCGGCCGTCAGATGCGCTTGGCAGCCGGCGCACATCAAGTGACCGTTGATGCACTAAACGCGACGGCGACAATTTTTTGGCGAAAGCACCGACTTTGCGTTCAGGTTGGCGATCGGCTAGAGTGTGGTAAACCGCGCCAGTAAGCAAGCATTGCACGTGCTGCCGAGATGCCTCGCGATTATTATTACGGCAAGACGTGAGGGAGCATTGCAAAGACGAAATCTCTTTCTAGGCGCTTCGCTTTGGCTGAAAGAGAAGGTTATTCATATAAACTTCTTAGTGTTACGTGTTGCAAGAATACAAAGGTTGATTCGTCGCACGAACGGAGGAGCACATGCTAGAGCGGATGGATTTTTCGGCTTCCGTTTTCAATCCCGTCAAGCCAGAATGTATAGCGATGTTACAGCTACATGTAGCGAGTTCCAGGCTGTGGGTGCATTGGAGATTAAGGCGAGGTCTTCAATGAATTTGGGATTCGTTAGCAAAGCAGCCAAACGACCTGATTAAGACACGTTTGAGCCGTGAGGGAAAGCCAGAGGAGTATAGCCCACCAAGACAGGTAAGCTGCAGCAAGCAGACTGCAGCAAGCAGAGCGAAGGGACGAGTGAGTGACTGGACTCTGAAGTCGATGCAGGAGTTGAGACAGAACCGATTCAGGTCGTATAGAAAATGGCGCACTCTTGGCAGCTATTCACGACAGGCAAGTCACGCGGCCGAGTTTTAAATCTCCGGTAAACGTCTCACTGCGCTAGCAGGAATACCTGGTGACAGTGAAAATTTGGCTGCGTTACTGACATCTAAGCACGCCGGAATTTGTTGAGTATTATGCAACTGAATATACGCAGGCTTGATTTTAGAGCTGATGCGGCCATCTAGCGAGTAGTCACTTTGTGGCAGGTCATCCGCATTCCCGAACGGAGGCCAGCAAACACAGGGGATGCGCTGGCCGAGCCAGTTTTAAGGGTTAGACTATCCGGTTTCTGAGCGACTCCAGGGTTTGGCCGTCGCCACGAAAAGGTTCGGGCTCCACTGCGCACTGCAGTGGGCAGCGGATCTCTCTTCGAGCGAAAGCGGCCACAGCTATGAGACACTCCAGAGCAGCGGGCCAGTGGCGAGCGGTAGGCGAGAGCAGCCAATTCGCCGGGTCGAAGGCAGCGGCTGCACGCTTAAATACATGTCGTACTCTGTCTAGCAGCTGGCGCGATCAGATCCGTCGATATCTCGTCGAAGCAAAAATAGCGCGCGCCACTTCTCGGCAGCAGCATAAGGTGAACCCTGGATTGATAGGCACTCGCGGCCCGCAGCAGCTGACCTGGAACATCGCCCCTCTCGGCAAGTCTAGGCAAACTGTGCAACACAAAATGGAATGCAGCCTGTCTTCCAGCGCATTGTGTCCCTCTTTATCCGACTCTTCGCTTTTCTGTTTCTTCTGCGGCGGCTCAAAATTCTTCTCTGCAAGCTCTTTATCGCAAGGGAATTCCTCGGCACTCACAGAGGACGCCCCCAGCTCGGCCATAGCGGTCGGACGCAGGAAGCAGTTGCTGCAAGGACGCAAAGCGAGATCGAGGCTCTACTAACAACGTCGTTATTAAATAGCCAATCAGAATCGCGAACCTCAGCATCGTTGTGACGCCAACGTGGCCCCTCCTACACGAATGCCGATGGTCCGCCCTTTTGCCTGGAGCTGCTGCACGCATAGCCGACAGACGCGCAAGCTAGGCGCCCTAGTCACTGTCTGCTAAGCGATTCTTAAAGTGACTGCATCGCAAGATTTGTATGGCGTTGAAAATTAATTAGTCAGCATCTTTCTATAGAGACGTAGGAATAATCAATAGTAGTAATAGTACACTGGATAAAGCGCCCTCAGGGAACTCAATCTCTCTCTAGGCGCTTTACATTTGCTGCAAAGGGCAACACAATTGAATGGTGAGTGTTATCATCATTGATAAACAACATGAATAACATGGTTAGGGGTGACAGGCCCAGGGTCAGCATGCAAATGTGGTTAGTGGTAGCATGCACAGTGTCAGCACGAATAAGCACATCAAGGACGAATCACAGGGACCCACTAAATGCTGTGATAAATAGGCGTTTTAAAGTTCTTTTTAAACGTGGTCAAGTCAGGGGATGTTCTGACGCAAGTCGGGAGGGAGTTCCAGGCTTTGGGGGCATACGAACTAAATGCACGGTCTCCAAAGGATTTGAGGTTTGTACGAGGTATTGGTAAACTGTTGGATTCCGTAAAGCAGGTAGTACGATGCTTGGCCTGGTGGGGGAGTAGATCTGAGAGATAGGCTGGAGCCAAAGAATGAAAAGTGAGCGACAAGACCTTGAAGTCAATCCGTTGCTTGACTGGGAGCCAGTGAAGGTCGGCGAGAAGTGCAGTAATGTGGCAACTGCGACGCTCACGACAGACAAGCCTAGCTGCCGGGTTTTGCACCAGCTGTAATCGCCTGATGGCACATGCTGGTAGGCCAGTAAGCAGTGAGTTGCAGAAGTCGAGACGAGATGTCACGAATGCATGGACCAACTTGGACGTTGTATCCTTATCTAAACAAGCTCGAATTTTAGCAATGTTATGAAGCTGAAAATAGGCGGATTTGACTGTGGAGCTGATATGGTCGTCTAACGAGAGGTCGCTTTGGAATATGGCACCTAGATTTCGAGCTGATTCAACTGGAGATATGCTGGCAGAGCCAATTTTGAGCTCCAGCCTTTCCAATTTGTGAATCACACTGGGTTTGCCCATAACTAGTAAGTTAGTTTTGTCATCGTTTAGTTTTACAAAATTTGCTGCCATCTATTTGCGGATGTCATCAATGCATGCAGCTAGTGAGTTTAGAGAATTTGAGGTGCTCGAAGGCAGGGAGGGATCAAAGCAAAGGTACAACTGAGTGTCATCCACATAGAAGTGAAAGCCTAGATTGTGTTTGACAATCACATCAGCAAGAGGGAGAGTATAAACCGTGAAAAGGCCGGATCTAGCCTACTGCTCACGTAGCCCTGAATTACTCCATATTTCAGAGGTACTTCAGATGATCTTTGTCCATTCACGTCAATACTCTGGAGTCTCCCACTGAGATAGGACCTGAACCACTACCGAGCAGTGCCAGTGATGCCCAAGCGAGATGAGAGGCGCTCTAGAAGAACTTTGTGATCGATGGTGTCAAAAGCTGCCGAAAGATCGAGCAAAACAAGCAGAGACACTCTACCCATGTCTGCATTCCTAAGTAGGTCGTTGTATACCCTAAAGCCAGCATACCCAGTTTACCCAGCAAGCAGTGAGTTACAGAAGTCAAGACGGGATGTCACAAATGCAAGGACCAACTTAGTTGCGGTATCCCTGTTTAAACAAGCTCGGATTTTAGCAATGTTGTGTATCAATCGCCTCATTTTAAGATAATTGCGGTAACTTTACGAAAAAGGGGCAGCGCGTCATCAATTGTCTCGTCGACATTTATTTAGATGAAAATTGCTGCAGCTTGCAAGATTTCTTGTTTTTCTTTCTAATTTCTTTCTAATTATATATCAGTTCTGGTGCTTTAGTTGAAATCAACGCGGAGGTGCTCCCGTGCTGAGAATTATTTCCTCCTGATCTCAGCAGGTGTCGTCGCGGTAATGCACTATATTGTGAATAGCTCGCTATATTATATAGCTCGCTTAATCAACTATTAATCATAATCTTAATCTTAATCTTAATCAAATATAAATCGAATAGCTCGCATAATCAAAGCAAACAGCAGCGATGAAAATCACGTGCAGCATTGCGGAGCTACGTTGCTGAGATCCTGACTAAGCACTCGTCTTAGGCGCGACCGAAAAGAGCAACAAGAGCGTCGCGCGAAGCGCGACACGCGAGAGCGCGAGCCCGCCAATGGAAAAGGGGAGAGAGAACTCAGCGTCTCGGGAGGGCGCATTTGAATTACCCCCGAGTGGCGTTTTCTGTGCGGCGTCTTTTCTTCTTGCGACAACTGCACTATTCAGGCTACGCTTACGATATGGGGGCGCCGGAGATTATTCGGGCCGGCCCTCAGCCGGGAATTTTTTCAGGTAGAGACTTAAGCGGCCGCGACCACGAGTCGCCGGAATTGTGACGTCGCACAGCATATTTTTCTGTAATGTAGCTCAACAGGCCGAGAGCAGATGCACTTTCTTCCAGATGCACCAAATTTACTTGAAACAACGGCGATTCGATATCGGAGGTCTCATAGTGGCAGCTTCTGTGACGGTTTCCTTTTTATCGTCAGCTTTGCTGCAGCTAATAAGAGCCGAGTAACCACCATCAACCGACGGGAATATAAGCGCCTGACACCCCTTCTAAAAACTTACGCGGACCGCGGCTTGAACCACAGCCCACAGTAATGAAGGGGAACAAAACCGCGACAGTTCAATAAGGTCGGATCCAACCATAAATAACTAGGGAGCGCTAGGCAGGACTGGAGTTCTATCTAGGCCATATCTGGCCTAAAGGCCGGAGTTTTCCGACTTCTATCCTAGAGGTTCGTCGGCGTCAACGAAACCACCGCTTTCGGCTCGGTTTTTCTGTGCCTGTCTGTCTGTGCTACTGGTCTCTCGCTTTTACATCCAAGTAGCTCAGCCTTACGCTCCGTCCGACTCTGCTTCGCTGCCTTTACTTAGCTCGACACAACTGCTCGCACACGTTGTTTTTTTAAGAGAAGAGAGACCATGGTGGTTGCATATCACACCGACCAGACCTCGTTCGTCTAGCGCTGAGAGACTCAGACCGAGGCGTCAAGCCTCCTACTTGTGGACGATTTGATCCGATTAACTGTTTGAGTTTATGCGAGGCTTATGCGAGTCGTTGATCGTGCTTCCTCTGCAGCAAATGTAAAGTGCCTAGATAGAGATTGAGTTTTCTAAGAGCGCTATATCAAATGTGCTATTATAATCGATGCCTAGTAGTGGCCTCTTTATTGCGCCTGAAATGGTATCAACTTCGCAGGTGTTGCAATCGTAGGAGCATTCGGGAATTCGCCGAATCTTTCTCACGAAATGGCGGGACCGTGCCTGATCTCGCCAGTCGTCAATGGACGACACAACCTGTTCATGGCATGCCCCCGGCTTAACTCAGTAGCTGCTGCAGTCCGACCTGCACAAATAATGCAATGCACCTGGCTGAGGTTACTTCCGGCAATCCAAGGAGGCGGTTGGCCTACTGACGATGCTGAGCTCGATTTCTGGTCTAATGCCCTGTCCAGCTACAAGTCGGTCGAGATTGAATTTGGCTGGTGACCGAATTGCGAAAAATCGCAACGCTTACCGAAAGGAGGCGTTACCAAGGTCAAGTTTTGGGCTGCTCGGGCCACTAGCTAAAGACACGGTAGCCAACGACTCTCAACGAAAGCCAGCGACAAGCAAGCGCAAGTCATATTATTGGCTTGAAATTTTTGGAAGTTGTCGCATTGTTCTACCAGTACTTCGTAACTGACATCTGTTACGTTCTTATTGCGAAATACCCCTAAGAAAAAAAATATATATATATATTCGTAAGTAATAATTCTATAATGAGCGGAACGGAGCGCCAATCAGTAGCTCCTGAGAGCGCGCGTTCGAGTGTGTCGTGGCGCAGCCGGCCTGAAATATTACATATACGGAAATCAGAGTGCTTTGATACGTCGGTGCATAGCCGCTGCTGACTAGTAGCCGTACCACGCCGAGCTGGTTTGATCCAGCGGTTAAGGAGCTCGCCCCGACCAAAGTCTGGCTGAGGTCGTGGGCTCGAGCCCCCGAGGAATGTGTGAAGTGCTCAGCGATCGTGTCGCGGGTGGTTACCGTTTCCGGTAATTAATTACATATCGCGGTGGTTACAAGAAAGAGGCCCGATCGCCGCAAGGATTTCAATTTAGTACGAGCGACAAGCTTGGCTAGACGTCGAGGGGCGGGTCCGGATGCCGGATACTGGCGGAGCAAATAATTCGTATAGGTTAGGCTGCCGCCAGCGAATGAAGCTGCCTGACCTGAGCCTGACAGAAGATCGACTGCAGAATGAATTGAATGAGCGAGTGGAAACCAGTGAAGCTCAGACAGACGTGACGTAGAAGCTGCGCCGTCAACGACACGTCAGACGCGGTGCTGAGTTTTGCACTAGTTCCAAACGATTAAGGGCACATGGCAAGAGTCCTCAATGGAGGAATTGCCTAATAAATAAAGCAATATAGATGCGATGTCACAAAAACCTTAGTTATTTTGGCTTTCGACTCATATCTAAGCAAGCCTTGATTTTGGCTATCTTCTTTCGCTGCAAGTAGGCCGCCCACGAGTGTTGAGGTTGCGTGCTAACCAAATGCCAGGTCATATTGGAATTGTGAGCTAAGATTGTAGTCCCGATGAACCAATCTTGAGGATCGGGCATCCCGGCTTTCGGATGAAATTAAGTTGTCTATAAATATTAGGTTGGCTGTATATTCGCTAAGGTTCAGGAAGTTAGTAAACATCCAGATGAAAATGTGTTGGATGGAGGCTGAAGATAATCGAATTAGTCGGAGCAATACAGGCCTAAGGTCGAAAGGTCGAAGGATAGGTAGATCTGGCTACCGTCGGCGTAGAAATGGAAGCCTAGATTGTGTTTGGCGATGATATCGGATAGTTGGAGAGTATAGGTATTGAAAATAATGAACCTGAAACCAAAGCCTAAGGTACCCCATACTTTATGAGCTACCCGTATGACCGACTGCAATTTACATCTACATTCCGACCTTTCTTACTGAGGTAGGACCTGACCCAGTTTAACAATGTGCTAGTGATACCTAAAATACTAGCTGATTCGACAGCCTCTTTTGTATAGTGACAGAAGAGCCCTTACGGCTATCGCCACCGCTTGCAGCGGCGATAAAGGATCGCTCACCATACAATTCGAACCCACGACCTCGGCGCTGAGGTCGTTAAAGCAACCGCCTTACCTAGTGTGCCATCACGGCCCACCATACCTAAGCAGTGGAGAGGCATTCCAGAAGGATCTGGCGGTCAATAGTGTCAGACGCTACTGTACCCAGGCTAGGTTCGGTTGGCTGGGTCAGGACGGCTATAATGAGGGTACGGGTCCCTGGCTAGGCCGGGGTCGGACCTACGGCATGGCCGGATGTGCGGTGACGTGAGGTCACTGGGGCTCGTGGGTGGGAGAAGCTGGCCGAGTATGTCATGGTGTTGGAGGCTCCTGGTCTCGCCGAGCTATGCACCTGGATGGTTGCAGGCGTGCTTCGGCGATGCGGCCACGCACGCAAGGCGACGAGTATCCAAGGCCCGAGCGGAGCTGGATAGCACGCTCGTTGTTGTGACTTGTATATTCCGCGTCCCCCATGTAGCGCGTTCGTGACCCCCACCCGTTTGTTGGCGTCTTTCGGTGGAAGCTCTCGACTGTGGTGGTTGTCGACTCGGACTAGCCAAGCAGTTACTCAGCCAGCCGGATCTTTTACGGTGTACGCTCGTACTGTTGGATTCGGAGTCGGTACAACGGCAGGACTGTGGAAGCCGACTGACCAACTAAAACGTTTGTTCGCGCTTGCTGCGTCGTCTTGCGCCCTATATAGTGTACTTTGTTTAGGACCATCCCCGTAGACTTGTTTAGTTCCCCTGTTGTTGTTGGCGCATTCGTTATTGTAAAGAGGTTTAACCTGACGGCCGCTCGTCTTAACCCTAGCTCAGCGGCATGGCGAGCGTCAGTGTGGCCGGAGTATGGCGGGGAATGGCGGGAATTAGCTTCTGACCCCTGAAACTCGGCTACACTACTAAGAGATCTAGGAGAACGAGATTAGAGGCCTTACCGTGAACAGAATTGTTCGGAAGGTCGTTGTAAACCTGAAGCAGAGCAGTATCCGTGGATTTATTTGCTCTAACTTCTGATTGGAGATTGCTAACCAGATCTGATGAATTGATGTATTCGATTAGTGGCTCGGCCACCACTCTTTTAGTTGTCTTAGTTAATGGTGGCAGAATTCGCTTCTCGTGGTCTAGGGTAGGCTCTTTAATGGGCGGACTGACAATCATCCCTGCTCTTAGCTGAGAAGGAACTTGACCGTCAACCAGGGACATATTTACAATATTTGCTACGATGTGCAGCAACGTGTCTGCCCACTTCACAAGGAAAACTGAAGAGAATGTTTCTAAAGGACTAATAGATTTTGTGGATAGAGAGACACATTTAGCGGCGAGTTCACAACTGACAGGCGAGAAGGAGGAGGAGGAGGGGGAGAGAGAGAAGACGATAGATGGGTGGCGACAGCTCGGTAGGGAAGACGCAGGGTCGCTAGAGAAATGTGCACAATCCTCCGTAACCCAGGAAGAATAACCTAACTAACCGGGGGGGGGGAGACTTTAGGGAAATGCTCTGCTAAATTGCCTACGGGATCAGTAGGCAGTAAGCTTACTTGTTGACTGAGAAGATAGTGGACGGTGGACATTTAACATTTGTGGCTCATTCCCCTGCAATTCAAATACTTCTCTATAGAATTTGGACAGGGCTTAGAATATTTGTGGTTTTATAGCCTTGGTCAAACATTTGGCGACGGGTTCAAAAGAGAGAAGCATGGACGAGGAGGAGGAGGAGGAGGAGGAGGAGGAGGAGGAGGGAGGGAGGAGGAGGAGAGGGAGGAGGAGGAGAGGGAGGAGGAGGAGGAGGGAGGAGAGAGGAGGAAGAGGAGGGGGAGGGAGGAGGGGAGGAGGAGGAGGAGGAGAAGGAGGAGGAGGAGGAGGAGGAGGAGGAGGAGGAGGAGGAGGAGGAGAAGGAGGAGGAGGAGGAGGGGGAGGAAAAGGAGGAGGAGGAAGAGGAGGAGAAAGAGGAGGAGGAGGAGGAGAAGAGGAGGAGGAGGAGGAGGAGGAGGAGGAGGAGGAGGAGGAGGAGGGAGGAGGAGGGAGGAGGAGGAGGAGGAGGAGGAGGAGGAGGAGGAGGAGGGAGGAGGAGGGGAGGAGGAGGAGGAGGAGGAGAAGGAGGAGAGGAGGAGGAGGAGGAGGAGGAGGAGGAGGAGGAGGAGGAGGAGGAGGAGGAGGAGGAGGAGGAGGAGGAGGAGGAGGAGGAGGAGGAGGAGGAGGAGGAGGAGGAGGAGGAGGAGGAGGAGAAGGAGGAGGAGGAGGAGGAGGAGGAGGAGGAGAACGAGGAGGAGAACGAGGAGGAGAACGAGGAGGAGAACGAGGAGGAGAACGAGGAGGAGAACGAGGAGGAGAACGAGGAGGAGAACGAGGAGGAGAGCGAGGAGGAGAACGAGGAGGAGAACGAGGAGGAGAACGAGGAGGAGAGCGAGGAGGAGAACGAGGAGGAGAGCGAAGAAGATAGCACGGCGGATACAGATACGGAGCGATACGGGAATTGAAGTCCGGCAGGGAAGGTCACGAGCCGTCCCTAGCCTGTTCTATCTTACCTACAAAGAATATTGAGAAGCGCTCTGCTAAGTCGCTTTTGGGACCAGTGGGCAATACGCTTGCTTGGGAGTGGTTAGAGCAGTGGTTCTCAGCCTTCATAATGCCGAGACCCTTTAATAATACAGCTCCGCACGTTGTGGCGACCCCCAAACTGTAAAATTGTTTTCGTTGCTAATGCATAACTGAAAATCTACTACCGTGAATCAAAATGTGAACATCTGATATTCAGGATTTATTTTCATTGTTACAAATTGAACATAATTACAGCATAGTGATTAGTCACGAAAACAATATCGGCTCTCAAGACCGTCGGAAATGCGTGTTTTCCGAGATGGTCTTAAGCGACCCCTGTGAAAGGGTCGAAAGACGGGACGGGCGAAGATCGGCAAGGGCGGGGCGGAAGCAAGAGCGAGGGAAGAGCGGCGGTTTTGCGGCGTTTCACTTCGAGCGTCGGCCGCCGAATATACGATTGTTGAAGCCCCCTCGGTGTTCGCGTGTATCGTCCCGCACATTTAAACTACAATAGCTAAGCGATTTGAGTCCGAACAACGGGTGGTACGATGCTTGGCGGCCTGGTGGGAGAGTCGTTCTGATAGGCAGGCTAGAAGCCAGAGAATGAAAAGTGTTGTGTGACGGTGTCTCCGGCGGCGGCTGCTGTTCTTGTGAGTCTCACGGAGACACACGAACGCACGTGCGCGGTGAATGAGACTCGATCTTTATTCCCTCAACAGGTACTAAATATACAAGCTGGCTGGCTCACCACAGATAAGGGCATCTGTGGTGGGCCACATGCTTACATCAAAGGCCGGGTGCTGCACCGAGTCAATTGCAGAACCACCTGCTGCAGGTGGGGGCATACATTAGTGGCCGAGGCTGCTGTGCTAATTACAATAGCAGAAGCAACAGGCTCGCACAACAAGGGACCTAAAAGTAAGTGGCAGATCCTTAAAGTCAATACGATGCCTGATACTTAAAAAGCCTAGATTAGATTGAGATCCTTGCAAACTATCGCCCAGTTTCCTTTCTTCCTTTTTTGTCAAAGATTCTTAAGCAAATTGTTGCTAAGAAGCTGGTAGCACGCATTGAAAAGAATGAAATTTCAGAACATCTTTAATCGGGGTTCAAGCGGCAGTACTTCACTGAAACTGCTCTCCTCTGTGTGGCCAATGAATCCTGTGCAGCAACAATGACGGAAATGTCACGTGCCCTAGCTCTGCTAGATCTACCAACTGCATTCGACACCGTTAATCACGATATACTACTTGAACGATTGAGAAAAACGATCGGTCTGGCAGACGAGGCACTGGCTTGGTTTTAGTCGCACTTGTCCGATCGTGTTCAATCCGTGTCATGCTTGGGGTCAAGTCTCCTTAATCAGACGTCACCTGTGGAGTCCCTCAAGGGTCCGTCCTTTGCTGTTCTTCCTTTATACTCAACCACGGGAAAAGTGATTCTCGCCCATGGAATAGGATCACTTTTAAGCTGACGATACCCAGCTGTATTTGTCGTTTACAAATCGTCGGAATCTGTTGCTGCGATTGATAAACTAAATGATTGACTTGCAGACATTCGATCCTGGATGTCGGCAAATTTCCTTAAACTAACGAGGATAAAACAGAACTGATGCTCACAGGACATCCTAAGCGTGTAGCTGGATAAAAAGGCTTTGCTCTTCTAATAGGTGATGCTGATGGGCGACCATCACCTTGTGGTCGGAATGTAGGTGTCGTCTTCGACAACTGCCAAAATTTTGGAAGATTTGTTAAGAAGACTGTTTCAACAGCTAACCATCACGTCCGATCCCTAATTAAGACTAGAAACTGTCTTCCATCGTGGCTTGCAAACAATTTAGCAAGCTCCTTACTTCTGTCTCGGCTAGTTTATTGTAACTCCCTTTTGGCTGAGCTACCGAAAACAGCCAATTCAGCTTTCGATGAACATGGCTGCAAGGCTAGTTTACAAATCCCAGAGGCTTGATCATGTGTTTCCTTTGCTGAAAGAACTTGGATGGCTGTCGGTTGATAATAATAATGACACACTTGATAAAGCACCTTCAGAGAACTCAATCTCTTTTTAGGTGCTTTACATTTACTGCAAATGAAACACTATCAAGTGATTAGTAATGGCATGCTCAATAAACAACTAGAATAACATGGTTAGGGGTGACATGCAAGTGTGGTTAATGGCAGGATGCTCAGTGTCAGCACTCATAAGCACCCAAAGGACGAATCACAGGGACCCACTAAATGCTGTGATAAATAGGTGCATTTTCAATTTCTTTTTTAATGCTGTCAAATCAGGGGACGTCATGACGCAAGTCGGGAGTGAGTTCCGGGCTTTGGGAGCATACGAGCTAAATGCACGGTGTCCGCTCGAAGGATTTGATGCTTGTACGAGGTATAAGTAAGCATTTCAATTCCGAAAAGTGGGTGGAACGATGCTTAGCCTGGTGGGGCAGAAGATCTGAGAGATAGGCTGGAGCCAAAGAATAAAGTGACCTAACAGTGAGCGACAAAACCTTGAAGTCGAAGCGTTGCTTGACTGGGAGCCAGTGAAGGTCGGCGAGAAGTGCAGTAATGTGGCAACTGCGACGCTCACGACAGACAAGCCTAGCTGCCGGGTTTTGCACCAGCTGTAATCGCCTGACGGCACATGCTGGTAGGCCAGTAAGCAGTGAGTTGCAGAAGTCGAGACGAGATGTCACGAATGCATGGACCAACTTGGACGTGGTATCCTTATCTAAACAAGCTCGAATTTTAGCAATGTTATGAAGCTGAAAATAGGCGGATTTGACTGTGGAGCTGATATGGTCGTCTAACGAGAGGTCGCTTTGGAATATGGCACCTAGATTTCGAGCTGATTCAACTGGAGATATGCTGGCAGAGCCGATTTTGAGCGCTATCCTTTCCCGTTTCTGAATCACCTCTGGTTTGCCCACAACTAGTAAGTTGTTTTTTTATCATCATTCTTTAAGAAAATTTGCTACCATCCATGTGCGGATGTCATCAATACATGCAGCAAGGGAGTTGAAAGAATTCAACGTGCTGGAGGGCTGGGAGAGATCAAAGCAAAGGTACAACTGAGTGTCATCCGCATAGAAGTGAAAGCCTAGATTGTGCTCGGCAATCATACCCTCAAGAGGAAGAGTATAAATCGTGAAAAGAACAGGACCAAGCACGGAGCCCTGAGGAGGTACCCCATTCTTTAGAGGTATCTCGGATGAACTCTCGAGTCTCCCACTGAGATAGGACCTGAACCATTGCAATTCAGTGCTAGTAATTCCCAGGTTAGACGAGAGGCACTCAAGAAGGATCAACGGATACGGAGCCAAGTTCTTACACTGACCCACAAGGCTGAGCTCTGGTTCGGCTCCTTCATACCTAGCCGAACTGCTGCACCAGCTTCAGCTCCAGGAAGTTCCTTTTCAGGAAGTGATAACGATCGCATCGCATCAGTAAACAATCCGAACAGTTTTGCGAAGAAATGCAGAGCACGTGCCGGCCATCGCACGGATGGCTTCACCGAATGCACTGGCAGCCTACCGCTGGCACAACGCCAACCAAACCAAGCGACGACGATTGCAGCATGCTTTAATGGCTCGTCGCAGTACAAAACGCCGATTTTCATGGCCGCCGCTCTGCACGTACAGCAGTCCACGCTTACGAAATCACGCCGAGCAGAGTGGGTAAGGCTGCCACCACGTGCAGCAGCAGCAGCATTAGGCAAAACGCAATCGCAGCCTGTACAAAAATCGCTCAATTTTTGATGGCCAACACGATGAGCGCTCAACACCTGGGGGCACCACAAGGCCTCGCTAAGGTGCGTATGTACACAACAGGATTCGGTACTCGGAATGGAAATTCAAGGCTTGAGAAACGAAGAGGCGGAATGCTCTCACCGCAGTTGCTCGGCCAGCTGGCGCACGCACGCGCACAAAAAAGGCTGGCCGGCGTGCGCTCGGTGCATTTCTGTACAAAAAACGCCACTGCTCATTGCCTCGAGCAAAGCTTCAACGCATGGAATGTTTTGACGTAGCGGAATGCTTCTGATCGCAGCAGCACGTCGTCAGGAGTGCGCACTAGCAGGCCGGTCAGTCGTGCGGCGGCAGCTGGAACCGGCCGGTCAGCCGCCGGACAGCCAACAGGAGAAAGCCGCAGCAGAAAGCTAGCACGGCGACACTGGCGCGCACGTGACTGCCGCCGGCCCAGTGCGGGCAATAGGGGCACTGGAATGACGCACAGACGAGGCATATGCTATTCTTGAACAGTGAGGACACCGTGTAGAACTGATAGACGAAGTTGGCTGCAAGAAAATAAATAGGAAAACACGTGGTGCCTGGCCGAGTACGTTGAAGTGGCTGTACGCTGCTGTCCCTACCCCGACAGATGCAAATGCAGTATAAAAAAAGTATAATTTATAGTAAGTATTATAATACAATATAATTATAATAAAGTATTTACTATAATAATAAATTTATACTGCACTTACTATAAATAAGTATAAGTATAACACAAATTCGTTCGCATAGCGCCCTAACAGAATTTAAGTCTCTATTCAGGCACTTCACACACGTGCCACGGGGCTCGAGCCCACGACCTCGGCAAGACCTTGGTCGGGGCGAGCGCCTTAACCGCTGGGCCAAGCAAGGGCAGCTCTCACTCCCGCCCTGCCCAAAGCAGGCATGAGCAGACACGAGACGAGGCATGAGTAGACATGGGCAGGCATGAGTAGACACAAGGCCCAGCAGTCAATATGCAGACGAGGCAAAAGTAGGGCTGCCCAATACAGCACGCAAGGGTCGCACTAGCTGCCTGGTGGGGGAGGATGGGAGAGCAGTGGAGCACGTTACCTGGTTCGTAGTACTCATACAGTCGCACGGGTTGCTGCTCTGTTATGTTGGCTACCGGGTACCAGCGGAATGCAAGGAAGTTCACGCACTGCCTCGACGAGTTGAGCTACAAGATGGTGACTGCTGGTGACGTTACGCAGCACGTGCAAGGAAGGCAGGGCGGAGGCAGCAGCAGCCGATCGGCGACGAGTAATAAAACACGGGTGAGCTTATCAAGCCTAATGCAGAGCCATGCCCGGATTTCGTGGCAACTGCTGAGTAGCAGGTGCTGCCGAAGGTAATTATTCTTGCCAGACCCGGCCTGACTCATTCTGCTCACAGCAAACATAAAATTATATTCAGACCAACGCTTTTAAACGGCTCGATGGAATTCGCTCAAAGAGAGAGAGAGAGAGAGAGAGAGAGAGAGAGAGAGAGAGAGAGAGAGAGAGAGAGAGAGAGAGAGAGAGAGAGAGAGAGAGAGGGGGGGGAGAGGGAGAGGGAGAGAGAGAGAGATATATGACACGCGCACCTCCACCATTCTAGGGCCAAAGTCAGCTAAACCTGAGATTAATAACACGTATATCCCCCTCTGAGAGGTTGAGTATGCTGTGAAAATCTCACCGGACTCTTCCGATCCCAGGTCAATATGGATACTGCCATACATTCAGTCACAATTTCCTTGTACTCACGTATTCAAAATAGAACGATGCTTTCCGACCGATGAATTCGGCATTCCTGAGGGTCGTCAGATTTTCCATCGACTTCACAAAGGCGATCAGCGTGTAGTTTTCCACCACGTAGCCGCTGGGTATGCCCACCTCGAGCACGGCCAGGCCGCTGCTGGCCGTGCCAATGCTCGTCTGGCCGTTCCACCTGCGAGCGCACGGCAGCAGCGATCAGAGGCTTCCGGCTCATCGAGTCACAGCAGGCAAGAAAGACCGTCTCGGCCGGCTGCGACGACAAGACTGGCCATCCGGACTGTCGTCGTCGTCGGCGGGGAAAGAAGTGCAGATGAAGGAGGAGCAGACCAGATGCAGGCAGTCGAGACGTCGCTCCACCGATCGAGGCAAGCACACGAGGCTAGCGGCTCCCGAATCCCTTCCCAAAGACGGCCCACGACTGCTCGCAGCATCGAGACGGCGGCGGCGCACCCAAGGCAACGAATGGCAAAGACCAGGAGGCGTCGCCCGCTGGAATACCCAGCATGCCACTGCCTCATCAGTCGGTATACTCCGGCTGGCAAGGCAGCAGCATCGCCGATCCAGCCAGCACGATCGACAACTGCCTCGCAGCACGGCATGACACTTGCAGGCCGCCCCACATGCATGCCACGTCAACTGTCGGCGCATCGACAGCGGCAAGTCACGTGTCAGTGCCTGCGGGGGGGGGGGGGGGGGTGTGTGCAGTACGCGGCAGAGCGACCATGATAACGGCCGAGGGCGCCGACCGTTGGAGTGGCGCTGCCGCCAAGGTCGGCGGCCGCTGCGTTCAGTGACCGAGCAAGCCAGGGCGTGGCCGCTTACCACGAGCAGATCTGGTAGTTCAGAGTGGAATAGTTGAATCCCGTCGGTGTCATGGAAATGTCGAGGCCAAAGATGTTGGGGATGGGCGCAACGCGAAGCTGGTACTGGTGCTCATGGTACTTGGTGACGGCCAGCTGCACCAGTGCGCGGCCCGAGCCCTCGGCGTACACGTCGACCTCACCCCACACGGGCAAGGGCATCTAGGCAGTAGCAACGACGACGACGATAAGGATTGAATAGTGGATCGCGGTACACGAGTGGCAACGATGCCACCACCGCTCGAGTGCTCTGAGGCGACGGTGGTGCTAGGCTGGCCATCGAGCAAGACCGACCATGCAGGCCTTGGGGGAGGCGCAAGATAGGGGCACCGACTCTCGCGGTGGCAAGCCACCGAAAAACCGCACAGAGCTATGCAAGCAGCCGCCTGTAGCTGTAGCCGTCTAGATGTGCACGTCCGACGAGGCTGACTAGCTCAAAACTCACGTTCACTCGGAAGAGGTCGAACCAGTTTTGCAGAGGCTTGTTGAAGAACGAGTACCAGTTGCTGCTCGTACTCTTGGTTACGTTGAACTTCATTGCAGACACGCGACGGTTCTGGTTCTGTTCGGCGAGCTTCTTGAGCGCTTGCAGCGCCACCATCGAGTCCTGGTGGGGACGAAAAGGTGAGAGGTGGGAGAGGGGCGCCGGGGAGCAATGCTCAATGCGAGCTGCTTTCGATGCAGCCAGCAAGGGTGAAAACTCCACGACTTGACATTCTCGCTCTCGAGAGAAAAACTCCACACGATTGTCGATACGATTCTTCAAGCATTTCGTGCCAACAACCCGACAACCGCAAGGCACACAAAATATCGAAACATCAAATTACCCATGCTGCTTGACACTCGTCCTATTCGTACATTGAGGGGAAACCATTTTGAATATGCAAAATGTGGCCGGCAGCCATCACTAGAGCACCGAGCACCCACGAGCACGAGACTACGGTTCGCTCAGCTCTCAGGTCGTTGAACTGGCTGCTATGCAGCAGCAGCACATAGGTCGCCGAGTGACTTAGAAAGTTACAAATAAGCCTTTTACCCGCAAGCACAACTCCCGAATCCCGAGGCCGAAGGCTAACCCGGCCGGCTGTGGTGCGGAGCATTCCAGATGGGCTTCTACCTGCTATGGAGCAGCCTTCCAACTTCCGAACAGAGAATGCTTGCTTGCTGATATCCAAAGGGCTACTTATTCGTAACTAGATTGTCCCAAAGAAAATCGACGAGTTTCACCTCACCGAGACACGGCCTCATCTCCCATCCAACCCCCATGGCATCTGAGATATGACTCACCCCCAATTTTCTTCTAGTCAGTGTGGACTGACACTGACTGAGGTGCTGCAGTCGTTGCTCGCAAATCAAATCCGTTGGCTTTAAAAACTTCTACCTTTTCACCCGAGTCGCCTGCGTCCCTATCGCAGAACATGCCACTTAAGGTTGTAATCAACCAACCCTACCGGAAGCCCCACTCATCGTTTTGAAATTCCCAAAAAATGGTTAGCTGACCAAACAGCCTTATTTATGTAGGCAGCAGAAGAGCCTTAAAGGCTATTAACCTGCTGTCAGTGAGCATTAAAGGAATGCCTGCTGTAGGACTCGAACCCACGACGTGGGTCGTGAAGAACCTTATCCCTGGGCTAAGTAAGATGCCTAGATTTGCTGCTGCCCCCGGAAACCAATGCGATAAAGTGGCCTTAGTTTCAAGTGTTCCTACATCCTTCAAAGAGGCTGCTGTCAGGATATTGAGTAAAGAGTCAGGAAACGTAAATAGCTTCCCGCAAGGTCTCTACTCTGCCCATTTCTATAAAAGACAGTAGAGCAAGTTAGTGAAAAATAGCTAAATGTTCATATTAAAGCAATAAACACCGAAAGCAGATTCTAGTCAGGGCTTCACTTAAGAGCGACGTCACTATTGCAAGCCTGAAATTTAAAGTATTCGAAATTGAATACGTCAATAAAATATTAGCCGATTAACAGCCTCATTTGTATTACAGCAGACGAGCCTTAACAGCTATCCCCACGGCCCATTGGCAATAAAAGATCGCCCACAGCAGGATTCGAAACCACAACCTCGGTCGCCAGGAGCGAGCACCTTGCCTCCTGGGCGGTTATGGCACACCACTTCGGGCATGCGTAGACAAGCCTGCCAAAGCCAAGTAAGTACATGCATTTGTGATATACTACCTTATCTAGATCTCTGCAACTCTCTCCTTGCATGCCCTCCTGCCCATGCAATAAGGCATCTACAAATGATGCACAATTCGCAGGGCAGCTAGGCTCGTCAGTTGGGAACGTCAAAACAGACACATCGTGCCACTTCTCTACTACGCGAATTGGCTCCACATTAAGCGGTGCATTTACTTCGAGATCACACTTTTAGGTCTATCAAGCTTACATACCCAAAACACAACACCCTGTTCTGACTCAAATCGTTAAGCCATATCTCGTACGAACTCGTATAAGCCAGTAAAGTGGCCTGCAAGCCAGACCAAGGATCTTAAAATCGACTAGATGCTTGACAGGGAGACGACCATACAGCTTTGTCAGAGGTGGTGTGATAGGGCAGCTATGCAGCTAGCAACTGCTTAGACCTTGGGCTGTGAGTGCGCTATACAAAACTCTCCTGCATAACACCCACATGGTCTTTGTAGCTTTGTTGAGTTATAGATGGAGATACATTACATTAGACGGGCTGCTGAGATTTGCACCAGTTGCAGTCGACTAAGGGCAGTAATGTAATGTACCTCCATCAGTAACTCCACAAAGACACCAAGACTATGTGGGTGTTACGAAGGAGAGTTTTGTATAGACCACTCACAGCCTAAGCAACTTTGGGTATGCATCCGGTTGCCAACAGACTTCATCTCACGCAACAAAGAGAAAGTGAAAAGCATAGCTGAGTCAAAAGAGCAGTTGAGACAGTGAGTAGCATGGAAGTAGCAGCTCAGAACGGCTGGAAAGGATCTGCAGCCGGAGATTAGATATGATTGCAAAAGAACTGAGGAAGTGAGTTTAACAGCCTAGGACCTGCAGAGCAAAAGCTTGTGTCACCAACGGTCTTTAAGCAGAGAAATGGAAAAGCTAATTTATTATCCATACAGGACCTGAGGGCACGAGGAGTTTGAAACTGGTCCAGTAGTTCAGCTAGGTATGGAGGAGCCAAGCCGTGGTGGGCCTTATGGGTCAGTATAAAAACTTGGCTCAGTATCCGTTCATCAACTGGCAGCCATCCAAGCTCTTTCAACAAAGGCGACATATGGTCAAACCTCTGGTATTTGTAAACTAGCCTTACAGCCATGTTCATAGGCAGCTGTAGTGGCTTTTTCCGGTAGCCAAGCTAAAAGGGAATTACAATAATCTAGCCGAGACAGAACTAAGGAGCTAGTTAAATTTTTTGCAAGCCACCGTTGAAGACAGTTCCTAATCTTAGATAGGGATCGGACGTGATGGCTAGCTGGGGATGCAGTCTTCGGAATGAGGCTTTTAAAATTTAGGCAGCTGTCGAAAACGACACCTAAATTCTGAGCATGTGGTGATGGTCGCACAAGAGCACCACCTATTAGAAGAACAAAGCCTTCTAATCCAGCCACAAACATAGGGTGTCCTGTGAGAAGCACTTCCGTTTCATCCTCATTTGGTGCAAGCAAATTTATCGACATCAAGGATCGAACGTCTGGAAGGCAAAAATTCAGTTTATCAGTTGCAGCAGCAGATTCCGACGGTTTAAATGACAAATACAGCTGAGTATCGTCAGCATAAAATTGATATATTTTTCCAAGGGCCTGAATCACCTTTCCAGAGGTTGAGTATAAATGGTGAACAGCAAAGGACACAGAACGGAATGTTATGGGACTGTGTGTGTGACTGGTCTGGTGGATGAGACTTGACCACCACACGACACTGATTGTACACGATCCGACATGTATGATTTGAACTAAGCCAGTGCCTCGTCTGTCACACCGATCGCTGTTCTCAATCGTTCAAGTAGGATGTCTCCTGAATTTAGGGAATTGCAGTAATCTAGATGCGACGTCACAAATGCAAGGACTAATTTACATACGACCATAATGCAAAAAGTGTAGTCAGCATTGCATAGGGCGATTTTAAGCGATTTCGAAGACGTCTTCGATATGGCACAATTTCACCAAGCTAGCAGACGATGAGCGTGACCCTCGCATAAAATAAGACGTGACAGCACACACTTCCCTCCTGCTACAGAATCCACCAGCAATCCGAGGTCTTACTTCAAAGACGGATGCAGGATCAGTGAGGTATGGTGGGGCTAGGCGGAAGTGCTCGGCAAGCAGTCGGCTGGTGCGAAGCTGCTAAGTAAGCAGCCGACGATGGCAGTGCACGTCCATTGCGGGCAGTGGTCACCTTGCTGAAACAGGCACCTCACCTGGCAGGCGGCGCGCTCGCAAACTTACCAATGTCGACGCGAATCCACCGACGGTCATGTGCTGGTCTTGCAAGAAGCGCTGTGCATTGTCCATCTCGGTGCTCGTGTACAGATAGCCCTGGCTGAGGTAGGTGAGCATCGCGTACGATGTCGCGGCGACGGCGTATGCCGTGTACTGACTGTAGTTCTTGTAGAACAGCACCTCGCGCGCGTCGGTCGATGCTTCCCGATGCAGCGGCAGAATCTGGCCGTTCGACCAGTACAGATAGTTGTTCTCTACGCAGTCGAGTGGGCATGCGAGTGTGTGAGAATGAAGCACAAGCTGGTGGTACTAGTAGCCACACGCCTCGGACTGGCAGTTACAACACGGCCAGTGCTTGCCAGAGGTAATGGTGGTGGTATGGTTAAGCTGTGACAGACATGAGCCGCGCAGAGCACTTACCTGTCCTCGCCATGGACTGCAGCTTAATGAAAGCGGCCGAGGCGGCCGGTGCATTAGCGGACGCCAGGGCATACGCAGTCACGGCCATCTCGTAGGGGTCACTAATATTCGAATACATTTGGCTCAAATACTGGATGCTATTGGACAACGTCGTACTGACTGCAGCATCGGCATTCTGCAACGAACGAGTTGCAAAAACTAGGCGGCACCTGGCCCCTCCGTGGGTGCGAGGGTGTAGTGATAAAGCTTCCGTAGAACTGGGCGGCCTCGGTGCGCGCGAGGGCAAGCGCGAGAGAAGACTTACATCTGAAATGTCGGTGAGCGATGCCATGGAGATGACTGCGTGAGCTGTCAGCGACACGTTGGCCGGAAGTATTACACCGTTTGGTCCGCTCACTTTTAGGGTGCTCTGCAATCAATCAAAGGAGGCTCAGCATTACAAATGAAGCAGCATTGCTAAAGCAAGTGTGCATTGCTAAAGCAAGTGTGCATTGCTAAAGCAAGTGTGCATTGCTAAAGCAAGTGTGCATTGCTAAAGCAAGTGTGCATTGCTAAAGCAAGTGTCTGGCTTGTACGCTGACTTCCAGAAAGAGGCCGCAATTCCTGCTGCTCGGCGGCACTAAGGCGCCAAGTGTCCGTCGGTGGCGGGTTCCAGGTGCAACACCCGGTGCACCGAAAGCACGAAAGCAAGAGCTTACGGAGGGGAGTCACGACAGGTCAACAACTGGTCAGCCTCCCGAGTGGTGTAACACAAAGCCTCCCGAGTGGTGTAACCACACAGAAATGACCGCCCGTTTCTGAGCCTTGACCTCTTTTTTTGGTGAAGACCATTCGGGACCAACATTCGACGGGCTGCTGCTTTCAATCAGGCAAAACAGCCTGCGCTGCATCTATCATGGTGGCTGATGCAGAGCGTGAAATGCTTTTGATGCCGAGTGCACGGACATACACAGGATGGCGAGGAGGCAGCTTGCAGGTTGAAAACAGGCAGAAGCAAGAATGCGAGCAAGCCGCCGGCCATTTGGGCGCCATACCGCACCTGCAACCTGCGCAGATGATACGGGTAAGAAGTGTCTCTAAAGACGCCGGTGACGTTATCTGTTTGAGTGGCGAGCCACATGGCTGCCCGGTTCAGCGTCGCGACAGGCACAAAGAAATCCTTTTCAAGGTCGAGCATCCGGTCACGTGCTTCCATTAGAATCTGACAGGCCAAGGCCGATAAGCTGCAACGAAGGAGCAGCAGCAGCAGCAGCTAGAGCTGGCAGGGAATGTAGCCCATGTAGCACAAGCAAAGACCACAGCCACTGGCACCAACGCGCTGCGCCCAAGGCGTAACTCGGAGTAACTCTTGTCGTCCGCGTGTGCCACTGAAATAAAATAACGAACCTTCGAGTCTAATGACGAAGCCGATACTCGGCTGACCGCATTACATCTACGCACAAAGTTGCACTGGTCAACAGCTAAAAGGGGGAGTTAAGATTCGGGTGGCGACACTTGTTTCCGGTTCTCGGGGTGGGTGTTCAACACGCCAAAAACAGTACTTAACCAAGCTGATTTCTAACTTTGCAAATGGAACAATGTATCTAATATAATGTATCTCCGTCTGTAACTCCACAAAGCTACAAAGACTATGTGGGTGTTACGCACGGAGAGTATTGTTTAGTGCACTCAGCCTAAGCGGCTTTCGGTACGCATTCCATAGCCAGCAGACTTCGTCTCACGCAACAAAGAGAACGTGGGAAGCATAGCAGAGTCAGGAGAGCAGTTGAGGTAGTGAGTAGCATGGAAGTAGCAGCTCAGGATCGCTGAAAAGGATGAGCCACAGTCGGCAGCAGGTGAGTAGTTGTCGTTGCGTAAGAATTGTGGAAGCGAATTCCACAGTCTACCTACAGACCTGCAGAGCGAAAGCTTCTGTCACCAACGGTCTTTAAGCACAGGAATAGAACAGCTAATTTATTGTCCATACAGGAACCTGAGGGCACGAGGATGCTGAAACTGGTGCAGCAGTTCAGCTAGGTATGGATGAGCCAAGCTATCGCGGGCAATGTGGGTCAGCAGAAGAACTTTGCTCCGTATCTGTTGCTCAACCGGCAGCCATCCCAGCTCTTTTAGCAAAGGAGACACATGATCAAACCTCTGGAATTCGCAAGCTAGCCTTGCAGCCATATTCATAGCTATCTGCAGTGGCCTGGTTGCTTTTTTCGGTAGCCCAGCCAAAACAAAGGAAATTCCAACAATCTAGCTGAGACAGAACTAAGGAGCTAGCTTAATTGTGTGCAAGCCACCGTGAAAGTCAGTTCCTAATCTTAGATAGGGATCGGACGTGATTGCTAGCTGTAGATGCAGTCTTCGGAATGAAGCTTTTGAAATTTAGGCAGCTGTCGAAAACGACACCTAAATTCTGAGCATGTCGTAATGGTCGCACAAGAGCAACACCTATTAGAAGAATAAAGCCTTCTAATCCAGCCACACACTTAGGGTGTCCTATGAGCAGCAGTTCAAGTATTTAGTTTGAAGAAATTTTCCAGCATCCAGGATCGAATGTCAGCAAGGCAAGCATTCAGTTAATGAGTTGCTGCAGCAGATTCCGACGGTTAGGATGACAAAAATAGCTGAGTAGCGTCGGCATAAAGGTGATATCCTATTCGATGGGCCTGAATCACTTTTCCATGAGGTTGAGTATAAATGGGGAACAGCCCATTCGGCAGCACAGGGCCACATAATGCTACACAGTTTATTACACATTTCATTATGACAACCAGTTTACTACCGTCCAGGTTAAAGCTAAGTTTATGACAGTGTTTCCTACTCATGGGATCACTAATTTAGTTATAAATTACAAGAGCTGACAAGGATAAAACACCTAGCCGAAATCACAAGCAAGCAGTCGCAGCATCGCCGTCTTTGCCAGGACATGAAAATCGTTTGGCGGCTTCTATTTAGGGCAGCCATCCTGCCGATTCTCGAGTCACCTCATTTATATAGCAGTAGAAGAGCCTTTACGGCTATCACCACTGCTAGCAGTGGGTAATATGCACCGGTTGCGCACTGCAGGACTCAAAACCCATGACCCGAGTCGTTCAGAGCGAGCCCATCACCCCTGGAGGAAAGCACATCCGGGAGTGCCGCTGAGTAAAATATGCAACCAAGGTAAGTCATTTTCGTTATAAAAGGTTACCTTGCCTTTTGCAAATCATTAACTCGTACCGCCCACTTTTCAGAATCTAACTAACTGCTTACCTACACATCGTACAGACCTAAAATCCTTTGGAGAGCCTTTGGTTCGCATGCTCCCAAAGCCTGGAACTCACTCCCGACTTACACCATGATATCTCCTGACTTGGCCACATTTTAAAAGAAACTAAAAACGCATCTATTTATCACGGATTAATGGGTTCCTGCTATTCAACCTTAATGTATTTATGGGTGCTGACACTGTGCATGCTGCCACTAACCATACTTGCATGCTGACCCTGTGCATGTCACCCCTAACCATGTTATTCTTGTTGTTTATTGAGCATGCTACCACTAACCATCTGATCGTGCTTCCTTTGCAGTAAATGTTAGGTGCATAGAAAAAGATCGAATTTTCTTTTATGTTCTGACACCTGGCTAAAGTCGACGAAGTCTGCTATTTATTGCTGGTTATTTCTACTGGTTATTTTTAATACAACCTTAAACAAACTTCTCATTTTTCATACTTCGAGATAGTTGAAACCTGATGGCGGATTACCGTTCGTTGTCATTCACACCTCATTTCATTTCAAGCCTTCTTCGGCTGAGCCGAATCCTTGGAATCTCTGGCTCTTTGCCCAGCTAGCGGCGAGTTGCCGATGGCTGCGGTAATGTATCACTCAGACGGTAATCCCAGCTTCACCCCTCACTTTTCTGATTTTCTCAATTTTTTGCTCTAGAAATTCCCCATTTCTCACATTAAAGTGATTTCAAAATATATTTTGACACAAGATCCGGTGTTTAATTTTGTTCATTCTCACCATAAATAATGAGAGTAAATCTCGTCCAGTCTATTTTTGTCACCTATTGAAGACATTTGAACGAGTTGTAGCCTAATAACTAAACGATTACACAAGTTCATCAGATCTTGCTAGCAAGACCCAAGTCGGGATTTGGAGCTAACCATTCCCAAGAAACTGCTCAGTTGCAGGTTTACAATACATCAACAATGCTTATAAAGGTAGGGCATCTCTGCTAGTTCTCCTAGATCTTAGAAGCATTGAATAATACTAATTAGATTTTAGATTAGCGATATATTAGATTTTAGATAATAGATTAGCGTTTGCATAGTACCCAAGGAGAACTTAATCTCTGTTCAGATGCTTTACAACAAGCTGCAAGAGAATCAATACCTAAGGGTTAGCAACATGCTATGCATCAAACATGTAAAAGCAGAGAAGTGTTATGCTTAGACTAGCATGCTAGAGCAAACATGAAGACTCTCTTGGCCATGGGTTAGTAGGACACACACACACACACGGACACACGGACACACACACACACACACACACACACACACACACACACACACACACACACACACACACACACACACACACACACGTGTGTGTGCACTGAATCATAATACACAGGTATTGAAACAAAGCAGAGCGAAATAAAATAAAACAGACTAGTTCACTGAGGCAAAGGGAAAGCTGATCAGAACATATGCATCTTTAGATCAGACTTAAGAGATGCAAGGTCAAGGAAAGTAGTGAGTGGACCCTACCCGGAAGTGAGCTCCAGACTTTTGGTGCATACGAGCTGAAGGCTCGACCCTGAAGTTTTCAATTTAATGCAAAGAACAGCAAGACGACTGAATGTTGAAGAGTGGGTGGTGCTAGAACACACCGAAGGAGCAAGGAGGTCGGATAGGTAGTCGGGCGCAATCGAGCGATGCGACCTGTAAGCCAGACTGAGAGTGAAATTGATTCGATTCTTGACAGTGAGTCAGAGAAGTTTAGGCATGCCTCATTAAAGATGTCTGTGTGTAGATGTAAATGGCTGACAGTCGTGCATGCACTTAAAGTAAGGAGTACCTCAGGGTTCGGTCTTAGGCCCCCTTTTTTCACCATCTATACTCCCCTAATATGGCCAATGCAATCGTCGCCAGACAATGTTGGCTTTATTTCTATGCCAATGACACGCAGCTCTGCACATCCTCCGAACCTTCAGACTTGCGCTGCATACAACTCACTTATCTCCCCTTGAAGCCTGCGAACGACATTTGCACTTGTATGACCTAACTTCCTGAACCTTGACCACAGTAAGACCAACCTAGCAGTCGTGGCAAGCCTAGACCAACACTCAAACTAGAAGATCTCGCCCTCAAGATTTGTTTATCTAATATCACTCCAGTGACGTCTTCACATAATCTGGGCGTGCTGTTCCAAAACGACTTGTCATTAGATGAGCACGTTTCTTCCATTGTCAAGTCGGCTGACTTCCTGTGAAAGAATATTGTCACAATTAGGCCCAGCTTTGAGAAGAGTATCACAGATAATTAAGCTGTTTACGACATCGGGATTATATTGCATCGCCTCCAATTCAGCCGCTCCTCTGGTCTGTCGGCAACGGAATTGCTACCACATCAAACCATTTCTTTCTCTCGTTGGCCTAGAGGTCGCTTGATTGGCTTGCACCAGCCAACCTACCTGGCCTCCTAGGTCTGTCAGCACCTTCTCGAACCACCCGATGCCTCGACGACTTCCAGTCGGTTCGCCATGACTGGCAATTGAAATTGAAATCTTTTGGTGACCGGGCCTTCAGCTCACATGCACGAGATGTCTGTAACTCGCTCTCAGGTTCTGTCACCAGCTCAATTGAATTTGCATTATTTAAGCCTCCAGCCAAGGAGTGCTCCGCCAAGCTTTGCCTGAGCCTCAATGCACTTATAATTTGTCCTATTTACTGTTGCATGCTCACCTGTGGACGATGCAGAGCTGAGACCATGAGCAAGGTCTTTTCGTGAGCTTTTGCACGCTGGTCTAAGCTTGATACCTCGCACCATGCCTTGGTTATCGCTTTGCTTACAGCTAGCTGTAAAGTGCCTGAATAGAGATTTGGTACTCTGAGAACGCTCCCTATACAAACGACTTATTACTACTATTATTACCGACAGCCTTGGACCTGCAGAGCACAATTAATAACGATAAGAAGAAATCATTTTTGGACGATGTTTAAATGCCATCAGACCTCAGGTGTTCAATAAAGGAGCCTGCTACTAACTCAATCCGAGGCTTCTTTGACACGGTGGCAATGCCACAACCAACACTGAACTGCTCGCACACCTTTTCGAGAGACAGAGAGAGAGAGAGAGAGAGAGAGAGAGAGAGAGAGAGAGAGAGAGAGAGAGAGAGAGAGAGAGAGAGAGAGACAGAGAGAGTCTGTACGTAAACAGCAGATAGCATTATGCTAGCAGTCCGAAGGCACTGCTAGCCAAAAACTGAAACCAAAACAGAAATTGTGTGTGACAAAGTCACGAGCACATCGTCAGAAAACAGAAAACGTCGGGTCGATTTCTGCATCAAGTAAAGAACACTCAACGACGAAATTGTGCGGATAGAAGGTCGGCAAGTGAGTGCACTCAGCCTAGCTGTGAGCGCGCTGGCATAGTACGAGAGCAGACAACCGGAACCAACAGGCTCGTGGCAACTGACTTGAGTGACGGCCAAGTCATTGAACAACTAAGAAACTTTCTAGCATGATTTGGCACAAAAGCCTGCCCCCAGAGCATGCAACGTCGGCACAATCGATTTGGACCACGACTGTTACAGTACCACTTCCGATCTACATAGTCGTGTCCTTGAGCTGCTACGTTAAGAGCAGGCAACAGTCAATGCGACAGGCAGTGGCACTAGGCCCTCTCAGCATAACAGTGAGCAGAAGTGGGCTGAAGTGAACTGCACATGCATGAGTCGGGCGACTCACCGTAAAGTGGGAGGGGGCGATGAGCTTGTATCAAAATACAGAATAAGCATCAAGTATGGGCCAAATGAAAGCCTATGAGCTCACGAAGGCACACAAAGTGGTAATAAATGAGGTCCACTAACAAACTTACAGAACGTTGGGCTGCCGGTTCCACCGAAACTCCTTAAAGCCTCCCTCCGGGGTCATGAAAGCGAGCAAGTTCTGAAGAGCTGAAAAAAGACGTACGAACAGTTGGCGTAGCAGGTCAAGTACGCACGAGCCCGAGCCAGGATCGAGACTAGTTAATAAAAAAATATATATACATACATACACATAAGAGTATATGGACACATACGCATATAGTGTTTATGAGCGCATGCAATATATATTTACTTCGTGTATATACACTAAACAAATGCAGATGTAATCAACGAGAGCACAATTATGTGCTGTCCACGGCATAATACAAGTGTGGCTAGAGTGTGCAACAATCACGCAACACAGTGCCAACTTGGAGTGGGCCTTGCATAAGTCGAGAAAGTCAGCTGGTATTTACCTATGTTGAGGCTGTACGCAATGGACGACAGCTGATCAGAGGAGACACTTGCAATCGACCGTAGCATCTTGAGGGTATACACGTTAGCAGCCAAGTTGTACAGAGCCTGTGTTGCCGAACCATAAGGGCGGCCCAACAGGTTCTGAGCCGTCAGGAAATTATTCGCATAAGGAAAAAACGACACACCGACAATGTCACCTAGAAGGAAAAGGTCAAACGCAAATAGCACACGGTGCGACACACGACAGAGCATCATCGATGCTCTATAACTATTTTCATTACTTACTAATGCTACACGATACACGGAAAGAACTTGAGGCACATTCATGCCCATCGGAGTCCAGTCCGGCGTGAACAGCCACACCACGGCTCAACCGTTGTGCAGCTGTGCCTACTAGTCTCTGCGGCGGCTGAGACGAGCAAGCGGGTTCGGTACAAAGTGTCCAACGAGGGGGAGGGGTAGGGGAGGGGGCAACCACAGCCAGCTGCCAAAGCCTTTTCAGAGATCGAAGGTCAGAAGTCGAAAGAACTGATACCATCAAGTCGGCTCTCGTGTGCGTGACCTATGCATGCGACAACACGGCAGCCATATACCCTGTCGGGTGCACCAGCCGTGTGCACTATTTTCGTAACTTCCATTTCAGTAATCGTGCATAAAGCTTGATTGTGCAGTCATCCCCATCGCAGTGAATCCGGCTGCTGGATATCGTTTCCACATTTTCCATTAATAGTAGCTTGTCCACAGGTACTGTAGAACTGACCGGTCTGCACCAGATTTCAGGTGCACTCTTGCCAAGCTGGTTGGGCACAGTGGTTAAGGTGCTCGCCCCAACCGAGGTCAAGGTGAATATATTTGATGACAGAGGTCGTGGGCTCGAGCCCCGTGGCGCGTGTGAAGCGCCTGAATGGAGATTAAGCTCTACTGGAGTGCTATACAGATGAATTATTGTTATCATCAACGCGGCATACTATCATTCTCCCCCGAACGAGGAATCGGCCATGGAGTCTGAGCCGCCAGCACCTGGCTGGCAGCTTGCAAGCGCATATTTTCGAGCACAATAACAACCTATTCTTTTTAGCAGCAGGCCGAAATGAGTTAAAAGGTAGGAGACCTCGAGCATCGTCAGTCGCGAAGTGCACTTTATACCGACCTACACAAGAGAATCTACCAGGGAGGTTTTCACTGAGCATTTAACAGCAGTTATAGTTAACAGCACTTTCATACCACACGGGCTCTACCTCACATAGGGCATACTTCAATGCACAAGACTCGTACGACTTCGAGAAGCACTTCGATAGGAGATGTGGACGAGTGCTGGTGGTAAGCAGGCACGCGCTTACAGCCGTTAGGGCAGCGCAAGTATCGGCAGCCTCGGGCGAGAAATCAGACAAGGAGCACCAAATGTGGGACCCCCGGACTGCATAGCAGACATTATAGGCGTCACTGCCTACAGACTAAACGATGCTTCGCCGGGGGCAGATTAAGCTGAGACACGAGATCACAAGAAACAGACCCGAGTTGGGCCGGCAGCTCATGGCAAATGGCAAGGGGCAACAGGGCCGACAGGAGAGAAGCAAAGAATCCAAGAGATGGTATCACTACACATCAGCCACCATCACCACCATGTGAAGGAGCAGCAGTGCATGGCAGGATCACACGACGATCAAATTCGACGAAGGAGGCACGAGAAAAAGGCCAAGCCAAAGCCAAGAGCTCTACTTACAACGTACAGTGAGCCTGTGCGGGTTGAGAGTGAGCAAGACGGAATCGAGTGCAGGCAAACCGCCCGGTGGGGGGGAGGGCCACGAGCACCGTCACTGCACTTGAAAAACGCTTGAGAGAAACCGCACCCCTGCCCGATCCACACTCGGTGGAAGGAGTGGTTACCTCACCCACAAGCGCCCCACTCACCGATGATGCTAAGTGTCGCGTTCGGCGAGCCGGGCACGTAGAGCAAGTCTCGCGTCTCGGGCTGCAGGAAGCTCTCCTCCACCTGTATGCGCCAGTGAGGCGTGTACACGGACGGCGCTCTCTGCAAGTCCACCTGGTAGTTCGTCACGTAGTACTCAGGCACGCCGTTCCACTGCAAAGGTCGGCAGAGGCGACGTCGAATGATGCTGCTGCTGCTGCTGCAAAGGTCTCTCATCGACGCCATCTGCTTCAGCTCCTGCCTAACCTTCCCTAACCTCTTAAATTAAATGATGATGAAACTACCTTACTAATTATGGGCAAACCAAGTGTGATTCAGAAATTGGAAGGGCTAACGCTCAAAATCGGCTCTGCCAGCATATCTTCTGTGGAATCTGCACGAAATCTAGGCGTCAAGTTCCAAAGTCACCGTTCGTTGGATGACCACATCAGCTCCACGATCAAGACTGCCCACTTCCACAATGCTCAAAATCGGGCTTGTTTAGATAGGGATACCAGATCTAAGTTGGTCCATGCATTTGTGACATCCCGTCTTGACTTCTGCAACTCACTGCTTGCTGGCATACCGGCATGTGCAATCAGGCGCTTACAGCTGGTGCTAACCTCTGCAGCTAGGTTTGTCTGTAGTGAGCGGCGCAGTTGCCACATCACACCACTTCTTGCCGACCTGCGCTGGCTACCGGTCAAGCAACAGATCGACTTCAAGGTTTCGTCGCTCACTTTTAGGTCCCTTCATTCTTTGGCTCCAGGCTACTTATGATATATAAAAAAATATATATATATAATTTATTTGCGTAACGCCCCAAGAGAACTTAATCTCTATTCAGTCGCTTCACATATGCCTCGTGGCTCGAGCTCACGACCTCCGCCAGACCTTGGTCGGGGCAAGCACCTTAACTGCTGGACCAAACCAGCTCGATCTACTGCCGCACCAGGCTAAGCTTCGTTCCACCTGCTTTTCGGAAACTAACTGATTACCTATACCTCGTGCAAACCTCAAATCCTTTGGAGACCGTGCATTTAGTTCGTATGCTCCCAAAGCCTGGAACTCACTCCCAACTTGCGTCACGACATCCACTGACTTGACCACATTTTAAAAGAAATTTAAAAACGCCCCCTATTTATGACAGCATTTAGTGGGGACTAACCACAATTGCATGCTTACCCTGTGCATGTCACCCCTAACCATATTATTAATGTTGTTTATCAAGCATGATATTTGATCGTGTTTGCTTTGCAGGAAATGTAAAGCGCTTAGAATGAGATATAGTTCTCTGAGGGCACTTTATCAAGTGCATTACTATTATTATTATTATTATTATTATTATTATTATTATTATTATTATTATTATTAGTATTACCCCTGTGCCTACCCTTAGTCCTTCTCCCACCGAACACAGTGAGCGTGCTGTCTGCCTGCCTGCGAGTCATTAGAAAACCGGCACCTCGAGGGCCGGACGGCGGCCGATGGACGACGGAAGCATAACTAGGAATCTCGTGACAAGAAAAGGAAAATAGGCCAGCAAAAGAAGGCCTGCCGTCGTTGCGTTTCCTATTGGCTGCCAGCATTGGGCAGCCAATGGACAGGCAGGACCACCAAGCGCAATCGGGCAGATCACGGCACGTGGTCAGCCCATAGTCAGCAGGTGCATACCTGGCAACTGCTTTCGCACACTACATGGACGTCCAATCACATCGCATCGCAAGTGATGAGCTCGATGTTAGAAAATGCAACGACAGCATCTAATCACATCGAATAAAAACGGCGAGCAAGGAAGATTGAATTGAATCGAAGAGTGAATAAAGGCTGCCAGGATGCTTCGAGAGGCGCTCGCCAGAGGCACGAGGCACCGCCGCCCCGGCCCGTGCGAGATGGGGCGTGCAGAGTGAAGGCGGGGAGCTGCAGGGCCGCGAGTGCGCACCTCGACGTAGAGCGAGTGCGTGACGTAGTCACCGCCGAAGAAGCACGTCGCACTGATGCTGATCTCCATGTAGCCAGTGCGCGAGGGCACCACCGGGTAGTTGAGCTGTCGGTTCGTGCCCGGATAGACGTTGATCAGCACCTGGTGGTCGCCGCTCGACAGACGAGGCGCGTACGAGCTGACGATGCCGAACTCCTCCACGTTGACAAACTTGTAGTCGGGCGACGAGTGCAGCGTCACGAGGATGTCGAGCTCCTCCTCCCAGTAGTTGAAGACACTGACACGCAGCCCTATCTGCTCGCCGGCTTGCGCCATCGAGGGCCCTTGTATGGTTATGTAGACAGGCCGAACGCCGTCAAACTGGCACCGACGAAGCAAGAGCGGATGCTCAGACCGAACGAATGCTCAAACTGGACTCAAGCGCTCGGACGACACGTGACCGGACATGCAAAAGCGCAAGCACAAGGAGGGGCACGACTGTCTGCTGATAATAGCAGCCACTGGCAGAGCCACTGCAAATCCTGGGCCTGCAGGCTTTTCAGAAGTCTGTTGGCTCCGACCATTAATGAGTAGTCCCACAGTGCCTACGTGGTACGTGAGGGAAGACGATGACATAAAGAGTGTCTTAAGGAAATTCCATAGCCTGGCCACAGGGCTTGCATCATGCATCTTAGGTCATGCACCTCCCCGTTTAAACTCCAAAAAGCAACCAGGTCAAGGCCGTTTATAAGTAAGGAGACAGTTTTTGTAGCTCACTCAAAGCCAAAGCGGCACATGGCAGCCAATAGACTTCGTCTCACACGACAAAGAAATTGAAATAGCTGAGTCATGAGGACAGTCGAGCAAGCAAGTAGCATGGAGGTGGCATCCCAGGACGGCTCGAAAGGACGTGCCACAGTCGGCAGCAGGAAAATAGATGTCGTTGTTCAAGAATTGTGGTAGTGAGTTCCCCAGTTCAGAAGCGATGTGAACGAATCGGAAATAGAAGAGAAGACACCTGGTGGACACAATGTGGCAGTGAGTTTCACAGTCCAAGACCAACGAAGAGCAAAAGCTTCTGCCGCCAACGGTTTTTACGTGGAAGAATGGAACAGCTAACTTATTGTCGTGAGAGTGCAAGGAGTATTAAGGATCTAATCCCCACTGCCACTTATGGGCTCGAAGTAAGAATTTTGCTCTGCGTCAGCTAATAAACCCGCAAAACAGCAAAACAATCCTCAGCAAAACAGGCACGTAGCTGAACTTCTTGGGTTAAAAACAACATATGTATGCATGCAAGCATGTAGGTATGTAACCCACCGGTCTTATTGAGCACCCCTGTAGAGATTTAAGTTTTTTTTTGGTAGTCCTGCCAATACTGAATATACATCGGTTCAACGTAGACAGAGTCAGAAAGTGCATAATATCGTTGGGCAGTAACCTCAGTAACAAGGTGTGTAGTCTCAGTGCTGCAGCACAAGGTTTCTAGTCTTTCGTTGACAGTTCAGCAGCAGCATCAGCAGGTAGTGCGACAAATCAACTCATCAGCAGCTTCTGTTAATGGCCGACTGTCCGAAGCACTAGCAAAGTGGGGAAAAAGGCGGGTTTTTAGAAGCCTGAACACCACCGATCGAATCGCTTGGTCGAACCTCGGTGGCTTTAATTCCAGCTCCATAACATCATCATCACAGAGGCTCTGTTTAACTGCAGGCAGAAAGAAGGTAACTGCAGTCATACCGAAATGAGCCGGTTCACAATTAAAGTCGTGTTCTTCTATTGGATACAGAATTTCTGCAGTTTTGTTTTTGGATAACCAGCAACAACCGATGGGCAATCGCTCTCGGCTGCTGCTGCTCCTTTAGCAGCCGGCTGCAAGTCGAGCTGCTGAGCTGCATGTCAAGCTGCTGAAAGCCTCGGGCGAGAGGAGAGGCAAGGCGAACGGAGCAGCGGACCTGTGGTGCTCATGTTAGGAGCAAAAGAGCCAGCCAACCGCATTAGCCCCGAGCTGCTGCATCGCGCCGAGCGGCCGGTCGCATAGCAGCAGGCTGCGGGCACTGTGCCGAGCTTAGCTTCGGCAGCGACCAGTCACCCGCGGTCGCCTAGCAACTTACCAGACCCACTTGCGGCATGATGGCGAGGCCGGAATCCTTGTTCATGGCAAAGCCGCTCACCACCCACGATGTGGGAAACTTGGGTATGGGCACGCGTATCTGCACGGCGCCGTCGGGTTTCACGAACTGGTCGTTCCACATGAACGAGCCGTCGAGATAGAAGTTGCCTATGTGGCGATAGCGCCACAGCGGGTAGCCCCTCGGGTAGTACGGGTAGCCGTTGCCCAGGTACGGCTCATCCAGCACCACGTCCTTCGTCTCGTTCTTGATGTCGCCTGCAGCACGGAAGCCAGGCTCACGGCACCAGGGACGAGTGGCATGGCGGCAGGCGAAGCAGCAGTTGCAGCAACGGCACCAGCCACAGCATAAGCAGCACGGGCAGCATCAGCAGAACGAGCAGCAGCAACTCGAGGGATTAGCAGAATGTGCGGTGGCGGCAGCAGCAGCAACCACGGCAGCTGCTCGAAGGTGGCGCAGCAGCTTCACGACAGCTTTGCTGGCCACGAGCCGTAGCACGAAGAGCTGAGGAGCCTGGCTGCCACGTGCTTACATCCCATCTCGTCCATCTGGTCGACGGAGCAGTCGAAGAAGCCGTTGCACACTCCCTTGAAGCTGTAGCAGCTCCTACCGTCCATGCACGGGAAGTAGCCCTGAGACCGGTTGCACAACGTGTAGACGGCCGACACGTTCGCGTCTGTGAAGACGTACAGGCCGGCGAACTGCAACGTTCGAGCGAGGTGATGGACACTTTATGTATTTTCTTTGGTTGTAAGAACGAACTCACGTCGCACAGGGGGCTCAGCCCCAGGTCCAGGCCCCTTTCCCCGTAAATCGAGCGCGGAGGCGACGCGACGGCATCCGTGGATGGGGCGACGTACGAAGAAAGTAGTGTTGGCATCGTAGCCATATGAAGGCGTGCTGGCGTAGTAGGTACTGTCGATCTGGCCATTGCGGTAAAACCGGGAGTTGATGCTGGTATTGGCCGGGCTGTCGTACGAGTACAACTCCTGGTTAACCTGCAAGAAGAACCGGCGCCTTTTCGGTGCAGGCGAGCCCACGTGCCCAATCGCACACGCATGCAGCTACTCCTGCATGTGTGGCCTCGGGCGATCGGGAGGCAGTTGGAGCTGACGACCGTGGCACAGGAGAATTGATGCAATCGGCTGCACACCTCATCCCACGTCAAGCCGTTCCTAGCACCGAGCTGATACAGGCTGTACTCGATGGCAGAGAAGGCCACGTATGACAGCGGATCGGCTTTGGCGATGATTTCCACTGTGTTGTAGCTGAAGTCCTTCCCTCGGTTGAATTTCACCGACATCTGAGCGTGGCAGAAATACCGGCGGTGGATCTCCACGATGATGGCGCCAGGCTCTATGCAGGGACAAAGGCTTGGGCTTCGAGGGTTGGCAGGCCCTAACGGGTTGAGGACACCCAAGACGTACAAAGAAGTGGATCTGATGGCGTCTATGCACCGCGCACGGTGTCTAACTTACCTGGTGCATCCGAGTTCCGTTCACAAAGAAGTTGAAACTGTCTACCACTACCTGGTTGTCGGGGGCTATGAGATAGGCGATGATCCGAGCACTGGGTACCATGTCGCGCGAGACAGCGACCGAGAAAATCTTCTGCTTGGCATACATCTTCAGTGTGTCACTGACAATAATATTGCCACCAGCCACAATCTAAAAAATGACACGAGCATTGGCATTTGTAATAGCAGCAGTGCCCTGTCAAGTAACAGTTCAAAGGATGACTTGACACACTGCAGTATTACTGAAGCCCTTACATGGTAATAAATCTTGTCAATGAATGCATTAGTTTTAACCGTGAAGATCATGTACTCATTAACGAGTGGCCTGTCTGATGTTGCAACGATCTGGATGTAGTAGTTGTTGGGGGTCCAGAACTTGCTAGCACGTAGCTCCTGCAGTGTGTCCGCATTGTCCTCATACGTAGCCTGAAAGATACAAGAGCAATGCTGATGTATCTCGCGAGTCACCAGCTAGCATCAAACGCCATCTCAACTGGTGGCAAAATGTATAGGCCTCAGTGATTTCAGCCAACAAAACCAACATCACCACATGTCAGTCACACAGTTCTAGACTCATTTCGTGCTCGCTTCCAAACGGCAGGCCCTTTATTGTTCGTACTATCCCTCTACATTTTCCCCAACGGCCCTATCATACAAATAACATGAGTTATAGTTGGGCAGCCACGGCTCCTCAGCACAAGGACAGTTTGAAACGGTTGCACGAGCGTGATGTGGAACGCCGATGCTAGAGTAAAGCACATGAAGCCGAGCTGCCTTCGTTTGAGCTTTTTCTTTTCACTCAAGTGATGGAAGACGGAGGTGCCTGCATCCGATCGAGAATCACGAGCGTGGCACAGGGTTAAGTTGGAAGCCGGCGGAACGTGTCCGGCGGGGAGGCATAGAGGGCACAGGTTCGATAGGTGCCATGTTCACTTATGATTTGTGGTGGGGGAGGTCCTTGGAATGGCCACGGTGCCATGCAAGAGATGCCCCTCTAACACCTCCTCGGTCACTGGACCAAAGCAAACAAAATGGTTTTATACCTCCCACTCACGAAAGCATTAACATCACATTTGGACGTCACATTTTAGAAGCGGCAGTAGCAACCATACTCGTGTAATGCCACATCATTGCGTCTTGCAAGCCCAAACAATTGATTACGGTCAGATCGAGTGTCACATAACACAACATGCCACACGGGTGCTTCACAGATGTTAGACACAGACTATTTGCTACAACAGGCAGAAAAACGATGCTTACCCTAACGATGATCAGTGTTGCATCGGCTGCAGGAGTTATGACATAGTCAATGACACTGGAACTTGGGAAGTCGATCTTCGAAAAGTCGGTCAGGTCGGCGTTATTTAAGCGATTCTGCACCACCCGGATATACACTGTCCGGTTTTCATAGTCCGGGTCGATAGGCGAGCCATCGTTGCGCATGCCGGCTAGCTGCAAATTTTAATCATAAATCAGGAATCACAGGCAAATGTGACCACAAGCACAGCTGAGGCATCGAGAAGGACCAGGCATGCACCAGGCACGGCCAAACCATCAAATACCAACTGCCATTAGCAGCTCGTACCGAGCTGAGCTAAGTGTGGCAGCACAGGCCTCCTTCTGCAGCCAGGTCCCTTCCACGTCGACGAGATCCCACAGTCACTTCTTTAGTTTGATGCCTAATGGACAACAGATGATTTAGCTTTCGGCCAAACGCTGCGGCAGAACTAACTTTCACGATTCCCATGTATCGAAACTATATTTTCTCCTGCTACCGACTCTGGCGGCAATTCCTTTCCAGAGGTTATTTGTTGCTAATCCCTAGATACTGAGCTCTTCCTCCTTTCTTCCTGCTCCGTTGTCCATTTATTTTATTTTCGCAAGGCATAGGGTACTGGCTACCGAGTGCACGTCCAATGCAGAAGTTTGGCTGTGGGTGTACAACAGAAATTCTCTATCGGAAGAGCCACTTAGTTCATACGGCTTGGCCGCATAGACGAACTCGTTCATGCTTACCCACATACTCGCTTGCATGTACACATCAATGCTGGAGCAAGAATGGCACCAGTATGAGGACAAAAAGATGCTTCGTTTGCAGCTCGTTGTCGAGAGTCCCATGCAATTTTTTTATGCCACTACACCATCGAGCTCGAGACTTAGCAAGCGACTACAGCACGCACACACTCCCGTCCATTGATGATGCAACTCAACAGAGGCATCGTCTGCATGCGTGCACAGCCATCGATCCACAAACCGCAATTCCCAGACAGGAACTTGTTCGGTAAGCAAGCCTTCAGCTCATCGTGCCTCGCACGCAAAAGCAGCATGCAAGCAGTGAGGGCAGCGCGGCGCGGCAAGCTCGAAAAACTTCAGGCTTTGATCTGGCAACTGACCGAGCTCTGAGAGCCGAGTACCAATAGCAGACTTTCGAATTCATTGGGATCAATCCGACTAAAGGAGGTCAACAAAGGTCGCGTGCGTGAGTGCGCGCGCACACACACACACACACACACACACACACACACACGCACACACAGACACACACACACAGACACACACACACAGACACACACACACAGACACACACGCACACAGACACACGCACACGCACGCACACACACACACACACATGAACGCTAGTGTGGCTACACTCACTCACTGATGTGACTCGCAAACCTCAGCACTTCCCCCAGCCATAGTGCTAAGTGTAACAGCAGGACTCGACGAATGGCATTCTATGGAACACTTAACGCCCGATGCACCACAGTGGATAGAAGAGACTCCTGCCCAGCGGCAGCGCAGTGGCGTTGCAGAAGGAAGCCGAGCACATGCACCGACAGAACAAAGCAGATCTGCCTTTCTGGGCATGCCATTATGAGAGTCAGCAGAGCCCTAATCACTCTGAAAGAGGGAGAGCAGATGTGGTAAGAGGCATGAGGTGCCCACATAACACTATCACAACCTGGCTTACTGCTACAATGAGTAAAACTAACGATAGCATCGCAATACTAATTAACACCATAATGTGTGGTTTGTGTAGCAGCATTAAAGAACTAAATCTCTATCCAGATGCTTTGCAACATGATGCAACAACCAAGGTTTAACTAACGACATGCAAGGTATCATTCTTCGACAAGCAGGCAAAAGGACACAAGTATCATGCTTAAAACAGCATGAGGACGGACAAAAGAGCACACTCGGGGACAACGGTTAGTAGGATTCCAGTTAGGAGCACGCACTGAATCATGCACAGGTAAGCAAGCAAAAGTAGGCAGGAGCAGAAAAGACAAGTTCAATATTGGCACAGGAAAGCTAAGTGAAACAGCTGCTTCTTTAGCACAGACTTAACTTATGCAGGGTTATCGAAGCTGATGACAAAAGCCCGAGACACGTTCCAGACTGTCGGTGCATACCCACGGTTTACAATAAGATTTCCATCAGTGCAGCACACGGGCATACACAATGGATGGACGGCCAGTGGAACCAAGGCTTCGTCCCACTGCCACACAACAACAGGCTGGGCTCTACGGGAACAGGTGAACGATGAACCGAGGATGAAGCCAGTGTTACTTACATGCACTGTGAAAGGCATGTTTGGCTTGAAGGTCATGACCTTGCCACCGAGCCACTTGAGCTTGATGTACTTGGAATACACCACGGCCGACTGGAAGCCCGTTTCTGTCTTGTTGTAAAACCAGTCGTTAACGTAGGCGGTCACTCGAAGCTCGCGATTCGCCAGGAACAGACCTGCTGCCACGAACAGCTCGTCCCTCGTGAAGACGAAGTCGCAGCGGCTGTCAAACTGCAGGCAGACGGTATACCAAGCAGTCATGCAGCTGCAAGAAACAAACGGCAGGAAGCACATTTATGCCAGTCATCTTTCTGCTCCCACTAGGCCACTTACGAAAGGTATCAAGCGAACGATTTGGGGAATCCGGGAGTTGTCTGTCGTTGCCAGCTGGCCAATGGACAAGATCTGCAGTATGATGGTGGCGTTTCCCACTGTTCCTCGACCGGTCGTGTGACTAGAACGAAGGAAGGCCGCACACTTCGAAAGAGGGCTCGACGCTAGCCGAGGCGGCGCCAGTGGCAGAATGGCGCCTGCGCAGCGGCAGCTTGCGTCCAGCAGCCGGGCTGAGTCTTACTTGGAAGCCACTTGACCAGCCAAACCGAACAAGTTGTCTTCCATCATGTACGTCGGCATGCTGACGTTGACGTACAGCAGGCGGTCATCTACATACACGCGCACATTGAAGGCGGAGAGCAAAACGCATGTGCACCCGTTGCTGCCACGAGGGCGGAGGCATGGGCCACGGTCTGCTCTGCTCCCTGCTTGAGTCTCGCGAGCACGATCGAGCGGCTATGGTTTTTGCAAAGACAGCTGCTGATTGGCCGGTTCTTCCTATTGGCTATGCTGCAGCATTCACACTGCACCGACCCCGCTACGCACATCATCGCATGCAAGCATCCGACTAGAAAGTGGGCAAGCCGGCATCATCGGCGACTCTTTTCACCTCACATTACACATGGGGGGGGGGTGCGACGGCTATCAGAGCGCATCGCTTCGGATGCTCTCCTAGGCTGCAGCCCGAGGTTTCAACAATCAAGAAATGCTAATCTCGGCGCAGCTGCGTGGCTTACAGAATTCTTGAACGATAAACGTTCGGTTATAGCGCTGGTTCTACAAGAGAAATGTGCTCCGAGATTGTACAAGCATTGCGCAAGCAGCGATGAGACGTGAGAGATGAGACACAAGCCTCGGCTTGAATCGCAGGAGGCGAGCAGGCCTCCGGCTTGGCTGAGGAGGGGAGAATGCAGCTCGACTCACCAAGCAGTCGACCCAGATTTGCCAGATTCCATAGGTTATGTAGTTAGAGTTCAGCTGATAGTCCGCAGTGACGACTCCTCCCACGTTGGTATGTAGCGCAACAAATCTGCGGGCAATCATGCCGTTGGGGTCCTAAAAGAACGGGCAGCAATAGCACCGAGCGAGCCACTGGTTGCAGGAACAAAAACAGGCCAGCTATTATTGGGGCCAGAGAGGGCAGCTCTTCACAACCGACATCGACTCCAATTTGCAGAGATTCTTTTATGGTAGACGAATAGGTACGTGACTCACTGGGGTCTGCAGCCGGCCAGGCTGCACGGGGAACAGGTCAAATCATAACCTTTTCATTGCAGAGGCTCCAAGCTCAGCGGCAAGGACAGTAACGAGCACATTTACAAGAGCAGCACCCCACCATTAGTTAGAAAGCACTTCCTTGCCGATGAGGTTAAGAAGATTTTAGGTGATGATAGCAGATAGCTACTGCGGCATCTTTGTCTGATGATGCTCGGTTTGGATCGACAGTGTGTGCATGGCACAACATGCTCATTTAATCCCATTCATCTCTGGTAGCCGACCTCTCAGTTGCACCTTGCACCCACCTATTTGCAATTAAAAAAACCAAACCCACGCATTCAAGGGGCACAGAGCACACATTCAGACGGTAAACAGGGTACTGACTCTTGCTCATCCACTGCGTGTGGTCATTTACATAGTGGCCAGCACTTTGAGCCCAACTATGAGAGCTGTGCAACAGCGGCTTCGACAGCTCGATCGGTAGAGCACCATCGGTATAATAGATATCATCGGTATAATAGATCGGTATAATAGATCGGTATAATAGATCGGTATAATAGAGCACCGTCGGTATAATAGATATAATCGGTATAATAGAGCGGTATAATATATATCATCGGTATAATAGATCGGTATAATAGAGCACCGTCGGTATAATAGATATAATCGGTATAATAGAGCACCGTCGGTATAATAGATATAATCGGTATAATAGAGCACCGTCGGTATAATAGATATAATCGGTATAATAGAGCACCGTCGGTATAATAGATATAATCGGTATAATAGAGCACCGTCGGTATAATAGATATAATCGGTATAATAGAGCACCGTCGGTATAATAGATATAATCGGTATAATAGAGCACCATCGGTGGATGATCGAAAGCCAAATCGGTGGAATGGTCGCCCAGGTCGCCAGATCGCTACCCACTCGTGGCGAAATGCTCCCCCCCCCAGCACTCACTCTCACGGCAGACGGCTTTGGGTCGGTGTAACTTTCAATGGAAATGTTGCTTGAGATGTTTGCAGCAGAGCTTAGCATCCTCCGACTGCCAGGAAAGCTAGCAGATGTCAGCCTTACCTACTGCGTACAAGCAATGGGCCACGTGCTCTGGATACTCGTTTCCCACAGGGCTGTTCGACATTCAGGAATGAGAATGGCTGGAGTGGCACGAACATTTACGGCAGCTGCACTCGACTCGTCCTCCACCTTTGCACCTTCTGCTTTTGCTCCAGCTCTCGAGGGCACACGTGAGCCGCACAAACGAGTCCTCGCCGGCTATTACAGGCCCGACTCCTGACCCGATGGTCTCTGGTTTGGGAGGCTCAAACTGCCAATGCCAACTCGACATAGATAGCCCTTTCTAGTGCCTCGACATCCCTATGGGGGTATTGAGCGCTACATAAATCAGGCTCAAGGTTCAGGCAATAGCTTCTATCAAAGCGTCGGCCTAGCAAATCAAGTGACTTTCAGTCTGCCGAATTAGATAGCAGAAAGATTAGATAGCACTAAGAAAGGGTGCAAAGAAACTGAGACTGGCAATCACAAGCAAGCTAGCCTGAGAACAAGTGGTACTGTGGTGAGCTGGGAACTGGAGCTTCTCGAGTTGGGGCCCCTGCAATGGCCTTGGAGGCTACTTGCTATTGCAATGCAGTCATTCGACAGTATGGTGCAGCTAGTATCACACCGAGAACTTTCAAATATGTTAAAACGGCTCACAATAATAATAATAATAATAATACATTTGATATAGCACCTTCGGAGAACTCAATCTCTTTCTAGGTAGAATTCAATCTCTTTCTAGGTACTTTACATGCCGAAAAGCATCATCAAACCAATAAATTTATTCGTTAGAGCTAAATCAATAAATGCAATTTAGTTTTCACAGGGCCATTATCAAACCAAAAAAAAAACTGGACTTCTTCGAACGACTGAAAACAATTACTGGCACCTGTGCAAGAGCACCAAGTCAATATGCTGCACGAGACGACTCTTTTTTCTTGGTAAGCATTGATGGTTTTGGTGATGTGAATGAAATTATCTCCGGCTTAATAGGCAGTTAAGGAGTGTGAGCACATAATCGGCAGCCATGCTTACCACGACGTATATATCGACCGTAGTTGCCACGGCCATCAGGTTGACCTGTACAGGAATGACACGGATGCGCACGAGCTGGCCTTGATGATACAGCGGACGACTAGTCTGTATGAAGACAGACGTTTGCTTGACATCGAAGGTCAGGATAGTGTCATTTTGAAAAACCAAGCCATTTGGAGATCCGTTCGAAAAACCGTTCACCCGAAGTGTATAGTTGGCTGCATACATGTTGACGGGCATCTGCAAGCAAGCGAGGCAGCAATGACAATAATGATGCAAAGCAGCATTCGAGTCGACGTCATTTTGCTGCATGTTACATTTAGCACTGGGAAGAGAATAAACGAGTTGCTGTATCCAAATGACTCAGTGATCACAGAATTCTTTGGCATGTCAAGGAAAAGCAGAATGTTGACTCATTCGATCACCAAACTGACAATCTAAACATGCCGGGCCCGACTGCAATCTCTAGCAGGGTTTGCAGTTCCTCCATTGGCTTCTGAGAACAGTGGAGGCCACACCCACGAGCATAGAGCGACGAAGCACATACACATGCACGCTCATTAACAACGCAGAGCGTGCGCACACGAGCACTAACGTGGCACGTAATTTAAAGATCATGCTCGGGTAGGTAAAGTGGCCAAGTTACGTGTTACAGCCAGAAAGCGCTCAGATGCCCGATGTTAACAGGTAAGGGGGCGTGGCAAGACTAGCATTCTCGTAGCTCACTGGTTGGAGCAATGGCTTAAAACTCTTTGAAAGCCTGGGGTGAAACTTTTCCACTCCTAGTCCCTCTGCAGGCCTGAGTCCAGGGGCAAGTAGCTTGCATTTCACGACCCAAGCCGTGGCTTCAAGCCACACAGACTTTGTGGTGTGCCCACTGACCCTCTCAGATCATTGTTCGGTCTCGTTTACTGTTCCTGCTACCTCGTACGTGCAGGGCAATGTCGAATTTTCCAAACGACGTAACTTACAAAGCATTGACATGGACAAGTTTTTGAAATCTGTTTGTGATGCAGGCCTTCTTGATCTGCATTCAGACTCGACCGGCAGCCTCGATACCCTCACTGATGCGATGAACATGACAGTGCTCTTGACAAGCATGCTCCCGTTCGCTCTATCCGTGTTCAAAGTTGTCGAGATTCCTTTCAATTTACAAGAAACTCCTTAAGATGCGCCGTGTTAAGCGCAGGCTGGAACGTCGTTTCAAGAAATCGGGGTCTGAGGCAGACCTAGTCAATTTTAAAGACTTCCTTCGAGTTTACACCCGAAAGCTTAAAAAAGCCAGGGCTTCTTTTTTCATTAGAAAACTGAGTTCCTGCCAGTCGGACACTAAACAGATTTATAAGACGTAAGCCATATAATAGAGCACCATCGGTGGATGATCGAAAGCCAAATCGGTGGAATGGTCGCCCAGGTCGCCGGATCGCTACCCACTCGTGGCGAAATGTTCCCTCCCCCCCCCCAGCACTCACTCTCACGGCAGACGGCTTTGGGTCGGTGTAACTTTCAATGGAAATGTTGCTTGAGATGTTTGCAGCAGAGCTTAGCATCCTAATTAATTTATTAATTAATTTTAATTTTAATTTAATTATTTTACTGGCAAATGCTGTGAGGTCTGACTCCCCAGATATTAAGGGCTCAGCCAAAAAGTTTTCAGCCTTCTTTACTGAAAAAATTGTGCACATTCGTGCCTCCATTAAGCCCCCTCCGACCAAAGCAATCGCCGTTCCTCAACCTGTGACCTTTCTTAAAAGGTTCTCCAATGTTTCTGCCTGTGATGTGGCTGCCTTAATAAGGTCTAGCAAAAAGAGCTCGTCTCCTGAAGACCCTATACCTTCATCTCTGTGGTCTTCACTGGCAGACCAACTTAGCCCTGCCATAACCAAGATTTTTAATGCTTCTTTGGGAAAAGGGGTCGTCCCCAAGTCCTTCAAATCGGCAATCGTTAGACCTATTCTTAAAAAGCCTGGATTAGACACAGAGGCCCTAGCAAACTATCGTCCAGTTTCCCTTCTTCCGTTATTATCAAGGATCCTTGAAAAAATTGTTGCTAAGCAGCTAGTTGAACATATTGAAAATAATGGAATGTCAGAAACATTTCAATCAGGTTTCAAGAGGCAGCACTCTACTGAAAGTGCTCTCCTCCGTGTTAACAATGACATTCTACGTGGCAACGACGACTGGAATGTCACTGCCCTAGCTCTGCTAGATCTGTCTGCTGCCTTCGACACCATTGATCACGAAGTTCTGCTTGAACGACTGAGAACAACGATCGGTCTGGCAGACGAAGCACTGGCGTGGTTTAAATCATACTTGTCTGGTCGTGTTCAATCCGTGTCGTGTGGGGGTCAGGTCTCAGGCAAGAGAAGGGTCACCTGTGGAGTCCCTCAAGGGTCTGTACTTGGTCCCTTGCTGTTCTCCATTTATACGCAACCTCTGGGAAAAGTGATTAAGGCCCGTGGAATAGGATATCACTTCTATGCTGACGATACTCAGTTGTATTTGTCATTTAAACCGTCGGAATCTGCTGCAGCAACTGAGAAACTGAATGCTTGCCTTGCCGATATTCGATCCTGGATGTCGGAAAACTTCCTGAAATTAAATGACGATAAAACCGAACTGCTTCTCATAGGACACCCTAAGCGTGTGGCCGGATTAAAAGGCTTTGCTGTTCTAATAGGTGATGCTATTGTGCGACCTTCACCACGTGCTCGAAATCTAGGTGTCGTGTTCGACAGCTGCCTCAATTTCAAAAGCTTCATTCAGAAGACTGCCTCTACAGCTAGCCATCACATCCGATCCCTATCCAAGATTAGAAGCTGTCTCCCACAGTGGCTTGTAAAAAATTTAACTAGCTCTTTAGTTCTGTCTCGGCTTGATTATTGTAATTCCCTTTTGGCTGGGCTACCAAAGAAAGCTATTATGCCACTACAGCGGACTATGAATATGGCTGCAAGGCTGGTCTTCAAGTCCCAGCGGTTTGAGCACGTGTCACCTTTGCTGAAAGAGCTAGGATGGTTGCCGGTTGAGCAGAGGATACAGAGCAAAGTTCTTACACTGACCAACAAGGCCTGCAACGGCTTGGCTCCTTCGTACCTAGCTGAACTGCTGCATCAGTTTCAGCCTGTTCGCGCCCTCAGGTCCTGTGTGGACAATAAATTAGCTGTCCCATTCCTCCGCTTAAAGACAGTTGGCGACAGAAGCTTTAGCTCTGCAGGTCCTAGACTGTGGAACTCGCTTCCACAATTCTTACGCAACGACAACTACTCTCCAACTGCCGACTATGGCACATCTTTATCAGCGGTCCTGAACTGCTACTTCTATGCTACTCACTACCTCAGCTGCTCTCCTGACTCTGCTATGCTTCCCACTTTCTCTTTGTTGCGTGAGACGAAGTCTGTTGGCTACCGAATGCGTACCGAAAGCCGCTTAGGCTGTGAGTGCGCTATACAAAACTCTCCTGCGTAACAGCCACATGGTCTTGGCTCCTCTCTTCTCAGGCTCACACTAGTGAATTGACCAGTGGCTTCAGACAAACAAACAATATATCGGCTGCCGGTAGATAGCACAGTTTTCCGGAAGTAACCACTCAGCTGTGATGTCATGCAGCTGTCGATCACCAATGCTCTTGAGCGTCAGGTGGTGACAAAATCCACCGAACAGCACTGGTAGCAAACGGAAAGGCTCTCACAGCATGTAACTGCAGGGATGCAGACATTACAGCGGCCAGGGCAGGAGTGAGGAGAAGGGTGTGGAGGGATAACGTTGCATTGATCTGTTGCTGCCATGCATAACTAACATCATTAATATGTCATTAGCCTCAGATCATGTCCCAGCACCTTTCAAAAAAGCTGTAGTCAGGCCACTTCTCAAGAAAGCTACACTAGACCAAGAGAACTTGAGCAACTAACGCCCAGTCTCCCTTCTACCATTCCTATCAAAGATACTGGAACGGGTCGTGGCGAACCAGCTGAACATGTATATCGAAACCTCACACCTTGCTAGTAAGTTCCAGTCTGGCTTTAGAGCTAATCACTCCACAGGGTCAGCACTGCTTAGGGTGTACAACGACCTACTTAGGAATGCAGACATGGGTAGAGTGTCTCTGCTTGTTTTGCTCGATCTTTCGGCAGCTTTTGATACCATCGATCACAAAGTTCTTCTAGAGCGCCTCTCATCTCGCTTGGGCATCACTGGCACTGCTCTACAATGGTTCAGGTCCTATCTCAGTGGGAGACTCCAGAGTATTGACGTGAATGGACAAAGATCATCCGAGGTACCTCTGAAATTCGGGGTACCTCAGGGCTCCGTGCTAGGTTCGGTTCTTTCCACGGTTTATACTCTCCCCTCTTGCCGAAGTGATTGCCAAGCACAATCTAGGCTTTCACTTCTATGCGGATGACACTCAGCGGTACCTTTGCTTTGATCCCTCCCAGCCTTCGAGCACCTCAAATTCTCTCAACTCACTTGCTGCATGTATTGATGACATCTGCACATGGATGGCAACAAATTTTGTAAAACTAAACGATGATAAAACCAACTTACTAGTTATGGGCAAACCCAGTGTGATTCACAAATTGGAAAGGCTGAAGCTCAAAATTGGCTCTGCCAGCATATCTCCTGTTGAATCAGCTCGAAATCTAGGTGTCATGTTCCAAAGTGACCCCTCGTTAGACGACCACATCAGCTCCACAGTCAAATCTGCCTACTTTCAGCTACATAACATTGCTAAAATTCGAGCTTGTTTAGATAAGGATACCACGTCTAGGTTGGTCCATGCATTCGTGACATCTCGTCTCGACTTCTGCAACTCACTGCTTGTTGGCCTACCGGCATGTGCGATCAGGCGATTACAGCTGGTGCAAAACTCCGTAGCTAGGCTTGTCTGTCGTGAGCATCGCAGTTGCTACATCACACCACTTCTTGCCGACCTGCACTGGCTCCCAGTCAAGAAACGGATCGACTTCAAGGTTGTATTGCTCACTTTTAGGTCACTTCATTCTTTGGATCCAGCCTATCTCTCAGATCTACTCCCCCACAAGGCCAAACATCGTACCACCTGCTTTTCGGAATCCAACAGTTTACCAATATCTCGTACAAACCTCAAATCCTTTGTAATGTAATCTATCTCCGTCTGTAACTCCACAAAGTCATAAAGACCATGTGGGTGTTATGCAGGAGAGTTTTGCATAGCGCACTCACAGCCTAAGCGGCTTTCGGTATGCATTCGGTACCCAACAGACTTCGTCTCACGAAACAAAGAAAAAGTGGGAAGTATAGCAGAGTCAGGAGAGCAGTTGAGGTAGTGAGTAGCATAGAAGTAGCAGCTCAGGACCGCTGAAAAGGATGTGCCATAGTCGGCAGTAGGAGAGTAGTTGTCGTTTCGTAAGAATTGTGGAAGCGAGTTCCACAGTCTAGGACCTGCAGAGCTAAAACTTCTGTCGCCAACGGTCTTCAAGGGTAGGAATGGTAAAGCTAATTTATTGTCCATACCGGACCTGAGGGCGCGAACAGGCTGAAACTGATGCAGCAGTTCAGCTAGGTACGAAGAAGCCAAGCCGTGGCGGGCCTTGTGGGTCAGCGTAAGAACTTTGCTCTGTGAAGACCGTTCACCTAGTTCGTATGCTCCCAAAACCTGGAACTCCATCCCGACTTACGTCAGAACATCCACTGACTTGACCACATTTAAAATGAACTTAAAACACACCTATTTAAGACAGCATTTAGTGGGTCACTTTGATTCGTCCTTAATGTGCTTATGCGTGCTGACACTGTGTATGCTGCCACTAAGCACATTTGCATGCTGATCCCGTGCATGTCACCTCTAACCATGTTGTTTATTAAGCATGTTATTACTCAACATTCGATCGCATTTCCCTTTGCAGCAAATGTAAAGCGGAGAAAGAGATTGAGTTCTCTGAGGGCACTTTATCAAGTGCATTATTATTATTATTATTATTATTATAAGAACACAGGGAGGGATGAATAGAGAGGAAATGAGGAAAACATGATGGAGAACGAGAGGGCGAAAGAAAAGTGAGATGGAGGGAGAAAGGGTGGGGGTGAAGATGGAGAACAAGCAGAGGAAGATAGAGAGGGCCGCACTTGGGAAAGCGAAACACCGTTGATGAGTAGGCGATCTGCACAACTACCTCCAAAACTCGGCTTAAAAGACATAGTGGCCACAGTGTTTTACTTCGCCTAGTCACTAGCATTTGCTTGCTAACGCAGAGCATTACATCTAACTTCAGATATGGCAGACCTGCTAGCGAGTCCCACGAGTACTGGTTGACATCTCGAGTCTAGCCATGCCTGCCCATAAGGGCCTGCTCTTGCAATGGCTCTTGCTATAATAATAATAATAATAATAATAATAATAATAATAATGCACTTGATAAACCGCTCTCAGAGAACTCAATCTCTTTCTAGGCGCTTATCTCAGCGGGTTCCTGCATTCTGGCAAGCTTCGGGGGGGGGGACGACACTACGACGAATGACAAGGTAGCAAAATAAATGGTCATCTGTTTGTGGTACGATATCGCAGCGGTACGCTCTTGATAGTGCATCCGTTAACAGCATTTCGGAGCCTGTCAGGTACTTGACCGACGTGCATTGGAATGAAGACCAGTAACATCCGCTGCTGCTCTACAGGCGGAGCCTTCTGTAGGACGAGTAGGTCGATCTCATGAGGCTCATGATCGATGCATTCAAGGTCACGTGTTTTCTGAAGTCTTTGCAGGGGAGCCTCTTGCACGTGTACACCGCCGACAGCGTTTCTTTCTCAATCTGAGCATACATTTGTTTACTGACTCGAGAGCTCCGAATGAGTCGGCAGACAGTGAGTGTCTTGCTGTATGCTTGGGCGACAGGTGCTCCATGACCCGCGACTGCCGTGTACAGCTAATGATGTGGACCTCATCCTGCCAGACCTGCCAACTACTGCTACTCGACGAGAAGGCTATTTCCTCTCAACTTCTGATGCGGAAACAACTGAGAAACCAGCCGCGTATCTCAGCTGAGCTCCTCAGCATGTCATAAGAGCGCAGCAGCATCGGCCTGTCATTTGATTAAGAAAGAGGGCCAGCAGAACCGCAGCTACAATCGAAAGAGAATGTTGCTGCAAGGCGCCGTCGGCGACCGTCAGGCGAGAATGGTTCCACGCTTGAGGCCGTCGACAGCACTCACAGCAGAATGGGGTTTCTTAACCGCGTTCGGCAGTAGGGACAGTGCCTGGCAGATTTCTTGGCCGCTGTCGCCGCCAAGCAACGGCCACAGCCAGCCTGTGAGCAATTGCTGGCTTCCTCCGAGAGCAAACCCTCGAAGAAAGATTTTCAGAGCGATCGGGATTCTTTGAATATGTCCCAGATTAGTCTCGGCCTTCGAAGCTATGCAACGCCATCGTAATAGAACGCTAGTTAATTCTGACATCGCGCAACAAGTGGCAAACAGGCCGAGGCCGACCACCGAACTACTTTTTAAGGCACCAGCACCTGGGACCTTGACCGTAATATGCTTGGGATAGCAGCAACAGGAAGATGGAGGGGGAAATGGAAGGGGCAAGGAAGGGAATGGAGAGGGAAGTAGGAAGGATGAAGGGACGAGAAGGAAGGAGATGGGAAGTAGGGCAAAACTGGATACTGCCTAGTGCTCGGTCAAGGGATTGATAGCAGTCCAAAGAGATACATATAGGGAGGCATTTACCTGCTTGCAGCAGGCAATATGCAATTCTCTGCTGCATACAGGGCTCGAATCCACGACCTAGGCTGGGAAGTGAGAGCACCTTATGACTGTGTGACGTATCAGCTCGGCTCAGCTTACATCGGATGCTAGAATTCTTTAGATAGATTCCAAAACACGACATAATATTAATGTACAGCCTCATAAGAGAACTTATTCAGATGCTGCACATATGCAACGAGGCTCGTGTCCAAGACCACGGCCACAATCACCTTGACCTCGGTTGGGACGGGCACCTTAACCACCGGGCCATAGCAATAATAAGAGGTCGATTTTACAGCGCCCTTAGAGAGCTACCCAGTCTATCTAGGCGCTTTACAGCTCGCTGCAAGAGAATCAGTATCCAATGGTTAGTGATCTGGACTGTACAAAGCATGCCAAAGAAAACAAGTAGCATAAGCTTCAAAAGAAACAACCATCATGCCAATATGCTAAATACACATGGAGACAACTCATGACCACCGGCTAGTAAACCCTTTGGCAAGTAGCATGCTACATGTGGCTCCCAAGTTGCGCAAGTATGCAGAGTACATGCAAGTCATATGCGCATCTGCTGCAGCAGCATAGCAACCAAGGACTACATGCACAAAACGAGATGCTCCACAACCAGGCATACAGTGTGTGTCAGGGGGCATTGGTGCTGAAACAGGTGGTTGGGCGTGGTCAGCCGGTCGGCTATGCAATCTCCCCACGTGCCTAGGCTAGGCACATAACCAACAACAACAAAATATAATTCTCGGTAATGCAGCACCAGCACATGCAGGTATGCCGGGGTGGGGCAAATCAAGAGGGCCCAAAGCTAAACTGGGCCTTAATTAGGCCTAAATTAGGTCCTTATCCACAGCGAACAGCAGTCTACTTCAAGGCTACATACAGCGAGTGGGAGTGCACAGTGCCATCCATTGCACAGCCTGCAACTCTTCGGAAACCGGGAGAAAACCGACCGACCGGCCGGCTATTCCATGAGCTGGGCTTCTCATGCCGCCTAGCCCGAGATTAGGACACAACCGGCTACTAATCACGATAATTCTGGAATGGACAATATCTGGGCAGTCACAATCTGGCTGATATAGCACGAGAACGATTCGGGACCTGCACTGATTCAACAGGAACATACGTAAAAAAATATATAATTCATTTGTAAACAGCGCCCAAAGAGAACAGCATCTCTATCCAGGCGCTTCCAAGCTCGAGCCCACGGACTCCTGTCATCAAAGGCCAGCACCTTAGCCCCTGGGCCAAACCAGGGCAGAAGGCCTAAAGCAGTGGCGACCCCCCCCCAGCAGGGAGCACGTGACTCAAGAAAGAAGGCGAAGCAGTAACCTTGATCTGTATGATTGCCGATCCTTCGGTCATAAATAGATTTTGCCCGGAGGCCACCTCCTCACTTCCTCGGCGGACAGTGGCGATGATGGTCATGTTGTCGTAATTGAGCTTCAGAATCGTGGCCTGCACCTGCAGGATCTGCCCGGGCCGTATCTTGCGAGGAGCCACCACGAAATACGTCCTGCGCAAAGCGGAAGACGGAGTTCGGCTGGGCTGCTGCGGCCGCTGTTGCCCGTCGGAGGAGGAGGAGGGCGCAGCAGCAGCAGCCATGCAAGCGATGCCACCCGAACGTCGCTCAGCTCCTTCTCAACGCTGATGGACGGCGTGTACTTACGGATCCCGCTGAATAATCTCAGCGCAGGCCAGGTAGGCACAGGCGACCAGCAGCAGCAGCGGTGCTGCTGTACTGGCTCTCATGGCGACGGTTTCAGATCCCGCTGCAAGTACGGACAAAGCTGTTCTTCCCGCGAACGCGGGCTGACGGCGCACGCACGCACGCACGCAGCTGCTTGCGGGAAGCGCCATACGTGGACCCTCCTCCGCCGCCGCCTCGCAGCTGAGGCCTAGTAGTAGAGACAGCAGCTTAGAGGTTCGAAAGTAGGTCAGGTCTGCCGTACGGCCCGCGACCGAGCCGGTGACGGGCGACGAGCTTCGGCAATGCAACGCGGGAAATCTCGCGGGGAAGGCGTTGGACGGACGACGCTGGAGTCTTCCAGCGTGCAAACAGCGGCGCCGCGAAAGTTCGAATGGCGGCGCCCTAGGTGCGCTGCCGCTCGGACAGCGCCAGGCTTCGCGCCAGCGCCACTTCACAGGGTCGCGACGAGAAGTCGCCAAGCGCGCGCAAGACGCGCCGAGGCGGCGTAAACCGCGCTTCGTAAGCCACCGGGTCGAGGATTGCGGGGGCAGGCGAGCTCGGGACGCGCAAGCGACTCACCAGTCCATCGGCGAACTAAGCGAGTCGCTGGGAGCTGCACAGGTGACAGCGCCACTACCGGGACACACGTTACGATACCTGCTAGCTTGACACTATCAAAGTCATAAGCGAAAATAGCCATCGCTTTTAAAACCTTGAGAAAAGTTATACCGCAAGCTCTGCATCTTATACGCACCAGAAAAATGCAGTTCTTGGCGACAGCGCATGCGATGATGGTAGCGGGCACGTTATGTCGGCACAACGGAGGTGCGCGAAGGCGGCGGGTGGGGACCGACCTGTGACTGCCGCCTGCTCGGCCCCCCTCTCTCGCCCCTACCACGCCGCGGCTCGGTATTTTGGATTTTCCGCGTACTTAGCTACCTCTTAATTTACGCAGATTACTTATGGTAGCCGTTGTTCGTTGGAATTTCTTTGCAATCCTAAGATTAGTACATGGAATCTATCTTGGCCATCGCGCATGCGCCAGTCCTGACCCTTGACTTCGTTTAGAGGCGTACGCTCCCCAACTGTCGGCCCAGCTAATGCAGCGTCTTGCTGTGAACATAGCTTTGGGCACTATGCATGGAGCAGGCTATGGACATAGCTTTGGGCACTATGCATGGAGCAGGCTATGGACACTGTCCATAGCAGACTAGATGGTTTGCTAACGGTACTGTGCCGTTGCCTGCTAAACAATTCGCTGCGTCTACTGGGTACGCTTTGAAAACACGTTTACGGATCGTTTTTCAGATTGATAAAAGCCGGTTGGTTTTGGATATAATGAATCGCTTGATTAGGACGTAGATTGGCTGCTTAAGGGGCAAAATACAAAAAGGGCCTTCTCGAGGAAACTGCAGAATATACAGTTGCAAAATGGCGTCAGCAAATTCGTCTGCTTATACGAAGACAAAGAGCGCTCAAGAGAAAGGCAGCCCGGGAGGAAGCTAAAAACAGTTAGGGTCTGGGTATTGTTTAGTTTGTCGTTGTTACAGAAGCACGATTTTGGCCGCCTTCTGGCCTAGTCGGATCTCAAGCAGGCGTTCCAAACACCGCAGACTAGTTCCTAGGCGCATCTGCAGATTTTTCAAGCCCGAAGACTTCTTGTCTACGTGTGAATATCTATACGCAGCTTCGTGGTGCTTTTCCTCAGCCATTTTTGCACATTTGGCCTACCGCTGCTTACGGTAGCAAAATGGCGTCCAGCGAAAACCAAAGCTGGTGCGATATGGACCTGCAAAATGGTTAGTGAATTGTTTAGTGAGCGTTTCCTTCTTTCTCGAGGGTCTTGCCTACAAGCATGAGCGCATTTTTCGAGTAACTCGTTTTAGGCGTGCAGCACGCACAACGGTTTACTGAGAGGAAAGTTTTGTTAGGTGCTACCGATTGGCGTATTGTTGCAAGCTGGGTTCACTGGCGTTCACGTCCGGACAGGACTAGGCCGCAAAAATAGCAATCGTAACCGTTAGCCGGCGTGCTAAAAATATCGGTAAGGCCCTCCCGAGCCGCGGAATTATGGCTAGAGACTCGTAGCCGTGCAGTACCGATGCATGCAGGCATGCTGACTGCAGCGTAATACGGCTCGGGCATAGTGTCAGCCTGACTTTATTCTAGGGAGCACAAGAACTGTTCGGCTGAAAAAACCTTTTCTGCTCGAGCAGTGAGCAGGAGGGTGCAGCAGTTGCGGTAGTACCGCGAGGAGGGCTTAGCGAAGTCGGGCAAGCTCCGCAGGGGCGGCTGGTAGATTTCGGCTGGCCTGTCAACCTCGGCCATAACTCAGTGCCAAAGATTTTCGGAAGCGAGCGTGACGCGGTTACTCATTGGTTGTCGAGTAAAGGTAGTAATTCCTTACCGTAGCAAGCCGCGGTCCCAGACCCAGCACCTGTGAGCTCTTACACTATTGACCTGGCTAGCTATTTAAGATTAAGTTGACGCCTCCGCACGGTCGCCTTCGCCTTCGCCAGCCGTCTGAGACTTGCCGGACTCGTTGATTCCAGAGCTGCTTTTCAGCATGTTATCAAAAGAGCCCTTCGGTGCATTGTAATGCCCCGCGATTACCGACTAAGAGCTTCAGAGCTGAACGCCGATTGCGGACTATGAGCCTTGATGCTGAACTAGAACTTCGCCGCTTAGGAAATAACCGCAGTGAGCGAGCCCAGGTTGATGAGCAGCGCAATATAAAGTCGATACGAATGAGATTATAGCATGACCCATGATCTGACCCTTTTATCGTAGGGGGGCTCTCGCGCACGATGGCGGCGCGACGAAGATGAACGTTGCCCCCCCCACCAGTGAGTTGTGGTATTGGCGACGAAGGCTGTATGTAACGTACGTACGCCAACGCGAAGCGAGTGAGCGTACATACAGATGAGGCGGTAGCCGTCGTGGAAGAGCTCCCGTACATAAGGGAGTAGGAGAGAAGGGAGAGAGAGACGGGGAGTGGACGTACGTGCGTACAGGCCGACAGGCACAGGAAGAAAGCGGCGCCTAATGAGGCGTTTCCGGGCGAAGCGGGGCGTGTCCGGCTGGGGCGGAATGGCATTGTGGGCGTGGCCATCCCAATATAAAGCATGATCTCGACTGCAGCGGCTCTTTTTTTCCTAGCTGATTAAACAGCCTCTTTTTGTATAGCGACAGAAGAGCCTTTACGGCTATCACCACCGCTTGCAATGGCGATAAAGAATCGCCCACCACAGGAATCGAACCCACGACCTCGGGATCGAGGTCGTGAAAGCAACCACCTTACCTAAAAAAAAAAAATCTTAGCTGATTAAACAGCCTCTTTTTGTATAGCGACAGAACAGCCTTCACGGCTATCGCCACCGCTTGCAGTGGCGATACAGAATCGCCCACCGCAGGAATCGAACTCACGACCTCGGTACCGAGGTCGTGAAAGCAACCACCTTACCTAGTGTGCCATCATGGCTCTAGTGTGCCATCACGATATCTTTCGGAGCAACGGTCTGCCGGTCGGTGAGTCGTGGCGCTAAGCGCGAGCTGCTGCTGTAAGCTAGTCGGCTGGACGTCACCTGTCGTATCTGACGTAATATACAGGTTATATTTGCGACTTTTCTAATACGGCGATGTGGTGCAGCAATACCCGAACTAGTGAAGGCTAAGCGGTCGTAACAGCATACCTGTTTTTGTTTGGTCAGGAGCCTCAAGGCTTGTTGCTTTCAACCGACTCGATCGTACCATACTGATCAAGCATCTCTGTTCCTTGAGGTAAGCTGCACTTACACAGCGACCCAGGTCAGGAGTTTGAGTCATGCAGAAGGCAGTCCTTCATTGCCCATGGCAAGCTCGAGAGACGGCCGCCAAGGCTTTTCAGCTGCTAAACACCCTGCAAATGTCCGTTGAATCTAACTTATTGCTTTAATTCCTTGCAAAGATATATAGCGCACATGCAGTCATAAACATGTATAGCATATCTTGAATTTGCTATACGGAAATAATTTAGTCTGGGTTTGTATCTGTAAATGACTTATGACTCACTACAGTAGAGTAGTCCTTTCTTAGTGGGATATTATATTGGCGTGCAAATAGTTTAGTCAACTTCTACGAGTCATCCACATAGCCCTTCAAGTATGGGTCACCCCAAGGATCTTAACCAGAGCCTTTTTTGCTTTCAAATTTGAACTCATTTGAATTCATTGTGCCTTAATAGTCGTCGATAAAAAGCTAGGCTATCGTTCGCTTATATGCAGATATTACCCTTCTGTACGTCTGTTGTTTTGATTACATTTTACTTTCATGAACATCAACCTGTCGCTTCCCTGTAACTTGGATTGCGAATGTTCACGTTTGCATCGCGGTCGCACATCTCTAATTTAGTGAAGATGAATCGCGATGCAGTAGGTCTCAGTGTCTCTGCAATGCGATGCAATACAGCTTGTGCAAGTGCGACCCTCGTCGACTCAACATGTGAATGTAAATGGGGCTTGCACCACGTGATACCTCGTTTTCACTGACTTGCACTGACCCAGCTTCCTGCAAGCTATCGTCTTCTAATCGCTCCAACTCACTTTGAAGTCCACCATAGTCTTAGTCTGGCTCGGTTTATGTGTGACGGTTATTTCTCAGAACTCTTATTGAACCAGCTTTTCTTCTAGGGCAGCCTACGGGAACATTACCATGTGGCATCTACACTTTATATATGCTACGGAATGATATGGATTCAGAGTGGACCCTATTCTCCATATTCAAGCTTTAGCTGCTCTTTAAACCGGCCTCAAAAATGTTTTATGACATGATAACCTTGCCTTGCCTTTAGTACCCTTCAATCAGCATGTGCTGCGTCGACGTTTTCAGTCATCTTAAAGTCACTCCCTACTGATTTCTTCGCGACATCACCTGACTTAGCATTTATAAAGAAGCTAAAAAGGCAGAGTTCCTCAGAGCATTCGATGGTTAGTCCTTGTCATATGTCCTTCTTGTGCGTGAATTCTCGGTGAAACTGCATGTCACGACTAACCACAGTGTGCATGTTGACACCGTGCACATTACCGCTAACCGTAATACCATGCTTCCTTTACAGCATATTTTAAGTGCCTAGAAAGGGAATAAGTTTTCCGAAGGTGCTACAGAAATGCATTATTATCATTATTCGCCTTTATATGTAGGCTGAAATTGTCCATGTAATCACCAATTAGTTAACATTCTTTTTTCCTTCATGTGTAATGCACCGGGCCAAGGATTTAGCTCTCTGATGCTACTATGCACAGGTTTGGTTGGTGAAATCACGCATTCACTGTCTGATCTATGGCACAAACGTGTCACTGGTAATTCGAATGGCAAAGCTATTGTTGCTACTCATAAGTTTGACACCAAATGCAATCATTATATTGGGCTCTAATGCCTGAAGTAGCATTCGACCTTACATGATGAGAAATGCCTGCAGTAGCTTTCGTCATTACTTGATGAGGCCCAAAACTGGAGGACCTAATGATTAGCACTCTTGTCCTTGCCCACTGGAAGCCCCTCTAGTATTTCATGTTATCATGCTAAAGTCATACGGTTGTATGTCTTATTCAACAGAGCAGTGATTGATCCCGCACATGGTCCCCTCTTCACACGCATGCTTATTCCTTGATATCTACATAAAATGTGGTTCATTTATATAGCGCCCTAAGTTGAACCTAAATCGTTTATTCAAGTGGTTTACAAATGCTCCAGGTCTCGAGGCCACGACCTTGGTCGCTTAATCTGAGCCTCTTACCTTTGGGTCAAACCAGAGAAGCTTATATTTGCAAGTTGTATGCGGTTAATGTCTTTGCCAAAAGCTGCCTTAATACGTGCTTTCTGTGTACACAGTCAGCCTCCCCTCCGACTTACGCAATAGAAAGGGACCGGAAGACCTGTCGCAAGTCGAATTTTGGTAAAAGGTATAGGATGCATTCTACTGTGATACGTTCTGACGAAGACAAGAGAGGTAAAAAAATTGAATGTATTTTTTTTTATACAAATCTCTTTATCTCTTTGATAGGCTCACTTCTTTTTGCTGTGATGATTGTCGATTTGGTAGAAGCAGCAGACTTTACAGCATCGGTAATTTGTCGTTTATTCTTCATAATAGCAGAGATGGTAGAAGTGAATAACTAATTTCACACGAGATCACGGTCACCGACTTGCCAGATTCTCTTTTCCATGTGATACTCATTTTATTATTAACACATATCGCTCTCCTCTGCCTTTTTTCTACACCAGCAGGAGAGATACCACTTTTGGGTTTTTCAGCCGTCTCAAAATAAGCACACTGTCTAATAAAGAAGTAAATAGCAGTAAATGTAACTGTAACTCACTGCTTGCTGACCTACCGGCATGTGCAATCAGGCCCTTACAACTGTTGCAAAACTCTGCAACTAGGGTAGTCTGTCGTGAGCGTAGCAGTTGCCACATCACACTGCTTCTAGCCAACTTGCACTGGCTACCAGTCAAGCAACGGATTGACTTCAAGGTTCTGTCGCTGTTTTTTTTTATAGGTCCCTTCATTCTTTGGCTCCAGCCTACCTATCAGATCTACTCTCACACAAGGCCAAGCATCGAACCACCTGCTTTTTGGAAACCAACTGTTTACCTAGACCTCGTTCAAACCTAAAATCCTTTGGAGACCATCCATTTAGTTCGTATGCTCCCAAGGCCTGGAACTCACTCCCGATTTGCATCACGACATCCCCTGACTTGACCACATTTAAAAAGAAATTAAATACACACCTATTTATGTCAGCATTTATTGGGTCCTGTGATTCGTCCTTTATGTGCTTATGCATGCTGACACTGTGCATGCTGCCACTAACCACACTTGTATGCTGACCCTGTACATGTCACCCCTAACCATGTTATTCTTGTTGTTTATCAAGCATGATACCACTCACCATTCGATCGTGTTCTCTTTGCAGCAAATGCAAAGCGCCTAGAAAGAGATTGAGTTTTCTGAGGGCGCTTTATCAAATGTATTATTATTATTATTATTGAATAAAGTAGCAAATGGTAAAATTGCAATGCAAAACACGAGAAGGCACGTGATTGCTGTGAACATGTCTTGCCTCTAGCAAGTCACAACAAGCAAGAGAGAGGGAGAGAGAGAATCCTCAGTATCAACAATGCACAGCTGTCAGACGTCATTTCCTCTCTACTGCTTTCTGCATTGTCAAATGATTTGACCGTGCGAAGATTTAGAAAGTTTTCTTGAATACATTTTTCGTTTCGCTTTTTGCGTCACCGTTGCCGAGTTCGTATCTTCCAATTTTCGTACCTGGATCTGTTGTAAGTCGGGGGTCGAGTGTTTTTACATCTACCCATGCTATCTGCGAGAATCTTGCTGCAGTGTCTATATTTTATATATGCTATTGTATTATTAGAATTGCACAATGAATTAGGAGCATATTGTCAACATCGTAAGGTGGTAAATCTCTTCTTTGTTATGCTGAATGCTAGAGAGGTCAGAGAATTATAGAGGGTAATAATAATAATAGAAGGGTAAAAAGACCCACCTGGTGATGGTTGGGAGACAATGATCCACCATAGCTGATTAAAAACAGATCGTAGCAAGCTGCCTGTGGTTTAGCAAAGCAAGTAGTGGCTGAACAAGAAGACAGGTGGGGTAGGGAGAAGGGAGTATTCCCCTCCAAGCTGGGTAGCAACCTGGTTACTCTTATACCAAAGGCCCTACCGTCACCAATGTTAAAATGGTGTCTTCTACTCGATGAGCAAGCAACGAGTTTATGAGAATAAGCACTATGCAACAACGTCTATTCTCCTAGTACCTACTGGGTAGTACTCGGTAGTATAATCTTGAGCCATCCAGAGCTGCTACTTCCGTGCTACTCACTTCCTTGATTGCCTTTCTGACTTAGCTACGTCACTCATTTTCTCGTTGATGGGTATGATGAAGTCCTTTGGCTACAACATGCATACCAAAAGCTGCTTAGGCTTTGAGCGAGCTATGAAATAGTCCTAGGTAGCACCCACTTGATCTGTGTTGCTCTGTAAAGTTCCAGATGGAGATACATATGCATTGCATTAAATTGCTTGCTAACGTTTTCATTACTTGCTGATCCTGCCTATCCATTGAAATTTAAGCAAGTCTTTCCCACACCCTAGCTGAAAATCCTGGCTCTGAAAGCAAGGCTTAGCTACCGTAATTAGCTGCTTCACGTGAAGTGCCTCTTGTAAGAATGCAGGTGTGTGTAGCTTCGAAGCTCTAGGCAACTAAGACCTGCAAAATGTCAAGGCTGCAATGAATGGCGTACTCATTGTTTCAATATATGCTTTTTCCTGTGGAAGAATGGTCACTTTTCTTTGCAACTCTACACTTGAGCATCGATGAAATTCCTACCTAATAATTCACATGTTTATGTATGTATGTATATATGTATGTATGTATGTATGTATCTCAGTCAGTAACTCCACAAAGTCATAAAGACTATGTGGGTGTTACGCAGGAGAGTTTTGTATAGCGCACTCACAGCCTAAGCGGCTTTCGGTACGCATTCGGTAGCCAACAGACTTCGTCTCACGAAACAAGGAGAAAGTGGGAAGCATAGCAGAGTCAGGAGAGCAGTTGAGGTAGTGAGTAGCTTAGAAGTAGCAGATCTACTAACACTATGCTTTACTATTAACATTGTATTTCATATTAAGTCTTTCAAAAATAATTAGATTAATTAAGCTATTAATTGCTTGCTAGTTTCTTCCTCGACATTCCTTTTTTTATTGCTAACATTCTACGAGGTAGCATTCGCGATACTGCACACTTGTGGTCTCTTCTGCGGTCTTAGTTGCCTGGTTCTTGCCTGCCATATCTACGAGTCCTTTTCCACGACAAGATCAGCTCTTAGCTCTGAATTTGCTCTCGTCTCGCTGGCTGCTCAGTGCTCCCTATGTGTGCTGTGCAGTAAGCTACACACTCTCTGTGGGCCGAGTAGTTCAGTTCTAATTGAAGCCTAATATCGAGTATCGAGTATAATATCGAGACCCAAGGAAAAAATAGCTCACAAGGGCTGACAAAGTCCAGATGCTATCAGCTTATGTTCCACAGGCAAGTCAGATGACATGGTCATATTGCATCCCCATAAGATAATCCGGCCAAAACAGGCCATCATACCTTGTATGATTAAGTGGGTCTGAGCTTAAGTTTTTTTGCATTGTCACTTGGTATTAAAGTCTGCCTCTTTTCCATAGCTCTTGTAGTTAATCTGTCACCGAATTCTTTTATACCGATTCTTAGGGTCAGCAATGACACAAGAGCTTCCGATTCACCAACTTGCATCGATAAACGATGTCCTGCTATCATGCATTGCCTGTGGACAAATTGCAGAGCAGCCGCTGCTGCTTCGCTGCCTACACAGCTGCTGCAGTGGCTGTGCAGACGGTGCTGCCACAGCAGAGAGCTCAAAAATCATGCACTGTCCTGCTTGTAACGTAGTCACTGACATCAGTTCAACGAAGCATCCTAACGGTTTCATCGCCGAGCTCGTGAAACGTTTCACGGCACAGAGAAATGCAGACAGGTGCAGCTTCTGCAGAGAGGATGGCAGCATGAACGAGATAGCTGACGTCTGATGCATGCAGTGCCGGAGGTCCTTGTGCTCAGTCTGCTAACCCGGCCATAATCGATACAACAGGAGCCATTCGACCATTGCACTAGGACAGATCTCGAGCTGGAACGAAGTGCTGCAGCTCTCAGCTCAGCAGCAATGCCCAGCTTGCACTCAAAGCCGCTGGATCTGCTGTGCTTCGAATGCAAGCTGGCCAAGTGTAACCGAGTGTGCCAGGCACAGTGTGAGAGAGAGCTCGGGACACTCGGCACCGCAGCATCTGAAAGGATCGAAAGACGACAATCATTTGAAGGACTCGAGAGAGAAAGCACAAGAAAGCGTCTTTTAGAGAGTGTACATGGCAAGTCTTCGCAGCTACTGAAGTCCAAGAATCTGGTAAAGGAGATCAAATCAGCTTTCAGGACCAGGAAGAAGTATGCAGTGGATGCTTTGAGCAAAGCCTTCGATGAGCCTAGAGAGAGATTAAGTTCTCTGAGGGTGCTTTATCAAGTGAATTATTATTATTATTATTATTCTGAGAGCACGCTCAAGGAGTGCTACGACCAGCTCGAGGAGAGTGCTGCCCGTTGCAAAGTTTGGCCGAGGAGCTGCACCAGTCCATGCAGCATGCATCCGCATATGTCAGCAGCCTCACCGACTCGGCCGACGACCCGGATTTTTTGGACCAGCAGACGACCTTTCTGTCACATCTCGAACTTCTGGTCAAGCAGCTTAATTGCTTCAAAGAGATACCGGTTGCTGAAAAGCTTGTGATAGTGAATGGATTCCTGCCCGAGAACTTAAACGAAATAGTCGCATCATGGATAGGAACTCCGAAGCTGACTGCCGGTAACTGCCTGCCAAGCATTGTGGCCACACATGTGGCCTGGCTCAAGGTGCTGGCATGCACATCTTCTCGACTTTCAGCAGTTACATTCCTGGAAATCCTTTTTCTTGCAGACCACTTTCGACCGATCCTCGCCCAAGTTACCGCCTGTAAGAATTATGCCGGAGGTGATGACGATGCAGGTGAGTTCACATTTTCTGGACACCACGTGCCAACCGACAACTTTCTAGTGCCAGACCATTAGTTTACAGGCTGAACGGTTCTGATTAATGCTGTCAGGATTTTGGATCTCTGCCTAGCATAATTGACACTATACTGCAATTCGCAAGTGACCTGCTGGGTGGATTTATCACATTTGCACTTAAACCAACTTGGACTAATTTCATTCCTTTGTACTGGCAAGTTTAATCGTTGCAAGATTGAGTGTCCTATACTTTTGCCACAATTAAGTTCATTTTGGGCTGTGCCAACTTGCAGCTAATGGATATCATTAGATTGGTCAATAACCAAGAACAGTTACTATGATCATTCGGATAGAAGGAGGGTTTTTATAAGGTTAGAGTTATGTAAGGACTATGACAATCATGCATCTGTATAGCAACCCCAGAGAACCACATCTGTCTTTATGCAATTAAGATATACTGAAACAAAAGCATATCAATATGATTAGCTTAGCACCAGCATGTAGCAGCACACAAAGGACAAATCATGAGAACCCAGCAACTGCAGTGAGAAACAAGTGCATGATTAGCTTATTATTTAACTATTAGTTAGCTATTAGTGAGCTATGATGTCTCGCCTTGGTCAGTGTCATGGACCGCTCGACCCAGCTTGCACAGCCTAGACAAGATTAAGTTCAGGATTTGAGAGCATTCAAATTGAAGGCACGGTCTCTGATGGGCTTGAAGTTAAGATCAAAAAGTTTTTCTAGAGCGCCTCTCATCTCGCCTGGGAATCACTGGCATTGCTGTGCAATGGTTCAGGTCCTATCTCAGTGGGAGACTCCAGAGTATTGACGTGAATGGACAAATATCATCCGAGGTACCTCTGAAATTCGGGGTACCTCAGGGCTCTGTGCTAGGTCCGGTTCTTTTCACGGTTTATACTCTCCCTCTTGCTGATGTGATTGCCAAGCACAATCTAGGCTTTCACTTCTATGCGGATGACACTCAGTTGTACCTTTGCTTTGATCCCTCCCAGCCTTCGAGCACCTCGAATTCTCTCGACTCACTTGCTGCATGTATTGATGACATCCGCATAGGGATGGCAGCAAATTTTCTAAATCTAAACGATGATAAAACTAACTTACTAGTCATGGGCAAACCCAGTGTGATTCAGAGGTTGGAAAGGCTGACTCTCAAAATTGGCTCTGCCAGCATATCTCCAGTTGAATCAGCTCGAAATCTAGGTGTCATATTCCAAAGCGACCTCTCGTTAGACGACCACCACATCAGCTCCACAACCAAGTCTGCCTACTTTCAGATACATAGTATTGCTAAAATTTGGGATTGTTTAGATAAGGATACCACGTCTAAGTTGGTCCATGCATTTGTGACATCCCGTCTTGACTTCTGTCCTTAATGTGCTTATGCGTGCTGACACTGTGCATGCTGCCACTAACCACATTTGCATGCTGACCCTGTGCATGTCACCCCTAACCATATTATTCATTTTTTTTGTTTATCAAGCATGATATTGCTGACCATTCAATTGCATTTCACTTTGCAGCAAATGTAGAGCACCTAGAAAGAGATTAAGTTCTTTGAGGGCGCTTTATCAAGTGCATTATTATTATTCTGTAACTCCCTGCTTACTGGCCTACCGGTATGTGCAATCAGGCGATTACAGCTGGTGCAAAACTCTGCAGCTAGGCTTGTCTGTCGTGAGCGTCGAAGTTGCCACATCACACCACTTGTCAACGGCCTGCAGTCGCTACCAGTCAAGCAACGGATCGACTTCAAGGTTTTGTTGCTCACTTTTCGGTCACTTCATTCTTTGGCTCCAGCCTATCTCTCAGATCTACTCCCCCACCAGGCCAAACATCGTACCACCTGCTTTTCAGAACCCAACGGTTTACCAATACCTCGTAGAAACCTCAAATCCTTTGGAGGTCGTGCATTTAGTTCGTATGCTCCAAAGCCTGGAACTCACTCCCGACTTGCGTCAGAACATCCCCTGACTTGACCACATTTAAAATAAATTAAAACACACCTATTTAGGACAGGATTTAGTGAGTCCCAGTGATTCGTCCTTCACGTGCTTATGTGCTGACACTGTGCATGCTGCCACTAACCACATTTGCATGCTGACCCTGTGCATGTCACCCTTAACCATGTTATTCATGTTGTTTATCAAGCATATTACTCACCATTCAATCGCGTTTCCCTTTGCAGCAAATGTAAAGCGCCTAGAGAGAGATTAAGTTCTCTGAGGGCGCTTTATCAAGTGCATTATTATTATTATTAATTTGAGGCACCCTAGACAATAGGAATCAGAAGAGTGGGTGATACAATGCCTAGCTTGTTTGGTGAGTAGTTCTGATATAAAGGCGGCTGAAAGAGAATAAATGGACCTAAAAGCGAGTGAAGAAACCTTGAAGTCGAGCAATTGTGAAGATTACGACCGACTGATGACAGACTCACGACAGACTGACCAGTCCAACTGCAGAGTTTTGCACCAACTGTTGCCACCTCATGGCATAGGCCTGAAGACCTGCAAGTAGTGAGTAATCGAGATGGGATGTCATAAGTGCATGAACTGACTTGGAGGTCGTATCCCTGTCCGAGTAGGTCGATATTTTTCCAACGTTACACTATTCTCCTAGCCGTGACTTGGGCTTGAAAATAAATTCAAGGTTGATCTGCTTAGCCAAAGGACAGGTTGTGCAAAGTTATTGTGCCTTCACACTATGCGAGTGTTCTTTGAGGATAGCTTTCATGTGCCTGCATACAGGTGAAGCCTTTATTCGCTTAAGAACGTTATTAAGTGTTTTTACGGGTTGCCAACAGTAAGCGATTTTCAAAATACTTCTCTAGTCATTATTTATGTTTGCTATTGCCCTGTACACCAGTGCTGCTGCCACTGCAGCGGCTGCCTCTTCAGCCGCTGCTGACGTTTTCTGGCTCCAAAACCTCGTACTGTTTCTACAGGAGCTCTGGTCGGCCAGCTGCAGAGTGTGCCGGGGGCCCAGTGATATGATAATCGAAGCTGCAGATGGAAGCTGAAGACGATTCAAGCGACCATCAAAAATACCCAAAAGCTTATTCAAGTGACCTGGAGTACCTAAAACCTGAAGAAGGTAGCTTTATGAACTATCTGTTGAGTATGGTTGCCGTTATGAACATGAATGCCACTGTGCAGATGAAGTTTGTTATCGTGAGTCAATCTATGTGCTTGCTGAGATAAGAAGCCTATCATGTTTTTGGTAAAACGTCGTATCCCTCTAGTCATTTTGTAGCGGTTTATATGTAGCCGTGGTTTAGTCTTTCTTGGTTGAGCATTCTGGTCACGATAGCGCAGGAGGCAAGGCTCTTCACGACGTGAGTTGGAATCCTGCAGCTAGATGATTCTTTATTGCCAACTGCAAACGGTGGTTATAGCCGATAAGGATCTTCGGCTGCTATACAAATGAAGCTGAGATTAAATCTGCTGAGATTTCTAGCTTTCTTTCGTTTGTCTTGGTCGGTGCATTTGCTTTCCTGTTTTGACACGAGAAAGTATGGAATTTCTCTGCAGAAACTTGTGGTGCTACTCAGCATGCAGACATATGCATGACATCATTATTTTGACTAAACTATCCTCAATAAGGTTTCATTAGCAGATCTAGACTCTGTACTAGCTGCATAGTATCATGTTCATCGCTGCGTGCATATGTACACATTGACAGTCACTTCACTTTGGGTTGTGGTGGCACGGATGTTTTAAAGCCAGACGGCACGTTGAAGCTCTGTGCTAGGAGTAGTAGGATTTCAGCAGCTCGATGGCTAGACATTTGATCAATGTAACAAGGGAGTAGGCACACTCTTGTTTTGCCAGAGGTGAACTCTTAGTCTGCCATCTTTAGGCACATTCTTTCTCCTAATTAGCAGGCTGTGCTTGAAAAAGGCAGTCGATTTTTGATTGCCTTGAACGAATGTGGAAGCCAGGATGACTGGCTGCTTGTGCTAAGCATTAGCTGTAGCTTAGTAATACAGTAAAGGCACAGTTGCAGCACATAAAAGCTGCTTTTACCCACACTGGCGAACTGGCATGTGGTTCCCACGGCCAGTGCAGCCGTGGGGAAGTACCATCACACACACACACACACACACACACACACACACACACACACACACACACACACACACACACACACACACACACACACACACACACACACACACACACACACACACACACACACACACACACACACACACACACACACACACACACACACACACACACACACACACACACACACACACACACACACACACACACACGGCTGGCGACATTTAAGTGTTGCACAACTGACAGCTCATTACAAAACCTCAGCTTTTATGCGGCCGAGCTGTTGTGATTCTGAAGCAAGAAATCATGAATATTATTCACAACCTGACTTATTTAGCACACCCTGTTTTACCTTCTCGTCTGCAGCAGGTTTCGATCCAACATTTTTACGTTTTGGTGATGCAGTAGCCTTCGTGTATTTTAGTTAGTATTTCTATAAATACCCAATTTAAGTAGTGTACCTTGTTGTCACGATAGATTGATTTACATGAATTATCTCTGCCTAACTAACTTTTCCTGATCAATGCAAGGTTATGTCAATGCTAGGCATTGAGAGATTTTATCAGCAGAACCTCAGCAGTAAAGGCAGAATAACTAGTGCAAAGAAAAGGATTTTGGAAACAATCACAGGCTGTAAATATCAAGCTTTAAATTTTCACACTAATACTAAGGCTAGAGAACACTTTTATGTTTTCATGACCTACTAGTGGCCACTGCTATGCCTGTTTTAGCATGCATTTGGAAAGCAAGTGGCCTATTAGAATTTAGGTTTAGTGACTGATGGAAGGACTTACTTAATACCTCCAAAGAATGTGCATTCATCAGGACAATTTTGTCGTCTTTGAATGCTCTCTATTTGACTTAAAAATGCGCCGATCCAGTCAAAACTCACCACATCGTATTTCCCAATAATTGAGTATCGTTTTAGTTAAAATACGGCAATCTTCTTGCTTAATTTATCAAGCTAGGCTTAGGGTTTCCATGCTGCTGGTACCAAAGCTCTCCTCCTTTTTACTGGTAAAGAAATTTTGGCAGCTTTGTAACAAGTAGTTTGTCCTTAGTAGTGTTAGACAAGTCAGCAGCATTCTACTCGACTGACCAGGAGATCATTCTTGAGCGATAGATCCCCCACCAGGCCAAGCATCGTACCACCCGCTTTTCGGAGTCCAACAGCTTACCAATACCCTGTACAAACCTCAAATCCTTTGGAGACCGTGCATTTAGTTCATACGCTCCCAAAGCCTGAAACTCCCTCCCGACTTTCGTCAGAACATCCCCTGACCTGACCACATTTAAAAGGAACTTAAAAACACACCTATTTAGGACAGCATTTAGTGGGTCCCTGTGATTCGTCCTTGATGTGTTTATGTGTGCTGACACTGTGCATGCTGCCACTAACCACATTTGCATGCTGACCCTGTGCATGTCACCCCTAACCATATTATTCAGCTTGTCGTTTTTCAAGCATGATTTTACTTACCATTCAATTGCATTTCCCTTTGCAGCAAATGTAAAGCACCTAGAAAGAGATTAGGTTCTCTGGGGGCGCTTTATTAAGTACATTATTTTTATTAGATAGCAACACATTTGATGCACACACATACGCAAGCAAGCACACGCATACACATATATTTATAAATAAATAAATATATATATATAAATATATGTATATAATTCCTAGGCTAATGGTCAGATGTTCTTACTTTACGACCCAGGTCAGAGGTTCAATTTCAGCAAATAGAAATTCTCTATTGTCCAATAAAAGAGGGAGTGATGACCACTAAGGCTATCAAGCTGCTATTTAAATATATGAACAAATAATGCAACTGGCCTATAATTACTAAAGCTGAAAGCTATGGCAAAAAATTTATGTGGTTAGCATTACCCTCATTGCTCCAATGGTTTTTCAATTTATTGGAAACCATAGGCGTTTTAACTGGCTGCTTTTACCCTGTCCCCAATGCACTGTGGCCTTTATTAGGAATGTGAGCCTGAAACATAAGTCAATTTGAAAATGCAGACTAGCAGACTTAAGATGGTATGCAAATTGGACGTGAGCTCATACAAGTATTGGACAGGATCCCTAGAAATCTCCTTAGTTGTGAGGATCTAATCTCATTTAGAGATCACTCTTTTCAGACGATGCATCACCTCATTAGCGAGTGATGAGACCATTGATTGGCTATGTGGCTTACTGAGGACACGGGAAGTGGAGCTACATCACACCTTTTTGCAGCTGCTGTGTTTCAGCTTAGCTAGAAGAAGTGAAGGAGCGGAGGTTGGGGCCAAAATTGAACAGCTGAAAATATGGCCATGCATCTTGCCTCTTGTGGTGGCAAGCAATTAAAAGTTATACTTCATTTTATTATAAAAAAAATCCAAGTCAAGATAGTATAATGACCTTTTAACCTAAGCACCATTGGGCATGCATGCCATACCATCAAACAAGCTGTCTAAAGAATTAAGACTCACAGGACAACTAGGATGAAAAAAATTCGGCAAGTTCCAGTGAATTACCATGGGCTGAATGTCCACCAACCATGTTTTCTTTTGATCAGCAATTGAAACGTGATTAATACAGTGCACTTTTAACTGCCGAGTATGGCAGCCTAATCGTGCTTGCAGCCGATAGTTAATGCCCAGCGAATGTTGAGCATGGCGAATATTCGTGTGCTCTATCTAAAACTCTTGTAACTCTCTGTAAAGCTCTGCTGCAGGGTGTATTCACCAATCCAGCGTTCATTGTAGTAGAGCAGTTAGCACTGCACTTCGGACGTGCCTCCTGCAGCTTTCAGTTGCCTGTCCTATGCTGTGACCTGTCCGTGACGTCAGACGGCCATCTCCTGCTTGCTGCCTTGGAGCACGGCATGAAGGAATGCAGCCAGAGCGGCAGTGAGCTGAGCAGCTGGAAGCCAGCGAGGCAGAGCGACGGAAATGACGACGAGGTCGTTGCAGTGCGGTCACAGGTGGACGGACGAGCCTGTAGGCCTGCGCTGCTCGAGGCTCGTCGTGCTTCTCAAATGTAGATCTTCTGCTGCTGCTGCCAGGAGCCAGTGGCTCGAGGACAGACGCGTAGCTGTGCTGCCTTCACCTCCCTGCCAGCTGTCTGTGCTCGGTGACCTGCTCGCTGTGACTGAGAACGGTGGCCTGCTGCAGCTCCGGAGAATGAGCACAGGGAAGCTGCTGCACCGAATGTCATACGAGTACGACACATGCAGTGTTGCTCTCACTTCTACTTCTGTGGTCATTGCGAGCGACAGGTCTAGTCTGGGGCAACAGCAATGGCATGTGGACATTGGAGAGCTGCAGCCACCGAGGTGAAGGCCTCGAGGAGACTCGTGCTGTGCAAGGAGAAAGTGTGGGGCATCTGTGCTGCAGGCGGCCTGCTGTACGTGGCCGTGCTAGGGCAAGGAGACGAGAGGAGCCGGGACTCCGTCTTAGCCTTCAGTTTCACTGGGCGGCTGCTGCAGCGAGTCATCTCGAGCAGTAGCCATGGACTGCTGCCACCTGGATATCTGTCACTGGGCAGAGAGCCGGGAACGGTGCTAGCGGTGCTGGGCTCGGAAGAAATAACCAAGCTGTGGAGGAGCGTGACCGTGTACCCTGCAGCAGCAGCAGCAGCAGCAGCAGCAGCAGCAGCAGCAGCAGCAGCAGCAGCAGCAGCAGCAGCAGCAGCAGCAGCAGCAGCAGCAGCAGCAGCAGCAGCAGCAGCAGCAGCAGCAGCAGCAGCAGCAGCAGCAGCAGCAGCAGCAGCAGCAGCAGCAGCAGCAGCAGCAGCAGCAGCAGCAGCAGCAGCAGCAGCAGCAGCAGCAGCAGCAGCAGCAGCATCAGCAGCAGCAGCAAGCAGCAGCTGAGAGCATACGATGCTACTGCTCCCCGGCAGCTGCAGCCCCTGGGAACAACAGCTGCTACGACAGCAAATCCTTTCACTCAGCTTCTTTTGACTGGGTCACATGCTTTAAGCACCTGTCTGCACTCTCTTACCTTGTTAAATCATAATAAATAATTCGTGATTTATCGAGTCGGGCGACTTGTCTCCCACAAGCACGAGCAGCTGTAGCCAGTTGCAGCAGCTGTGATATTTTGAGGAGCTGCCAGTAAACAAGTTGGATTCCGAAAAGCAGGTGGTACGATGCTTGGCCTGGTGTGTGAGTAGATCTGATAGGTAGGCTTGAGCCAAAGAATGAAGGGACCTAAAAGAAACAGCGACAGAACCTTGAAGTCAATCCGTTGCTTGACTGATAGCCAGTGCAAGTTGGCTAGAAGCGGTGTGATGTGGTAACTTCGAGGCTTACGACAGACAAGCCTAGCTGCAGAGTTTTGCACCTGCTGTAATCGCCTGATTGCACAGTAAACAGTGAGTTGCAGAAGTCACGACGGGATGTCACAAATGCATGGACCAACTTAGACGGGGTAGCCTTATCTAAACAAGCTCGAATTTTAGCAATGTTATGTAGCTGAAAGTAGGCAGATTTGACTGTGGAGCTGATGTGGTCGTCTAACGAGAGGTCACTTTGGAACATGACACCTAGATTTCGAGCTGATTCAACTGGAGAGATGCTGGCAGAGCCAATTTTGAGCGTAAGCCGTTCCAATTTGTGAATCACACTGGGTTTGCCCATAACTAGTAAGTTAGTTTTATCATCGTTTAGATTTAGAAAATTTGCTGCCATCCATGTGCAGATGTCATCAATACATGCAGCAAGTGAGTTGAGAGAATTCGAGGTGCTCGAAGGCTGGGAGGGATCAAAGCAAAGGTACAACTGAGTGTCATCCGCATAGAAGTGCAAGCCTAGATTGTGCTTGGCAATCACACCGGCAAGAGGGACAGTATACAACGTGAAAAGAACCTGACCTAGCACAGAGCCCTGAGGTACTCCGAATTTCAGAGGTACTTCAGATGATCTTTGTCCATTCACATCAGTACTTTGGAGTCTCCCACTGAGATAGAATCTGAACCACTGCCGAGCAGTGCCAGTGATGCCCAGGCGAGATGAGAGGCGCTCTAGAAGAACTTTGTGATCGATGGTATCTAAAGCTGCCGAAAGATCGAGCAAAACAAGCAGATACACTCTACCCACGTCTGCATTCCTAAGTAGGTCGTTGTATACCCTAAGCAATGCTGATTCTGTGGAGTGATTAGCTCTAAAGCCAGACTGGAACTTACAAGCTAGGTTAGAAATTTCAATAAATGAGTTCAGCTGGTCTGCCACGACCTGTTCCTGTGTCTTTGATTTCAGAAAAGCAACAGGCTCAGATTCTAATAACTACAGCAAAAGTCCTATTGCACAATGCAGCGGTAATGAAACTGTCACCAACTGAACTTGACTTGTCGCAAATGCAGTGGCCAGTTTGAACGCTTTTTAAAGCGGACCCGAATTTCGCCGTGGGTATTGTATTCTGTTGCTTTTACTCCGAGTCCTAGACCGTCTAGCAATAGTCGATGATAAGAAAGAACACTCCGGATTTTCACCGTGTTACCACAGAAAGCCGGAAAGTAGAATGCACACAATATAATCGCTTTAAATTGCACTGCTCTTCTGATCGAAATGACTTACAGAGATAAAGATACAGTAAATTTGAACCCAGAAAACTGCGACAAACCTTCGAAAACAAACGGGGCTGCCCATCTGGGGTTAGCCCATTTGTAAGATTTTCTGCAGAGCTCTTAAGGCAACCACTTTTCAGATTTACCGACTATAAAAGTACTTACTAGTGACCCAAATTCAACAGGTTTCCCATTCTAAGCATCGAGCTAGCTGCATCCTATCTTGGAGTTATGGCAGCAACTTTGCTGAAAGATTTCAGCCATCATGACCAGCTAGCTACAGGGAAGCATGCAATCTCGGTCAGAGTGGCACAAAAGCCTTGATGTGGTTTTTGCATTGTTGTGGCTAATAGAAAACGTGGAGAACCTTAGCCGTTCGGCCTCTAGTCTTGCTTCACCGGCCCAAAGTCATTGTTCATCCGGTTCTACGGTAACTAATTAAATGAAGCTGTTGAATCAGCTAATCTTTTTTCTGAGCCCCATACGAGTAGTGGGATCAATTGAGGGAAAGTCTTTACGTGGTATTTATCATGATTTTTGTGTCAATCCTACAGCAAAGGTTTCGTTTAGGGTAAAGAGCAAAGTACGAGACAGTACTGCAAATAACTCGAGCCGGTACTTCCAACATTGTTATCAAGCTAGCAGCTGCTACCAACTAAGTGGAAATTATCAGTTGCCGAAAATGACCTTGCCCATTGTGGTTACAGGTGTCCACAAATGAAAAAAATTTGGCACAAGCAGAGCAAGACCGTCATGGTGACTCCAAGAAACAGAACACGTGCTGCCAGTTAAGTTTAATTGATCTCATAGAATTTGACTACACCAGGTCGCCTATGACCAGGCAGCTTTTACTAATAGCAGCAGCTAGTTGTCCCGAAACGGTACACACAACTAGATCTCTGGAAAAGTAGGCAGAGCATCAGTGCAGCATAAAACCTCGAACTACTACTCAAACATTGCTGCTCATTTTCAGGTGGAGCTGCTGGTTTGGTAGACGGTCACCAAGATGACTAGGAATGTCTTCCTAGTCGACCCGGTTTACGGCCGCAAGTTTACGCTCGGCTTTCCTTTAGCCAGCGACGAAGCATACCTTCTACTGCGTTGCTGCCACTCCCTACGACTCCCATCAGACGCCGACCATCATCGATTCTAATGGCATTCACGGCGTTGCTGCAACACGCAGCCAGGTATAGCACACGTCTAAATGGCTGAATGCAGACGCCTGCTACCTTGTTCTGTGGCTTGTAGAGCCTGTCGCCACGGTGACTCTAGCCGTCCACACCGCATACTTGCTATCTTTGCCGGCGCCGAGGTCCTCAGCCTCTGTCGCTGGCTGTGACCACTATATGAGCCTTTAATGCGATGCTGCATGTGTCCTATTCCAGCTTGCCTCGGTACAGCTCTCGGTACCGCAGCACAGCTTCACGACCACCAACTGCGGACCACACGCCCAGACGTCCGTATCATGTCTTATTTACAACGGAAGCAGTACGTCGAGCTCACCGATTGCGGCAGCATGTATACTGCCCACTTCCAGCTGATGGTCAATTGCTTGCGCCGAGAATACTCACAGAGCCGGTCGTGGAAGGACCTATAGGACTCAGCATGGAAGGAACTATACGACTCAGCGCTCGCGATCGGGTTTCTAGTCGGTCGACCGATCGAGGCACGAGGTACGGTCTGACAGCTCCATTCTCCGAAACACAATTCTATGAATTTTGGCACCGAGTTTGGCCGGGCGTTTCGAAATCGCTGGGACAGCTGACGTTTGTGCATACAGGTCGGTCCATAATCGTGATAACACTCATAGAAGCCTTACACCGTCGTGAACATGGAAACGGCGAAATATCATCTCAGAAATTCAGGATATCCAAAAGAACGCGATCCAAAAGCAACACTCCTCTCGGGCAGTGGGGTACTAGATAAGGCTGCGCAGCCAGTACAAGACTACGAGCTCGACTACCAGCATATGTCAGGCTCGGGCGAAAGAGAGGGAGAAATGTGACGTCACATGAATCTAAATCGCTTACATTTGTTGCCAGTTTATAAAGGAAAAACACTGATAGGAGTATTTTAATTATTTTAAATAATGTTTGAGAGATTATTAAAAGGATATGTGCAAGCATAAGTGTTGTCATCAAACAACTCTACACTGATCATGCTCAGCTTCCCGAACTGAGCGCCTCAGTGCTCGGTGACGGTCGCGGTGGGTACGTTGTTTAGGTGTGCTGGGCGGCTCGTAGCCGCGTAAAGACAAGCCGAAGCCTCGCTGCGAAAAAGTTTCTAGCTTGGCATGGATAAGGACAGCGTGTCGCAGGACAGAGCCTGTCGAGAAAGTGACAGCGATTCTGATGTAAGCCCTGTACTGTTTCGATCTTGTATGCTAGCTGCACGAGCAGGCTGCCGTTTCGGCAATCTGCCGCTTGATCCTGAGCGGATGGCAAATGTGATACTGGACTAAATGCGAGCATGCGGCAGATTCATGGTATGTCATTTATTGCAGCCGTTGGAGAACGATGTCGAGTTCGTCGAGCTGGACGCTTCGTCGCTGAGTACTGCATCGTCCTCGCCGCGTGCTAATATCGTCGGTCAGTTGATCGGTACTGACAATAATGGGGCCAGAAGAGGTACGTATACCTCCTGGAAAAGCCCGACTTCCGTCGTGGTCTATGTCTCGAGGAGCTACAGGACTCGATAGAGAAGATATGAGCTGCACCTGAGCTCAAGAAGCAGAAGCTTGTAGTTTCTACGTTATTAATCTTGTCGGTAACAAAACCCGCTTAACCGTGAATATCCTAACTTCTTTTGGTGGGCCGGTTTTTACTTGTCATCAGTGACTCGCCATTTTCACCGCGAGCTGATGTTACATCTTTTTTTCTGACGTGGAGTGCCGAGGTCGGCTTCATTTGACAATGTCGTGGCGTTGTTTTAGATGTTTTGGCTGAATTTTTGCGTAAGATGTCAACAATTACCGGTCATCCAGTGAGTCTATGAAGTATGGGATGGCTATAGGTAGCTCTACCTTTGGTCATTCTCTGTCTCCCAGCATCTCCGACTCTCTCAACTGCAGCTTCCTTTGCTGAATTATGCACTAGATGTCAGCCAGCTCTCAAACTGAACGACGACAGGACTACCTAGTAGTTAGGGGCTAAATACTGTCACTCATTGGAAATTTGCACCCTGAAAAAATCTTGTATACACATAGTGGCCCCAGGTCTTATCATCTGGGTAAGCTGCTTGCACATCGCGACTGACTCTGGGCATGGGCTCGAGTCCTTTAGCAGGCATTTTTTCTTTTATCGCCCACCGCAGGTGGTGGTGGTGGGGAATAGCTGTTGCAGCTCTTCTGCGTCGATATGAATGTTGGATAAATGTTCGTGTTGGATTAGCCGACTTTTAGGTTTTTATATTGGCAAAAGTGTTGTGCATATACGGGTATGGTAAGTATATTTTCCAAATTCAGTGCAAGCTACTGTTTGACATCTTTTATGAATAGGGTGAGATCAGCCAACATAATAGTGAGCAGACCGTATATTTCCACTAGCGGTGTGGGAGGCTGGTGTCGGCCTATGCACCGAGTTGAAAATTAGTGCAGTAAGATTGTCAGCTGCATTCTCTGTGGCTAATTTGAGCCTCAAGTGATATGTGATAAAAAGAAAGGCTCCAGCTTTGATTATAGTACATAAAGTCAAATCTCAGCATTCTGCATATCGCTGGACGTTACAGTTTTGCTTGGCCAGTTAATTAGCAGATTCACATTAGGAAGAACTTGTTATGCCACACCTTTTAACTATTGTGCCTATCAGACACACCGCTAAGTTAAAGGTGAAAGTCAGCTAATCAAACGGCCTCATTTTGTGTAGCATCCAAAGAGCCTTGACGGCTGTCTCCACCGCTTGCAGTGGGCACAGTGGGCAACGAAGGGTTGCCTCTGTTGCAGGACTCGAACACGAGGTCTGCAGGAGGTGAATCGGAAGACCCCAGGTGCTGCGAATGGACTGTCTGGGAGGTCCGCATATTAAAGTCGTCAGTCGTCTGCCTCTTTTTCGGAACACTGATGCATTCCAGTGACCTCGAGGCTGACCTTTTCCCAGTCCTCTGCTTTCTGGCCTTCGAGCCATAGTTTTAGCTATGGGTCTGCAAGGAATTGCAACATTTCTGAACCGACAGCCATATTGGATGGTTCTGTGAAGGTTTTAGGTGGCTTGCACACCATTCATCCAGCATCGGTGGTGAGACTGTGTGTGTGTGTGTGTGTGTGTGTGTGTGTGTGTGTGTATGTGTATGTGTATGTGTATCTGTATGTATGCATACCTTATGTACTGTACATATGCATATGCACATGTACATATGTACATATGCATACACACATACGCACAGGAAAGTGGAAGTATCGGCAGCCCCTGGTTTAGATAAGTGTAGTAGGTATTCGACAATGAACCAGTAGACAGAAGCATAAAGAACGAAGGTACCTAATTAAAACAGTGCCTTTCATGATTGTACTTTCACAAGCCAGTGTAGTTTTCAGGCAAATAGAAAATAACGAGAGCGAGTCTTTGACCCTTGAAATTTATTTAAAAATTACAGGTTTCCCTATAATACAGCACCTTCCGTGTTACCCGTTTTGAATTTGCTTAGGCGCGTAGTAGGAAAAGTATGACGATAACACCCCGGCAATGCTCATTTCGTAACCTCATGACATGGCCAATTGCCTCAGATCATCTAATTGACTGCCTTTATGAATGGCCAATGTAGGCTTTGCACCAAATGGGACTTAGCACTGTTGCAATCGCTATACAATCGCAAAGTGGTGAGAGGGAGACAACCTGAAGAAGAAGGGGTAGCAGTCCGGGGCTGCATCTGCAGTAGATACCTGGCATTGTGATGCATGACTATTATTTAGGACTACTTCGGAACGTTACAGTACCAGTCCAATGAGCCTTCGCTGAGATAATTTTCCTTTTCAGCAGGGTCAAAGGGCCAAAGGCACATTGCCGAGGGTATTCAGTATTTATTCCCGTAACACCAATGAATTTGATTTAGGGCCATTATGCCAACAGTGTGGCTTAGGCAATATTCAGACCTGAATTCCATCGAGTGTCTCTGGAGTGAAATTAATACAAGGCTCAGAGCTCCTTGTAGGGTGTATAAAGACTCTTTTTCCAGCTACATAAAGAGTTTTTGAGAACGATAATGCCAGATGTTGGCATGCGCCAAGTTTGTTCAATGCTCGAACAGCTCTGACAGGTGATTGCTTATCGTGACGGCATGAATTTATTTAGGTACTACTAATTAATCTATTTGGAATGAAACTTTTTTGGGTTATGATTACAGCAACTTGTAATAACGTTCTGTTTATGACAATAGAGATCTTGTGGATCTGGTTTCCATTTTAGGTGGCCATTTTTATACGACCTTGTTTGCATCTCTCTCTGTAACTTTTAAGCCGTTTACATCGCATTCGGCACATACGTTAGCCAGCAGACTTTTATCTCGAGCAACAAAGAGAAAATGAATAAATAGCACATCGGATGCAGCAGAAGGTCATTCGAGGAAATGAGTAGCATGGTCGAAGCAGAATGGGACTGCTGGAAAGGATGGATCATAGTTAGCAGTAGGAGAGACACGGTATGGTGTGGGGGGGGGTCTGGATCGATAGAGACTCCAAACCAGTGAGTCGCCTGCCATTATTCTCCTACTGCGTTGCACTTGGGCACTTTAGGACGCAAAGGGAAGCCGCGCAGGCTATTCTCACTACTCGTTTTGTTTGGCCCGCTCACTGATAATAACCTTCTAGGGGTACTTAGCAAGCCCGGGGCAAATTGCATCAGTTGGCTGCTGCCCTGGGCAAATGCTGCAAACCTGCCAGTGAAGTCAGTTCGCCCCCTTACCCACCCACCCTAGTGCTTCGACATGCCGTCATCACTCCAGTGTGAGGGGTAGGCTGTCACACCTAAGATTCGTTTCTCACGGCTGCCCTCTTCCTTCCTACCTACCTACCACCTCCGAGTTGGCAGACGTGCTGACGCGATCAAGCAGACAAACTTGCAGTTGGCTTAGTGGGCTTATTACCAGGCATTTTGCCCTGCTTCTTAGCCGAGGGTGCTCGCTCTTCATGACCTTCATGCTGTCATGGTTTCGAGTCCTGCAGCAGTCCATCCTTTATTGGCCACTGCAAGCCGTGGTGACAGCCTGAGAGGCTCTTCCATGTTCCGCTGTTTAAACGAGGCTGTCGAATCAGCTAATCTGTCATTTTTACTTTTTCAACGAGCCGGGCAATTAGAGAGTGCAGAGCCACAAAGGCCATACACTGCCGGAAGCACTTTGTGCCCAAGCACTCGGAACATCCGGTGTTTGGGGGCGTGGCAGCTCTCTGCCGATCGAGCTCTGCTGTCCAGCTGCATCCGACCGCAGCAGAGGGGTTAAGAGCTTTGGCCTATACAGTTTCCACTTGCGTGCTCGAATCGAACTCCGGCGCATCTCTGCCCTAGTGCACGTGCACATTTTTGATTACTCTTGGATGCCAAGCTGCAACGATTGTGCCTGCAGTGGTCGGCTACGGGAGACAGTCATTCGGCTTTCATTTGTATGCAGACGACACACAGCTGAAATGTGCTTTGATCTCTCCCTGCGTTGCAGCGCTTCAAACTTTTCTCTTTCTCTTTAAGCATGTACTGCCGCCATTCGCACGTTAATGGAGCAAGCTTTCTCAAATTTCCAGTTATGGGGAATCTACCGAGAATCTTAACATTGTATAAGCCTAAGCCTCAAAATGACTCGGCCAGCATATCTTCTGTAGTGTTTGCATCCAATCAGGTGGTCCTGTTCTAAAGTGACTTTTCACTTGATGAGCGCATCTGTTCCATAGTCAAGTCTGCCAGTTTTGTTCAGCTGTGCCCTATTACAAAATTTGAGCCTGCTTAAACTAGGATACCAAAGCCAAGGCGGTCCATTTATTCGTGATATCCCATCGGGAGCTCGGTAACTTGCTACTTGCAGATCTTCCTGCCTACGAAATAGTGTTACAGTTGGTGAAAAACTCAGCAGCTAGGCTTGTCTGACGTGAAGGCTGTAATTTCCTCATTACGCTACATTTAATCGATCTGCACTGGCTCCCCATCTAGCAATGTTTCGCCTTCAAGGTTCTGTCAATCACCTGTATCTTCCTTCATTCTCTAGCTCCAGGCTACCTATCTGAACTACTTCCCAGTCAGGCTTGGCATGCACCAGCCACTCGTCAGACTCAAGTCGTTTAGCTGTGCCTCTAACCAACCTAAAATCCCGTGGAGTTCACACCTTCAGTTTTTATGTTCCCAGAGCCATGAACTCACACCCGACCGACATTACTACATTCCCTGACTTGACTACATTTAAAAAGGAACTAAAACGCACCTGTTAATAATGATACACTTGATAAAGCACCCTCAGATAACTCAATCTCTTTACAGGCGCTTTACATTTGCAGCAAAGGAATTCCTTGCAGCATTGCTCCGTCCATGTGAATTTCTCTGCGTGTGCTTGTGAGTTCTAATCCTTTTTAATTGCCATCCAACTGAAAAGCTTTGTTACCAGCAGATGTAAAGTACCTAGAAAGAGATTTAGTTCTCACAGGGCCCCAGATAATTGCTCGAGTTGAATAAGGTTTAAGTCTGTAAGCTCACAGAATCAGTCTCTGCTTCGGTTTTTACCTTCGGGTAGAGGTTGTCAGCATATCAGTGAGTGCCCAAACTCTGCATCTCTTCCATGATGGGAGATCTTCCATGCTGAGCCTGGCCACCTCACTCCCCCCTCAGCCTGCGTGGAGTGCTGGTTAGCTTGGCAAGCTTGGTTGGAATGGCCTGCCGATCGAGTTCGGGCCGGCCCCGGAAGAGCAAGCTTGAAAAGTAGCTGCTCCTTGCTCCTTGCCCGCATGGCTCGCATGCTGCTGCTGCTGCTGCTGCTGGACATTCTGCTCCGGTTCCGGCTGCCTGCCGTACAGGCGTCGCAGCCGGTTGCCACGCCCTGATAGCAGTGGCTCACCATGCAGAGCACTGCTTGTGCTGTCGGTACGACTGCCTTTTTGTGCACTTTGACAGACCAGGCAGCATTGGCAGCACTTCATGCTGCTACAGAGCTGCCTGTAAGAGTTGAGCGCTAACGTTCGGAGCTCGACGACGTTGTGCCTGCCGTGTTCGATCGAATCGACCGACTCGTCGAGTGGCCCCGACAGGGCATGCCCCGACTCATTAGGAATCATATTGTCATGTAATGTCATGTATCTCAATCTGTAGCTTCACAAAAGCCACGCAGAGTACGTGAATGTTATGAAGGAGAGTTTTGTGTAGCCCTTGTGCTCGAGGAGTATGTAATATGTACCGATGACCTTCTTCCGGTTGCCGAATTCAACAGCCGTGAACTGATCTGAGCTTCGCTCGGAAGGGAAATTGTAGCCTTCGAGGCAGTAGAACTTCTCTGTGATATCTGTTTCTGACCAACCCTAGTGGACTGCCAGTATCACTGGATGGGCTCATGGTAGATGCTTCCACTTATTGTATTTCCGCTTATTAGGACATATTTATTATCCACTTATTATCATACTTGTTATCCACTTATTAGGACACGAGGATGAAGCTCGTGGTGGCTACTGCTGTTGTCGCTCCGTGACTGCTGCAGCATGCTCTCCGCCGAGTTCCAGACTACTGAGACAATCAATGGAAGTTGGTCTTTTTGTGGGGAAAATGTTGCCACCAGGTGGCGCCAACGTTTCGACTGGACCAGGGTGTAACTTCCGCCCCATTTCCTTGGTTCCGCGTCTGACTGAGGACTTCACTGAGGGAGATGAGTCCTGCGGGACGAATGTAAGCTAGATTTCAAGCCAGCCAATCAACACCAGTTGGCTAAAAGTTCCTCTCGAGACATGGGTGTGAGTGTGTGTGTGTGTGTGTGCGTGCGTGCGTGCGTGCGTGCGTGCGTGCGTGCGTGCGTGCGTGGGGGGGGCTTAGCTTCTGCCACTGAGAGGAAAGGGGGAGGTTGCAGGTAAAGGAGCCCGTCGAGAAGGTTCTTGCCCATAATCCTTGACCAGCCAGCTCTTCACCCGATCGAGCATACAGGTGGCAAGAGCTGGCTAGCTCTTGCAGCTCTGCTCGTGCCCTAACCTTACGATCGGACAGTCACCGAACCGATGCTGGCAGCAGCAGTCAGGTTTCCTACCCAGCTGGTCGAGGACAGTGAGTTGAATTGCAGCTGGAGCTTGCTGCTGCTGCTGCTGCTGCTGCTCCTACTCCTCACGCTGGCCAGGCTGGCAGCAAAGCTCGTCGCTGGCTTGATTATTCTAGCTCTGGGTGCGCGCGCTGCCCTTGCAATGTGCACAGACAAAACAGCATCGGTAGGAGAAGGGTGACTTGTGGCAGTGTGTAAATGTCGGGCCTGTTAACACTTTCCTCGCACCCACTTTCAGCTGCTTCTGCTGCTGCTGTGATGGAATGCAGGCCGGTGGTGAGGCTGCCGGCTGGCAAGCTCCCTGCCATCTGCTCATGCTGGGCAACGGCCCAGAGGGCACATGCTCCGAAGCCTTCTGGTAGCCTTCTGGTAGCCTTCTGGTAGCCGTCTGGAAGCCTTCTGATAGCCTTCTGTACGATACGCACGTAGGCATGCTGCCTCAGTCGGTGCGCTATGTATTCGCGACGTCAAGCGCCACCTCTGCGTCACTGGCTGCGACATCCCCTCGGGGCAGCGCTGCCCAAGCCTGCTTGGCTGTTCGCGGAGGTCACTGGTGACCTCTACGGGTGCCATTGCTGCTCGATGATGCCTGCGGACTGCTACTTTGCCATTCGCGCATTGCTTGCAGAGAGGCCTGCCTCGGATTCATCGGTGGCCGCAGGAGCGGCGGCCGCTGCTCCTCTAGGCAGCGGCCGGTGCAATGCCGCTGCGCCCTCGTCCGATGGAGCAGGAGTCCAGTCCGCTGTGGCGGCTGCAGCCGGAGCGGATGCGCCGCCTCGGGTTCCTGCAGCGGTGGGGGCGGCCAGCAGTGAGCAGGACCGGCTTCTTCAGGAGCTTGTCGGTCGGCTGTGAGTTCGATGCCAATGCTCTCCTCTCCTCCCTTGGCTGCTTGCCACTCAGCCGCCGGCCCGCCTTCCGGAAGTCCCCTCTCTTTTCCCGCAGCCGTGCTGCTTGTAGCTGTCTGAGCCCGCGGTGGTGCAAGCGATCCGGTGACGTCCTCCGGCGGGGCTCGTCGCGAGAGTGACTGCCATCCATCGTGAGATTGTATAAGCCTAAGCCTCAAAATGACTCGGCCAGCATATCTTCTGTAGTGTTTGCGTCCAATCAGGTGGTCCTGTTCTAGAGTGACCTTTCACTTCACGAGCGCACCTGTTCCATAGTCGAGCATCGTCTGCTGGTGCTCAGTCGCGTGGCCAAGCATGATAGAGCAGACGGTGATGCGAGTGGACGCGCACGAGGCTACAGCTGTTCTGCAAAGTAGCACAGTTCCGTGCGGATAATGTGCACGCGACACGTATAGACACTGAATGAGAAGGCAGATGTAGGGGGTAGTTTTGTGGGGAGATTCTTTCGGTCGTTTTGACAGCGTAGACATCGTGAGTGGCATGGAGCTGCTGCTTGAGGCTCTCATACTCTGGCACTTTAGGCTGCACTCTTTTGGCTGCTTGTATTGTTGTTTGATAGCAGGCAAGCCTATCTAATATAGTCAGCTTACCGTGCCCATTTGACGTGTGCCGGGGACTGAGCACAGTCGCAGCATGCCCATCGCGAGCACATTATCCACGCGAGAGAGACTTGATGCCGGAAGTCGACGGCGCACTCATAAACCACCGAAGCGTGCCTTGCTTATGTCAAAGCAAAGTTCGGTGACAGCAATGTAACGGTTTGGTCATCCTATAGGGCTCAGCCTCTTACCTAGCTGGCTGTCAATGGCGCCAAGCGGTGGCCATCGCGTGATGCTATCCTAGACATATGTTCTTTGTGCGTGCAGGGCCAAGCAAGGTAGCGGCTCGAGAGGCAAGGAAGAGCCCGACATTGACGCCGGTGAGCAGCGGCAGCCCGCCAATGCTGCTCTTACTTTGCGTGCTGCTGCTGCTTCGGCCATTTATGTGGCCATTTATGTGGCCATTTATGTGTTCCCCGTATCACTTATGGCTGTGTGCACCGCCAGCGCGCCGTCCTTTCGTGGGCTTGAAGCTGCTGCAGCGTCGGCGGTTGCCCCTGTGACTGCAACTGCTGCAGTCCATTTGCTTCGGTGTTTGGCCTCAGTGAACGACCGGACCTATTGATCACCGAGTCTATCTTGAGCGCCCAGCGCCTCAGCTCGGCGTGGCTGGTCGTGCACTGCAAGGGCTTCAGTCTTCAGCCGAGTGTTGATACCTTGCATTGACACGCTAGCTACCAGAGTGTTGATGCGAACGGGCAGAAGTGAGTCATCCGAGCAGCTTCGACCGTTGTGCAGGTTTTATCTGGCCGCTTTTATCTGGCAAGCCAAGCCAGCGCCCGAAATCTTGCAAGCCGTGCTACCAGCAGCAATGCCGAACTAGCGAAAGCACAAAGCACTTGCCCATACGTTAGTTACTGGTGGTTCGGCAGGCAACTTTAGGTGATGTGCTACAAGCCTATAGCAGCTAATAGCCAGGTGTGTGTTTTCAGTCGCCCAAAGTGAGCTGCTGCGGTCAAGCTCATGCCTTATACACCAGCCAAGTCGCAAGTCATGGAAAAATCTGGTCACACGGTTTAATATCGACTTGCTCATAAGCCTCAGCTTATCGTGGCCATTTCGTAAGCGGTCTCCAGTTCAAAGTCAGTGGCCAGGCTCAAAGTTAATTATTGGGGGCAGGACACCATCCCCTCCTTTAAAACTCACATCTGTCTTTGGATAGTTGGCTGCTTAGAGCCTCGTGGTGCTCTAGTGCTTTTGACAGTGTCATTCGAGCATATTTGGCCTTCATACATCTTCTGGATTGCTGTTGTGAGCTGGCCGTCTGCACCATGCCAGAATTGAGCCGTGCTCTTAACACTGGCTACATCGCCTCTTTGCAAGCCTCTTTGCAAGATCGGCAGCTAGATGTTGAATCTAGTCGCGGGCATGTCTAGGCCTGTCTTTCTCCTCGGGCTATCAGCCACCGGTAGCTGCTGCTTAAAAAATAAATCGTTTGATCGTCTCATGCCGCAGCATCGGTTGACCTAAGGCAAACTCAGTGTGACCTCAGTGCCAGTTAAGAGATGGAAAGCAGAGAACCAGGTTATGGACTGTTGGCCTTGCTGAAGAACCAGAGGAGAAGCTTCCGAAATGAAACTGTTTGTGCCAGCAGCAATGCACATGTCGGTATCGGCGTTCGATAGAAAGCAACGAATTACCGATCTGCTGTTCCTATCAAGCAAACCGAGGAGACGGAAGATAAACGAAAAAAAGGAGCCGTCGACCTTTTTTCATAGCAAAGCCGGCCAGCCCTTCATAGTCGCATGTATCCTACCAGCAAAACGTGCACCAGCCAAAGACTTTGTGTGTGATCACATGCCCAACTGAATGTCTTGCACTGATTGTTTGCTTTCCCAGCAAAAATTCATCTCCTGACCATCTTCCTCATTCAACGACCATATAAAGATCGCTACAAGTAATCATTACAGGATTGACTCAAGAGGTATCGTCACCTGGCGTCATTTCGTTGCCGACCCAAAATGAGTCGCTGACGATGTATACAGATGCCTCATTCCTTTGAAAATGCGTACCTGCAGATTCCAAGGCACAGTGGACGAGAGCCAGTCGCTCGCTACATGTGGCACCATATACTGGCTAGCTGGGAGCCTCGATCTAGTGCAAGCTCAACCTTTGTTGCAGTCTCCGAGTCTGTTATGTGGCAACTCACTGGCTCAAGACAGGCAAGCCTGGCTGCAGAGTTTTGTATCACCTATCAGCGCTGATAGAGCCGATTTATTTTGGGGGATGGTTGGCATCTGCCTCTGTAATGATGGCTGCGAATTGACAGGGAGCTGGTTCAGCCGTGCAAACCGTGCTACAGAAGTCTCGTATGATGGCCCACTGGGGCTCATTGTTTGCTGACACTGCACACTCTCTTTCACTTGCGCTTTGCTTATACTCCGTGATGCGATGGTGGCGGTGCCCCCCTAATAGTCCACGTATGGATTGTGTGCACGTGCATATGCATGTGCATGCAGACGTGCACGTGTGCATGTCTGTGTGCAAGCGTGTATATTCGCATGCGTGCCCAGGGCGAATGCGTTCACCAACGCTGTGTTCATGACTGCCACCACATCCCGTGAATGCCCCCTCTCCCTTTCCCTTGAATGCTCGCTACCCCCCTAGTCGCTGCCTCGGTCGATTCCATGCAGCTGTCATGTAGACGTGTTCTGCTGCAGACATTGACTACATTCGGATAGAACCTCACGAAGCTCACGAGAATGCCATGTGCTGGTCCAACTCATCCGTCGGGTCCAGATTTAGCTTCTTGATTCGACGAACTCAGTCAGACGAAAGCTCAGGTAGCCGCGCCCGCGTAGGCGTGTCTTTGCTTGCCCTCGCGATGGCCTTTGATTTTAGCTTTTTTTTGCGATCGTCATGCCGGCGTGCAATGCCGATCGGCGTGGCCGCCCACTCCAAAGCTGCTAGCACTGAAGGCTGCAGACGAAGAGTGAGGCGGCGGGGCCTTTGCTGCCACTGAGATTGCTGTGCCGTGCCGGCTGCCGGGCCGGCTGCCGTCGTGCCTGGCCTTCCCCGTGTGCAAAGCCTTCGGCTATGCATGCATGCTCACAGGCCTGCTGTCTTGTTAATTAATTTTAGGGTAGTCGTATGAACGGTGGCAATACCTAGCCTAGGAGGAGCATGCAGCTGCACTCCTGCAGGCATCCCTGTGCTGGGGGAGGGAGAGTGGTTGTACAGGTGGCTGGGTTGGAATCAGACTGCTGCTGCTTGCCCTAAAAGTCGTGTGTGTCTGAGGCCTCGGCTCCGAATGATGTCGTCGCTGCTGCTGCATTGTGGGTGGCCCGAAGCTTGGATGGACTGCCCTGGGATAGCCTGCTCTGCACGAAGTTCCATTCGTGGCCTGTGTTTGCCAAGGTCGAGGTAGTTGGCTTGGACATCGTGGCCAGCTCCCGCACACCACATGGGGGCACGTCGGCTGCTGGCTGCGCACAACAACAGCCTACTCTGAGTAAAGCAAGGAAAGCGAGGCCTGTCGCCCTGATGCTCTTAGCATAGAGCAGGGATAAGGCCAAGGCCATTTCCGGTACCTTATAGTTGAGGCTGCTAAGCCGGCCTAAGCTAAGCCTTACTCTGGGGGGGGAGGGACAAGCTTGGCTTGGCTCTTAGGTGGGTGGGTGGGTGGGTGGGGGTAGGTCTGCCCACCGCGAAGACGATCACAGATGGGTGCTCGTGGATCGTCTTAAACTACTCTATGCAGATCCCTGTCTGTTGGTCAGCTGATGGTCCTTCAGTGTCATGTTTCTTCACTCAGTTACCGGTATTAATTTATTTATTTTCTCTGCGACTCAAACTTCTGGTCTTGTCTGTTTTGTAGTTGGTGCTTTTACTCAGGGCACTGCCTGCGGTCATGATCTGCTGAAGTTTGCTGTCGCCGAGCACGACCCTGTGTGATAGTGTATTACTGCGATGGCCCTAAGGCTGTGCTTCTTCCTGCCGTCGTCCGGTTGCCCTTGCCAGCAGACGGAGCTCTAGTTTTTCTTCTAGCCCCAAAGTCTTGCAGGTGACAAGAGCTTGCACCTGGGGAAACATAGTTTAGGAAGCTGCAGTAGGAAGCCTGATGGCAGACCCTGCCATCATTCTTTTGCCAGATGATCGGTGACATGGTTCGGCATGCAGCATTCCTCTTGCCAGCCTGCCTGCCTTAATGCTAGCCTGCCTGCTGTAACGAGCGGCCATGGTCGGACTGCTCGCTATACGGTTTGCAGGCGTTCCGTAACTTACTTTGCCGTGCTGCTGAATTTGACAAGAGTTGCAGTCACCACCGAGGTGGCTGCATCGGTGGTGGGCGCAGTGCAAGCAACTGACCGCCCACCCACCCGACAGCGGGGAAGCTCGTCTGACGTACGTTGTCGATGCCGACGGCTCGAGCGCCCTTGTTTGCCGTAGATGCAGAAGACCCAGCCGCCGAGGAGCTGCCTTCGCCTGCCGGAGCGCCTCAGGACGTTGACGATCGCGAGGAGTCAGATCAGCTGCTGCCGCTGGAGGCCGCTGACCGGCTTCGTCAAGCTGGCGCTCGCGCCACTCTGGCACAGCAGCAGCAGCAGCAATGGCGCTGGTGGCAGCTCGATGGCGTCGCTCCTGTCGCCGCTGCGGCTGCCGCGGGGCTTGCCAACCCAGTTCCGGCTGATGGCGATGGCGACGATCCTGCATTGCCATCGTCGCGGCTTCGGCAGCCCGTGAGACACTACAAGCACGACAAGAACAGTCGTGTGAACGGCGTGCTCTCCGCAATGGCCGCTGTAACGCTGGTGCTGGCCGTGGGCATTGGCATCGGCCACTGCATCGGTGGGTGGGCGCAACTTCGCTGCTCCCGCTGACGCATCAGACAAAGGCCCTGATGTCCGGGCCGCCCTTCCAACTCGCCCACCGCACGCTCGCTCGCACGAGGCGCTTGCTGCTGGCGCTCGCTGCCTGTCTGGGAGGAGTGGTGCTCCGCCGCCCTCTCCCGTGCTGTGGCTTCAGAGCAGAGTTGTCCGAGCATCGCTTTAGCCTTCGTTGTAGGCAGCGCCCGCGAGGCAGCACTTCAGCAGCAGATACGCGACGACCAGGACGTCAAGCTGAGAGAGCTGAGGGAGGATCTGCTCATGTGCCTGAGAAAGCAGGAGGACATTAGCCAGACGATAACCAAGCTCAACGAGGTAGGTCGGTCCTCGGTTCGTTCGTCGGCAGCTTCGCAGCTCTCGGTCGCCGCCGCTTGGCTTGCTATCGACTGCTTGCCATCCTCGATTGATTGACTTGCGCTCGCTCATGCACGTGTGCTGTTTGCGCCTGCCTGCCTGCGTGCGTGCTTGTTTGAGCTCGCGCTCGCTCTGTGCCTGCTCGAGCGCGCGCGTGTGTGCATGCGTGCCATTGCCTGTCCGCAGGCATGCTTGCCGTCAGGGCGTTCGTTCATGCTACCGTCTTTTCAGATCGAGGCCATCCTCGTGGATGCCGAGCACTGGCGAAACGAGTACGAGGAGCTTCTCAAGCTGAAAGTGCAGGTGACTGCATGACAGGCGTCGCCGCTCACCGCTGCCAAGCTCTCTGCTCCAGCTGCATCCGGCGGCTGTTTGCACGGTGCAGCCCGGGCGTGGCTATCGTACGTCGCAATTGCTCCGCTTCTCACGGACCTTCACTGGCTTCCTATCAAGCAGTGTGTCGACTTCAAGGTTCTGTCACTCGCTTTTAGGCTCCTTTGTTCTCTTGCTCTGACCTTGCTTTCCGCATTGCTCCGTACTAGGTAAACGATACAGCTAAGACCTGTTTAAAGCTATTCTGATTGTTATTTGACCGTAGCACATATGAAATTACATGCCTATGGATATCTAAACGCTTATCGCTTTCGACTGCTGGGTCTCCCACTCCGGCGGCTGCCTTAGCTACGCCGGCGGCTAACGTAGTAACCTGCTTGTTAGTTATGTTCGTCAGCAGCTTTTATCGCTTCGTCATCGTAGATCAAATGCATTCCTAGATATTAATGTTGTTGCTAAGATTCATGAACTATGCATTAACAAAAGGAAAGCACCCTGTAGCAGCCACAGTGGCCGGAACCGCCAAGTCAGATGCTGCTTGTTAGGCGGGAACTGCGAGCTGAGTACCCGCTCGTTTGTTATTCCTAGCATTGTCTCGAACCGCTCAGCACACTCCCCAAAATGCGTCACTGTAAATATCTTTAACTTAGTGGTCATCAGGCCTGTTGCAACTCCGTCGGCCAGACTTAACGCTTGCCTTTGGAATCCTAGCTCAATGTGCAATAAACCTCTGGTAATAAGCGACTTTATTTCTGAAAATGGTATCGACCGGCTCGCCCTAACTGAAACTTGGCTAAAATCGATAACCTGCCCGACAATTAAAGACGCTACCCCATCTGGTTTCTCATTCTTTCACAACCCTAGATCAATCAAAAATGGAGGCAGAGTTGCTATTATCGTGCGCTCGAAATTCAACTTCAAGCCATTTGCAGTACCCTCGAAGCAGTCTTTTGAATCAATTATCTTGATCTCATCCGAAAACAAGCTACATATAGTGGCAGTAGCCTATCGCCCACCAGGTACCAAATCCTCCTTTCTCTCAGATTTCTCCGATCTCATTTTGATTCTGTGTGCAATAAATCGATCCTTCCTCGTTATGGGTGATTTCAACGTTCACTTTGATAACTTATCTGCCGCTTTCAGCACCGAATTTCGTGCATTGACTGACTCATTGTCTCTTGTGGCTCATGTGCATGGCCCTACCCACATCAAGGGTCACACACTCGACCAGATTTTCTCATACAACTGCACTTTGTCATCACCAATTATTCCCAAATCCTGCTTATCTGACCACATGCAGATCTCATTCAATCTACAGTGTGAACCCACATCCTCTTCTAAAATAACCTGTGAATCGCGAAACCTCAAGACCCTTGACATCGATGCTGTCCATGCGAGAATATCTGCTTCACCTCTGCTGCTCAGTCCTCCCTCCGATCTGTCATTATTGGTAGATAGTTACAGCACGTCACTAGCTGACACGCTCGACGAGTTTGCACCTCTAACAAAGCGCACTGTGCGCCCCCGCCCAGACGGCCTATGGTTTACCACAGACATTACACTAGCCAGGTCTACTAAGCGAAAGCTTGAAAAAGCATACAAAAGATCTGGACTGACTGTCCATCGACAGGCATATGAAGACTACTGTAGGTCGTACCAATCGATCCTAGCCAAGGCCAAGTCTAGCTTCTATAAAAACATTGTTGAATCACAGATGCACAATCCAAAACTGCTGATGTCGGCGAAAACCATCTCCTCAACCGTTCTCAGATTAGCTCCTTACCTGATGATCCTTGTGATGATCTAGCCGATCGCTTCTCTCGATTCTTTGTGCAGAAAATAGACAAGATCAGGAAGTTCATCCCTGCGATGACAACATCCCCACTAGATTGATGTTCCCTGATTCCTGGCTGCACCTCAATGTCTGCATTTAAGCAGGTCACTAGTGATCTAGTCCTGAAGTTCGTATCTCAATCAAAGAAGACAACAAGTCCTCTGGACCCTATTCCCACTGTCCTGCTCCTATGTTGCATTGATCTGTTGCTGCCATGCATAACTAACATAATTAATATGTCATTAGCCTCAGGTCATGTGCCAGCACCTTTCAAAAAAGCTGTAGTCAGGCCACTTCTCAAGAAAGCTACACTTGACCAAGAAAACTAAGCACCTACCACCCAGTCTCCCTTCTACCATTCCTATCAAAGACACTGGAACGGGTCGTGGCGAACCAGCTGAACACGTATATCGAAACTTCACACCTTGCTAGTAAGTTCCAGTCTGGCTTTAGAGCTAATCACTCCACAGAGTCAGCATTGCTTAGGGTGTATAACGACCTACTTAGGAATGCAGACATGGGTAGAGTGTCTCTGCTTGTTTTGCTTGATCTTTCGGCAGCTTTTGATACCATCGATCACAAAGTTCTTCTAGAGCACCTCTCATCTCGCTTGGGCATCACTGGCTTAGCTCTGTAATGGTTCAGGTCCTATCTCAGTGGGAGACTCCAGAGTATTGATGTGAATGGACAAAGATCATCCGAGGTACCTCTGAAATATGGAGTACCTCAGGGCTCAGTGCTAGGTCCGGTTCTTTTCACATTGTATACTCTCCCTCTTGCTGATGTGATTGCCAAGCACAATCTAGGCTTTCACTTCTATGCGGATGACACTCAGTTGTACCTTTGCTTTGATCCCTCCCAGCCTTCGAGCACCTCAAATTCTCTCAACTCACTTGCTGCATGTATTGATGACATCTGCACACGGATGGCAGCAAATTTTCTAAAACTTAACGATGATAAAACTAACTTACTAGTTATGGGCTAACCCAGTGTGATCCAGAGATTGGACTGGCTGACTCTCAAAATTGGCTCTGCCAGCATATCTCCTGTTGAATCAGCTCGAAATCTAGGTGTCATGTTCCAAAGCAACCTCTCGTTAGACGACCACATCAGCTCCACAGTCAAATCCGCCTATTTTTAGCTTCATAACATTGCTAAAATTCGGGCTTGTTTAGATAAGGATACCAGGTCCAAGTTGGTCCATGCATTCGTGACATCCCGTCTCGACTTCGGCAACTCACTGCTCGCTGGCCTACCAGCATGTGCGATCAGGCGATTGCAGCTGGTGCAAAACTCTGCAGCTAGGCTTGTCTGTCGTGAGCATCGAAGTTGCCACATCATACCACTTCTCGCCGACCTGCACTGACTCCCAGTCAAGCAACGGATTGACTTCAAGGTTTTGTCGCTCACTTTTAGGTCACTTATTCTTTGGCTCCAGCATATCTCTCAGATATACTCCCCCATCAGGCCAATCATCGTACCACCCACTTTTCGGAGTCCAACAGACTACATATACCTCATACAAACCTCAAATCCTTTGGAGATCGTGCATTCAGATCGTATGCTCCCAAAGCCCGGAACTCCCTCCCGACTTGCGTAAGAACATCCCCTGACCTGACCACATTTAAAAAGAACTTGAAAACACCTTTTTAGGACAGCATTTAGTGGGTCTTTATGGTTCGTCCTTGATGGGCTTATGCGTGCTGACACTGTCCGTGCTGCCACTAACCACATTTTCATGCTGACCCTGTGCATGTCACCCCTAACCTTGTTATTCATTTTGCTTATTTATCAAGCATGATATTACTCACCATTCAATTGCATATCCCTCTGCAGCAAATGTAAAGCACCTAGAGAGAGATTAAGTTCTCTGAGGGGGCTTTATCAAGTGCATTATTATTAATAATATTAATGTTATTATTATTAGACACCGTGCCACCTGCACTTCTTACTCAAATCGTCTTGGTATGCCTCAAACTAACCTCAAATCCCATGGTGTTTATGTCTATGTATCGTATGGTCTCATAGCTGGAAGCTCAGTGCCGACTGAAGTCACGACATGCCCTTTCGTGGCTACATTTAAAAAAAGAAGCTAAAATCTATCTTCTCCTTGTAGCAATTGCTGGGTTTGTGTGAATTGTCCTTTGTGTCGTTATGGGTGCAGACAGTGCGCATGTGATCACTGTCTCATTGACATGGTTCATTTAAGCATATGTGAAGTGCCTGGAAGGGGATTTAGTTTTTCTAGGGTGCTATAGAAATTTCAATATTTTTATTATCACTCTTCGGAACCATGCCGTCAATGATTTAGGGAAAATCAGGCGCTATGGACCAGGCGGTGGCCCAGGTGGTCTTCTGGCCATAGTATCTTGCATGTGCTCTGCGTTTGATCTGTACATTCCTCCTGAGTGTTTGAATCAGTGCACTCTCGGGTCTGTGTACATGCATTTGTGTGTGTGTGCGAGCATGTGTGTGTCAGTGCGTGTGTATTAATTAGCCCGTCTATACGCTAATGTATGCTCGTGTGTATGTGAGCAAGCGTACTCGCACAGCTCGGCGGTCGCCTGGTTGTGGTTTGCATGCCGAGCTCGTATGAACTAGCTACATTAGGCCTCGTACACTCCACATGCCTGTATCTCTGCTCCTCCCCTACCCCATAGGCCGAAGACAGCTGGAGGGGCGAGCGAGCCGAACTGGTCGGACATCTCGAGCAGACCAGGGTCGAGCTGGGCAGGGTGAAGACGTGTCACCACGACAGCGAGTCGTTGTCGCGGCAGGAACTCAAGCTCGACGACGTGCACGCCAAGCTGCAGGCAGCGCTCGACCACAAGGAGCGGCAGGCATTCAACCAGCAGGTGCCTGCCGCCGCCGCGGCGTAGTGCTCCCAAAGTGCTCCAGCAGCAGTACTGGCCGGCATCCTGCTTATGGCATACTAGCCAGGAGCCACCTGCACTTGTGCCTGCACCAGTGCCTTGGCTCTGGAAGAACAAGGACTGATGTTAGGGCATAATGAGCTGTCGTGAAAGTAAATGCACCCTGTCAGTTTGCTCATGTGAACACAGCTTCCCATGCTCACTCCTGCACGTGCGAACAGTGCCAAAGCAACAGCAGCACCGCTGTCACCGCCAGCTGCAATGGCGCCACGCAGTTCTCGTCGACAAGGGAATGCTGGGAGTTGCGGCTGTGCCGTCGTGCCGGATGGTGGTATCCTGTCAGTGCTGGCCATGGCACAGCACGCGTGCCTTACCAGGCTCGAACGCTTGCTTGCTCTTGCTATGCAGTGCGGTTGCCGGCCAGCCTTTTACCGAGAGCTCCGCCGGCCGTGCATGCTTGCCAGCACGCCAGCAGCTCGGGTGTCTACACTAACACATCCGGATCAGATGATGCAGCGATGCTGCAACGAGCCCCTCGGCTTCAGCGGGCATTCATCTTCCTGCTGCTCCCAGCAGCTTGCTTAGCATTATTCAGCTGACAGCCATGGCCGCTGACGTGGGTGGGTGGGGGGGGGGTGCCATGCTACGCTTCTCGAAACGTGGCAGGCGAGGCATCTGTGCACGTGGTACAAACAGCCCAGTGAGATAGCAATCGTTCGACTTCCTTTTGTGATCGTTCGATCCTGTTGAGCTCTCTCGTAATTGGCTGTGTCGAGCTGTAGCCGTTAGTGTGCGTTTTTCTTGAATCTTCTCGAATCGTCACGACCACACTTGATAGTACCAGGTTGGGGAAACTGGACTGGGCAGCTATCTCGGACAAAATGCCCACTCACGCTTTCACTCACAACATATTTGATGGCTGAACAGCTGAAAAATACGTTCAAATCGAGTCGCCGACGTAACTGTCTCTGGCACCAGGCCGGCGGTTAGATTCCTGCCGAAGGCAATCCTTTGTTACCCACTGCTAGTGTGATGATGGCTGCTGAGTTTGCTCTGCGCTCCCTCGATGTAAGTGAGGTTGTTTTGGAGCAGCTCACCTTAACAAAGTGGCTCTCTCTTTGGCAGCTCGACTTGATAAATGGGCTTTCTTGCTTGCATTCAACTTCTCAATCCGGTCGAACTTTCAGTTTGAGCCTCAGCGTACTCTCCTGCTCACTGTTAGCATGCACCTAGTCAACATTGGCTTTTCTGCTAAGCTTCCGGAAGCAGGCATAGTAAGAAAACAATATTTGAGAATATTTGCAAGTCTTTCGCAAACAGCACCTCTCTGTTGCAAGGACTGATATTCTATATCTTATAGCAATTAAGGAGGCTAGCCGTAGATGTCCAGCTTCCGGCAGTCGTGGACTTCGGCACAGCCGGTTGTTGGCTATTTGCTGCTAAGATGTGCGCCAAAGAATTCGTTGCATTTCTCGCTCCTTCTCGCACAGTCAGTAGTTTCTGCTAGGGGTTGCGATAGTCTATGTCAGAGGAATCCTAGCACTTTCTGCTGTCCTCTTGGATGTATGTATGCCAGTGTCGGTTGCTATTTTGTCTATCGTGTACAGTGACTGCTTACATACTCTGGCCACTTGCGGCGTCCATTAGGGCGCATGTTTCGGCGTAGCGATGCTGTTTCAAGTAAATGTAAAGTGCTTAGAAAGAGATTTGAGTTCTCCGAGGGAGCTTTATCAAGTTTGTTATTTTTTTTTTATTATTAAGCCGTTTTCGTTTATTGACCAGCTGGTCGAGTGCAAAGCGAACGTGACGGCTCGTGACGAGGCCACCAGGGGTCTCAAGGCGGCCATCGACAGCAAGAACCGAGCCATAGTGCTGCTGAAGGAGCAGCTGCTCGATCGCGAGCGGGAGCTGGTCAAGGTCACCTCGAGCTGCGCGACTGCCGCTGCCGCTGCCACGTCCACCGCCGACGGTGTCCCGGCTGCTGCAGCTGCTGCATTGGACCCGGACCGCCAATATGCAGCTAGCTCGTCCCACCAGGACGAGAAGTGCGAAGGCCTGGCAGCCTGCCAGCGACAGGTATGCCTGCCAGCCGACCTAGTCGGCTGCAATACCACCGCTTGGAGGTGGATGGCCCGCCGCTAGCTGCCTGCTCGCGCGAGAGCTTGCCGGTGTGCGAGGCTGACCTGCTTCTTGGCCGCATGCATACGGAGCAATCGACCGCACAAGCAGGTCAAAGCCGGGCCAAAGCCGGGTCGCCGGTCGAACGGCTTGCTCGCTACCCCTTGGCTTCAATTGTTGCCTGCTAGTACAGTCGTGTCTCTGGAGGTTGCCCAGCCCTCATATGTCTGACCTTGGTCAGCCCCATAGGAAAATTCCTGTGTGCTTCTGCAGTGCAGCGCTGGCAGGCCGTCTGCTTGATCGCACCGAGAGCCTCACTCTGCGCGGCTGAACGGTGTGCAGCTTTCACTCCTAAGGTGGTAGAGCGTGTGCTCGAAAGATGGGCTCATCGTGCCGAGATGCAAGCAGCAGCTCGTGTTCAACTGCAGCCTTCTTCGATGTGAGCTGATGCTCACATAATTGTGCCTATCAGTGCTGCTGGATGGACAGTAGGCTTTCGAAAATCTTGGAAAGCACCGTCTTGCTAAACAGGCTCACCCCGAGCGCCTACCACAGAATGGCATGCCAGGCGATTTCGTTCGGCATGCAAGCAACGCGATTCTGCTGAAACTACCCACCCCTGTCTGACTGATGACGTCTTAGGCATTTATGCCGACGGGTCGTTATTGCGTTGGTCCTGCTCGACCTCACAGCAGCTGAACTGCACCGTCGGTCATGCGATCCTTCTCGAGAGATTGAGAAGAAAGATCTATCGGGCCGACAATTCGCTATTGTGGTTCGAATCCTACCTGTCCGACCATCTTATCCAGTTCATTACAAATGGCTGTCTGACCTCGTCTGCCACGTTTCTGAGTTCCACGAGTGCCTGCTCTAGGTCAGTTGCTGCTCGGTGCCGTTACAGTACCTCTCGAGAAATTAATTGGCATGAAAATACTTCATTGATATTGCGCCCTAGGAGAACCAATCTCTATACAGGTGTTTTAGATATGACACAGGGTTCGAACCCACGAGCTTAGTCTTTAAAGGCAAGCACCTAACCCCTGGGCCAAACCAGGGCAGCATGCTTTTGTTTCTGCACATGAAAAGTGCCTAGAAAGAGATTTGGTTCTGTTATAGTGCTATATAAATGTGTTATTTTTATTATTACAATTGCAACTCGTTGCATTCGCTATCACTTCTATGCTGACAACACCCAGTTGCACTTACCGTTAAAACTCTCAGAGTTAGCTGCAACAATCTGTAAGCCGCACTTCTTTCTTGGAGACCGAAGATCCTAGATGTCTGGCAACTTCTTGAACTGGCGATAAAAACCGAACTCCTCACAGGAGACTCTTGGGAGTACGGCTGGATTTAATGACTGTAGTTTTTCTTAATTGGAGGTGCAGTAATAAAGGCGGTCTCGTTGTAAGTGCTCAAAATCTTACAGGCTCTTCTATCTTTGTGTAAAAGAAGCTGTTAAATCAGCTAACCTTTACTTAATGTCGGTCCATCCCCTCCCACTAATCCCTGTCCCCTCCCACTAATCCCCTCCTTCACTTGTCTGTCCTAGAGTGCAAGCTGTGACTGTTGTTATTGTAATTGGTGGGCTTTGCATTTACACAGCGCTCGTGCAGTGCACATGGCAGCCCATTCGGTCTTATAGGATCTCATCAGCATTCCAGATGTATACCCATATCCATTCAATGAACTGTAGAAGTCACAGCATTTTATGAGACCTTTGGTAGTTCTTAAGAAAACTGCTAGGAGATGGGTTACATATTGCCAAGTGTGACACTTTATATATCAAGCTTGAGAGACACTTAGTAGAATAAGGCCGCAAATTCCAATAAAACTTGACCGTGGGTATCTTAGCCGACATTGCCGGACAACCATTAGCAGAGGACAACCATTAGAGCAACCTAATTGCTCTGTTGGAGTAGGACTTAGCAGATCTGCCTGAACCATCAGCCGAATGTGTACTGCGCAGTAGCACTCACCGACGATATCAGAGCACCAGAGTGAAATAAGAGAATGGTGTTGTGTCTTCTCAGGTTAACCCACGATTTGTGACACCAGAGGCTGCGTCCAAGCAATTCACCATTCTCATATGTCCTGCACCTTGGTAGCCCAGGAGGTAAGGTGCTCGCTCTCCACGACCTAGAACGTAGGTTCGACTCCTGCAGTGGGCGATCCTTTATCGCCCACTGCAAGTGGCTGTGATAGTAATTAAGGCTTTTCTGCTGCCATACAAATGAAGTTGTTAAATCAGCGAATATTTTGTTATGTGCTTTTGCAGTGGCACATGTATTGGTCTGCATCTAGCGTTCCCGGACTGCTCTCATGGGAGGGGAGTCTGGTCACAGCTGTAGTAGCTTTATAACAAAGTAGTAACGTTGCTAATACCTGGCCTGCAACCAAATGCTGGCACCTAAGAGTTCCACGAGCGGGCAGTTTTTCGCATTGAAGGTTTTTGACGAGCATTCTAATGAGACTCAGAGGAGGGAAGGGGGTGAGGGAGGACCACGGGAATTTAGCAAGCAATGCATTCTCGCCGGCGCATCAGCTTATGGCCGAGTCATTCTGCCTACGAAGCTTGTTTGCTGCTGAAATATTTGCAACCTGGTTGCCTGACTCTCCTGTCCGATGCATTTTAATGAACTAATGCCTTCGAGGGCCGCAGTCTGTCGCTCGGCGACTCGTCCACTGGGACGAGTCCATTCTATTCCGGCCAAGAGCTGCCAAAGTATTTTTAATCATAGAGCAGAGTTTCACGGTCTACCTTTGCTTTGGTTAGATAGCATTTTTTTTCTAGACCGAAAGTTTAGTCTGGGTAGTCACGGAAAAGGCAGTGTACCGGGTGCACTTGTAGGTGCTAGTTGCAAGAAACGTAGACCCAAAGCATCGATACGGTGAGTCAGAGGCAGCTGTATGTTAGCATGTCGTGCTGTGCACTTTAGCCTTTGCCGTGCTAAACTTTTCTTCATTTCGCGTCGCGTCAGAGGAGAAGCAAAAGCGGCTCTCACCTTTGTAGACCGATATTTTATCGTATGTAATGCTAAATATGCGATACAAAGTCTTAAAATAAACATCGCATATTTTATCTATGTTTTATTAAATAAAAAACAAATATATATATTTTATCGATATTTTATCGTGTGTTTTATCGTATGCCAAATGCCAGTGAGTGCGGTGTCGGCATGTGCTTGTGCTATGCTGCCACCGCACGGTGTGGCATTCTGCAGCAGCAGCATTGGCTGCAGCCAATGCTGCTGCTGCTGCTGCTGCAGTTCCTTGGTTCGTAGCATAGTGGGCTTGTTGCGTTGCCGCATGCTTTGCCGCGGGCATAGTGTGGTGGTTGGCGAGCGAGCCACATCTCTATTTGTTGCCTCAGCGTGCAGCAGCAGCAGCAGCTTTCACTGTGGCTTTCAGCTGCTTCGAAGCTTAGAGCATGCCTCACATCTAGAGAGCTCACTGCAAGATGCACAGAGCCAGCTGAAGCAGCGGAAGCAGCTGCAGCAGCCGAAGCTCCACTCGTATCAGGTATCGAAAGCCAGCCTCTGCTTCGCTTGGCCATGCGCTGGCAGTCGTCATTGTGCACGTGCATGCTGTTGAACTTTTTTCTAGCACATATCACAAAGTGACAGCATAATTTATCTGTATAGCGCCCTAAGAAAGCACAATCTCTATTCAGACGGTTCGCATATGCTGGGGGGGGCTCGAGCCCACGTGATTCTCGGTCATAAAATACATTCATCTTGATCTTGATCGGGGCGAGCACTTAAATCACTGGGCCTAACGAAGGCCTTGCCTTCAACCTAACCCTATGCAGTCGGGCTCACTGTCCAATGCAGACGTGTCCTTGTTGGTGGCAGGCTTAGTTAGCTGGCATTATGGCAGCAGCAGATGCAGAGGAAATAGCAGCTTACTTTCTTGTTGCCGTCATGAATGTGGCCTTGGCCTCGCAACTCGGAAAGATAAGGGCGTGTAAAGAAATACTAGCTGATTCAGCCAACCTCTTTTGTATAGCGACAGAAGAGCCCATACGGCTATTACCGCCGCTTGCAGTGGCGTTAGAGGATCTCCTACCATAGGATTCGAAACCATGACCTCGGGGCCGAGGTAGTGAACAGCAACCGCCTTACCTAGTGAGCCATCACGGCTCGAAGAACGTGACTTGGTGAGCTTTCGTCAGGGTCAGTGATCTTCACTGCGATCGAGGCGTGTCAATTAGCTGCTCGCCAAAGTCCGGTGGCGTGGCAGCATGAAATGAAGAGGGGAAAATGCCTGATTGGCGTTTTTTTTCGGGCATGATCAGCTGCTGGTATCAGCTTGTGCCATGGCTGGATAAATGAACTTGGCCTTAGGGGTTGATACCAAAGATGACGATGCGAATACGTGATCAGCTATAGTTGTGCCAATTCTGCAAAAACTTAATGATAATATTAACTATGACATTTGTATGGTACCCTAAAATAATCCAATTTTTTTCTGGGCTGTCTGCATATGATGGAAAGGACACGTGTCAATTGCACCGCCTCAGCGCACGTAAGCACTCAAAGGACGTTTCATACAGACGGAGCAAATGCCGTGAGGAACAGATAGTTTTTTTAGCTTCATAAATGTCGTCAAGTCAGGTGGTGTCGGGACATTAGTCAGGAGTGAGTTCCAGGCTTGGGAGCATAACAACTGAGGCACTGAAAGCTTTGATTTGAGCTTGATTTGAAGCACTGCAAAGTGGCAAGAGTCAGAAAACCATATGCACAATGTGAAGCCAGATGAGGAAGAAGTATTGTGGTTAGCCAGGTTGGAGCAAGTGAACAAAGATACTAAAAAGTGAGTGACACTACCTTAAAGTAGATACTGCTGAATGAGAAAGCCAGTGCAAGCCTAAGCCCAGCTGCATTAAACAAAGTATCTTACATGGTTAATGAGCCTATTTCTGTGAGAGCAGTTAAATGGTGGGCTTAACTTAAGTGGCCGCTAGCTGTTTTGTGCCATCGATCTCTGATGACGAGGGAAACTGAGCGTGGCGCAAGTAGTCGAGTGATTAGTTAACATATTGCACTTGCAGGATGAGTATGACGTGTTAGCTAAACGAACCAGCAACTGCGCGTGCACCCCACACATGCACCATGAATACGGCATGCCTCGAACTCATGCACGTCCACACACACACACACACACACACACACACACACACACACACACACACACACACACACACACACACACACACACACACACACACACACACACACACACACACACACACACACACACACACACACACACACACACACACACACACACACTTGTACTTATACATGTAACCACGATACCCGTACCCAAAGGTACCGTCATCATCGATCGTTGGACAGCTGTGCATGTATTAACATTACCAAGCATGTTTGGTAACGTTAATACACAGGTTACAATAGTTTTTCGTAGGTAATGAGGATACAGGACAAGTTGGGCATCTGCGCCGCATCGTGTCTACAACCTTTTGTGCATGCATTGCAAGCACTGCACCTAGAGGCTTTTATTTCTATTTTCACAGCTGCATACATAACTGCATTACCTGTATTGGTTTCTGGTTTTTGAACTGCCAAGTCGGCCTAATTGGAAGGTTTTACGAAAATAGTTGGTGAGGGTGCAATCTCAAATGTATTATTATTATCATTATTGCCTGTTGTAAATCCAAAAGGCTGGTTCGAGTACTGTGCTCATGTGCGTGCAACACTATTTGGACGCCAGTCATTTGGAGAAATACTTACCTGCTGTCCAAACGTTTCTACGAACCCGCTACCAGCTCACCATTTCACTGAAAATGCACACGATTCAGCACGGATGTAACTCGTTAGCAGTTTTAATTATCCAGAAAAGCTTACAAACGTATAATATCATGCAATTTATTGGACACACAATAGCTAGTCGAGGCTCCGCGATTTAACAGCATCTCACAATCGCCTCGGCATTGTCTTCACCAGCATCCGGAACGTTTCTGGTACAGTTTATGCCCAGCAATCCTTCAAAACCTCAAAGAACTCTTCAAATTTCGTTCAGTGGAGAAATCTGACCCTTAGAGCTCGGTCGACTTCTGGACCACAGATCTTCTGTTGGGTTCAAGTCTGGGCCTAGGCTTGACGATTAAATGACTCTTAATTCAATAGAAGCTCTCTAACCGCCACAGCATCGGATGTGCACCGGATCGCTGTCAAGCTGCCAACCGAAATCTAGCCCACTAAGAGCTTAAGCAGATGGCAAGTCGTCACTCTGTGCTATGTCTAGATAGATATTTCGATTCGTGATTCCTTGAATTCTTTACTTACGCCCAGCACCAGAAGTTGAGAGCCATTACATTTCCACCTAATACATTTCGCTGTCTTTGTCAGACGACCGTCAATGTATGTTTAACCCATTCACCAGCCGATGCACTCTCTCCTCTTACTGCAGCCAAGGCAATCGAGTGTGGACTCGTCCGTCCCCACAGCTGCACTCTGGCTGCTGTCTGTGCAGCTGTCCGGTGCTGGTATCAACGAGCAAAATCCAGCCTTGCTTTTTTTCTGAATAATCAACAGTGGCTTGTACTTGACCACCCGTGCATTCAATCGTTGTTCATTAAGCTTCTACTCATGGTATTTTGGCTCACGATCGTTCTGCCAGCATGGCAGAGACTGTGGCAGTTCATTTTAGCAGTGGCAAACGCGTCTTTCATGAGCCACACTTTTCAGTAGGCCCTCGAGAAATTAGTCGAGGGTGCTCCCAGAACGGCAGTGTCTCCCTCGGTGCTATGCGTGCGTGCGTGCATCTCGAGCTGTCGTAAGCGTGCACGAGTGCGTGTGTACGCGTGCGTGTGCGCGTGGTGGGCACTTCTTAGGTAACTCCAGAAGACCACGAAGGGCTAGGTGGGTGGGTGGTTATGCTACGGATTTTTGTATAGTGCAATCAATACCTCGGTGGTCTTCGGCGGGCATATGGTAACCAACAGACTCGAGCATACTAAGTAAGAAGCATATTCAAGTCCAGAGACAGTTCTGCATGAATAGTGAATAGCATAGCAATTAGAACGTATCTTGCAGAGGTTTGTAAAGCACCTGCATAGAGATGTCACTCTCTTAAGGTACTATACAATACAATCGACTTATTATTATTAGGACAGCTGGAAAGAAAGTGCCAGGGTCTGTAGAGGGTGAGGAGACACCGTTAATGTGCAAGAATTGAAGAAGCCGGTATCGCAGCCTAGTGCCTGCAGAGCAGTAGCTGTTGTTTCAGTCTTTAAACAAGATAAATGGATAGCTTATTTATTGACTTAAGGGGCCCTGGGGGTGTGATGAGGCTCATGCTGATGCAGCTGATTTCAGCTGGGTGTGAAAAGAGCCACCAGCTTGTGGCTCAGCTTGTAGGTCAGTCTAATAATTTTGCTTGCACCTGCTTATCTGTCAGGAGCACACGACTGATTTCCCCCCAAATTTAAATCGCAACATAGCAGCTTACACATGTACTTACCACCGACTAGCTCAGAAGCTTAAACGTCAGGTGGTCGTCCTTCATTCAGCCTGTACTGTCTTTCCCCATGTTACGTTTTCTTCTCGAAAGTCAGCACCGTTCGTATTAATAAAATATCAAAAGATGCCCTGCGAATCAACAGCAAGCCAACCCAGCCAGAGAAGATGCCAGTCTGGGCATCTGTGAATAAAGGAAAAGCACAAGCAGCTGTATGAGATGTTGTAAAGCAGTCGTATTGTTTGTTTGTTTCTGCAAGCAAGCACATCGAGCCTTGTCTTGCCGCCCAGCGTGTGGCAGCACGGGGAATGTGTTGGCTGGGGTGTTATAATGTGTATGGGCTGCCAACGTTTTCACCTGGGTGGCCTAAGCTGCCGAAGTCACGTGGTGGTCGACAATCCACTTATAGAGGTCTGCTGTGGCGTGGCGTGGCGTGGCTGGCCTAGTAGCTTTAGGTTTCTCACTGTAGCCCCTTTAGCAGCCTCGGGTTGGGGTGGTGGTGGGGTGGTGGGGGGGGGGGGTTCATGACGATCCTCAAGTGTTGGCAGTGCTTTGTGGCGCCACAGTGATAGCCTTTCTAGCCTCGTGTATTCATTTGTGTTCAGAAGCAGCTGGATGACCTCGCTCGTGACAATGACGTCAGCAGCAGCAGCAGCTGCAACGGTGGTGCCGGCCTCGTCGGCACGATGGCTGCAGCCCAGCGAAGCGACTCGGCTGCCTGTGCCAGACCATCGCCGGTGGCAGAGAGCTGTGGCCACGCTGTCCACGACAAAGGCGGCGAAGCCATGCTCAGGCGCTGTGCCCGAATGGTGCTGGCCGCGCGCGAGAAGTCGCAGCAGCTTTCGACCTCGACGTCGGCCAGCGTGGGCTCGCCGGGCCAGCTGGCGCTGGACAGGTCGCTGCGCTTGTTTGCTGCGGCAGCTGCACTGGACAGCCGTTCGAGTCCGCCGCTGAGCGGCATCAACGGCAGGGAGGGGAGTGGCAGCAGGGAGATGAATGGCGGCGGGGAGAGGAGCGGGGAGAGTGAGAGCGATACTCTGCACCGCCTGTACCGGGGCACGCGCTCAGCCGTGGAAGAGCTGCTTGGTGCTGCCAGGAGCACTCTTCGCGTGGCTAACAGCTCGCTGCACGCTCTGGCCAACACGTCGACCTCGCTGCTGCGCAAAGCCGGCCAGTCAGCCGCAGACGCGAGCCGGAAGTGGAATGTGACCGAGAAGGTGTCGGCCGCTGCGGCCGGGGTGCAAGCTGGAATGCGAGACGTGGCCACCATATTAGCCAGTGCACTGAGGACGGCTACGGGCAAGGCGAAGGAGGCTGCCAGCTCTGCCGCCGAAGCCACGATGGCAGCTGAGGGTGGCAGCGGCAGCAGCAACAGCGGCAATGCTGCTGCTGCTGCTGACGAGGTGGCAGCGGCGGCGCAGAAGCCACCCGTGGTGAATGCATCACAGTTCTGGGCCGAGTTCAAGGACTTGCGGCAGCTGGTGTCGAACTTCACGGAGCGGGCGCACTTGCCCGGCGAGGGCGAGCGAACGTACGGCGCGGTGGCGGCATTCCTGCGGCGCTACAACGTCACCGAGTCGGCCCTGCCGGGCGGCAGCGAGTGGAAGGCGTGGTGCAGCTGCCAGCTCGCCTGGTGGACCGGGCGCCTGCAGTCGCTGGCAGGCGTCGTCGACTGCAGCGGTCGCCTTGCCGATTGGCAGGCGGATGCCACACAGGTGCTCGCTCGCGGCTCGCTCGTCGGCGCTGGCTGTGGAGGGCTGGTGCAGCAGTGGCTGCGGCGGTTGGTGTAGCTGCTGGGCTTATCCAGTCTCTCGACGGTTACCCGCTGGCTGGGGGGGGGGGGCTTGCAAGGCTACTTCGTAGCGTCACTTTGCGTCCAATCCCATCCATCGGCATTTCGCAAGCACTACAGCTGTGGTGTCCTGCCATGTCACCCACCGCCACCTTCCTTCTCGTCGTTGACTCTAATCGCATCCTGACATCACTGGTTGGTGTCTCAGTATGCGATCGCTCCTGGCAGATGTTTCCTGACTGGGCTGCAGCAAGGCTCGACTGATGTGCCCTGGCAGTGATCTCGCCCTGTTGTGGCCGGCTCCTGAGCCCCGGCTTGTGCCCTTTAAACTCTCGGGGCCAGAGAGCTCTCCTGTGATACAGTGTCGGGCTGCTTCACCGCCTGCTCCTTTCAGCTCCTTTCACGTAGCCAGCTTGGTTAGCCGACTGTTTCTTTTTGCAAAATGCAATTGAAAACAACCTTCTGAAGTCGGTTCCTAAGATGGAGAAGCTGTGCTAGTGCTTCTGAGCGAATCGTCTTATGTGCTTGTGCATGCTGCTATTGTCCGTGTTATTGTGCTTGGTCCTGTTCTTTTCACGGTTTTAACTCTTCATCATGCCGATGTGATTGCCACGCACAACTTAGGCTTTCAATTCTATGCGGATGACAACTCAGTTGTACCTTTGCTTTGATCCCTCCCAGCCGTCAAGCACGTCGAATTTTTTCAACTCCCTTGCAGCATGTATTGATCCCTATCTGCACATGGATGGCAGCAGACTATCTTAAACTGAATGATGATAAAAACCAGCTTACTATGTTACTTAGTTTTGGGTAAACTAAGTGTGATTCAGAAATTGAAAAACCAGACGCTCGAAACCGGCTCTGCCAGCATATCTCCTGTTGAATCTGCACGAAATCTACGTGTCCCGTTTCAAAGTGACCTATCATTAGACGACCACATCAGCTCCACAATCAAGTGTGCTTCCTTTCAGCTACATAGCATTGCTAAAATTCGGGCTTGCTTAGACAGGGATGCTACATCTAAATTTGTTCATGCATTTGTGACATCCCATCTTGACTTCTGTAACTCACTTCTTGCTGGTCTACAGGCCTGTGCAATCAGGCGCTAACAGCTGGTGCCAAACTCTGCTGCTAGGCTAGTCTATCATGAGCGGTGCAGTTACCACATCAGGCTACTTCTCACTGACCTGCAGTGGGTCCCAGTCAAGCAACGGGTCGACTTCAAGGTTTTGTCACTCACTTTTCGATTCATTCATTCTTTAGCTCCAGCCTACCAATCACATCTACTGCCTCACCAGGGTAAGCATCCTACCACCTGCTTTTCTAAATGTAATCGTACAGCTACCCCACGTAGGCATCTCAAATCCCTTGGAGACCGTACCTTTTAGTTCGTATGATCCCAATGTCCAGAAGACACTCCTGACTGGCGTCACTACGTCCCCTGACTTGACATTTAAAAAGAAGCCAAACAGGCATCTCTTTATCTCAGCATTCAGGAGTGATTCGTCCTTTGTGGGCTAATGGGTGCTGACACTTTGCATGCTGCCACTAGCCATATTTGCAGGCTTACCTTGTGCATGTCACCTGTAACCATGTTATGCTTGTTGTCATTGAGCATACTACCGCTAAACAGTCGACCGTGCTTCCTTTGCAGTATATGTAGAGTGCCTAGAAAGAGATCGAGTTCTCTGAGGGTGCTATACAAATGTATTGTAATTGTCATTATTGTTATCATTAATAATCAGTTGACTCATGCCGGTTGTGCGCATTGTATTCTTATATTGATCCTGCCAGCACTTCATATGGCTCTCTATGCTTGCAGGATACGGAAACAGGCCGAGCCACCGCCGTCCGTGCAACGGGCATCAATGGGAATGCAGGAGATGGCGCGAAGTACGGCAACGACGATCTCGTCGCCCCCGAGTGGATCTTCGAAAGGGCTGCCGAAAGAGAGTTCTTACGAGACACGCCCGACGACTGGTACTGGCGAAAAGTCAAAGACGTCTACTCCAAGATGTACGAACTGTTCGGAGATGCTCGTTCTACACTGAAGCACACCTTAGCAGACGAGGCTCTAGCAGAGCCAGGCCAGACTTGAGAACCACTCTTGTGATTCCGGCATGCCTTACTAACCCGTGCTCTTGTCCCTTTCTCTCGTGCCTCTCTTCTTTGCTCTCCTTCCTTCTTGCGTGATCTCTCGCTTCTCCTTTCTTTTTGCCTCTTCCTTACCGTCTACATGGTCCACCATTGCTTCGCGAATGAGGATAACCTGTCAGCCGATGCCTCTAATACATGAAGCAACATAGGCTCACCCCCCCAGTGAAGATAGCCATGGTCTACTTCTTACTCGACACCATGTAACTCGTCTTTCGGCTCACGCCTCCACTTTACTTGTGCATGCGAGTTAGACTGATCCTGTCTACGACTTTCTTGTCTGTGTGTTGCGTCATTCATATATGCCGTCTTGGTGGCTAGTTTTTGTTTCGATGCTAGTCTTGATGCTCAGTGCTTTTACCCCTGTATGCCTTTGGTGCATCATGCGATAGTAGTTGGTTCAAAATCCTACTGCCTTCACTCAATGGTCAGCCGGTGTTGTGGTTTTGAAATTGCTGGTCACTGCTGGCGCGTGTCGATTGCTTGCGCCACTCACGGGTTTCTCATTGTTGCCGCCATAACCGTTTTCCAACCTCCCTTTATATGTATGCGCAAAATATATTGCTATGTCTTGGAAATCTGTTATTCCAGAGTGGGGTGTGGCGTCTGTAATGCTCCTCTGCAACATTCTTCACTGTAGCTGTACTCCTTGTAAGCCACATTGCAGCCTGCACACTATGTTGTGAACATAGGATATTCTGTTCGTCCAATTGTGCCAAGAGCCATGTGCACCAAGAGCACTAGTGGCGGTGGTTGCTAGGAAGACAAGGTTGGTGGTTGCTAGGAAGGTTGCTAGGGAAGCAAGCAAGGCTGAGCAAGAAGAGCACTGAGAGGGTAGAACAGAGAGGAGCACTGAGCGGGTAGTAGTCTCACTGCGTTGCCAAGATCCAGGATCAAAATTTTTTAGTCCCTAAATCCCCCTAGCCCTTGCTTGCTATGGGCCAGCCATAATAAGTGGCTTTTCAAATCAAATCAACTTCTTTGCATCGTTAAACATGCTGGACCGTCTGGCGTTTACCGTAGCAGGTCGCCTAATCTGATCGATGCACTCGTTTGTTTTACTACTAGGGCTTTAAGCCAGTCAACATGGTGGAGGTAGAAATCGAACTTATTGCTCTCGATGCCTTCGGCTGAGTCTCGGGAAACTACCCCTCGAGGCATATTTGTTGTGAAAGCCTAGTCGCTCTTATTTTCATCAATCGTGGAACAAGTCCTATCGCTGATTATTGACTGTAAACCAGGGCTCCTTTCATGGCTAGATTAGTTTAAGAAGATTCGGGTGATTATTAGCTTTGCCAGTTGCTAGTACTGCTGTTTTCACAGTCAGACCGACCAGAGCTGCCAACAAGTCCTTTCTACTTTCGGTTCCAAACTTGGGATCTTAAAGACTATTCCGATCAATTTTAATAGACTCCCAGAGTCTCCCACTCTGCTTTCCTTGTAACATCTCCAGGGATTCCAATTCATGGTATGTATAGCAGCAAGGTTTGAGGTGGGCAGGGTAAGAGCTTCATGATGTCTATCCTAAAATGAATCCCTACTGCATTCTGAGCCTGCTGCTAATACGGCCACCATTAGAGCGAAGCTTTGATAGATCTACACATGGAAGAACACTGCTGCTGTAAATCAGACTAATTAAAGCTGTATAGACTATTTGCCTTTTATATGGGCCAAACCAGCGCATATAAAAGACAAATATTCTGTACAGCTTTAGTTACTCTGATTTACAGCAGCAGTTTTTTTAATTATATGTTTGTGCATACTGCAATGACGCCAATCAATTGAATCGTCACCAATCAACTGAATGCTTTTTCTAACGCACGCAAAGTTCCTAGATGGAAATTTAGCTCACCCAGGACACTAGTAATAAGAGTTTATGTTTATAGCGCCTTTAGATAACTGAATCTCTTTCTCGGCACGTTGCACGTGCTGGAAATAACCATGTCTGCGACGTATATAATTTCGTTACGCCTAAGCACCGAAAGTGCAATTCACACGCATGGAGCAAACAATCAGCACTCGCACAGTTGAATCTATGCAGGCGTTTGCAGAGCGAGGCGTCTGCAGAGCTGCTTCTACAGGCTACTTCTGGGTGCATGCTAAGGTACCAAAGACCGCTCTGCCTTCGAAGCGGGAGCTGACATTGCAATTGGAAGGCCTATTATAGACGCTTCGAAGTTCATAGCACTAATTTCATTACGAGTGTACTCTGCAAACTCACTTAAGATCGCAACATTAGGTAGCCAATTTCAATTTGCTTTTTGCCTTTGGGTGCGAAGTTATTTTTCTAATCCATTTTGCCAACAAAAATGAGAAAATAGCCACTTGTGTGAAAATACGCTGCTTCCGTGTACAGGGGATGGATATTTGGAAGCTCTCTGGTTTTTTATTAGGCATGATTCTGACGTCAAATTTTAGCATGCTTTGTGCCCCTACCCGAATGAGCGATATTTGATTGACATAGCGTCAAGAGGTTGCTTGCACCCTGCAGATGCATTTGACCGTGTACGCGGGCAATTTGTCAAGACGACATCTACTCTCCAACTGCCGACTATGGCACATCTTTTTCAGCGGTCCTGAACTGCTACTTCTATGCTACTCACTACCTCAACTGCTCTCCTAACTCTGCTATGCTTCCCACTTTCTCTCCAGAGAATTCCGCAGTAACCTACCGACCGCTCAAGCAACTGCTACTTCTGCACTGTGGGCCCGCGTGTCAACCGCCAGAGAGGCCACAGCGAGAAAATCGTCACGTGTCCACATATTCCTTCATTCGTCGCCTCAGTGCAACACAGAACTGAGCTCCCCGTCCCCAGCATTCCGGATAGGGATCAGCCATTTTCAGAAGAGAGCAGTAAGTCGGGCTGCGAGGAAGATATTACGGATCCGCACTCCAATTTCACAGATGCGTTTGAAGAGGCAAAGACATACTTCCACAGCTAGAATGACCTCAACGATCTGATCAGAGACCGTGGTCTTACCTAGTCCAATGCTGTGAAAGTAACCGATCAGAGAATGCATTGCCAAATTTTCTCCAACATTAAGTAAACACATATCAATTTGGACTCATTTACTGCTCTTCCGACTAAATGGGACGACGAGACGCGAATTGGTCAGTTTTCCAACCCCAGACGGTTTAAATCAAGTTAGTCACTGTCATGGTCACAAAAGCACAGGTTGTAGAAAATAATGGCCATTTGCTATATATATATATATATATATATATATATATATATATATATATATATATATATATATATATATATATATATATATATAAATGGCCATACTCACATCAAAGGTCACACACTCGATCAAATTTTCTTATACCACTGTACTTTGTCATCATCAGTTATTACCAAATCCTGCTTATCTGACCACATGCATATCTCATTCAGTCTACAATGTGTGCCTGCCTCTAAAATCACATGTGAATCGCGAAACCTTAAGACCCTTGACATCGATGCTGTCCATGCGAGAATATCGGCCTTGCCTCTGCTGCTCAGTTCTCCCTCCGATCTGTCATCATTGGTAGATAGCTACAACACGACACTTGCTGACACGCTCGACGAGTTTGCACCTCTGACTAAGCGCACCTTGCGCCCTCGCCCAGACGGCCTATGGTTTACCATAGACATTAAACTAGCTAGGTCTACTAAGTGCAAGCTTGAAAAAGCATACACAAGATCAGGACTGACTGTCCATCGACAGTCATACGAGGACTACTGTAGGTCGTACCAATCGATCCTAGCCAAGGTCAAGTCTAGCTTCTATAAAAGCATTGTTGAATCACAGATGCACAATCCAAAAATGCTGATATCGACGGTCAACCATCTCCTCAACCGCTCCCAGACTAGCTCTTACCTGATGATCACTGTGATGATCTAGCTGATTGCTTCTCTCGATTCTCTGTCCAGAGGATAGACACGATCAGGGAGTCCATCATCCCTGCGATGGCAGCATCTACCCTAGAATACTGTCCATCAATTCCTTGCAGCACCCCAATGTCCCCATTAAGGTAGGTTTATAGTGATCTCGTAATGAAGTTCATTTCACAATCAAAGAAGACAAGTCCTCTGGACCCTATTCCCACTGGCATGCTCCCACATTGAATTGATCTGCTGCTGCCATGCATAACTAACATAATTAATATGTCATTAGCCTCAGGTTATGTCCCAGCACCTTTCAAAAAAGCTGTAGTCAAGCCACTTCTCAAGCGACACTAGACCAAGAGGACTTGAGCAACTACCGCCCAGTCTCCCTCCTACAATTCCTATCAAAAACACTGGAACGAGTCGTGGCAGACTAGCTCAACTCAAATATTGAAACTTCAAACCTTGCTAGTAAGTTCCAAGAACAATCAGGGCTTTCACTTCTATGCAGGTGACACTCAGTTGTACCTTTGCTTTGATCCCTCCCAGCCTTCGAGCACCTCGAATTCTCTCAACTCCATTGCTGCATATATTGATGACCTCGACACATGGATGGCAGCAAATTTTCTTAAATTAAATGATGATAAAACTAACTTATTAGTTATGGGCAAACCAAGTGTGATTCAGAAGTTAGAAAGGCTAATGCTCAAAATCGGCTCTTCCAGCATGTCTCCTGTTGAATCTGCACAAAATCCAGGTGTCATGTTCCAAAGTGACCTCTCGTTAGACGACCACATCAGCTCCACAATCAAGTCTGCCTACTTTCAGCTACATAACATTGCAAAAATTCGGGCTTGTTTAGATAAAGCTACCACGTCCAAGTTGGTCCATGTTTTTGTGACATCCCGTCTTGACTTTTGTAACTTACTACTGCTTGCTGGCCTACCGGCATTTGCAATTAGGCACTTATAGCTGATGCAAAACTCCGCAGCTAGGCTTGTCTGTCGTGAGCATCGCAGTTGCCACATCACACTACTTCTCGCCGACCTACACTGGCTCACAGTCAAGCAACGGATTGACTTCCAGGTTTTGCTGCTCATTTTTTGGTCCCGTCATTATTTGGCTCCAGCCTATCTGTCAGATATACTACCCCATCAGGCCAAGCATCGTACAAAGAGCTTTTCGGAATCCAGATCTTTACGTATACTTCATACAAACCTCAAATCCTCTGGAGAGCGTGCATTTAGTTCGTATGCATCCAAAGCCTGGAGCACTCCCGACTTGCGTCACCGCATCCCTGACTTGACCACAGTTAAAAAGAACTTAATAATGCACCTATTTAGGACAGCATTTAGTGAGTCCCTGTGATTCGTCCTTTATGTGCTTATGTGTGTTGACACGGTGCATGCTACCACTAACCACACTTGCATGGTGACCCTGTGCATGCCCCCTAACCATGTTATTCATGTTGTTTATCAAGCATGATACCACTCACCATCGTATTTCTTTTGCAGCAAATGTAAAGTGCCTAGAAAAAGATCTGAGTTCTCTGACGATGCTTAATCAAGTGTCTCGTTATAATTATTATTCTACTTTTGAATCATAAGTAAGAGAAAGCACTTAATAATAATGACAGTAATGCTCTTGATAAAGCGCCCTCAGAGAACTCAATCTCCTTCTAGGCGCTTTACATTTGCTGCAAAGGAAACACGATTGAATCTAGCGGGCCGAGCCTCGTTATAAGTGGATGAGCCTCGTTCGGCTCGTGCGTCTCGTAGCGAAGGACCCATGATCGAGCATCGAACTTATATGCACAATGTCAGCCAACTACTTTGAGCCTACAACCATTAGACTTGCGGCTAATGGATGAGCTAATAATTGCAAGTTAATCGGCCCACTCGAGAGACCATGTTCGCTAAAACAAAGTGTCGTCCCACGCAGCAGCGATGAGTGGCAGTGGCAAAGCAGGCGTTGTTTAGTTACTTCCGGTGACGAAGTTCGAGAAACAGTGCGAGGCACCATTCTTCGGGCTGCAGCACAGGTCGGTGCGAGCTCAGCTGGCGGCGTATTGATCTCACAATGCCAGTTGGTGCCAGATTTCACTGAAGCTTAGTGAAGCTTTCGCCTTGCCGTCGAAAAATCAGTTGGTGATCAAGCTGTCGGAAGATGTCACCGGAGTATCGACGTCTATAACTATCTTCTTGCTTCCGGCCTTCCTGTCTCTTCTTCCTGTCTAGCTTTCCGGTCTATCCTTCCCGTCTATCCTTCCGGTCCTTCCTTCCTGTCCTACTGTCTATAGCTACCTAAAAATAACTAGCTCCTGTTCTTCATGCCAGCGAAATGAAAAACCATACAGCTGGTGCAAAACTCGGCAACTAGCCGCATTTAGCCTTCTTACCTACCTGCACCAGCTCCCCATCAGGCAGCTCATCGACTTCAAGGTCCTACCACTCACTTTACGGGACCCCTTCATTCCCGACTTGCTTTGACTATTGCTTCGGCTTCCTTATCAGCAGTGCAGGTCGGCGGGAAACCGTGCAACGTGGCAACTGCGACGCTCACGACTGACAAGCCTAGCTACTAAGGTTTGCACCAACTCATAAGGTCTTTTATTTCCCCCTTGCAGTTAAGCGCTTTATTGCCGATGGACCTGCGAGCAGAGAGCTAGCTACAAGCGGTCGAGACCGAATGTCACAAATGCATGGGTCAACTCGTATGTAGTCTTCATGTATAAGCAGACCCGAATATTTTTTAATGGAACGTAACTTAAATTAGGCCGGCTTGAAAGTGGAGCGGATGCGGTTGTCGAGTGAGAGGTCACTTGGGAAAAGGTATGTGCAAATGCTCAGGAGATATGTTAGCAGAGCCGATTTTGAGAGCTAAGCTTTCCCATTTCTGAGTCTTCCCTCAGAGATGCAGTCTAATAGTCTCTTGCTAAGCTAGCTAATTGTCGGCTTGGCAGCGACCAGCAGTAGTGCACGCACTGCTGCCAACAGTTTCAGCTTTGACGACAGTTACATGGTTGTTCAGTAAGTTGAGATGGCTCCTTAATCCGAGAGCATATACACGTGTTTTTATGCACAGTAATTTAGTATTCACGATAGGATTCTGGTACCGGTCCGTCTGGCGGCTGCGTGTCCATGGTCTGCTGCGGTGGCTACCGCCCACCTACCATCTTGTCGGCGCGGAGGCATATGACATTTGTATGGCACTCTAAGAAATCTAAATTATCTTATGAGGCACTTAATATGTGCTGCAAAGGCAGCGTGTCCATATGGTTAGTGATAGAATTCGCAGTGTCAGCAAGCATAAGCACACGAAAGAAAATTCAGGCAGACCGAGTTCGCTACATTCACCCGTGAATAGTAAGTTGGTTTATTAGTAATTTAATTTGAAAAGCGCCCATCCACGTGCGGATATCAACAATACACGCTGCAAGGGAGTTGCGAGAATTCGACATGCTGGAGGGCTGGGAGGGATCAGAGCAAAGGCACAACTGCGTGTCATCTGCGTATAAGTGAAAGCCTAGATTGTACCTGGCAATCAGATCGCCTAGAGAGAGAGAGAGAGAGAGAGAGAGAGAGAGAGAGAGAGAGAGAGAGAGAGAGAGAGAGAGAGAGAGAGAGAGAGAGAGAGAGAGAGAGAGAGAGAGAGAGAGAGAGTAAGCCGGGAAAAAAAGCGGACCAAACACAAAGCTGCCCTGTGGTACTCCATAGTTCTTTAGATGATCTTTGTAGTTCACACCAATGCTCTGGAGTCTACCTCTGAGATAGCAGCTGAACCAACCATTGAAGTGCAGTTCCAGTAATGCCAATGATATATGAGAGGTGCTCAAGGAGGACTCGGTATTCTATAGTATTAAAAGCAGCCCGAAAGATCACGCAAAACAAGCAGAGAGACTCTGCAAAAGTCTGCATTTTAAGCAACTCGTTATACGCTCGAAGCAATGCTGACTCTGCGGAGGGATTAGCTGTAAAAACCAGACTGGAACTTCATAGCTAGGTATGAATTTTCAATATCTGAGTCGAGCTGGTCTGCCGCGACACATAATCGAAATGATAGAAGGGAAACTGGGCGGAAGTTGCTCAAGTTCTGTTGGTCTAGTGTTGCTTTCTTGAATAATGACCTGACTACAACCTTTTTGACAGGTGCTGAGAAATGACAAGAGGCTAATGACATATTAATGATGTTAGTTATGCATGGCAGCAGCAAATCTAGGCATCGTAGAAGCAGAGCAGTGGGAATAGGGTCTGGATGACTAGCTGTCTTCCTTGATTGAAATATGAACTTAAGGATGACTCGTGGCTTTCTGAATGTAGACATGGAGGTACTGCACGAAATTGAGAGACATAACTCCAGAGGGAATGCTGCCACGCTAGGGATGGACTCACTGATCTTGTCTATGTTGTTGACAAAGAAGCTAGAGAAGCGACCAGTTAGATAATCACAGGGATTAGTACGTAAGGAGCTAACCTGGGAGCGGTTAAGGAGATGGTTGATCGTCGACATCAGCATTTTCGGATTGTGCATCTGTGATTCAACAATGTTTTTTGTTGAAGCTAGGCGTTGCCTTCGCTAGGATCGATTGGTACAATCTACAGCAGTCCTCGTTTGTCTGTCGATGGACAGAAAGTCAGTCCTGATGTTTTATATGCTTTTTAAAGCTTGAGCGTAGTAGAGATAGCTAGTTGATTGTCTAGCGGTTAAGGTGCTCGCCCCGACCTGGCTGAGGTCGTTAGCTCGAGCCCGGAGGCACATGTTAAGCGCCTGAATAGAGATTAAGCTCTTGGGGCGCTATACAAATGAATTATATATTCTATATACGGTAAACCATAAGCCATCTGAGCGATTGCGCACAGTGCGCTTAGTCAGAGGTGAAAAATCGTCGAGCATGTGAGCTAGTGTTGGTTGTAGGATTCTACCAATGATGATAGGTCCGAAGGGGGATTGATCAGCAGGGCTGAAGAAGATATTCTCAAGCGTACAGCATCGATGTCAAAGGTCTTGAGGTTTCGCGATTCAAATTGTGACTTTAGATCCGGAGGAGGGCACACATTGTAGACAGAATGAGATCTGCATGTGATCAGGTACGCGGAATTTAAGAATAATAGGTGATGATAGCATGCAGCAGTAGGAAAAGTAGGTCGCGTGTGTGACCCCTGATGTGAGTAGCCTCATACAAATGAGCCAAAAGATAAAATGAGCCAGCAAGTGCGCGAAATTTGGCGCTGAGGGCGTCAGATAAGTTATCAAAGTGAATGTTGAAATCATTTATAACGAGAAAAGATTTATTTCTTGCACACAGAATTGAAATGAGATCAGAGAAATCGGAGATACAAAAGGACTTAGTACCTGGGAGGGCGATTGACTACTGCCACCATTGGTAGATTGCTGTCGGATAAGCTCAAAGCGATAGATTCGAAAGACTACTTCGAGGGGACTGCAAACGGTTTGTAATTGAAGGGTGAGCGTATGGCAATGCAGACTCCACCACCGGTTTCTATGGATATAGGACAGTGGTCAACAAACTTTTCGGACTACTAGGTTATTCCAGGAGGTCGAGAAGGTACACTGGTGAGCAGAGGCCATGCCCACTCCGCAGGGCAGGTTATGCATGCGTGGCCAGACGAGAAAACAGTCACAACAGACGCACAGCCGCGAACGCCAATTATCTCCCCGATCAGGTGCTTCTGTTTTATACGAGCACCTGACATCTGTTCTAGAAAGGAATACACGACCCCACAGCTTGAGCTGCGACCAGGAGTAATGAAGGGGAACAAAACAACTGCAATTCAATTAGGCCGAATCCATAAATAACTAGGAGGAGTTAGGCAGGACTGGAATACTACCTAGGCCCTAAATGGCCTAAAAGTACGAGTTGTCCGACCTCTGATCTGATCTGATGGGGTATGAAAGAAGGAGGAGCCCGTTGTTGTTGCGTCATTAATGGTCGGACTGTTAACCGATCTTAGCCAAGACTTTGTCAAGGCGAGCAGGTCGAGGCCTTTTTCAGAAATTATGTCACATTATCAGGAGTTTATTGCAGATTTAGCAAGAATTCCAAAGACAAGCCTTAAACTGGGCCGTAGGGAATATAACAGGCCTGATGGCCACTAAGTTGCAGAGATTCACTGCACTGCTTGAGGGAGATCGCTCATGGTGGTTCGACACAGTTCTCGGAATTCTAAATGAACAATGAACATGAACATGGCCTCCGATCGCCGCCACGGCGAATGCTGCTGTGCCTTTCTTTCGTTTTTATAGGATTCACGCACCTTTTCAATAGCAATCGCATCTTTGAATGCATTTGAAAAGGACGATAACAAAACGATACTAGGTGCGCACGACCGCACTCAATAACCAGGTTACAAGCAACCGACGAATCAAACGCGTCAGCAGGCGTACGTGAAGGTAACTAAGCGCCGGGCCGTAGGCGTTTAAATGCCCATAGGCACGTTTTTTCTTACACGCTACGGTCAAATAACAAACAGATAAGCTTCAAACAGACTTTAGTTGCGTCGGTATGCAACGTTCTGCCGTACACAACGTTCGAAGGAACTTCGATTTTCGGAAGAGAATTCTTCAACGGACAAGAAAAAGTAGCAGCACCTGGGGTCGGGAGTACAAACAAAGCTCTCAGCCTTCAAAAGCATCCATCCTACACCCAACTTTTCTCTACAGTTGCGTTTTGGCGCTGCCTCGCAGCGCCAATGGCGAATATGTCGTGTGACTTTTGACTGGGAGAAACTCGACATTCTTACCCGGGTCGAGTTGAACAAGCTGAATAAGCAGGACTTATTCTGTCATGTAGATGATTAAAAAGATCTAGAAAACTGAGATTAGGAAAGATAATCTGAGAAAAGAATGTCGAGTGTCCCAGATCGCTTTTGGATCTTATGACAACCGGACGATGCTTTTATTGCTGTCTGAGGCCTGGCGTGGGCTCACTAATCGGGGCAAGACTTGAGCGATTGCCGAAAGGCATCGGATCTCCGGTTAGCGACTGAGTGGGCGCGCTGCTTCAAGACGGCCAGAGGGATTCAAAGCTTGCTCCAGACAATCAGCGACAGCGACAGTGCCGCTCGGCCTTCGGCTTCGTACCGGTGCCGCCGCCGCCGCTCTTTGCCGGCAATCGTTCGCGGTCGTAAGTGGACTCTCGCGAGTGCGTCCCGCAGCAGCTGTTAGCTGGTGATCGAGCGGTCGACAAAGTAGGTGAATGACTCGTGACAGAAAAAGCAAAGATATGCGGTGCTGAGCATCGTATTCGCAGCAGTTGTTTTGCTGCGGCGAAATCTTGCACTTTGCACTGCCTAGGCATATCGCGTGAAGCAACGGCTGACAAGAAAACCATCCTAGCAGATGATCCTTACGACGCAAGAGATGAGCTCTCTTTCTCTCGCTTTATCTCTTTATCGCTCTCTCTCCCTGTTTCTCTGTCTCTGTCCCTCTGTTTCTCTCGACCTCTCTCTCTGTCTGTCTCTGTCTGTCTGTCTGTCTGTCTGTCTGCCTGCCTGTCTGTCTGTCTGTCTGTCTGCCTGCCTGTCTGTCTGTCTGTCTGTCTGTCTGTCTGTCTGCCTCTATCTTTCTCTATTTTCGTGTCAAGCCCTTTCAGGCTGCAACAGCTGTTAACTGGCAACGCGATCGTGAATATTGTGAGATTATGAAACACTCGTACTTCCTATCATGATTAAAGCAGAAACCGAGAATTCTCTTTTGCCAGTAACGTAATTTAATTCTTCGCTGGTTACGACCTGCCCGCGCTTCCTAGTCAAGTGACGGACGGAGAGACAAGTAAAGATGCTCAACGTGTACGATTTATAATATATATAATTTATTTGTATAGCTAGCTCCCTAAGAGAACTTAATCTCTACTCAGGCGCTTTAAATATGCTTCGAAGCTCAAGCCCACGACCTCAGCCAGACCTTGGCCGGGGTGAGCACCTTGACCTTTGAACCGAACCAGCTCGGCGATTGAGGAGACTATCTCCTTCTTCAGCACCAACCTCAAACTCTCCTTGACTACGCTAGGCAGGGGTTTTGGCTAAAGCCATTACGTTTGGCGAGGCTGCTGGCAGCCAAATATATGCACCCCCGAGGGCGACATCGTGTCGTGCGAGTTGATGGAGATGACAGGCTGAAGTCGTACCATCATCAGTATTCCCTATGAGAGCAAACACGCGAACCACACTAACGAATGCCATCCCGTACAGGCTGACGCAAGGACACAATCTGTCACCGTTGGGGACATGATTCCTTCTTAAGGCCTTGCATCGGTCGGCGCTCGTGACACACCGGGCTGCGACTGGCACGTCTTTGACGTCACTTGGCTGTTCAGCAT